>CM022301.1:432712369-433912369 GCA_011799875.1 Thinopyrum elongatum
GTTTAGGGTTTAGAGCCCCCCCGAACAGCTTTTGACCAATTGGTCTCAAATGGTCGTAGATTTATGGCCAATTCTTCCAGGGTCACTGACAGAAGGTCACAAGTTGACATATTTCTTGTAGTGCTATCTCAGATCCGAAGGCAAAGTGTTTGTCGCTAAGAACGGGTCCTTTCTCAAGAAAGAGTTTCTCTCGAAAGAATTGAGTGGGAGGAAGATAGAACTTGATGAGGTTGTTGAACCTTTACTTCAACCAGAGAGTAGCGCAGCACAGAAAGATGTTTCTGTGGCACCTAAGTCAGTTGAAGAGGAAGCTGATGATGATGATCATGAAGCTTCGGATCAAGTTACTGTCGAACCTTGTAGGTCGACAAGGGTACGTACAGCTACTGAGTGGTATGGTTACCCTGTCTTAGAGGTCATGTTGTTGGACAACGGTGAACCTACGAGCTATGGAGAAGCGATGGTGGGCCCGGATTCCAACAAATGGCTAGGGGCCATGAAATCCGAGATAGGATCCATGTATGAGAACAAAGTATGGACTTTGGTGGACTTGCCCGATGATCGGCAAGCCATTGAGAGTAAATGGATCTTTAAGAAGAAGACAGATGCTGATGGTATGTCACCATTTATGAAGCTCGACTTGTCGCAAAGAAGTTTCTGACAAGTTCAAGGAGTTGACTATGATGAAACTTTCTCACTCATAGCGATGCTAAAGTCTATTGGAATCATGTTAGCAGTTGCTGCATTTTCAATTATGAAATCTGGCAGATGGATGTCAAAACAAAGTTTCCTTGATGGTTTCCGTGAGGAAAGGTTGTATGTGATACAACCAGAAGGTTTTGTCGATCCTAAGGATGCTAAAAGGCATGCAAGCTCCAGTGATCCTTCTATGGACTGGAGCAAGCATCTCGGAGTTGGAACATATGCTTTGATGAGGTGATCAAAGCTTTTGGGTTTATACAAAGTTTGCAAGAAACTTGTATTTACAAGAAAGTGAGTGGGAGCACTACAACATTTCTGATAAGTATATGTGGATGAAATATTGTTGATAAAAATGATGTAGAATTTCTGGAAAGCATGAAGGGTTGTTTGAAAGGAGTTTTTCAAAGGAAGACCTGGGTAAAGGTGCTTACATATTGGGCAACAAGATCTATAGTGATAGATCAAGACGCCTGATAAGACTTTCACAGAGCACATACCATGACATGATTTTGAAGGAGTTCAAAATGGATCAGTCAAAGAAGGAGTTCTTGCCTAAGTTGTAAGGTGTGAAGTTGAGTAAGATTCAAAGCTCGACCACGACAGAAGAAAGGAAAAGGACGACGGTCGTCCCCTATGCCTCAGCCATAGGCTCGATACGGTATGCCATGCTGTGTACCGCACCTGGTGAGTGCCTTGCCACGTGTCTGGCAAGGGGGTACAAGAGTGATCCAGGAGTGGATCACTGGACAGCGGTCAAAATTATCCTTAGAGGAATAAGGAAATGTTTCTCGGTTATGGAGGTGATAAAGAGTTCGGCGTAAAGGGTTACGTCGATGCAAGCTTTAACACCAATCCGGATGAGTCTCAGTAGCAAACCGGATACATAAAGTGGAGCAGCCATTTGGAATAGCTCCAAGTGGATCATGGTAGCAACATCTATAATATGACATAGAGATTTGCGAAGTACACGCGGATCTGAATGTTGCACACCCGTTGACTAAAACCTCTCTCACAAGCATAACATGATCAAACCCCATAACTCATTGGTTGTTAATCACATGTTGATGTGAACTAGATTATTTACTCTAGTGCAAGTGGGAGACTGTTGGAAATATGCCCTAGAGGCATTAATAAATTGGTTATTATCATATTTCCCTGTTCATGATAATCGTTTATTATCCGTGCTTGAATTGTATTGATCGGAAACTCAAATACATGTGTGGATACATAGACAACAATGTGTCCCTAGTGAGCCTCTACCGGACTAGCTCGTTGACCAAAGATGGCTATGGTTTCCTAGTCATGGACATGAGTTGTCATTTGGTAACGGGATCACATCATTAGGAGAATGATGTGATGGACAAGACCCAAACTATGAACGTAGCATATGATCATGCAAGTTTATTGCTATCGTTTTCTGCATGTCAAGTATATGTTCCTATGACCATGAGATCATGCAACTCACTGACACCGGAGGAGTACCTTGTGTGTACCAAACATCGCAACGTAACTGGGTGACTATAAAGGTGCTCTACAGGTATCTCCGAGGGTGTGTGTTGAGTTGGCATGGATCAAGACCGGGATTTGTCACTCCGTATGACGGAGAGGTATCTCAGGGCCCACTCGGTAATACAACATCACAAGAAGCTTGCAAGCAATGTGAATAATGAGTTAGCCACGGGATCTTGTATTACAGAGCGAGTAAAGAGACTTGCCGGTAACGAGATTGAACTAGGTATGGAGATACCGACGATCGAATCTTGGGCAAGTAACATACCGATAGACAAAGGGAACTACATACGGGATTAGCTGAATCCTTGACATCGAGGTTCGACCGATAAGATCTTCGTAGAATATGTGAGAACCAATATGGGCATCCAGGTCCCGCTATTGGTTATTGACCGTAGAGGTGTCTCGGTCATGTCTGCATAGTTCTCGAACCCGCAGGGTCTACACACTTAATGTTTGGTGACGATATAAGTATAGCTGAGTCATTATGGTGGTTACCGAAGGTTGTTCGGAGTCCCAGATGAGATCCCGGACGTGACAAGGAACTCCGTAATGATCCGGAGGTGAAGATTGATATATTGGACGAAGGGTATTGGAGTCCGGAATTGTTCCGGGGGTACCGGGTGATGGCCAGCATGACCGAAAGGGGTTTCGAGGGGCCCCGACAAGTGTTGGGGGGCCTCATGGGCCTAGGGGAGGGGGCACACCAGCCCACTAAGGGGCTGTGCGCACTCCCTCACCCCATCTCATGTAACCAGAAGGGGTGGGGCGCCCCCCTAGGGTAGCCACCCCCTTTGCCTTGGGGGCCAAGGCTCCCGGGGGGGAGGCGCACCAAAACCCATCTAGGGTTTCCCCCTGGTGGCCGCCGGCCTCCCCTAGAGAATCCTAGGGCGCCCCTCCTCCTCCCTTCCCCGTATATATAGATGAGGAGAGGGAGGGCAGCCGCACCCTCATACGCTACGACGCTGCCCCTCCTCTCCCTCGTAGCCTTCTTCCTCTCCGTAGCGCTTAGCGTAGCTCTGCTGAGATTCCGCCACCACCACCGCCACCACGCTGCCGTGCTGCCGGAGGACTTGAGCTACTACTTCACCATCGCTCGCTGGATCGAGGAGGTGAAGGCGTCATCAAGACGTACGTGTGTTGAACCCGGAGGTGCCGTCCGTTTGGCTCTTGGATCGGAGTTCGCGGGACGGATCGTGATTGGATCGCGAAGACGTTCGACTACATCAACTGCGTTTCTTAACGCTTCTGCTTAGCGATCTACAAGGGTATGTAGATCCAATCTCTCCTCTCGTGGATGGTCATCTCCTAGATTGGATCTTGGTGAGCGTAGGAATTTTTTTTGTTTCCCATGGAACGTTCCCCAACATTGTCGCACGTTGAGGGATTGTTATATGATTCAATTATGTTAGCACTATTGAGAGATTGCACTAGTGAAAGTATGAACCCTAGGACTTGTATCTAAGCATTGCAATACCATTTGTGCTCTGTTTTGTCACTTGCTATCTTGCTATTTTTTTATTTTCAGATTACAAAAACATATATCTACTATCCATACTACACTTGTATCACCGTCTCTTCGCTGAACTAGTGCACCTATACAATTTACCATTGTATTTGGTGTGTTGGGGACACAAGAGATTTCTTGTATTTGATTGCAAGGTTGTTTGAGAGAGACCATCTTTTTCATCCTACGCCTCCCACGGATTGATAAATCTTAGGTCATCCACTTGAGGGGAAATTGCTACTATCCTACAAAACTCTGCGCTTGGAGGCCCAACACGAGTTGTCGGGGGGATGACCCCCGGGTAGGCCCAAGACGGCGAACGATGCTCCAAAACTTTACCAGGGGAGTGCCCCCTGGCTGGAATCTGCCTGGCTGGAACCTGGCCGGGTTCTCCCTAGCCGGGTTCAGCATGTCCAGGTTCTCCCTGGCCGGGTTCTCCCTGTCCGGGTTCTCCCTGGCCGGGTTCAGCCTGTCCGGGTTCAGCCTGGCTAAGTCAACTCAGATGTCCCGTTGGACCCACACGGACAAGACAGCCATACCGCGACCACTATTGCTGATAAAGCATACACTGTTCACTCGTCATCGCGACGTCATGTACAATGCTACTTGTCCCTGGGCACTAGTGCATAAAGTGACCCAGGGGAGCACTTCCTTGGAGAAGAGGTCACTCCCTTGGCCAACAAGTCACTGACTTGGCCAAGGGAGCAAGCCACCATGCCACACTTATATATACAAGCACTCATCCATCCATCCAGAGGGGCGGCTGGCCACACACTCATTTGGCCACAAGCTAGCCACTCACGCCACACTCACTCACTCTCTCATTTGCTCACATGCACATGTACAAGTAGATGAGCACCTAGCTCACAGCTCTTTTCTCAGATACAGCTCCAGTAGCAACTCTGTACTGCCAGATATATACCGCATATATATATTCAGACATGCAGGAGTAGGGGTGTTACCTCCCAGCCAGGGCCCCGAACCTGGGTAAACCACCATGTGCTGCTTGCCCAATCCCATCCCTTGATCTCCACTACAGCCTTGCCCTCACCTCAAGCCATCCCGTGGCATCTGTCGTCTCACGAACCTGCCCGTGAGATAACCACGACAGCTCCGCTGACGGTCCCGCCCGCCTCAACGCCTGGCCGGCTGTGCCAAGCCGGCTCGGCTGCGTCCCGCTCCGCCGCATGGCCGGTCGGGCCCGGCCGGCTAGACCCCCCTTCGAGCGCCCGGAGGCTCGAAGGCTACCCCCAGTGGGTGTGCCAGCGCGCTCCACGAGCGCCAAGCCATGCCGGCTGTCTTCAGCACCCTCTGCCTCGTCTGCGTCAAAGCAATGTGAGCTCCTCACCCGCATATTTTTGCACCGCGCACGAAAAACGGACAACCCCGAGCGACCCTCGGGGACCACCTCCGCTTCTTTACAGTTGCATTACTGTTCGCCCTGGCGCCAGCTAGTCTTGGCCCGGAGGCTGGCCGCTCCGCCCGATACGTTTCACTACAAGAAATATGTCAACTTGTGACCTTCTCTCAGTGACCCCAGCTGAATTGGTCATAAATCCACGGCCATTTTGCTTGGAAGGGCTCAAACCCTGAAATTGCCTTACACCAAATGGTCATAAAGTAGACAAGAGTGGTCGACGACCTTATTTCTATCTGATTACGACCAATATAAATGGTCATGAGGTTGTGAACGTGGATGCATTGGTACTTAAGGTGTCGCTCAAGGTGGGCTTGGGCCTCGGTGGAACGAGGCCACCTTCTTTAAAAAAAAATCTGTGTGCCATGTAGGCCTCGGCCCATCCAGGAAGAAATGTGGGATGCCCTCATATTACTCAAAAAAAACATATATTCAGCCCAACAAAAATGGGAAAATAACAATATCAACAATGTTAATCATGTATTTAAATTTTTCCAAAAATGTTAATCATGTATTTAAATTTTTCTAACCAATATCAACAATGTTTTATATGTATACAAAAATATACAATGTGTAAAAACAAATATAGACATCAAAACGTATGTATGAAAAGATGTTTTTTTGTTGGGAATATATGAAAATATGTTAATCATGTATTTGAAAAAAGTTAAACATATATAAACAATATGTACAATGTGTCTTAAAAATGTAGACATGTGTTCAAAATATTAGACATCAAAATATTTATTAAAAATATTAATGATGTAACTAAAAACCGTTTAATATCTATAAAAAATGTTTCTAGTGTACACAAATTTGTTCATAAAATGTGGTCTAATATTCTTGAAAAATGGAGAAGTTTTTTTTACAACAAATATTTGTTAGGTTCTTCACAAAAAAAAACTCATTTTGGGAACTCGAAAAATGGAAAATGAATATGCGAAAAATTGTCTTTTTCACGAGAGGTGGATCAAAAACTTTTTACACCCAACCATTTGGTCAATTGTACATTAAATATGGCCTAGTATTTTAGAAATTTGATTTAGTCCAATTTTGCAACAAATATATGGTAGGTTCTTCACAAAAAAACCTCATTTGGGGCACTAAAAAAATAGAAAATTGATTTTTTGTCCAAAGAGAATAAAAACTCCCTTAGGAAACATTGTTCATCATTGCAAGATGCACCCTTGTGCACTATATGAGATCATTTGAACAAACTATGCCATGAATGTGGCCATAATATTAATCATTTGCCTTGAAAGTCATAGATCTCCACACGTGATAGCTCATTTCTGAGAACAATTTTTTAAAATAATTGCCGTATTACAAGTTTATTATTTTTTCTGGGAACTTGGCCACATATAATGACACAATGCGAAGGTTTTCCAATTTTTTTGATTTTTTTTTTAATTTTTCATGCCTGTTTCAAAATGCGGTCAAAACGACGGGCATGACCGTTCCTACCTAGTGGTTGAATCTTGGAAAACTTTTGGTGTTTCTCTGATTAAATAGATACTTTTGTACCTAAAAATGATTTTTGGGAAAAATAAATAGCAAACTATGAGGCAGCTGCAGTTCAAATTTGACCCGCTTCCTTCTGAATCGGCGAAAATTTGTCTTTTTCACGAGAGGTGGATAAAAGCTTTTGACACCCAACCATTTGGTCAATTGTGCATTAAATATGGCCTAGTATTTTAGAAAATTGGTTTGGTCCAATTTTGCTACAATTATTTGGTAGGTTCTTAAAAAAAACTCATTTTGGGCACTCGAAAAATGGAAAATGATTTTTTGTCCAAAGAAAATGAAAACTTCCTTAGGCAACATTGTTTGCCATTCCAATATGCACCCTTGTGCACAATATGAGATCATTTAAACAAACTATGCCATGAATGTGGCCATAATATTGATCATTTTGCTTGAAAGCCATTGATCTCCACACATGATAGCTCGTTTCTGAGAACACTTTTTAAAAATAATTGCCTTATTACAAGTTTATTATTTTTCCTAGGAACTTGGCCACATATAATGACACAATGTGAAGGTTTTCCAATTTTTTGATTTTTTTTGAATTTTTCATGCCCGTTTCAAAATGCGGTCAAAACGGCGGGCATGACCGTTCCTAGCTAGTGGTTGAATCTTGGAAAACTTTTGTTGTTTCTATGATTAAATGGATACTTTTGTACCTAAAAATGATTTTTGGGAAAAATAAATAGCAAACTATGAGGCAGCTGCAGTTCAAATTTGACCCCTTCCTACTGAATCGGCGGAAATTTATCTTTTTCACGAGAGGTGGATAAAAGCTTTTGACACCCAACCATTTGGTTAATTGTGCATTAAATATGGCCTAGTATTTTATAAAATTGATTTGGTCCAATTTTGCAACAATTATTTGGTAGGTTCTTCACAAAAAAAACTCATTTTGGGCGCTCGAAAAATGGAAAATGATTTTTTCGTCCAAAAAAATGAAAACTTCCTTAGGCAACATTGTTTGCCATTCCAATATGCACCCTTGTGCACAATATGAGATCATTTGAACAAACTATGCCATGAATGTGGCCATAAGATTGATCATTTGGCTTGAAAGCCATTGATCTCCACACATGATAGCTTGTTTCTGAGAACACTTTTTAAAAATAATTGCCTTATTACAAGTTTATTATTTTTCCTGGAAACTTGGCCACATATAATGACACAATGTGAAGGTTTTCCAATTTTTTGATTTTTTTTGAATTTTTCATGCCCGTTTCAAAATGTGGTCAAAACGGCGGGCATGACCATTCCTAGCTAGTGGTTGAATCAATGATGCCGACCTCCTTGCAGAGATGTGCTAGGAATCAATGATGACAGTAAAACCTAGGTTCTTGCATGGTTCTAGATTAACTTTTCTATTTTGTTCTAGATTAATTGCACTCCTCATGGTTCCGTTCGCGGCCGAGCTAGGTGCAGCGTGGGGGTTGCTTGTGCTCGGCGTCGAGCCGGAGGGCTTTCATGTGGGTTCCTGCCAGTTTTTCAGTTTCCATGGGGAACTGGGCGGGTCCTTTCACGTGGCGTTACTCGTTTGATTTTGACCATGGGGAGTGATCTGAGGCACTGATGCACTGGTGCGGATTGCAGTGGGCAGTGACTGAGCTGTTGTTATTATAGTTTTTCCATTTTGTTGAGAACAATGGGCATTCACGTTAGTAGTATTCATTCTCAAATCATTGGGGTTGAGGGACTCAAGTTAAATCCTGTTGATGTCCCTATGGTTAGGTAGGTTCACAGTCTAGCACTAGCAGTAACACCCAAGCAATTATTATAGAGGGAGGGAGGGAGGTGGCATCCCAAATCATACCTGTCTATGATATGATTGGGAGGGAATATACTGACTGCTACTGTTACACTGTCTTGTTGATTTCTTTTAACAATCATACCTAGCTAAAATTTTCTTGTCCTAAGCAGAGCAGCCTCATCCTCTTCATGCTGGCTCGACTGCCTCTGATTCTTCTTGTTTGTTGCCTTGCCTTGCAGATGCGACAGCTCAAGGGTGAGGTCGGCGTCTTCTCCAGGGCCGACGGGTCGGCGCTGTTCGAGATGGGCAACACCAGGGTCATCGCCGGTGTCTACGGCCCCTGAGAGGTAGTCGCTTTTTCTTTGCAAACCAACTCTTCTATTCGCTGCCATGGCTATTAGGGATTTGGCCCCCGAGAGGTCTCTAGTTAATGATCGGTATTGAGAGATTTTGGTGGTTACTTATGCTTATTGTGTATCACATTGAAAAAGAAAATGCACAATGAGCTTACCTTTGTATGTCAGGATTTTTTCTTCATCGGTTTCCCTTCCTTTAGTTGTAGTTTATCTTCGTACAGAAACCAATCTTGGTGTTCTTCCTATTTGCATTTGATTATGTTTTTAAAATTCCCTAGCAGAACTATATATAACATTGTGGGTATGTGTTTTCTTCTTTCAGTGTCTATAGTGCATTTGAATGATGTTGAATTATGTGCTACAGAATATACATTAGCTGATTTAAAATGCTGTTTTCCTTCGCCTAATCAAATGCCCTTTGTTTTGCAGTATGCATACCCAGGTCAAGCTTGCGGTTATGGTGAAGGTGCTGATCTAGGTTTCCTATCTTCAGAAGTAAAATGTTTGCTTGCTACCTTCTTTAGGGTACTGCTTTCTAATCAAGTTCTTGAACACAGGAGTTATGTATACAAATCATGTGCTATTTATGCACTGATAGCCATTTTCTTGTCTACTTAGCTGAATCATGTCTTTGTGTACTAAACATCAGTTACTAGTATTTGGCTTCTATGTGCTAATTAAACCTGATCAATATGTATACTTCTTTGATGTTGCATAATATTGGTGTCAAAGTGGTTAATTTTAACCGGATATGATCTAGTGGAACAATTCTTTTGCTGTTCAAACATTTAAATTCTGGTTCTTTGTTTCAAACATCAAAATGCTGTTTACTTTGTCCTTCTATGCTTAAATGATAAAAATGTCGCATTTATAGGATTGTAAACCTGATGTGATTGGAGTAGTATTTACTTGTTGCTGATAGTTACTACTTATATCCACTGATTTCTATGCCTCATTTTGCTTGTTTTACTTTATTTATGCACACAGACTGCCTACAAGTTAATGTGCTTTTAGATTTGCCTTTATTTTGATCCTAACCATATTGTTTGATAACTTGCAGATGTTGTACTTCATTCGTGTTTTGTCGTGGGCTCCAGGACGAAGAAGTCGGGAGAATCATAGACTTCTAGCTCATTGGAGCTAGTTATACTTCTATAGCTAGTTATTTTTTTATTCTTTAGTTGTGTTACCTGATGCGAACTATTTTTGATTGTAAACCTGATGTGAACCATGTTTGATCGCAATGTGCCAAGTTTGGCTCTTTTTGATTGTATTCATGATTTGAACCATGTTTTCATGATATTTAGTTATGCTCTGTTTGAAGCATTGTGTAAATATTGGTTATTTATTTATTGGATCATTGAAATCTGAGGAACCACTTATTAGAACCTGACAATTGGGACCCATCAGACTAGTGGACCCTTCTCTTGAAAAAAGTAAAATCTGAAACTCTAGCCAAAAAGGCAACGACAAAGCAAAATACATATTCCTTCGACTATGAGATTATGCAACTCCCGGATACCGGAGGAATACCTTGTGTGCTATCAAACATCACAACGTAACTGCGTGATCATAAAGATGCTCTACAGGTATCTCCGAAGGTGTTTGTTGAGTTGGCATAGATCAAGATTAGGATTTGTCACTCTGAGTATCGAAGAGGTATCTCTGGGCCCTCTCGGTAATACACATCATAAGAAGCCTTGCAAGCAAATGACTAAGGAGTTAGTTACGAGGTGATCTATTACGGAATGAGTAAATAGACTTGCCGGTAATGAGATTGAACTAGGTATGAAGATACCGACAATCGAATCTCGGACAAGTAACATACCGATGGACAAAGGGAATTATGTATGTTGTCATAACGGTTCGACCAATAAAGATCTTCGTAGAATATGTAGGAACCAATATGGGCATCCAGGTTCCGCTATTGGTTATTGACCGGAGAGGTGTCTCGGTCATGTCTACATAGTTCTCGAACCTGTAGAGTCCGTACGCTTAATGTTCGTTGACAATATAGTGTTATATGAGTTATATGATTTGGTGACCGAATGTTGTTCGGAGTCCCGGATGAGATCACGGACATGACGAGGAGTCTCAAAATGGTCGAGAGGTAAAGATTGATAT
The DNA here is from genome assembly GCA_011799875.1 of Thinopyrum elongatum. Taxonomy (NCBI): domain Eukaryota; kingdom Viridiplantae; phylum Streptophyta; class Magnoliopsida; order Poales; family Poaceae; genus Thinopyrum; species Thinopyrum elongatum. The sequence continues at coordinate 432,723,256 of CM022301.1, forward strand.
ATAGGATGATGGTATTCGGACACCGGAAGAGTTTCGGAGTGCACCGAGTAGTCATCGGGTCACCGGGAGGGGTTCCGGACACCACCGGAAAGTGTATGGGCTTAATGGGCCAAAGGAGGGGACAGACCAACCCACTAGGGGGCTGGTGCGCCCCTCTATATGGCTGGACGGCCCTAGGGGAAGGAAAGGGGAGGGGTGGCCCCTCCTGCCTTTCCCTCCTCGTGAGAGAAAGGAAAGGGGGGCGCCTCCTCCTCCTGCCTTCCTCCCGCACTCATATATGGAAAGGGGGGCGCGACTTGGGGAAGTCCCCAAGTAGGATTCGGCCCTACTTGGGGCGCCCCTTGGCCTCTCCCCTCTCCCCCACCTATATATATGTGGGAGGGGGGTGCCACACATAACCATAACAATTGCTTAGCCGTGTGCGGCGCCCCCTCCACCGTTTACACCCTCGGTCATATTTTCGTAGTGCTTAGGCGAAGCCCTACGGAGATCACTTCACCATCACCGTCACCACGCCGTCGTGCTGCAGGAACTCATCCACTACCTCGTTGAGGGAGTTATGGACTAAGGGGTCCTCGGGGCGATGACCCATTGTACATGGGCCGGACTGGTGGAGCCGTACAATGGCAGGAGATCTATGAAGCCATGGTGTGCCCTCCAAGTCAAGAAGGTGCAGGATCTCTTTAAACCCTCATTGTAATCTATCTCCGGTAACCCTAACCCTATCGGTGTCTATATAAACCGAGGGTTTTTAGTCTTTAGGGCTAGAGCTACATTCAGCACCTCATCGCCTTAGGGTTTAGCTCATACGGATCTCGAGGTAGATCTACTCTGTAAACCACATCATATATCCAATACAATCAAGCAGGACGTAGGGTATTACCTCTTCGAGAGGGCCTGAACCTGGGTAAACACTGTGTTCGCCGTCCCTTGTTCCCCATCGATCCTAGATCCACAGCTCAGGACCCCCTACCCCGAGGTCTCCCAGTTTTGACACCGACATTGGTGCTTTCATTGAGAGTTCCGGTGTGGGGTCGCCAGAAGGATCGATGGCTCGCCTGACCATAGGAGAAGGCATCGGATCTGGGGATATCTTCGTCCCCGGGAAACTCTTCACCTTTGGCAGCATCGTGCTCCATGCTGACCTCACTGGTCGTCTAAGTCAGATCGACGCCTTCGCCCCCAGACACTGAATTCAATTCGGTGGTCTGGAATATGTTGCGGACACACGGGGCGATCTGGTTTTCACCGGATTCACTTCCCCCTCCCACACATTCGACACGCCCGTTTTGGAGTCCCTTTCGGATCTGATCTGTGGATCGGCCTCAACAGCTTCAAGCCAGGAGAGCTCCACTTCGAGTGGGGGCCAGACTCCGCCTCCGTCCGGACACATCACGACTGCGGAAAATCTATCCTCGACCTCCGAGGTAGAATCAGGAGGCAGAGGCCAAGAGTCAATCTCGGCCGAACCTTCCTTTCACAACGCTCGCCTGGCCTTGAGCCCTTACGACAAAGAGGCAGCCAACAGCCAGGGGTCACCCCCAGCCCAAAGTAGCTCGATATCGAACCCCGACGGGGAAACCACAAGCAAGGACCAAAGCCCGTCCTTGACCTCCAGTGATGGCCCGGACCCCTTCAAGGATCCGGCTCCGCATACCGAGCTCAGCACGGCCAGCGGAAACCAAGGATCGGCTAGGGCATTGATTGCCCCCCACTCCGTTATGCCGGAATCTGGCCCAGAACCCTCGAGTTCGGTGACCCTCGCAATGATAAACGAGGCGCTGCACCGAATTTAGAATATGACCATCCAGGAGGACCCGCCCTCCGCCTTCAATCATCAACCCTTCGAGGCGTACCATAGGGAATTTTGCGTCCCACCCACCACCCACTTGGTAGCCACTATCGATGACTTAACAGATATGCTAGACTATAATTCAGAGAACGCCGAATACATGGACGAGGAGGACGGAGCCATGGCCAATGCCAATGTTGCCCCCCCCCCCCCGTCACCGGCCGCTGGTCGGCCACATCTACCTACGACATTTACATGGTGGACACCCCCAAGGACGGCGATGGCACTCCTAATCAGGACCGTGGCAAGCCCAGAGATGAGCTGCCCAAACGCCGAAAACAGCGCCGTCGATCAAAGCCACGTCGAAGCCATGCGAGCAACATGGACTCTGCGGAGAACGGCACCGTAAATAATACGGATGACCTCGTCGGAGACGCAGCCTTCGAACATCATCAGGATGACCCCGCGGGGTAGGAGGACCCGCTCAATTCAGAAAACCCCGATGACTCCAAGGATAGCAACTAGTTCCCACTCTCTGAAGAGGAGGCCAGTCTTGGGGAGGACGATTTCATCGTCCCCGAAGACCCTCTGGAGCAGGAACGGTTCAAGCGGAGGCTTTTAGCCACCGCCCAGCCTAAAGAAACAAAAACACAAAATCAAAGCCGAACATGACACCCTCAACGACCGATGGACTAAAGTCCTAGCTGCAGAAGAGGGGTACGGCCGCGAATAGCCAACCAGGAGTAATCCCAAGCGAAGGCTATTGCCCCAGTTACACGACTAGGCCGTAGAGCCAACACGCCCGACATATACAAAATCCGAACAGCCGGACCACCCCCCTAGAGGGCGGGACAGGGAAGCTGACGAGGCCGAACACCCAGCCGCCCCACCTCGCCGTCACGACAAGGATCAAGTGTAGCCCACTTACGAGTATGACCTCTGCCATGACCTAGATGCTCGAGGAGGCCATACCAGGTCCATCTACGGACCCGGAGAAGACCCACCTGCTTACCGGGAAGGATACTACGATCGGCTAAACTAAAATGATAGAATCTGGGAGCAACAATAGGCTCGGAGGGCCGAAGACCTCTGACGCGATATAGCCCGAATTCGGGGCGCCGCACACCCCCTGTGCTTTACAGAGAGGGTGATGCAACACCAATTCCCGGAAGACTTCGAGCCTGTGAACATCGAATCATATGACGGAACTACAGATCCAGCCGTATGGATAGAGGATTTCCTCCTCCACATCCACATGGCGCGAGGAGATGACCTCCACACCATTAAATATCTGCCACTAAAGCTTAAAGGTCCAGCTCGGCACTGGTTGAACAGCCTTCCCGAAGACTCTATAGGCTGCTGGAAAGAGCTTGAGGATGCTTTTCGAGCAAACTTTCAGGGCACCTATGTCCGGCCTCCGGATGCTGATGACCTAAATTGCATCACACAACAACCCGGAGAGTCTGCCTGACAATTTTGGAATCGATTCCTGACCAAGAAAAACCAGATTGTCGACTGTCCGGATGCCGAAGCCTTGGCCGCCTTCAAACATAGTGTCAAGGATGAATGGCTCATACGGCAGCTTGGCCAGGACAAACCAAGAACTATGGCAGCCCTCATCTCTCTCATGACCTGCTTTTACGCAGGCGAGGACAGTTGGCTCGCTCACAAAAATACCAACTCAGACACACCCGGTACCTCCGAGGTCCGGGACGGAAATGGAAAGCCCCGACGCAGCAAGAATAAACGTCGCCACAATGGCGACGAGGGCGAGGATACGGCAGTAAATGCCGGATTCCGAAACCAGAAGTCCGGACCCCGAAAGAAAGCCCCTAAAGGCAACAATGACGGCCCATCCAGACTAGACACAATTCTGGACAGGCCTTGTCAGATTCACGGCACATCAGAGAAGCCCGCCAACCACTCCAACTGAAACTGTTGGGTGATCAAACAGGCCGGCAAACTCACAGCTGAAGACTCGAGCAAAAGCCCACGAAGCGAGGACGATGATGAGCCCCGCAGGCTGAATAGTGGAGGCCAGAAACCCTTCCCTTCCGAGGTCAAGATGGTAAACATGATTTACGCAACCCATATACCGAAGAAGGAGAGGAAGCGAGCACTACGAGGCGTATACTCCGTCGATCCAGTAGCGCCGAAGTTCAACCCATGGTCAGCTTGCCCAATCTCGTTCGATCGCAGGGACCATCCCACCAGCATACGACATGGAGGGTCTGCAACCCTAGTGCTAGACCCCATCATCAATGGATTCCACCTCACTAGAGTCCTAATGGACGGTGGTAGCAGCCTCAATCTGATATATGAAGATACAGTGAGGAAAATGGGGATCGATCCATCAAGGATTAAACCCAGTAACACCACCTTTAAGGGGGTCATTCCGGGAGTGGAGGCCCGCTGCATGGGCATTGTGACGCTTGAAGTAGTGTTCGGATCTTCGGATAACTTCCGAAGCGAGGACTTGATCTTCGATATTGCACCTTTTCACAGTGGCTATCACGCCCTCCTCGGCCGAACAGCGTTCGCCAAATTCAATGTCATTCCGCATTACGCGTACCTCAAGTAGAAGATGCCTGGCCCCTTGGGCGTCATAACTATCAATGGCAACACAGAATGCTCACTTCGAACCGAAGAGCACACTGTGGCCCTAGCGGCCGAAGACCACACCGGCCCATATAGGCCCGGATGCCGACCCGCCGTAAAGGCCGGCAACAATAGTAAACAGGTTCGAACCCGTTCCCCGTCATGGGAACCCGCATGTGTTCGCCGCAAATAGGGATACGCGCCCCACGGCACGCCCACATTCTTTGCGCTCTACATGCCTCGTCAGCACAACTTCGCACTAAATATACCATGGGCAGTCGTGAGGCATATATTAATAAATCCAAAGTGCATGTTCGGTTAAACCAAACTTTGGAATCACTTCGTCTTCGGACGACCCGGGGACCAATTCCGGATACCCCCAAGCATAAAGCTTCATCGGCAGGGTCCTAGCCCATCAAGGTCTCATCGAAGGTCCCAACCCCCACCTATCAGAAGCAAAGACGCAGATGTGCAGCAGGGCACAGTGAAGGCTTCAACTCACGCATCAAGGCCCTGCGTCAACCTTTACTCTGTAAACTTTCTTTTTCTTTCACAAGTATTGCCTTCGCAGTTTGAATTGTACGGATAGACGTCCCAATCTTACGAGAAATAATAAAAATACCCTTTATGGTGTTTGGATATCCGCATCCTGCGATTTGTCTATTCCCTTTCCGATTCTCCCCTCGCTCTTCGAACAACCCGGCTTGAAAATATATTAAGTAGTCAAGAGTTCGATTTATATATCAGCTCAATATCTTCAAGTCCGGCACCGCTTTCCACTAGGTGTTCGGCATCTCGGATATTGCACTATATGCATCTGTTCCGAACTATGTCTTGGTTCAATAGTTGGGTTGCCCGGCTCCTGTGTTTGCCTCTTATGTTTCACACGTTCAGCTAAGAGGGCAAAGGGAGAACCCCTGCGATTGTACTTTTGGTTTTCCCGGTCAAGTACCTCAGGAGGAAGAAGCCGAAAACTGACTGTCATAGTAAGCGCAAACTGGTCTGCGATCCGATGATGAGGTTTGACTCTAAAAATCGTTGGCGATTTCACTGTGTCACACGAAGTGTTCATCTTAACACAAACCATGTGATCGGAAAGGGCAGGTTTCGATCCCCAAGTACATCACAATACACCGGGGGCTAGTCCCTAGTCCCCACTGTCAAGCTCCTATGGCTAAGTGAAAGCAATAAAACCGAATAGCCCGATTGCCTGGTTTCGCTCGTGCACTACCGCCTCCGGGCACCAAGACGTTGGCTAAGGGTAACAGTGCGGAGACGAAACACCCCTCATGATATTCACTTGGGGGCTGAAGCGGATGACTGGTAGCTTTCAGAATAAACATACGGCCACACATGAGTCAAAATTAAATCATGACAATATAAAAACAAGTCAGGCAGATGCATAATAAAGCATAAGGTCCACTTGGTACACACGTAATACAATCACTCAAGCATTACATCTTTCGAACACTGGCCCTCCATCGCCCGCGCACCGGTCATCACCTGCTCGAAATACTGCTTGGGGGCAGCAATGCTCCTTCCCCTTGGGCGGAGGACCAGTGGCCATCTCCATTGGATTAATCCTCAGCCAATGCACCATGGTCTTTGCAAATGCAAGCCTCGCCCCCTCAAGGCATGCTGACAGCTTGACAGCATCAATCCGGAGTGGCGCCTCCCGCAGCTTCTGCACAAGGCCGAAGTAGGTGTCCGGAAGGGGCTCAAAAGGTCACAGACTGACACAGAGGTCCTTCACGACCAGCTCGGACATCCGATGCATCTTCATCAGCTGCTTCATTTGATCGCTTAGAAGGGGAGGGCGCTCAGAGTCCGAAAACTGTGACCAGAAGAGCCGTTGCGTGGAGTCCTCCTCGAGGGTGGCATAGTGCCTCGCTGCGGCCGCCACATTCTTCGGAAGTTCGGCGAAGACGCCTGTGGAGCGCCAGACCTGTGTCAGCAGGGCGAACCTGTTGCCTCCGAACACACTCTGCAGTAAGTATTTCTTACCATTTGCAATTTGTGCGGCTTGGCAGAGCTCCTCTTGGGCACCTCGTGTGTTAGTCCTCGCCTCCTGGAGCTCCTTCTCCGCCTTGGATAGCCAGGAAGATTGCTCCTCCTGCCCCTTCTCAAGGGCCTCAAGCTTGTTGGCGGCATCCTGGAGCTCCACTTGGACTTCGGTCACTTGAGCCTCGTGCTGCTCAGCAGCAAGCTTGGCTTTCTCAAGCTCAGACACTGCCTTCTCAGCGGTCGTCTTCTTCGCGTTCGCCTCGGCCTTGTTCAGGGCCTCCTTCAAGCCCTCGACCTCGGTGGCAGCAGCTGCAGGATCATCAAGATAAATGATTAGCATATAGTCCGGATCATCAATATCCGGCGTCAAGCAAAGTACACATCTTCTCACAGGGCTTACCTTGCACCTCGTCAAGCCGTTTGTTGACAAGGTCAAGCTCTTTATCGGAAAGCTTGAGCTTCTGATCCATCTCCTTTAGCGCCGCGACCACGGAAGATGCCTGCATTAGCAAAATAAATGTCGACATCATTAATCGGCCTACCGAATTTAATCCTCTGCAGTTTTTTTTCGAAGTCCTTGCAGAGTCTCGGGGGCTGTTATGTATACGGCCTACCCGAACTATAAATTACAACCACATTATGAGGAAAGAGCATTACTTGACTTACCTCAAAGCCTGTTAGAAGGCCTGGACATCATCGTTCAGTCCGGACTGCATGGACCGAACACCTTGCTTGACCGCACTCATAAGAGTGCGGTGCCCATCAATGATGACGGAGTTGTTCACCAACTCCTCCAGCGCATCTGGCCAGCTAGCCGCCGCCCGTGTGGAGGTGTTTGGTGCTGGCGTTGTCTCCCCGACCCCTTCGCTACCGGAAGGGGGAGCCTGTGTCGTCGAGGGCCTTGGGGGCTCAGGAGCGAGCGACTGAGGGGGCCCGGATGGTCCGGACTCCCTCCCCGTGTTAGCCAGGGGGGAATTATCCCCTTGGTCTTCAATGACCAAGCCATCGGCCTCGGCCATGGTAGCATCGACCTCCTCCCTCGTGTTCGGGGGAGGAGGGGTCTTTCATGACACCACCACCCCAACTTCTTCGGGGATTGGAGGGGTGCCGAGCATGAGCCACTGTCCGCCAGTTCGGCAGGCAGAGACATCCCCGAAGAGGTCTCCTCGGTGGGGTTGCCACACGGAGGGCTGCACCATTAGAAAAACAATCAATCTGCGTTCTATGAGGGACTACTGAAAGCATAAAGCAATTGAAAACATCGCGGTGCGTACCTGGCCGCTGGGGGCTTGACCCTGGGATCCTTCTCCAGAACCTTCTCACATGCTTCAGACTCCTTGTCGGAGTCCGAACTGTCGGACAGAACCAGCTTGGGCCGGCACCGGCTCTTTCGGGCTTGAGGAGGTTGAACCTCCTCGACGTCGCTGGCCACCGCCCTCTTCTTCGAGTGCGAGGAGGCGCTTTCCTCCTTGTCCTCATCCACCTCCTGCACGGATGAGGCTGCAGCATCTCCGGACCGGTTGCCCGGACGAACCTTGCGACGGAGGCCCTCCCTGGTCTCCGGCACTTCTTTCTTGCCCTTCTTGATGGGTGCCTTATAAGGCATTACGACCAGCAACTTTTCCAGCTGCTCTGATTGGGGCTCTTCCGGCAGTGGCATCGGGCCGTTGATCTTCTTGGCCTTGGCGAGGCAGCCCTGCAAAATCCGCATAACAAGGTTAGACCGAATCAAACGTGGTATGAATATCCGAACACTCCTCGAAGAAAAATGCCACTCACCTCCCTTGGGGGGTTTGCGGCGTTGAGGCCGATGTCCTTCCCCTTGACCGGCCACTCCTTCTGGGGCTGGAATAGTTGGCCCCATATTTTGTCAGGAGTCATGCCGTAGAGGTGTCGGACGGTGGCCGGATCCTCGGGCTCATGCTCCCACATAGGCTTGGCCCTCTCCAGGCAAGGGAGGAGCGGGCGGTGGAGCATGATCAGGACCACGTCGACCAGCTTCGCACCGGTCTCTAGTATGCTGTTGATGCGTTTCTGCAACACCTTCGTGTGAGCGACACACCCCCAGTCCAGGTTCTTGGTGGTCCATGAGGCCAATGTGGTAGGGTGTCCGGACCTGAATGCGAGGGCCGCTCCCCGGCCTCCTCGGATCGGTGATGTAAAACCACTCCTTTTGCCACATCTGGACAGTGTCGACGAAGTGGCCGTCCGGCCACTGGACCCGCATCAGTTTACTAATCATGGCCCCTCCACAGTCCGCATGCTCGCCGCCAACCACCTTGGGCTTGACGTTGAACACCTTCAGCCATAAACCGAAGTGCGGCTAAACTCGAAGGAGTGCTTCACAGAAGACGATGAAGGTCGAAATGTGGAGGAGGGAATTGGGGGCTAGATCATGAAAATCTAGCCCGTAGAAGAACATCAGCCCCCGCATGAAGGGGTGTAGGGGAAATCCTAGCCCCCTAAGAAAATGGGGAAGAAACACGACCCTCTCGCCTGGCTGGGGCGTGGGGATGATCTGGCCCTCTTCGAGGGCCCGATGAGCAACATTGGCCGGCAAATAGCCGGCCTCCTTCAGCTTCAGGATGTCCCCCTCGGTGACACTGGAGGCCTCCCACTTCCCATTGGCTCTGGATCCAGCCATGGTCGAAGGAGGCAAAGAGGGATTCGCTGTGGAAGCAGAGGAAAGGGGCGCTGGAGCTCTAAGGATTTGCATGAGCGGGAGGTGGAAGAAGGCGTGGGATGCAGACTGTAGCAGCCCGCCCTTTATAGGCCGATGACAGGCCTGGGATTTCCTTTTTCCACGCTGTTGGCTTATCCACTTCCCGATATGCCCATGATGTTATGAGCGGGGAGGGGGAATCGAAATCATTAACCATATCCGCCGAAAAGCGGGACACGATCTCCACCTCGAGGGGACATGCCAGACATGGTGTCGGCCTCGAGCCGCGCTTCGAGAAGTAGTAACTGCTCGGCGTTATGGCCGGAAGTGAATCTTCGTTGAAGGAGAAAAAGTTGTCAGATGAAGGCATCATTTGCGCTTGAGCGCTATTTTTTATTATTACCTTCGGTGTTAAGCAAAACTGCCGTTTCAGATTCCGGACATCGCTTGGTTCCGAATATGGGAGAGACATACTGAAGAACTCGCCCCACAAGCCGAATACTGGTCGGATGAATGGATATCGGATACAAGTCTTGGCGTTGGAGGCAAGTTCGGGGGCTACTGAGGGAGTTATGGACTAAGGAGTCCTCGGGGCGACGGCCTATTGTACATGGGCCGGATTGGTGGAGCCGTACAATAGCAGGAGATCTATGAAGCCGTGGTGTGCCCTCCAAGTCAAGAAGGCGCAGGATCTCTTTAAACCCTTATTGTAATCTATCTTCGGTAACCCTAACCCTATCGGCGTCTATATAAACCGAGGGTTTTTAGTCTTTAGGGCTAGAGCTACATTCATCACCTCATCGCCTTAGGGTTTAGCTCATACGGATCTCGAGGTAGATCTACTCTGTAAACCACATCATACATCCAATACAATCAAGCAGGACGTGGGGTATTACCTCTTCAAGAGGGCCTGAACCTGGGTAAACACTGTGTTCGTCGTCCCTTGTTCCCCATCGATCCTAGATCCACAGCTCGGGAACCCCTACCCCGAGGTCTGCCGGTTTTGACACCGACACTCGCCGTCTTGCTGGATCAAGAAGGCGGAGGACATCACTGAGCTGAACATGTGCTGAACGCGTAGGTGACGTACGTTCGCTACTCGATCGGTTGGAGCGCGAAGAAGTTCGACTACATCAACCGCGTTAACAAACGCTTCCGCTTACGGTCTATGAGGGTACGTAGACACACTCTCCCCTCTCATTGCTATGCATCTCCATGGATAGATCTTGTGTGTGCATAGAATTTTTTTTGTTTTCCATGCAACGTTTCCCAACAGTGGCATCCGAGCTAGGTCTATGCGTAGATGATATGCACGAGTAGAACACAAAGAGTTGTGGGCGGTGATAGTCATACTGCTTACCACCAATGCCTTATTTTGATTCGGCGGTATTGTGGGATGAAGCGGCCCGGACCAACCTTACATGTCCACGCACATGAGACCGGTTCCACCGACTGGCATGCAACTAGTTTTGCATAAAGGTGGCTAGCGGGTGTCTGTTTCTCCTACTTTAGTTGAATTGAATTTGACTACGGCCAGTCCTTGAAGAAGGTTAAAACAGCAAACTTGATGAATCACCGTTGTGGTTTTTGCGTAGGTAAGAACGGTTCTTGCTAGAAGCCCGTAGCAGTCACGTAAAACTTGCAACAACAAAGTAGATGACGTCTAACTTGTTTTTGCAGGGCATGTTGTGATGTGATATGGTCAATATATGATGTGATATATGTTGATGTATGAGATGATCATGTTTTGTAATATCGACAACCAGCAGGAGCCTTAGGGTTGTCTCTTTATTGTATGAAATGCAAGCGCCATGTAATTGCTTTACTTTATCGCTATGCGTTAGCAATAGTTGTAGAAGCAATAGTTGGCGAGACAACCCAGACACGACGATGGAGATAAAGGTGTCAAGCCGGTGACGATGGAGATCATGATGATGCTTTGGAGATGGAGATCAAAAGCACAAGATGATGATGGCCATATCATGTCACATATTTTGATTGCATGTGATGTTTATCCTTTATGCATCTTATTTTGCTTAGAACGGCGGTAGCATTATAAGATGATCCCTTCACTAAATTTCAATATAAAAGTGTTCTCCCCGAGTATGCACCGTTGCCAAAGTTCATCGTTTCGAAGCACCTCGTGATGATCGGGTGTGATAGACTCTACGTTCACATACAACGGGTGTAAGACAGTTTTGCACATGCAGAATACTTGGGTTAAACTTGATGAGCCTAGCATGTACAGACATGGTCTTGGAACACTGGAGACCGAAAGGTCGAATGTGAGTCATATAGTAGATATGATCAACATAGAGATGTTCACCATTGATGACTACCCCATCTCACATGATGATTGGACATGGGTTAGTTGATTTGGATCATGTATCACTTAGATAACTTGAGGGATGTTAATTTAAGTGGGAGTTCATTAGTAATTTGATTAATTGAACTTCAATTTATCATGAACTTAGTCTTAATAGTTTTTGCATATCTATGTTGTAGATCTATAGCTCGCAATATAGCTCCTCTATTTTTGATATGTTCCTAGAGAAAACTAAGTTGGAAGATGATAGTAGCAATGATGTGGACTGGGTCCGTGATTTGAGGATTATCCTCATTGCTGCACAGAAGAATTATGTCCTTGATGCACCGCTAGGTGACAGACCTATTGCAGGAGCAGATGCAGACATTATGAACGTTTGGCAAGCTCGATATGATGACTACTTAATAGTTTAGTGCGCCATGCTTTACGGCTTAGAACCGGGACTTCAAAAACGTTTTGAACGCCACAGAGCATATGAGATGTTCCAAGAGTTGAAATTGGTATTTCAGACTCATGCCTGTGTCGAGAGGTATGAGACCTCTACTTTGCCTACAAGATGGAGGAGAATAGCTCAGCCAGTGAGCATGTGCTCAGAATGTCTGGGTACTACAATCGCTTGAATCAAGTGGGACTTAATCTTCCAGATAAGATAGTGATTGACAGAGTTCTCTAGTCACAATCACCAAGCTACTAGAACTTCATGATGAACTATAATATGCAAGGGATGACGAAAATGATTCCCGAGCTCTTCGCGATGCTGAAATCGGCGAAGGTAGTAATCAAGAAAGAGCATCAAGTGTTGATGGTTAAACAAGACCACTAGTTTCAAGAAAAAGGGCAAGGGAAAGAAAGGGAACTTCAAGAAGAATGGCAAGCAAGTTTCCACTCCCGTGAAGAAGCCCAAAGCTAGACCTAAGCCTGAAACTAAGTGCTTCTACTGCAAAGGGAATGGTCACTGTAAGCGGAACTGCCCCAAATACCTGGCGGATAAGAAGGATGGCAAAGTGAACAAAGGTATATTTGATATACATGTTATTGATGTGTACCTTACTAGTGTTCGTAGTAACCCCTGGGTATTTGATACCGGTTCAATTTTTAAGATTAGACACTCGAAACATGAGTTGCAGAATAAACAGAGACTAGTTAAGGGCGAGGTGACGATGTGTGTTGGAAGTGATTCCAAGGTTGATACGATCGCCATCGCACACTCCCTCTACCTTCGGGATTAATGTTGAACCTAAATAAATGTTATTTGGTGTTTGCGTTGAGCATGAATATGATTAGATCATGTTTATTGCAATAGGATTATTCATTTAATTCAGAGAATAATTGTTGTTCTCTTTACATGAATAAAACCTTCTATGGTCATACACCCAATGTGAATGGTTTATTGAATCTTGATCGTAGTGATACACATATTCATAATATTGATGCCAAAAGATGCAAAGTTGATAATGATAATGCAACATACTTGTGGCACTGCCGTTTAGGTCATACTGGTGTAAAGTGCATGAAGAAACTCCATGTGGATGGACTTTTGGAATCACTTGATTATGAATCATTTGATACTTGCGAACCATGCCTCATGGGCAAGATGACTAAAACTCCGTTCTCCGGAACAATGGAGCAAGCTAATGACTTATTGGAAATAATACATACGAATGTATGCTGTCCGATGAGTGTTGAGGCACGCGGTGGGTATCGTTATTTTCCGACCTTCACATATGATTTGAGTAGGTATGGGTATATCTACTTGATGAAACACAAGTCTAAAACATTTGAAAAGTTCAAAGAATTTCAGAGTGAAGTGGAGAATCATCGTAACAAGAAAATAAAGTTTCTACGATCTGATCGCGGAGGCGAATATTTGAGTTACGAGTTTGGCCTTCATTTAAAACAATGTCGAATTGTTGCACAACTCACGCCACCTGGAACACCACAGCGTAATGGTGTGTCCGAATGTCGTCACCGTACTTTATAGGATATGGTGCGTTCTATGATGTCTCTTACCGATTTACCACTATCATTTTGGGGTTATGCATTAGAGACAGCCGCATTCATGTTAAATAGGGCACTGTCTAAATCCATTGAGATGACACCGTATGAACTGTGGTTTGGCAAGAAACCTAAGCTGTCATTTCTTAAAAGTTTGGGGATGCGACGCTTATGTCAAAAGGCTTTAGCCTGATAAGCTCGAACCCAAAGCGGAGAAGTGCGTCTTCATAGGATACCCTAAAGAAACTATTGGGTACACCTTCTACCACAGATCCGAAGGCAAGATCTTTGTTGCTAAGAATGGGTCCTTTCTAGATAAGGAGTTTCTCTCGAAAGAAGTGAGTGGGAGGAAAGTAGAACTTGATGAGGTAATTGTACCTTCTCTCGAATTGGAAAGTAGCACATCACAGAAAACCGTTCCCATGATGCCTACACCAACTAGAGAGGAAGCAAATGATGGTGATCATGAAACTTCAGATCAAGTTACTACTGAACTTCGTAGGTCAACCAGAGCACGATCTGCACCAGAGTGGTACGGTAATCCTGTCCTGGAAGTCATGTTAGTAGACCAAGGCAAACCTACGAACTATGAAGAAGCTATGATGAGCCCAGATTCCGACAGATGGCTTGAGGCCATGAAATCTGAGATAGGATCCATGTATGAGAACAAAGTGTGTACTTTGGTGGACTTGCCCGATGATCGGCAAGCCATAGAAAATAAATGGATCTTCAAGAAGAAGACTGACGTTGATGGTAATGTTACTGTCTACAAAGCTCGACTTGTTGCAAAAGGTTTTCGACAAGTTCAAGGGGTTGACTACGATGAGACTTTCTCGCCCATAGCGATGCTTAAGTCTGTCTGAATCATGTTAGCAATTGCCGCATTTTATGATTATGAAATCTGGCAAATGGACGTCAAAACTGCATTCCTTAATGGATTTCTTAAAGAAGAGTTGTATATGATGCAACCAGAAGGTTTTGTCGATCCTAAAGGTGCTAACAAAGTGTGCAAGCTCCAGCGATCCATCTATGGACTGGTGCAAGCATCTCGGAGTTGGAATATATGCTTTGATGAGGTGATCAAAGCATATGGTTTTATACAAACTTATGGTGAAGCCTGTATTTACAAGAAAGTGAGTGGGAGCTCAGTAGCATTTCTGATATTATATGTGGATGACATATTATTGATTGTAAATGATGTAGAATTTCTAGATAGCATAAAAGGATACTTGAATAAGAATTTTTCAATGAAAGACCTCGGTGAAGCTGCTTATATATTGGGCATCAAGATCTATAGGGATAGATCGAGACACTTAATAGGACTTTCACAAAGCACATACCTTGACAAAAGTTTTGATGAAGTTCAAAATGGATCAGTCAAAGAAAGGGTTCTTGCCTGTGTTACAAGGTGTGAAGTTGAGTCAGACTCAAAGCCCGACCACTGCAGAAGATAGAGAGAAAATGAAAGTCATTCCCTATGCCTCAGCCATAGGTTCTATCATGTATGCTATGCTGTGTACCAGACCTGATGTCTGCCTTGCGATAAGTTTGGCAGGGAGGTACCAAAGTAATCCAGGAGTGGATCACTGGACAACGGTCAAAATTATCCTTAGTTACCTAAGAGGACTGAGGAGACATTTCTCGGTTATGGAGGTAATAAAGAGTTTGTCATAAAGGGTTACGTCGATGCAAGCTTTAACACCGATTCAGATGACTCTGAGTCTCAATCTGGATACGTATTGAAAGTGGGAGCAATTAGCTAAAGTAGCACCATGCAGAGCATTGTAGACATAGAAATTTGCAAAATACACACGGATCTGAATGTGGCAGACCCGTTGACTAAACTTCTCTCACAAGCAAAACATAATCACACCTTAGTACTCTTTGGGTATTAATCACATGGCAATGTGAACTAGATTATTGACTCTAGTAAACTCTTTGGGTGTTAGTCACATGGCGATGTTAACTATGGGTGTTAATCACATGGCGATGTGAACTAGATTATTGACTAGTGCAAGTGGGAGACTGATGGACATATGCCCTAGAGGCAATAATAAAATGGTTATGATTATAGTTCCTTAATCATGATAAAGGTTTATTATTCATGCTAGAATTGTATTGATCGGAAACTTAAATACATGTGTGAATACATAAACAAATACCGTGTCCCTAGTAAGCCTCTACTAGACTAGCTTATTGATCAAAGATGGTTAAGGTTTCCTAACCATAGACATGTCTTGTCATTTGATAATGGGATCACATCATTAGGAGAATGATGTGATGGACAAGACCTGTTGGGGATATAACCCCGAGGTGTGACCCGCCTTGCAGGGGCCGGGTCACACCGTTGGCGACTCTGCATGAAGAGGGCCCAAGAAGGTCCACGAAGACTGGCGGCGGCTTACAAGCTAGGCTTGCTGGAGGCCCAAGACCCGGTGGTGTAATCATGACCTGGAAAGGGTGAGCCACTATCATGGTGACTTGCTTTGTAAGGCAAGGCGACTTAGAAACCAAGTTGGTCATGTTGTGTGGTCCGACTTGGACTCTTGTAAGCCCAGGGCCTCGACCTGTGTATATAAAGGCGAGACCTTGTGGTGGGTTAACTAAGAAACAATTGATCGAGAGCTAGGTGAGGTGATTCTGCTCCCTTGTAATCGATATCCAAGCTATGGTCAACAAAAGCAGGAGTCGGCTTTTACCTCGTTGGGAGGGGCCGAACCTGGGTAAACCTTGTGTCCTTTGTCCCGTTCAACCCCTTCGAGCTAACCTACGTTGTGATGGCTCCACACCTAAGTCCTTTCACAAGGGCATCTACCGTGATAAAACCACGACAGTTGGCGCCCACCGTGGGGCCAAAGCATAGTGGTTTCGAGTTCTTGAAGGGCAGCTTCTCAGGTATCGAGGGATACGCCATGGGCCGGATGACTAAGAGTCGGCACGACAAGCTCTACATCGACGGTGCTGGCTGGGGCCCTGAGGCCGACTCAATTGAGTACGGGTACCGGGTCCCCTTTGGCGGAATCCACATCTTCATCGGCAAGATCGGTGAGTCAAAGCCTGAGCCGGACACCTACACCAACATCGTCGAGACGGCTCAGCGCGCGCGGCCCGCCGGGGTTCAACCCAGCCGAAAGCATGTTTTCATTGGCTTTGTTCATGGGGCGGATCTTGAGGAAGGTTGTGCATCCGATGGAGAGACGACCATCTATTCAGGTGATGAGTCCTCGACTGGAGAAACCGGGTCAATCTATCAGCTTCAGGATGGCGGGCTTGGGGGCTATTCCGATGGTGACAGTATTCCGGACCCTTATGAGCCTCCGAGTAGGGCCGCTATTTTTATGGCTGGTACGCAACCAATGGTAAACTCATCAATGGCTGCTGCTATGACATCTGGTTCAACGGCTGCTGTGACAGCTGGGGCGAGCGGCTCAGTTCGGCCACCGGCTCAAGTTTTATCTGAGCTCTTGGGCTCTTTGACGACCCTGTTAGCCACAAAGGTTACTGCGGCAAATCAAGCACAGCATAATGCGGAGATTGCAAAGGTGCGGGATGAGGTGACCAAGGCCCAAGAGGATTTTAATGCAGAGAACACCAGGATGGCAGAGGAATGAGCCAAGATGGATGCCGAGTCACAGTGTATCATGGCGGAGGCTTTTCGCTTAAGTTTGGATCAAAATGCCTCTAATGCGGTTCTTTGAAGGAGGTATCAAACCCGTTTGCCTGCACAGTATGAGGCATAGAATCTTTTTAACACGCCTGGTGTGGGGCCAAGTAACCCGCCAGGCATAGCTCGGGTGGCTGAAATCCCAGGGAGCGCAGCGGCGGCTCAGCCCCGATTGCCAGACCCGCCCCATAGGGATCGAACCCCGCCCCGATGTTTTCCGACACATCTGGTCATTATTCCAACCCGGTGGATAACATGATAGCAGCGGCTGTCGGTGTCAAAACCGGCAGACCTCGGGGTAGGGGGTCCCGAGCTGTGGATTCTCTGATCAATGGTAACATGAACGAAGGAGACGATGAACACGGTGTTTTACCTAGGTTCGGGCCCTCTTAATGGAGGTAAAACCCTACGTCCTGCTCTTGTTTATATTGATGAAGTATCAAGGTACAGAGTTGATCTACCTCGAGATCATATGTTATGGTCTAAACCCTAGGGGTATGATGAGTAATGTCATAATCCGTCTCTCAACTAGCCTAGCCTCGGCTTATATAATGTACCGGAGGCCTAGGATAACAAAATTCCTAGTTGGCTACGTCGGTGGAGAGGGGTCCTTGTCTTGATCACCAAGTCTTTGGAATCTTCCTCGTATATGTCATCGGCTGTCCGAACTGGCCCATTAGTGAATCGCCATGGGGGTCCTCGGCCTGACCCACTAGTCGGGAGACGACGTGGTGAGTACCCCTTAGTCCAGAACATCATCAGTAGCCCCCTGAACCGGTCTTGAAGTCGGGGACGCTCCTCGGTTCTTCCAAACTGTTCTTCATCTTTGGTCGTCGGTCTTGAAAACTGGTTCAACAAATCTTCCCATCTCTGATCTTGAGGATCGCCGAGGTATATCCGAAGAGTTCATACGTCGGGTATCCGAGGAGTCTTTTAAGTTGTTCACGGCCTTTATCAATGCCTTGTCATTTTTACGCCACACCTCGGGTTCGAAATTTTTCCCGTGTGGTGGTACCCTCTTGCATCCGAACTCCAACGTCGGTCTGTATCTGAGCTCCAGCGCCAGACTGCATCTGAGGAGGCATAAAGTACCTCATTTCTAAAAAAGTTTGAAGGAGGTTATCCGAGCTTAATGCCAAAAAAGTTCTCTATAGAGCCAACCACTCGCAGCCGAGCTTTATGCCGGACTGCTTCCGAGGTGGCCTCTCACAGCCGAGCACCAATGCCGGACTACATCAGAGGTGTCATCTCGCAGCCGGGCACCAATGCGGGACTGTATCCGAGATGTCATAGATTACCTCGGTTTTGAAAAAGTTAAGAGGGTTAACCCGAGCTTAATGCCGGAGATGCCCTCTATGGAGCTAGCCACTTTGCATCCGAGCTTTATGCCGGACTACTCCCGCGGTGGTGCACCACCTCGGCTGTGGGCTGATTTTTGTGAATTTAATTCCAATTTGTGCAATTTATTCTCTGCCGAGACAGATAGCCAGTAGCCCTCAAGGTGTGTGTCGGCCAAAAATCCGAGATGCACCTGAAGGAAAACATAAAACCGCTGATCCCAGTAGCCCCTGAGACTCAGGTCGATTCACAAAATCACACTGAGGATCAACTCCTAGCTCTGCAGCATACTTAGGAATAGAAACGCGGTGTAATATATTAGAGGAAATAGTGATCGGCAGATGGGCCCTTGAGAGAGGGTCTTGAGAAGTTGTCGTAATATATTAGCTTGATGCCGGATAGGTCCAGATGGTACCTACTGTTGTCCGAAGATGCGTTTGCCCATAGCTCGGTCAAGACGAACACTTAGCACTTCGAATTTTCTGCATTGAATAGGCAATGCAGTAGCCCCCGAGCCACTGGTCGGGTGGCAACACCAGAATAGGGGATCAATGTGCCCTTGTAATACTTGTAAATGATAAGCACAAAGCCCAGTAGCCCCCGAGCCTTAATGTGGGCACGGGTGGCCGAATTAAGGATCGATATCCGTTTGACAGAAAAATTTGTTGTGTTTAACACAAACTTCTCGGAAAGAGAATAAAGATCTCTTAAAGGAGATAGAGCTAACGAAAGCTGAGCTCACCAAGATCGGCCTCAAGGGGCTTAATAGATAGGAAATCAGTGCCAATAGGGAATTATGAGAGCGTTATGTCAGCTGCTTGGTTGTCTCAGCGAGATTGTGCCCTTGACTCTTTGAAAGATTGGCTACAATTATTTGACTTTTGCTCGCAATTTATGTATAATGATTCTATGTACCGAAGTACTTTACATCATTAAAGCTTGGATCCGCATTGTACAAAACTTTGTTGACCGACCATCGGCTTCAACCTCCTCAGCCAGTAGCCGAGGAGTGTTTGTCCCACTTTATAAAGCCTTTATGAGGGCAAAGATTTATGGCAAAAGAGGTAATCCGGCCATACGGTTTTATAAACAAAGGTATGCGGAGAGATATGTTATATTACTATGTAAGAAACATCTTCCAAAGAAAATAGTTCCGCTATCGGTTCCTTTCTTTGGGTTCTCATGCTGACCATGATCATGAAACCTCATCTCCGATCAATGTGGGAGGAGAATATTGAGGATTTAGTTAGGGGAGAGTTCCCGAACTCTGTGGTCCATGATGAACCAGAATTTTCGCTTCCATCGTTGCCGACCAATTATATCCTTTAAGATGGCTAGCTTTCGGCTTCACCCAGTCTGAGGTACTAATCCGGATGACCCGGTAGTAACAATCACAGAGGTGCTCCCTTTACTGCCTAGCCGAACAATCGGGAACGTAGGAGTAAGCACAGGAGCCAGGCAACCCAGCTTGGCCAAAATCTTAAGTCAAATTGATGCATATTTATGGCTTTATTACGATAATTATGGAAGGCAAATTCTCCATTGAGACTGTTTATAACCTGAAAGTGGCCCATCGTCGGCTTCCACCCCTTTGTAGATGCTACACAGGGTGTTTCCGTACTAACAATACAACCCTTAGCCGACGTCTCGGTGCCCGGAGACGGTTGTGTTAGCGGAAACGAGGCAATCAAATATGTAGGCTTTATAACTTTCACTTAGTCATAGGAGTTGGAAGTTCGGGGCCAGTTACTAGCCCCCGGTTAGTGTTCGGTGCCAGCCGAGGTCAAACCAGTAACACTTCGGCCAAAATTATGAAAGGCCCATCATTTACCATGGGGTGACCTCTATCGATCGGTAGTTTGACATAGTCATCGGATCGCTGACTAGTTTGCACTCATTGTGACAGTCAGTTTTCGGCTTTCTCCACTGAGGTACTTGACCAGTTAAATTGGAAGTACAATCGCAGTGGTTCTCCCTTTGCACACCTAGCCGAACAAAGCGGAACATAGGAGGCAATCACAGGAGTCGGGCAACCCAACTATTGACCGAAGACACAATTCGAAACTGATGCGTATAAAGTAATATCCGAGAACTTTTTGCCGAGGACTCCTCGGAGTACCTTGGCTTTTGGTGGGTTCGGCTCTAGTCGCAGCCCCCTGTTGATATTGCCGAATCTGTAAAGGTGTCCGGCGTTGCACTGCGAGACTTATGCTAGAAACACACAAATAGGTTAAAAGTGCCATAGGCTTGGGAAACCAAAAACCTTCGGTAAAAACTTTACGCCCGAACTAAATTAAGTTTTTGGTGCCAATCTGAAAATTGGTCTTAAAATTAGTTTGTGCTTCTGTCGTACTTTAACATGATACATCCGATCTCCAGACTTCAAGCGGGTCAGCCTTCGGCTTCAACCTCCTATCCCGAAGGCGGAGTGTTTCTCAGGCTAGTTTAGAGAACTAAACGCGAGCGGCTTTAGAGAGAAAACAGGCTATCCGGCTATTGACCACACACTCGAGTCGAGAAAGGAGTAGTAGAAAAAGACTTTGCAACGACTAAGAAGAAAGAAAAAATATTTATTATAGAACGGCTCATATAAATTTTAAGAGCCCCCAGTTAACATGGGTAAAGGGAGTTTGTTTTATCAAACAACGTATGTGAGCACGGTCGAGCCAAACACAAATAGAAAATTTAAAAACTTTGAGCATGAAAGCGACTTAGCTGGTTAATGTATTACGCGTTGATGACGTGGGCCGAGCTTGCAGCGGGTCGAGGTCCCAGCCCCCAAGCCAGTCCCGAGGTGCCCGAGCGAAGAGCTCGGCTCGATGAAGTGGCGATGCCGCATGATCGATGTGGCGAGCCGAAGCCCCTTGTCCAGCCGAGGTGACAAATACCCTCATGACCGAGGTGACGAAGAGCTTGGCGGAAAAAGGAAGTGTTTAACAATCAACGTTTAAACGAACAACTTTTTTGTTTACACAAATATAATGTTTGGTTGAACCGAACAAGAAATAAAATAAAAATTTTAAAAGAAAAAAAACTGAGCATGGAGGCGACTTAGCTGGTTAATGTGCTCGGTATTGCTGACGAGGTCCGAGCTCGTGGCGGGACAAAGACGTAGTCCGCAGCCTAGCCAAGGTCCCAGCCCCCAAGCCCGAGGCAACCGAGTGAGGAGTTCGGCTTGATGAGGTGGTGATGCGGCACGGTCGATGTGGCGAGGCGAAGCCCCCAGTCCAGCTAACGAAGCTGGTCGGCTGGTGACGCCGAAGTCACCGGAGTAGGTTGATGAAGAGATGGCGAAGCCCCCGGTCTAGCCGAGGTGACGGGGCAGGTCGGTAGTATGACGTTTGTAGCCCCATGCCGGCCGAGGTGTCGAAGCGGGTCGGCGTGGTGGACATCGGCTTGGTCGGCCGGATTAGTATTTGGGATTTCTTCGGAATCGTCCTCCGGTACTATGGTGCGAGGGTTGAGTCCGGCCAGGGTTGACTCCTGATGTTCGGACGCCGAAGTCGCGTCCAGGATTGAAGCTAGATACTGGATAAGAGAGGCGAGTCCGGCCGGAATTGACTCCCGATTTTCGGACGCAAAGGTCACATCCAGGCTTGAAGAAGCAATAGTGCGGCGATGCCGTCGCGGGCCGGATCTTGTGACGCGGTCGATGCCCGCTTGATGAAGTGACCATGCAGCAATGCCGGTGTGTCCGCTCCATATAATTTGTGGGGCGACAATGTTGGTGATGATTTACCCTTCAACATGTCGAACTCTTGTTCGGCTTGCCGAGATAATGATCCGAAGAGGTTGAGTTCGGCTCGATGAAGCGACGACCTGTCTAGCGCAGGTCGGCAGCCGTGTAGCAATGTTGTCAGGCTGGTTTGACACCGGCGCAATGGTGAAGGTTACCTCCGAAAAGGAGCAAAATTTGTGAGCATGTGTTCGGAAAAAAAACACAATACCCTAGAAAAAGTTTCCTTCAAAAAGGATGTTCAATATCCCGTTCATGAAGATGAATTCGGGTCGGATTCGTTTTCGCGCAGAAAATAGATCCGAAAATCACTGCGCTCATCGGAGATTTCCCGGAGTTTGAACGGTCGGATCGAGCTGAAATTTTGAGGGGTGGTGGATATAGGAATTCCGCAGCCGATCAACGGTTGGATCTTCCAAAGGACGTCTGAGCTAGACGTTGGACTCTACGCCCTAAACTCGTCCAGATTCACACCCAGATTTGACAGGGTTCCGGTATATCATAGATCGCTGGAGATTCCTCCATCGGAATACGACGAAATTTTACAGAGTTGTTATATACACAATTACGTACTATTCCACCAAAGCAATCATCAAAGTGACACTTGAGGAAGCGGCAACAGTGAATACAAATCTGCTGTATAGAAAAACAGCACGGTCGCCCGAGGACAATGTTGAAGTTGAGCCCCCGAGCTATATGAATGATTCCTCCACGATCTTGATAGAGATCGGAGTTGATGTTGATGAAGGCCTTCGTCCGATCATGACGATCTGAGGCGGAGCGCAATCCTCGGTCGAGCCAGGGTGACCAGTCGAGCCGGTGACGAATATGCCGACGTCGCAGTTGATCTGCAGGCGAGCCATTGATCCATCGCCGATCACACAGCGGAACTCTTAATGAAAGCACCATTGTCGGTGTCAAAACCAGCAGACCTCGGGGTAGGGGCTTCCGAGCTGTGGATTCTCGGATCAATGGTAACAGAAACGAAGGAGACGATGAACACGGTGTTTTACCAGGTTCTGGCCCTCTTAATGGAGGTAAAACCCTACGTCCTGCTCTTGTTTATATTGATGAAGTATCAAGGTACAGAGTTGATCTACCTCGAGATCATATGTTGTAGTCTGAACCCTAGGGGTATGATGAGTAATGTCATAATTCGTCTCTCAACTAGCCTAGCCTCGGCTTATATAATGTACCGGAGGCCTAGGATAACAAAAGTCCTAATCGGCTACGTCGGTGGAGAGGAGTCCTTGTCTTGATCACCAAGTCTTTGGAATCTTCCTCGTATATGTCATCGGCTGTCCGAACTGGCCCATTAGTGAATCGCCATGGGGGTCCTAGGCCCAACCCACTGGTCGGGAGATGATGTGGTGAGTACCCCTTAGTCCAGGACACCGTCAGCGGCCACTCAGCTCAATGCAATCCCTATCACAGATGAGATGCCTTTTGCAGCTGAGGCGTGGAATGCAATTGAGCTTTTGCAAACAGTGGTTGCACAGCAGGAGAAATATACACATAGTCGTGAGAGGGTGCATTCGACGCCCCTCCCAAGCTACAGTTACAGCCGGCGCATTGAGTCACCGGCGGTTTCTAGTAGCGAGCGACGACGTCGGCCAAATCAAGATGACCCGCCCCGTGGGAATAACCCGCCCCTTACTCATGCTCAGGCGATTTCGAATGATGCCAGAGCATGCCAAGAGGCAGAGGCCGCAGCGGCGGCTCAGCTGGGGGCTTATTAGCAGCCTCCAGTGACCCCTTCGACATCAGTAGGAGCTGATATAATTTCTAGATCTGTTGGAGTGCCTTGTTTAGTACCAGCCTTACGTAATGAACGATTGCCTAAGGATTTTAAGGGTCCTCGCAAGGTGGCTAACTATACAGCTGATCTCCCCCCTGAGGCCTGGATTGAGAGTTATGATTTAGCCATGGAGACGCTGGATGTCAATGGTGCTGTGTGTGCTAAGTACTTTACTATGATGTTGGACGGGCCGGCTCGGACCTGGTTAAATGGATTACCCGCCAACTCCATCAATTCATGGGCAGAGTTGAAAGCACGGTTCATCCAGAATTTTAAGGGAACATGCAAGCAGCCCTTGACAATTATTGATCTTGATAACTGTGTACAGCGTGAGGATGAGTCGGCTCATCATTGGGTCCGGCGGGTCTCAACTTTTATGCACTCGTTAGATAGTATTGCGGCGGGTCAGGCGGTTCTGGTCTTGGAGAAGAACTATCATTTTACCCCCCTTAAGCAGAAGCTGGGGCGGCTTAAGCGTCATTGTAATGACATGGGAGAGCTCATGGCGGCTCTCATTAAGTATGCCAACTCTGACACCACCAAAGATCCTGGATCTGATGATGAAAAATCCAACAAGGGAAAGAAGGGTGGCAATGGTAAGGGTCAGCAGCAGAACGTGACAGGGCATAATGGTAACAACCAGGGTAACGGTGGTAAGCACAGACAACCCGATGGCGGATCAGATCTTGTAGCTAACACCAACACTGGATATAAAAACCAGCGTCGTAATGGCAATGGTAAGCAGGCCTTTGGAGGGAAGAACTTTAATATTGAGGCGATGATGAATGAGCATTGCCCAAAACACAGCCTGCCCAATAAACCGGTGACTCATGCCTAGAAGGACTATTTCATCATGCGGGAGTACAGATTCCAACTTCAATCAGAATCATGGCAACAATAATGGCCGGCCTGGCGGGTCAGGATCCGGCTCACAAGGGCCCAGCTTTGGTGGTGGCGGCTCAAGTTCTGGGTATCAAGGACAGAGCAACCAGGGTGGTTATAACCAACAGCTTGGTCAGGGTAACCAGCAGCATCAATCAGGATACCAGAGTAATCCAAAGCAGCTCAATAGTGGCTAGTATCATGTTTTCACCACAAGTCTCTGTAAGCGAGATCATAAGGTTCATAAACGCGCGGTCAGTGCTGTTGACCCGGCGGTGCCTCAGTATTTGCGGTGGTCAGAGTATCCAATCACATCGAGTCGAGAGGATCACCCGCCCCGGGTTGATAATCCGGGTCAGCTGGCATTGGTGGTAGCCCCTGGGTTATAAATTCACTAAAGTGCTCATGGACGGTGGTAGCAGCATCAATATCCTTTACTATGACACCTTTTGCCGGATGAACTTAACTGATAAGGAGCTTAAGCCGTCTTCTACAGTTTTTCATGGCGTGGTACCGGGTAAGTCAGCATATCCGGTCGGTAAGATTGCTTTGGAGGTGGCTTTTGGCAATGACTATGACTATAGAACGGAGACATTATGGTTCAAAGTGGTCAAGATCAAGAGCCCTTATCATGCCCTGTTTGGATGGCCGGCTTATGCCAAATTTATGGCCCGACCTTGTTATGTTTATTTACAGCTTAAGATGCCTGGGCGTAAGGGTACCATTACGGTCCATGGTGATCGAAAAATTGCCCTGGAATGTGAGGAAGGAGATGCGGCTTATGCTGAGTTGGCCTGTGCCACGGAGGAGCTTAAGTTTTATAAAGACAATGTTGACCCGGCTGATATGACCCCTTTGAAGAAGCCCACCACTGAGCAAGACCCTTTGTTGAAGTTTAAGTCGGCTGACGATACTAAGCAGGTTGATTTTGTCCCTGGCGACTCATCTCAGCAGTTCACAGTGGGGGCTAATATGGATCCTAAATAGGAAAGCGCGCTCATCGAGTTCATCCATGAGAATCGCGGCATCTTTGCATGGAAACCTTCTGACATGCCGGGTGTACCGAGAGAATTCGCTGAGCACACTCTTAATGTGGATCCTAAGTTCAAGCCGGTCAAGCAATTTCTTCGTCGTGTCAATGAAGAACGACATAAGGCTATTGGAGAGGAGGTAGCCCGGCTCTTAGCAGCTGGGTTTATCATGGAGGTTTTCCACCCTGAGTGGTTGGCTAACCCAGTGCTGGTACTCAAGAAGAACGGCACTTGGTGTCTGTGTATTGACTACACAGATCTTAACAAAGCCTGTCTAGCTAATCCATTTGCTCTCCCTCGTATCGACCAGATTATTGATGCCACGACGGGTTGTGAGAATTTATGTTTCCTGGATGCTTATTCTGGTTATCATCAGATCAAGATGGCAGTTAAGGACCAAGAGAAGACATCTTTTATCACCCCTTTTGGAGCCTTCTGTTATGTTTCTATGCCTTTTGGGCTTAAGAGTGCCCAGGCAACTTACCAACGCTATGTTCAGAATTACTTTCATAGTCAGATTGGGCATAATATGCATGCTTATGTGGATGATATTTTGGTTAAATCCAGAAAGAAGGAGACTCTCCTAGATGATCTAAGGGAGACTTTTGACAATCTCTGAGTCTATAAGATGATGCTTAACCCGGCCAAGTGTGTTTTTGGTGTGCCTGCAGGCAAGCTCTTGGGTTTTCTGGTCTCAGAGAGGGGCATTGAAGCTAACCCGGAGAAGATCAAGGCTATTACTTCATTGGCTAAGCCGGCGTGTGTCAATGATGTCCAGCGCCTGGCGGGTCATGTCGTGGCCCTAAGCCGGTTCATAAGCCGTTTGGGAGAGAAGGTGCTTCCTTTATACCAGATGATGAAGAAAACAGATCATTTTGTCTGGAGTGATGCTGCTGATAAGGCGTTCGAGGCGCTCAAAAAACAGTTAGCTGAGCTGCCCGTCCTTGCGGCTCTCATTGAGAAAGAACCTTTGCTCCTGTATGTGGCGGCTAATAGTAAGGCTGTCAGTGTGGCAATTGTGGTGGAGCGCAAGGAGGCGGGTAAGGAATACCCAGTCCAGAGGCCAGCTTATTATGTCAGTGAGGTGTTGACTGAGTCCAAGCAACGATATCCACATTGGCAGAAACTAGTATATGGGATGTTCATGGCGAGTCACAAGCTGAAGCATTATTTTCTTGGTCACCCTATTACTGTGGTCAGCTCTGCTCCCTTGGGAGACATTATTCAGAATAGGGAAGCCACATGCCGGGTTGCTAAATGGGCAATAGAACTTGGACCTCATGGTTTGAAATATATGCCAAGAACATCCATCAAGTCTCAGGCTTTGGTGGATTTCATCAATAACTAGACAGAATTGCAGATGCCTGAGGAGAAGACTGATAACACATATTGGACGATTCACTTTGATGGGTCCAGGCAGCTGGAAGGCTCGGGGGCTGGAGTTATTTTGACTTCCCCACGAGGTGACAAATTTTGTTATGTTTTAAGGCTAATGTTTCCTTGTACTAACAATGCAGCTGAATATGAGACTTTACTCCACAGCCTTCGTATAGCCAAAGAGATGAATTTAAGCCAGGTCAGGTGTCTAGGCGACTCAGACCTTGTGGCTCAGCAAGTCTCAGGCATGTGGGATTCCAAAGACCCGCTCATGGCGGCTTATCGCTGGGCGGTTGACAATATTGCTGGTCACTTCAAGGGCTATCAAGTGGATCACCTTGATCGAAGGAAGAATGAGGCGGCTGATGCCTTAAGCTGGCTTGGGTCTCAGCGTAAGCCGGTGCCTCCTAATGTGTTCCTTGATGTTTTACACAATCCTTTGATCAAGTTGCCATCTGAGGAGGACCTTGCTATTCCTGACCCGGAGGCACAGCTGGTGGCGGCTCTCCATGCTATTCCTGATTGGACGCTTCCCTACTTGGCTTACATGACCCGGGGCGAGTTGCCTGAGGATGAAACTTTGGCAAGACAAATAACCAGGAGATCTAAGTCTAAGACTATTGTCAATGGCGAGTTACACCGATGCAGTGTGACAGGCGTGTTTCAATGTTGTGTTTCTCCTGACGAGGGCCGGGAGATCTTAAGAGAGATCCATGAAGGTGATTGTGGTCATCATGCCGGCTCTAAATCTTTAGTGGCTAAAGCCTTTCGGTATGGTTTTTATTGGTTGACGGCTCATACTGATGCCGAAGATCTCGTCAGTAAGTGTGATGGATGTCAGAAATTTTCTCGATGACCTCATGTGCCAGCTCAAGAGTTGAGGATGATTCCAATTACTTGGCCGTTTGCAGTATGGGGGCTTGATATGGTTGGACCTTTTAAGAGGTCTAAAGATAAGAAAACCCACCTTTTGGTGGCAGTTGACAAATTTACCAAGTGGGTTGAGGCTGAGCCGGTCAATAAATGTGATGCAGCGACTGCAGTTCAGTTTGTAAAAAAGCTGATCTTCAGCTTTGGTTACCCTCATAGTATCATCACTGATAATGGCACTAATTTGTCTAAAGGTGCTATGAAGGAGTTCTGTCAAAGAGAACATATTCGTCTGGATGTTTCTTCTGTGGCCCATCCATAGTCTAATGGTCAAGCAGAAAGGGCTAACCAGGAAATTTTGAGAGGCATCAAGCCCCGGCTTATGATTCCTTTGGAATAAACACCGGGTTGTTGGGTTGAGGAGTTACCTTCAGTACTTTGGAGTATCAGTACTACCCCCAACAGATCGACATGCTATACGCCCTTCTTTCTGGTTTATGGTGCAGAGGCGATTCTACCGAGTGACATCCGTCATGGCTCGCCCAGAGTGGCGGCTTATGTTGAAGCTGATAACGAGACGGCTTGATAGAATGCACTTGATGCTTTGGATGAAGAGCGTGACCTTGCGGCGGCTTGTTCAGCAATATACCAGCAAGACCTGCGTCGCTATCATAGCCGCAGAGTTAAGACTCGGGCATTTCAAGAGGGCGACTTAGTGCTCCGGCTGATTCAAGATCAAACTGACATGCATAAGCTGTCTCCACCTTGGGAAGGACCTTTTGTGGTCAGTAAGAACCTCAACAATGGCTCGTATTATCTCATTGATCTACGTGAGCACAAGAAGTTACACACCTCTGAACAGGAGACCAACATGCCGTGAAACATTGCTCATCTCCGGCCTTACTATACTTGAGCCACCGGATCTTGTCTTTGTACATACTTTGGTTGATGTGTATATATCTTTTTATGATTAATATAATAAAGCCGGCACCCCTGAAAAATTCAGGGCCTCTGTCGTTTCATTTCTGAGTATCTGAGTCTTTATTAATTGATCATAAGGTCATCTGGGGGCTTCCAACCCACCGGGTTTAGCTTTCATACCCTTTTGACCCGGCCTGAGATGCCAAATTATGGTTTCATCCTGCCTGTTTGCAACTTGCTACTCCGCTATGTGACCCGCCAAAATCTTGGCAAGTCAATCTTCTTAAAGACCCTGAATTTGCCAAGGTTAAAACGACAGTTTTGTGTCACGAGAGAGCCAGCTTACAGTGAGCTAGGATGAACCATGACTTTTGCGGCCTTGAAAGCAAACATGAGGCCTGTGTGCCAATTTTTAAGCTGTGCCTTTGAAAAGCCGGCTTAATTTTTGAGATTTACATAGTCTCTGTTTTTTGGTCTTTCAGATGTTTTGTGCTCTTGAATTTTGCTTCTATGCATATTTTGACTACAGGGGTCATGAGGCTCTGGGTTATGTTGCTCATATTTGAGTATATTCGGGTTGTCACCCGCCCTGGCTTTGGACTTTCAGTCGCCAGTATGTTTGGTTTGAACAGCCATGGTTATGAGGCTACCAAGTTTTCGGGTTGTCACCCGCGCTAACTTTTGGTTTTAAAGCCGCTGGCATGACCTGCAATCATGTTAGTCCTGTTTTACACAGTTATATGAGACTATAAGTCTTCGGGTTTGGTAACCCGCCCTAGCTTTGGACTTTAAGTCGCCAGTATATTTCGGCTTGAATGGCCTTGATTCTAGTCTTTTCAGTAATCGTATAAGGCTATATATGTTTGGGTTGTCACCCGCCCTGGCTTTTGACTTTAAGTCGCCAGGACATATGTTGTTTAAACTTTGTGCAGGACATGCAAAACTTTAAATGGAAATAAGAGTACTGGTATGGCTCATATGTATGATCGCATCAGGAAGGTCATAAAGATTAAACTGGCGGCTCAAAAGTCAAAGATTAACATGCATGAAGGCATGACATGACAGATCACTGTTTTCGACTATCCTATTACAAGGCTTTGCTTTGAGCCCACAAAGGTTTTAAACTTCAAATGTTTTTGGAGCTGCACTCCTATAAGCCGGCCTGAGAGCCGCCTGGATCATCATTACTAGGATTAGTTTTCTTTCGGCCGCCTTGAGGATTGTGGATCATTCTGCGCCGGTTCTTCTTCATCGATCATCTGAAGATCAGCCATTGTCCAGTCGATGCCGGTTAAAGCTTCGAAAGTGGCCTCGTCATTGAGTATAATAGAATGATCAACATCAGGGGTGAAGATATGCTTATGCCGAGGAGGAATGAGATTGACAACATCATGAGTTGGCGGCTTAATCTTCTGATTGTTGCTGTCGTAAGCCGTCATATATTTGTGCAACTTTAGCTCTTCGACAAGCTTACAGGCCACGGGCCACATCTCCCGGATGCAGTGATTGAAGTCCTTCTCTTCAAAGGGTGACCGGTCATCCTTGAATTCAGGACAGCCGGTGGCTATTTCCTCCGGGTCAAGCTCAGATTGCCATGCTTTGGCCCGGCCTAGAGAAATGATGGCTCCCGAGCAGAGGATAATCTTTGTTCTCCAATCTGGCTCGGGACCGTGGAGAGATGATCTAGAACAGTCTTGATTTGACTTGGCGGCTTTTTGTTACCTCCTAAGGCCAGAAGACTGCGGAGAGTGCCACTGTATTACTGCTTTGTTAAAGAATAAATGGCCTTCAGCTTCAATAGCATGCCTTGACCAAGGCTGGCACTCCTGGGGCCTGTTAAGAGGTTATATAAGAGTCGCCAGGCGAGTTAGCGCTGCATATATATATATATATGAGAAGCCAGGCGGGTTACTGGATTTGGATGCAGGTTATACTTACCGAAGATGGCGGCTGTCATTTGAATAATGTGTTGTTTTAAGCCGGATAACTCTTCAGTTACCGGCTTAAGAGCAGCCTCTGCGTCTTCGGCCTTTTTGGCTAGAGCAGCCTTGTCAGTCTCCCAGGCGGCTCTCTCAGTAACAAAACCTGCTTTAAGCTTTTCAATTTCTTCCAACGAGGCCTTCAGATCTGACTTGTCCTTGGAGGTTTCGGTCTGTTGCGGCTTTAAGCTTTTTCTTAAATCGCCAACTTGCGATTCCTTCATGTTCAATTCGGCCTAAGATAAACAAGGAAATGATTATAATGCAAAGAGCAGGATTGGTGAGATATGGTTAATTAAGTTCCAAGCACACTGCAAGCAATACACTTGGCACTTGGAGGCTAATGTAGGTCATTTCAAAAAATTTGCGCCCCGGCTCAACTTGTTAGTTTAAGCCGGCCCTTGGGGGCTACATATTTGGATTTCTGAAGTGGCTATAAGTCCCGGCTCATCTTATTAAGTTAAGTCGTCCTTTGGGGGCTACGTATTTGGATCTTAGAGCTAATTATCAGTATGACTCATCTTGTTATTATGACTTAATGGTTGAAAAGCTATACAAGATTCATTTAAGATTAATATTTGAAGACCCGGCTCATCTTGATAAATATCAGCCGGTCCTGAGAGGCTACAGTTTGGACATTTTTATCTAGTCTACAACATACTCAACATTTTCCTATACTATAGACTTGGCTGCTATATAAATACACATGGAAAGGGGTTAGCAGCATACCTCAGAGTGTTCCTTCATAAGGTTCACTAAGCCGGCTTCTAGGTCACGGCTAGTGTGAAGGCGGTTTACATAACCTGCATGGATGTCACTTGCACTAAGGGCAGCATAGCTTTCCAGATCTAGCTTCAATTTGCCCTTTTCTGCAGCTGGGGGTTCTTCTTTGGCGCTGTGTTTGGCCAAAATAGTAGGATTCCCTGGCTCTGTATAGCCTGTGCCAGTGATGATGACATCCTCGGTGATCTTGTCAGAAGGGACTTCTTCAGTAAGCTTGGCAGGGCTAGGCGGTTTAGGACTTGGCGG
Source organism: Thinopyrum elongatum (assembly GCA_011799875.1). Classification (NCBI taxonomy): domain Eukaryota; kingdom Viridiplantae; phylum Streptophyta; class Magnoliopsida; order Poales; family Poaceae; genus Thinopyrum; species Thinopyrum elongatum. The sequence goes on from CM022301.1 coordinate 432,755,258, forward strand.
GTCATGTGTGATGGCCGGGTCAACCTCAATGTTCATTGGATCAAAGGATGTGGTATCAACTTGTGGTGGCAGGTCATTAACAAGGTCTTCAGGGTCTTGAGTTGAAGCCCCTGAGATCTCTGGCACTCGCTTCTTCGGTTCAGCAACTTTGGGGTCCTTTGAAGAACCGCTTACTTTCAATTTCTTACCCGCCTTTGCTATGCCTCTGTGACAAAGATATAAAAGCATGAGCATATCATTACAAGTTATTGGTCAACAGATGAAGGTACTTACCCCTGGGCAATTTTGAAGACAGGCATCTGGGTCCCAGTAGAGTCGCCAGAGGATGAATGAGGCGTTCCCTGGTAATTTGAGTTGGAAGAATTAAGAGGATGACGAATAAGACCTGCCTTTGGAAAGGAGAGAGGTGGATTATGAGGCACCTCATTACGGCATTTGCGAGGAGCAGGAGTGTTGGGTAAGCTGGAGTTGAGATCTCGAGTACCGTCACTCCGGGTTGTACGTCTTGAATCATGCTGCTGCTTCTTCAAAAGAAAATCGGGGTCCAAATGAGCAAGAGGGTGAGAAAATTTTACTTTCCGGATGACCCGCCGAGTTCTCTTTCTTGGCAAAGGATTCGAGTCAGAGGAGACAAGTATTACCTCTGCTGCGTCAGCTTGGCTTGTTTCCGCATCATCCTGAGAAGAGTCGGCGTCAATAAGTTGCATAAAAAGACGACCAAGGGAATCAAGTTCTACCTCCGAGTCATCTAGCTTGAGAAGATCTTCTATCGTCTGTTTTTTACGGCGGCTTTGGGCAGGAGCTTTGGTCTTAGGCCTTTTGACCGGGGCGGCGGCTTGCAGCTTCTTCATCCAAAAGGCGGAGTCAGCCTGGATATATAAAAAATGGGGGGTTAGAACAAAGCATAATGCAGAGATAACCTGTATTGAATCAAATAAAGATAAACACTTACAGGTGGAGCTGGATTTTTTTAAAGAATGGTGGCAGGCCAACTTTACTACAGTTCTCCTGAGACTCATCAAGCAGGGTCCTCATGGTTTTAAAACCTTCTTCAGCAGTAAAGTTGTCTATAGTGAACCATTGAGGGTCATTTGGCTCGCCAGAGTATTCATACATTAAGCCGGGGCAGCGGCTTAAGGGGAGTATTTTCCAAGAGACCCAACACCAGGTCAAGTCAACTCCAAGTAACCCATGAGCTAGTAAAGCCTTAGCCCTGGAGAGGAATGGGAAGGCCACCGCATGCTCTTCTGGAATAATCTTGCTTAGCGGGTCAAAATTTGTTGGAAGACGCTCAGCTTTAAACCCGGGCAAAGGATTTTCTATGGCTGGAGCGATGTTTTTGCAATAAAACCAAGTTGTCACCCATCCCTTGGGCTGACTTGGTAAGACGGTGGAGGGAATGCTATTGTCTCTCCATCTCTGAATAGAGATTCCACCTAACTCTTGACTTGGGCCGTTTTTGCACTCAGTTTGGCGGTTTATATAGAAGAACTCCTTGAAGAGGGGAATAGTGGGTGCTGTTTGCAGATAAACTTCACAGAAGATTTGAAAGTGACAGATGTTGGATACTGAGTTTGGACCTATATCTTGAGGATGCAAATTGAAATAGTGAAGGAGGTCTCGGAAGAATTTAGACCCGGGTGGAGTAAACCCTCTGAGTATGTGATCAGTAAAGACTACAATCTCAGCTTCCGCAGGAGTAGGGATTACTTCCCCATTGGTAACTCGCCATCCAATTTCTTGTTGAGTCGCTAGTAAGCCTTGGCTTATATAATCATCAAGGATGTTTTTGGTAACCAGAGAGCGTTCCCAGTTGACGATAATCATTTTTTGGCGGGTTGAAAACTATGGCCTGGAAATATAGGATGACAGGTTAATATACGGTGGTAAAGATTGTTTAATGGTTATAGTACTGGTCAGCTACGGTTAAGAACTTCCTTGACCATGGAATGAAGCAATTATCAAAATGTGAGCAATGAACTATAAAAGTATGAACCGGCAGCATATTGGCGGGTTATAAATTCATGATTAAGCTGGCCTGAGGCTGGCGGGTTACAAAGTTGAACCGCTCAGTCAATAATGGGCAGAGCTGTTATCTACAGATCTGGAATTGATGGAAATTTGGCTAAGTATGGGACAAACAAGTTTCATAGTTTATTCATATAATTTTGGATCTACGGTGATTCAAAAAAAGAGAGGAATAATTGCTAAACTTAAAACATGGCAGTGGAAGAACTGAGGAACTGGGTATGATTCATGAGAAGATGGGATCTATCCAGGATATGAGTAAAAGGCCACAAACTGCCACTGCGCTATTTCTATTTATCTTCCAGATTGAATCACACTTCTTAAGTGATGCATAGACTGACTATGAAGAACTCCGACGAACCCTATGAATAGGATCAATCTAATGTGGATATGGATCAAGGATATAGCTTTACCTGGATGCTTGACCGAAGAGCGGGAATGCACTGCAGTTATCTGGTCCGGTCAGGTTGATGCAGCGGCCTCTGTTGGAGTTCCTGTTGAAGGTCGACTGGAGCGGCGGAGCTCTTAGGCGGCGACGACGCGAGGAGGAAGAAGGAGAGAGAAAGGTGGGGGTAAAAGTGAAAAGAGGGCCCCCTGTTCCTATTTATAAGGCAACAGTAAAATGGCGTGCACGGAAATCGAGGAGGCAACATGATTATCTCAACAGTGCAGGCGCCTTGATTTTCGGATGACCAGTTAATGCAAAAGATCCGTGGTGATGTCATGGGTTTTTTACGGAATTAATTCGCGTGACGTCATGGCGGGTTACAGTGGTTTATTTCAGGTTAAGCTTTGGAAAGACAATTCGCCAACTGAAGCAGTGAAGATTGACATGAACAAGTTCAAATCAATCTGGGGCCTAATGTTGGGGATATAACACCGAGGGGTGACCCGCCCTGCAGGGGTCGGGTCACACCGTTGGCGACTCTACATGAAGAGGGCCCAAGAAGGTCCACGAAGACTGGCGGTGGCTTACAAGGTGGGCTTGCTGGAGGCCCAAGACCCGGTGGTGTAATCATGACCCGGAAAGGGTGAGCCGCTATCATGGTGACTTGCTTTGTAAGGCAAGGCAACTTAGAAACCAAGTTGGTCATGTTGTGTGGTCCGACTTGGACTCTTGCAAGCCCAGGGCCTCGACCTGTGTATATAAAGGCGAGACCTTGCGGTGGCTTAACTAAGAAACAATTGATCGAGAGCTAGGTGAGGTGATTCCGCTCCCTTGTAATCGATATCCAAGCTATAGTCAACAAAAGCAGGAATAGGCTTTTACCTCGTTGAGAGGGGCCGAACCTGGGTAAACCTTGTGTCCTTTGTCCCATTCAACCCCTTCGAGCTAACCTATGTCGCGATGGATCCACACCTAAGTCCTTTCACAAGGGCATCTGCCGTGATAAAACCACGACAAGACCCATCTGTTAGCTTAGCATATTGATCGTTCAGTTTATTGCTATTGCTTTCTTGATGACAAATACATATTCCTTCGACTATGAGATTATGCACCTCCCAGATACCGGAGGAATACCTTGTGTGCTATCAAACGTCAAAACATAACTGGGTGATCATAAAGATGCTCTATAGGTATCTCCGAAGGTGTTTGTTGAGTTGGCATAGATCGAGATTAGGATTTGTCACTCTGAGTATCGGAGAGGTATCTCTGGGCCCTCTTGGTAATACACATCATAAGAAGCCTTGCAACCAAATGACTAAGGAGTTAGTTACGAGGTGATGTATTATGGAACGAGTAAAGAGACTTGCCGGTAACGAGATTGAACTAGGTATGAAGATACCGACGATCGAATCTCGGGCAAGTAACATACCGATGGACAAAGGGAATTACGTATGTTGTCATAACGGTTCGACCTATAAAGATCTTTGTAGAATATGTAGGAACCAATATGGGCATCCAGGTTCCGCTATTGGTTATTGACCGGAGAGGTGTCTCGGTCATGTCTACATTGTTCTCGAACCCGTAGGGTCCGCATGCTTAACGTTCGTTGACGATATAGTGTTATATGAGTTATATGATTTGGTGACCGAATGTTGTTCGGAGTCCCGGATGAGATCGCGGACATGATGAGGAGTCTCGAAATGGTCGAGAGGTAAAGATTGAATATAGGACGATGGTATTCGGACACCAGAAGAGTTTTGGAGTGCACCGATTAGTCATCGGGTCACCGGAAGGGGTTCCGGACACCCCCGATAAGTGTATGGGCTTAATGGGCCAAAAAAGGGGACATACTAGCCCACTAGGGGGCTGGTGCGCCCCTCTACATGGCTGGCCGGCCCTAGGGGAAGGAAAGGGGAGGGTGGCCCCTCCTGCCTTTCCCTCCTTGTGAGAGAAAGGAAAGGGGGGTGCGTCCTCCTCCTGCCTTCCTCCCGCACTCATATATGGAAAGGGGGGCGCGGCTTGTGGAAGTCCCCAAGTAGGATTAGGCCCTACTTGGGGCGCCCCTTGGCCTCTCCCCTCTCCCCCACCTATATATATGTGGGAGGGGGCGCCACACATAACCATAACAATTGCTTAGCGGTGTGCGGCGCCCCCCTCCACCGTTTACACCCTCGGTCATATTTTCGTAGTGCTTAGGCGAAGCCCTGCAGAGATCACTTCACCATCACCGTCACCATGCCGTCGTGCTGCCGGAACTCATCCACTACCTCGCCGTCTTGCTGGCACAAGAAGGCGGAGGACGTCACCGAGCTGAACGTGTGCTGAACGCGGAGGTGCCGTACGTTCGGTACTCGATCGGTTGGAGCGCGAAGAAGTTCGACTACATCAACTGCGTTAACAAACGCTTCCGCTTACGGTCTACGAGGGTACGTAGACACACTCTCCCCTCTTGTTGCTATGCATCTCCATGGATAGATCTTGCGTGTGCGTAGAATTTTTTTTGTTTTCCATGCAACGTTTCCCAACACTTTGATAATTTGATAAGTGGGTGGACCGGTGCTCGGGTGATGTCCGTACTTGGACAAGCCTCCCACTTATGATTAACCCCTCTCGCAAGCATCCACAACAATGAAAGAAGAATTAAGATAAATCTAACCATAGCATGAAACATGTGGATCCAAATCAGCCCCTTACGAAGCAACACATAAACTAGGGTTTAACCTTCTGTCACTCTAGCAACCCATGATCTACTTATTACTTCCCAATGCCTTCCCCTAGGCCCAAATCATGGTGAAGTGTCATGTAGTCGACGTTCACATAATACCACTAGAGGAAAGACAACATACATCTCATCAAAATATCAAACGAATACCAAATTCACATGATTACTTATAACAAGACTTCTCCCATGTCCTCAGGAACAAACGTAACTACTCACAAACCATGTTCATGTTCAAGATCAGAGGGGTATTGAATATCATTAAGGATCTGAACATATGATCTTCCACCAAATAAATGAACTAGCATCAACTACAAGGAGTAATCAACACTACTAGCAACCCACGGGTACCAATCTGAGGTTTTGAGACAAAGATTGAATACAAGAGATGAACTAGGGTTTGAGGAGTTGGTGTTGGTGAAGATGTTGATGAAGATTGACCCTCCCTCGATGAGAGGATCGTTGGTGATGACGATGGCTTCGATTTCCCCCTCCGGAAGGGAAGTTTCCCCGGCAGAATCGCTCTGACGGAGCCCTAGATTGCTCCTGCCCAGGTTCCACCTCGAGATGGCGGCGCTTCATCCCCCTTCTTATTTTTTCTAGGTCAAAACCTTTCATATAGCAGAAGAGGGGCACCAAACGATAGCCAGGGGCCCCACAAGCCCTAGGGGGTAGGGCGCGCCCCCCCAGGCTTGTGGCCACTTGGTGGGTGCCCTTTGGTAGTTTCTTCGCCCAATATTTTTTATATATTTTAAAATAATTCTCCGTAAAATTTCAGGACTTTTGGAGTTGTGCAGAATAGGTGTCTCAGATTTTCTCCTTTCCGGTCCAGAATTCCAACTGCCGACATTCTCTCTCTTTGTGTAAACCTTGTAAAATAAGAGAGAAAAGGCATAAGTATTGTACCATATTGTGAAATAACAGCCCATAATGCAATAAATATCAACATAAAAGCATGATGCAAAATGGACGTATCAACTCCCCCAAGCTTAGACCTCGCTTGTCCTCAAGCGAAAACCGAAACCGAAACCGAAACCGAAACCGAAACCGAAACCGAAATGATGCAAAATGGCGCTCCGCCCCGCTGCTCGCCCCTGCCGCTGCGCGCGCACGCGCCCGCGCGCGCGCTGCCGCACTGCTGCCGCCGCCCGCGCGCCCGTCGCCGCGCCCACCCCCGCGTCGCCGCGCCCCTGCATCGCGCCCGCGCCCGCGTCCGTGGCCCCTAGGCCACTGACCGAAGGGGCCCAGTGCCCTAGTGCCACTGCCGCTGGGCCCAATGACAACGGGCCCCGCCCGAAAAACGTTTAGAGAAGAAAAAAGAAAAAAATTAAAAAAAATTAAAATTAAAATTAATTAATTAGGTTAATTAACTCTGATTAGATTAATCTAATCTAATTAATTAGTTTAATTAATTGTTAATTAATTAGTTAATCACTAATTAACCTAACAGTCTATGACATGTGGGACCCTCATGTCAGGACGCCTAATGATGTCATGCTGACGTCAGCATAGCACTGTTTCGGATAATGTTAATTTAAATATTTAAACAAATTCAGAAAATTAATAAAACTTTGAAAATTAATATTAAATAATCCGTAACTCCGATGAAAATACTTTATACATGAAACTTGCTCAGAATTCCGATACGAACCCGAATACGCCCTCCGTATTCCCGTCAGACGGCCGTAGCTATAAGAACATTGAACTTTTAGACCAATTTCGATAAATGAATAGTGCCTAACTTTAATTAAATAAATCCAAATAAATTCCTAAATTAAATAAATCATTTAGTTAGGCAGTAGAACACCCTGGCATATCATTTAGGCATGTCATACATATTGTTTGCATTATTGCCGTGAATTTATTGTTTCTCTCCCCCCTCCTTCTCTCTCTCTCGATAGACGCTGAGACCGACGACGCTGCACCCGGGTACGACTACACTACCGACGAGCAGCCCGTTGATGACCCCTCTCTCTTGCCAGAGCAACCAGGCAAGCCCCCCCCTTGAGCATCCAGATATCGCCCATTCTATTCTCCTGCTTGCATTAGATTTTGCTACTGTTAATGTATGCTCCTATTCTGATGCATAGCCTGCTGTTGTAACCTGTTCATTGCTACCTTAACTGCCTATGATAAACTGTTTAGTATAGGTTGGTAGTGAACCATCAGTGACCCCACCACCTTACCCTTGTTGCCCTGCTTGATCATCGACGACTCGATCAACGTGATCGTCGACCAGAGACCGACACCTCACTTCACACCCCCTTAGTTGTACGACTCTGCGTAGTAACTATCGAGTGCCGAGGGTGATACCTCGTAACGCACTCCTGATGAATACTCTGCAGTGTAGCTGTTCGGTCGTGGTCGTCGAGGGTGATTCCTCCTTCTCCACTTCCGATACGACTATGTCGTGCAACCCTCAGTGTGAACCTCGAGGGTGATACCTCATACGTTCACCCTGATGATTTCATCGAGTGGAATCCGTCGAGGGTGATTCCTCGGGTTTCCCCCTTGATGTTATGACCACACGGTTACTTTGACCCTTGTTATAGGCGGGCCTACCCTGGTGGGTACCCGCTGGGGATCTATGATTTTTGGTTGTGCCGGAAGGGCACTCGAGTGTGACATTGTGGCGGAGCATCAGAGACTCTGATTGTCTCCGCGTGATACTAATTGAGCCTATTGGATTTGGGTGTGTGATCTGAGTGGGTCGACGTGCCCTATACGCACTACCACCACGCGGGATAATGGTTATGGGACCCTCTGCGAAGTACGTTTCTCCCGAAAGCTCGTCTAACGTCACGATTCACCGTGCGGGCTGATTGTCGGGATTGGGCTGGATACTTCACTGACGAGCTCAGTGTCGCGCCTGCACCCCGGCCAGTCTCACAACGCGCAGGGTGCCCAGGGCGATGGCCCGAGACCTCTGGGTGCATAGGTTAGTCCGGCGTGCTGACCTCTCTGCCGAGCCTAGGTAGAGCGCTGCTTCGTGTTGATCTTCCGAGGATGGGCATTACCCAGCAAGTGTGTCCGGCCAGAGTTGATCGAGCGTGTTGGGTAACAGTAGTGCACCCCTGCAGGGATGAATCTTCTATCGATAGCCGGTCCTACGGTAAAGGACGCTCAGTTTGTGTATCCCGATCTACTACTTAAACTGGATACTTGTTACTTAATTGAAGCTTCGGGATCGCTTTCTCGCTTGGGAGTCGAGGAAGGATCTTTAAGCTGTACTTCAACATGTTTGCTAAATAAAATGCTATTCTATTCTCTTCTACTGCTGCAAGATGATGGCCTTGTGAAGATGTTTGAAGATGCTAGTCTTCGATAGGAGTAGGCCTTCTCTCTATTCTGGCATTTCTGCAGCCCAGTCCACATATACAACCCTTCTCCATTGATAATGTTGCATATGTAGTATAGATCCTTGCTTGCTGAGTACTTCGGATGAGTACTCACGGTTGCTTTACTTTCTCTTTTCCCCATATACCCCACCTTGATGATACATCAGACGATGGAGTCCAGGAGCCAGATGCCACCACCAGAGCTTACTACCAGGAGGGTCCAGAGGGTACTTACTACTGGATCGAGCCAGCTGACCAGGAGTAGGATCGGAGGCTCCCAGGCAGGAGGCCAACGCCTTTCGATCTAGTGTCGCTGTTTGTGCTAGCCTTCTTAAGGCAAAACTTGTCTAACTATGTCTGTACTCAGATAATATTTGTATGACTGACTTATGTATTCGGATCTTCGGATCCCTGGTCTGTAATATTGTGGACCTCTGTTTAAATTGTGTTAGAGTTGTGTTGTGATATCTTCCCGTGAGTCCTTGTGCTTGATCGTACACGTTTGCGTGTATGATTAGTGTACGATTGAGTCGGGGGCGCCACAATGACCAAGGAAACTTCTTATACCTTTGATATCTTTAGGACACGGCATTTTTTCAATAGCATCAACTTTAGCTTTATCAACTTCAATACCTCTTTCGGAGATTTTATGCCCAAGACAATACCTTCATTAACCATAAAGTGGCACTTCTCCTAATTCAAGACAAGATTAGTTTCTTCACATCTCTGCAAAACTTGATCAAGGTTGCTTAAGCAATCATCAAAAGAAGTTTCATAAACGGAGAAATCATCCATGAAAACCTCAACAATCTTTTCATAAAAGTCAGAGAATATAGCAATCATACATCTTTGAAAGGTAGCAGGTGCATTAAATAAACCAAAAGGCATAAGTCTATAAGCAAAGGTACCAAAAGGGCATGTAAAGGTAGTTTTTTCTTAATCCTCTTGTGACACAGGTATTTGGGAAAAACCAGGATATCCATCTAGAAAGAAAAAGTGTGTATGTTTTGATAGTCTTTCTATCATTTGATCAATGAATGGCAGAGGATAATGATCTTTCCTAGTAGCTTTATTTAATTTTCTAAAATCAATTACCATTCTATAACCTGTGACAATTCTTTGTGGGGTCAATTCATTTTTACCATTAGGAACAACTGTAATACCTCCCTTCTTAGGGACACAATGAACAGGACTTACCCATCTACTATCAGCTATAGGATAGATTATACCTGCTTCCAGAAGCTTTAGTATTTCATTCCTTACCACTTCTTTCATCTTAGGATTCAACCGTCGCTGGTGATCAACAGCTGGTTTAGCATCAGGTTCCATATTGATTTTATGCTGACATAGAGTGGGACTAATGCCCGGCCCTTAAGATCATCAAGAGTATATCCAATAGCGACACGGTGCTTCCCCAGAGTTTTCAATAATTTCCTTTCTTCATGCTTTGAAAGGTTAGCACTAATAATAACATGATATATCTTCTTTTCATCAAGATAAGCATATTTCAGAGTATCAGGTAATTGTTTAAGATCAAACACAGGATCACTCTTGGGTGGTAGAGGATCTCCAAGAGTCTCAACAGGCAAATTGTGTTTCAAAACAGGCATTTGTTTAAAGAATATCTCATCTATTTCATTTCTTTCATTCATGAACATGTCATTTTCATGGTCTAGCAAATATTGTTCTAAAGGATCAGTAGGAGGCACGACAATAGAAGCAAGACCAATAATCTCATCTTTACTAGGCAATTCTTTAGCATGAGGTTGTCTACGGAATTTGGAGAAATTAAACTCATGAGGCACATCCCCGAAGCTTACACTAACAGTTTCTTTCTCACAATCTATCTTAGCATTAACAGTGTTCAAGAAAGGTCTACCAAATATAATGGGACAAAAATCATCTTGTGGAGAACCAAGAACTAGAAAATCAGTAGGGTATTTTATTTTCCCACACAAGACTTCAACATCTCTAACGATCCCAATTGGTGAGATAGTATCTCTATTAGCAAGCTTAATAGTAACATCAATATCTTCTATTTCAGCAGGTGCAATATCATTCATAATTTCTTGATATAAAGTAAAAGGGATTGCACTCACACTAGCACCCAAATCACATAAGCCATGATAACAATGATCTCCTATTTTAACAGAGACAATAGGCATGCCAACAACTTGATATAAAGTATTTTATCTTTTTCATCAGGTTTAGCAATTCTAGCAGCTTCATCACAGAAATAAATAACATGCCTATCAATATTATCGACCAAGAGATCCTTAACCATAGCAATACTAGGTTAAACTTTAATTTGTTCAGGGGGTGTAGGTGTTCTAGTATAACTCTTACGGACTATAGCTGAAGCTTTAGCATGTTCTTTTATCCTAACAAGAAAAGGTGGTTTCTCAATATAAGCAGTAGGAATAACTGGATCAACATTATAAGTAATGGTTTCATCCTCAGCTTTAATGGGTTCTACTATTTTTACTTCAATGGGAGGATGATATTTAAACCACTTCTCCTTAGGGAGATCAACATGAGTAGCAAATGATTCACAGAAAGAAGCTACTATCTCAGAGTCAAGTCCATATTTAGTGCTAAATTCACGAAAAGCATCGGTATCGATAAAAGATTTAACACAATCAAACTTAAGGTTTATACCTGACTCCTTACCTTCATCGAGCTCCCAATCTTTAGAGTTGCATTTAATTCTTTCCAAGAGATCCCATTTGAATTCAATAGTCTTCTTCATAAAAGAACCAGTATAAGAAGTATCGAGCATGGATTGATCATTACGAGAAAGCCGAGCATAAAAATTCTGAATAATAATTTATCTTGAGAGCTTATGATTGGGGCATGAATATAACATTGATTTAAGCCTCCCCCAAGCTTGAACGATACTTTCTCCTTCACGAGGCCAAAAATTAGATATATAATTCTGATCACGATGAACCAGATGCATAGGATAAAACTTCTGATGAAATTCCAATTTCAATTTGTTGTAATTCCAAGCTCCAATATCATCACATAGCCTATACCATGTCAATGCCTTTCCCTTCAAAGATAAAGGGAAGCTTCTTGACTTCATCTTCGGGCAAACCTACAAGCTTAAATAATCCACAAACTTCATCAACATAAATTAGATGCATATCATGATGTAGTGTTTCATCTCCTGCATAAGGATTAGCTAGCCATTTCTCTATCATACCCAAAGGAATTTCATAATAAATATTTTCAGTAGGTGCAGTAGGTTGAGGAGCAACTCTTTGCTCTTCCAGTCGAGGTGAAGATACCCCGAACAAGCCCCTCAAAGGATGACTTTCCATAGTGACAAGTGACAATAAATTTCAGCATGTAATATGAATGTTTCCTTACCAAATTCCACTTACCAAAGGCGCTTCACTCCCCGGAAACAGCGCCAGAAAAGAGTCTTGATGACCCACAAGTATAGGGGATCAATCGTAGTCCTTTCGATAAGTAAGAGTGTCGAACCCAACAAGGAGCAGAAGGAAATGACAAGCGGTTTTCAGCAAGGTATTTTCTGCAAGCACTGAAATTATAGGTAACAGATAGTTTGGTGATAAGATAATTTGTAACGGGTAACAAGTAACAAGTGTAACAAAGGTGCATAAAGGTGTCCCAATCCTTTTTGTAGCAAAGGATAAGCCTGGACGAACTCTTATATAAAGCAAAGAGCTCCCGAGGACACATGGGAATTATTGTCAAGTTAGTTTTCATCATGCTCATATAATTCGCGTTCGTTACTTTGATAATTTGATATGTGGGTGGACCGGTGCTTGGGTGCTTTCCTTACTTGGACAAGCCTCCCACTTATGATTAACCCCTCTCGTAAGCATCCGCAACTATGAAAGAAGAATTAAGATAAATCTAACCATAGCATGAAACATGTGGATCCAAATCAGCCCCTTACGAAGCAACGCATAAACTAGGGTTTAAGCTTCTGTCACTCTAGCAACCCATCATCTACTTATTACTTCCCAATGCCTTCCCCTAGGCCCAAATCATGGTGAAGTGTCATGTAGTCAACATTCACAAAACACCACCGGAGGAAAGACAACATACATCTCATCAAAAAATCGAACGAATACCAAATTCACATGATTACTTATAACAAGACTTCTCCCATGTTCTCAGGAATAAACGTAACTACTCACAAAGCATGTTCATGTTCAAGATCAGAGGGGTATTGAATATCATTAAGGATCTGAACATATGATCTTCCACCAAATAAACCAACTAGCATCAACTACAAGGAGTAATCAACACTACTAGCAACCCACAGGTACCAATCTGAGGTTTTGAGACAAATATTGAATACAAGAGATGAACTAGGGTTTGAGAGGAGATGGTGTTGGTGAAGATGTAGATGAAGATTGACCCTCCCTCGATGAGAGGATCATTGGTGATGACGATGGCTTCGGTTTCCCCCTCCGGGAGGGAAGTTTCCCTGGCAGAATCGCTCTGCCGGAGCCCTAGATTGCTCCTACCCAGGTTTCGCCTTGAGACGGCGGCGCTTTGTCCCGAAAAGCTTCCTTCTTATTTTTTCTAGGTCAAAACCTTTCATATAGCAGAAGAGGGGCACCAGACGATAGCCAGGGGGCCCACAAGCCCTGGGGCGCGCCTTGGGGGGGTAGGGCGCGCCCCCCAGGATTGTGGTCACCTGGTGGGTCCCCTTCGGTAGCTTCTTCGCCCAATATTTTTTATATATTCCAAAATAATTCTCCGTAAAATTTCAGGACTTTTGGAGTTGTGCAGAATAGGTGTCTCAAATTTGCTCCTTTCCGGTCCAGAATTCCAGCTGCCGGCATTCTCCCTCTTTGTGTAAACCTTGTAAAATAAGAGAGAAAAGGCATAAGTATTGTACCATATTGTGAAATAACAGCCCATAATGCAATAAATATCAACATAAAAGCATGATGCAAAATGGACATATCACTTTGTCGCCTCTTCTTTTGCGCATTGGCTTGATGAGGGAGCTCATCGGTAAACAAAAGGCCCCCCTCAATGTCCACTTTGATGGGGAACGTTGCATGGAAAACAATTTTTTTTCCTACGAAACACCCAAAGATCTATCTATGGAGATGGTAACAACGAGAGAGGGGAGTGTGTCTACGTACCCTTGTAGACCAAAAGAATTAATGATCTAAAGATCGTGGTTGACGTAGTCGTACTCGCGTCGCGATCCAATCCAATCCAAGCACCGCACGTGTGACACCTCCGAGATTAGCGCACGTTCGGCTCGGTGGCGTCTTCTCATTCTTGATCCAGCAAGCGAGGGAGAGGAGGTAGATGAGATCATGACCAGCATGACAACGTGGTGGTGGTGGTGATAGCGGAACGCCGGCAGGGCTTCGCCAAGCACTATGCCGAACGTGGAGGAGGAGTAACGGGAGGGAGACGGGGCAAGCGCGGAAAGGTGCGGCTGCCCTTCTGCGCCTCCACCTTATATAGGGTTGAGGCGGAGGGGGCGCCAGCCCTAGCCCATCCTCCAAGGGAGGGGGTGGCGGCCCTAGGGGGTGGCTTGGCCACCAAATCAGGTGGGGCACCTCCCACCCCTAGGATTTGCCCACCCTAGGCACATGGACCTGGTAGGGGGCTGGTGCGCCTGGCTGATGTCTACTATGCAACTTTATTCTTGTAGACTCGTGTTGGGCCTCCAAGCGCAGAGTTTTGTAGGACAGTAGCAATTTCCCCTCAAGTGGATGACCTAAGGTTTATATATTTTTTTTGCGGGGGGACCTAAGGTTTATCAATCCGTGGGAGGCGTAGGATGAAGATGGCCTCTCTCAAACAACCTTGCAACCAAATAACAAAGAGTCTCTTGTATCCCCACCACACCAAATACAATGGTAAATTGTATAGGTGCAATAGTTCGGCGAAGAGATGGTGATACAAGTGTAATATGGATAGTAGATATTGATTTTTGTAATAGTAACAATAAAAAACAGCAAGATAGCAAGGAGCAAAAGTGAGCACAAACGATATTGCAATGCTTGAAAATGAGGCCTAGGGTCCGTACATTCACTAGTGCAATCTCTCAACAATGCTAATATAATTGGATCATATAACCATCCCTCAACGTGCGATGAAGAATCACTCCGAAGTTCTTATCTAGCGGAGAACATAAGAAGAAATTGTTTGTAGGGTACGAAACCACCTCAAAGTTATTCTTTCCGATCAATCTATCCAAGAGTTCGTACTAAAATAACACCAAGTTATCCTTTCCGATCGATCTATCTAAGAGTTCGTACTAAAATAACACCATATGATACACATCAACCAACACTAATGTCACCTAGATACTCCAATGTCACCACGAGTATCAGTTAGTTGATTATATGATATGCATCAAACAATTTCAGATTCATAATACTCAATCCAACACAAAGAACCTCATAGAGTGCCCCAAGATTTCTACCGGAGAAATAAGGATGAAAACGTGCATCAACCCCTATGCATAGATTACCCCAATGTCACCGTGGGAATCCGCGAGTTGAGTGCCAAAACATATATCAAGTGAATCAATATGATACCCCATTGCCACCACGGGTATTCATAGCAAGACATACATCAAGTGCTCTCAAATCCATAAAAGTATTCAATCCGATAAAAACGAAATCTCAAAGGGAAAACTCAATTCATCACAACAAGATAGAGAGGGGAAAACACCATATGATCCAACTATATTAACAAAGCTCGCGATACAACAAGATCGTGCCAACTCAAGAAGACGAGAGAGAGAGAGATTAAGCACATAGCTACTGGTACAAACCCTCAGCCCCGAGGGTGGACTACTCCCTCCTCACCATGGTGGCCGCCGGGATGATGAAGATGGCCACTGGTGATGATTTTCCCCCCCTCCGGCAGGGTGCCAGAACAGGGTCCTGATTGGTTTTTCGTGGCTACAGAGGCTTGCGGCGGCGAAACTTCCAATCTAGGGTTATTTCTGGGGGTTTCTGTATTTATAGGATTTTTTGGCATCGGTCTCACGTCTAGATGGGCTTCAAGGGGCCCACTACCCACCAGCACACGGGCAAGGCCCCTAGCTCGCCCTGGTGGGTAGTGGCCACCTTCTTCACCTTCTGGTTCTCCCGCGAAGCTTCTAGTGCCTCTTTTGTTCCAAAAAAAACCGTCAAAAAGTTTCGTTGCATTTGGAGAACTTTTATTTCTGCACAAAAAACAACACCACAGTAGTTCTGCTAAAAACAGCGTCAGTCCGGGTTAGTTCCATTCAAACCATACCAAAACCATATAGAATTGTTGTAAACATGGCATGAATACTTTATAAATTATAGATACGTTGGAGACGTATCACTGGCCCATACAGGTCAGGGCGCCCTCCTATAGCCCATGTGCCCCCCAGGGCAGGTGGACCCCCGGAACCCTTCGGTGCCTCCGGTACATTGTCGGCATGCCCCCGAAATTTTTTGGTGCTCAAAATATAACTTCCCATATATGAATCTTTGCCTCCGGACCATTCCAGAGCTCTCATGATATCCCGGGTCTCATACGGGACTCCGAACAACTTTCGGACATCACCATATTAATATCTCAATACTACCATAGCGATACCGAACGTTTAAGTGTGCGACCCTACGAGTTCGGGAATATGCAGACATGACCGAGACTCCTTTCTGGTCAAAAATCAAATGCGGGACCTGGATGCCCATATTTATTCCCACATATTCAACGAAGATCTTTATCGGTTGAACCACGATGTCGAGGATTCAGTTAATCCCGTATACAATTCCCTTTGTCTGGCAATATGTTACTTGCCCGAGATTCGATTGTCGATATCTCCATACCTAGTTCAATCTCGTTACTGGCAAGTCTCTTTACTCATTCCGTAATACAAGATCCCTGTGACTAAACTCATTAGTCACATGCTTGCAAGCTTCTTGTGATGTTGTATTACCGAGAGGGCCCAGAGATATCTCTCCGTCACAGGGAGTGACAAATCCCAGTCTTGATCCATGCAACCCAACAAATACCTTCGGAAATACTTGTAGAACACCTTTATGATCATCCAGTTATGAAGTGACGTTTGATACACACAAAGTATTACTCCGGTATCCAGGAGTGACATGATCTCATGGTCTAAGGAACTGATACTTGACATGAAGAAAGTTGTACCAAATAACTAAGTGACACGATCTGATGCTAAGCTTATGGTTGGGCCTGTCCATCACATCATTCTCTTAATGATGTGATACCGTTATCAAATGACAATTCATGTCTATGTTCAAGAAATCTTAATCATCTTTGATCAACGAGCTAGTTTAGTAGAGGCTCACTAGGGACACGGTGTTGTTTATGTATCCACACATGTATTTAAATTTCCGGTCAATACAATTCTCGCATGAATAATAAACATTTATCATGAACAAGAAAATATGATAATAACCATTTTATTATTGCTTTTAGGGCATATTTTCAACAGACTCCCACTTGCACTAGAGTTAATAATCTAGTTTACATCGTAATAAATCTAATACCCATAGAGTTCTGGCGTTGATCATGTTTTGCTCATGGAAGAGGTTTAGTCAACAGATCCCCACATTTAGATCCGTATGTACTTTGCAAATCTCTATGTCTCCATCCTTAATGTAATTACGAATGGAGTTGAAGCGGCGTTTGATATGCTTGGTCTTCTTGTGAAACATTGGCTCCTTGGCAATGGCAATGGCGCCAGTGTTGTCACAATAGAGAGTCATAGGATCCAATGCACTAGGTACCACTCCCTTCATTCAGACTCCTTTCCGCGCTGCTTCTGAAGCAGCTATATATTCTGCTTCACATGTAGATCCCGCTACGACACTCATTCTCCGTGATGGCGGCTTCCTGTTGCGAGGGCAGCAGCGTTGGCGGCTTCCAGTTTGTCGGCCTGTACCTTCCTCCGGCCATTCATCTTCGCTGACTGGATGGCCCGCTGCTCCAGCGTCTGCTCTTTCTTTGGTTGCTTCTTGCGGACGGAGCGGGGCTTGCCAGCTACGTCGCCTACCATGGAGACGGAGACAACGGGGGCGACAGGGTTTGGCGCGTCAGCCATGGCGAGAGGGCGGGAGGTTTTTTTTTCGAGAGTATGCCAAATGCGTACCTTAGCTTTATAGAAGGCAGAAAGATATGTACAAGAGATTACATGTTAGTTGCGGCCCGCAACTCGACCCGCAACACCACCTCCACTCCTACTCACACAAGCGACTACTCACTAAAGTCTGGCACTCCTGTCACTCCCGCCTTCTTCCAAAGGCTTAGTTCTTGAAAGATCCAGTCGACCGTTTCCCACTCATTGCGGATGATACCACTCACGAAGACTCTGGCATTGCGTTGCTTCCAAAGACACCAGCATATGAGCATGATTATGGTGTCGAACCCCTTGCGATGCACCTTCGGGACTCGCTTCCGAGTAGTGCACCACCAATCCTCCACCGAGGCCTCATGTGACGGCATCAGCGATTGGTCAATCCTCAACCTTAGAAAGCATCGGAACCAAACTGTCTGGCAAATGAGAATTGGATCAGAATGTGGTCGATCGTGTCCACTTCTTGCTCACATAAGTAGCAAGGCGAGATATGGTCCTGCAATCCGTGCCTCGTCCTTCTGCCAGATGTCCATAGGCGACATTGTACTGCCAACCACATAAAAAACTTGCAAGCAAGAGGGGACCAGCACTTCCATATCGCAGCTGAAGAATTCATTCTCACCCCCCCCCCTCGCAGAACATTCTGTACACTGATGATGCCGTGTAGATTCCTTCAGCATTCCAGGACCAGATGGGTTTGTCCTCCTCTCCCGGGGTTGGGCTGATCTCCACCAAAACTTCCTAGAACCGTATGAACTGAGCCAGACACTCAATGTTGAGCTCTCCCATGACATCGTTGGTCCATGCATGAAGTAGGAGGCCCTCCTTGGCAGTTCTCCTGTTGGCCACTTGAGTTCTGACCAGTGCCACAAGGTTGGGAGCTATATCCACTGGTCTGCATCCATATATCCATCTATCTGTCCAGAACTTGATCTTTGCTCCGTCTCCAATCTGCCACTTGACCAGGCTCCCAAATGCTGCAGCGACGTCCTTATCAGGAGTGAGGTTTAAGCCTTGCCATGGTCGGCCTGCGTCAGCACGTTTGAGCCATTCCCACCTGAGCCTCAGAGCCAATCCTTGCTTGTGAAGATCAATGGTTCCAAGCCCTCCTAGTTGTTTGGGTCGACAAACTCTCCTCCAGGAAACCAAACATTTGCCACCATGGATTTCATCTGATCCGGCCCAGAAAAAGGAGGGTTTTGGGAGAGAAGGGAAGAAATGGGGTGGATGTGCCACGATGTGTCGGGTCAGGGGAAGATAAGGGCGGGCGGCGCGCGTCCGTGCCGACACAAACCCGGCCTAATTTTGCGCTGGAAATGGTTCGCTGGCGGACAAAAAACGAAGCTCGTTCGTTTGCGTCGGCGTGTTTGGCTGTAGTTTGTGACCGTTTTGAATCTTTTGATTCAAACGGACATTGGAGTCGGCCTAACCATGAGCCCGCCTCGCACGCGCGCATGCTTTCCCTGCTGCTTCTGCTTCTGCTTTACACCGGTTGGAGGAAATGGCAGCAAACAAACCCCGTTTCTAAAATGGAAACGACGCCAAACCTACAGAAACGACCCCTGAAAGAAAGCAACTCCCGAACCCGCCTGTAACAAACATCCACGCACAAACTCCCAAAACGGCCGGACCCTACCACCGAGTTGGGGAGCGTTGGAGAAGTTGGATTTGGGCTGGGGAGCGAAAGCCGACAGCCCGCCTGCCCGCCACCGAGTCCCGGCGCCAAAACGGCCGGACCCTACCCCGCCAGCTCAGCTTTCTGTGGGCGCATCCAGCGCGTAGGGAGGCCGCCTCGCGCCAGTTTGACCCACTCCCGCTCCGCTCAGCACGGCGCCACGCGACCCAGCGCGCACGCCATCACCATCGTCGATCCACCCCGCGCTTCCACCACGCCCGCGACGTGCCCCGCCGCCCACCACCTCATCGCAACCACCACCCAGGGAGGAGTCCATGAGATTCCGTGAGCCGGCCGGGATCCAGATCACGACCCGGCCGCACGCAACGCAGATCCCCACCAAACCCAACCCTGGGACCCGGGCCCGGCCTCCCCGATCGGATCTCGCGGGCTCTACCGGTCAGCGCCCGTTACGCCGGGGCTGGGCGTACGTACATGCGACCGTTGCGCCCTGCGTTCGACCGCACGGCAACGCCCAGGAAAAAGCCGTTTCACACCCACGCGCGCGCGCGCCATAAAAATAATCGCTCCACTCCTCCGGTTAAAATGCTTCTCCACAGTTCGTTCGAGCTTCTTTTAAATATTTTTCACTTTGATTGATCTGCAGTGCACAGATTTTTGGTTGCACGTAATTCCATTTTGCATCTTCTGAGCCTCTGTTTTTTTTTTTGAGGTGGATCCTCTTTTTCTTTGATGTAACTGTCTCGGAATGAGTCAAGGCAAGGAGCTGTGTTGGGTGGAGGAACATTTTCATGCAGCCCCTTTGTTTTGCCCATAAAGATAAGAAGTGGGCAGTGGAACGTAAACCCCATGCGTTATTTATACTATTTCTCTGGAGAAAAGTAAAACCCATGCTATTTTAGGCTAGGCTGCCAACGCCGAGATCCTCCACCACCTCACCACCCACCTCCTCCTCCAGCTTTGCCGTTCGGGTCCGCGTCCTCCCCGCGTGGGTGGCCTCGCCTCCCCCACCGGAATCCCCGCCGCGTCGCGGGGGCCGTCGCGGAACCGGGGGCCCCGCTCCGATTTCAAGCTGGCCGCCGCCGCCGCCACCGCCCCCCGCTCCGCGTCGCCGTCGATGGCGTCGTCGGGCGGGGAGGAGTCGCCGTCGCCGGCCAAGCCGGTGCTCCTGCACGGGGACCTCGACCTCTGGGTCGTCGAGGCGCGGCTGCTGCCCAACATGGACATGTTCTCCGAGCACATCCGCCGCTGCTTCGCCTCCTGCGGCACCGCCTCCTCCTGCGCGCCCAGGCAGCCCCCGCCCAATAGCCGCGGCGTCGGGGAGGCCGGCAGCCGCCGCCACCACCACCGCAGGATCATCACCAGCGACCCCTACGTCACGCTCTCCGTCGCCGGCGCCGTCGTCGCGCGCACCGCCGTCATCCCCAACAGCCAGGAGCCGCACTGGGGCGAGCAGTTCTTCGTGCCGCTCGCGCACCGCGCCACCGTGCTCGAGTTCCAGGTCAAGGACAACGACACCTTCGGCGCGCAGCTCATCGGCACCGCCTCCGTCCCCGCCGACCGGGTCGTCGCCGCGGCCGACGAGGTCGAGGAGTGGGTCCCCATCGTCGGACCCAGCGGCAAGACCTACAAGCCCCGCACCGCGCTCTTCATCCGCTACCGCTTCCGGCCCTTCGCCGCCAACCCGGTGTACCGGCGCGGCATCCCCGGGGACCCCGACCAGCAGGGCGTCAAGGACTCCTACTTCCCGCTCCGCCACGGCGGAAAAGTCACGCTCTACCAGGACGCGCACGTCAACGAGGGGGACCTGCCGGACGTCGAGCTCCAGCCGGGGAAGAAGTTCGAGCACAACCAGTGCTGGGAGGACATCTGCCACGCCATACTCGAGGCGCACCATATGATCTACATCGTCGGCTGGTCGGTCTACGACAAGGTGAAGCTGGTGCGCGAGCCGTCGTCGTCCAGGCCGCTCCCGGAGGGCGGCGAGCTCACGCTCGGAGAGCTGCTCAAGTTCAAGTCGCAGGAGGGCGTGAGAGTGTGCCTGCTCGTCTGGGACGACAAGACATCCCATGACAAGCTCTTCATCAAAACGGTGAGGCATTACGACCTGGCAGTTCTGCTTCTAATTTCACTGCTTAGTTTGGATAGCCCGTCTGAAACGTCCCTGGATGCATTTGATGTTGACTTGATTGCGAGGAATTCTTTGGATCTGGTTCCAAAGATAGGGATTTATTATCGCGCAGGTTGGTGCATTTGAGTGTTCAGTCAAGTAGTACTTGTTCATAAGTTTTTTGAGAGGTTACTTGTTCATAAGTAATTTCCATAATTGTACGAATGTAATAGAGGGTAACAATGAACCGATGACTGTTATAGACTTGCAACAATCAACTGAACCTGGATGTTCTTATCCAAAAAAAAGTCTGAATCTGGATGTTTGGCCTGGGAGTGTTCTCTCTGATTCCAGTTTACCATAATCTATGACCATACGTCTTTTCCGAACTCACACCTCGGCCGTGTTCTCGAAATCTACTAAATAGTGTGTACAGTTTAATTTTTTGATTAAAGGGGCCACACGGCCCCCATTTTCATTCATAAAAGGTTGCACACTGCATTGTTTATCATCCCCATCATAATGCATACATGCTCTTCCTTTTGATGTGCTGTTCTTTAAGGGGTTCTATGTCATAATATCTGAGAATAAGTCCTCCTTTCTATGCTTTTGCAGGGTGGTGTGATGGGAACGCATGATGAAGAAACTAGAAAGTTTTTCAAGCATTCCTCAGTCATCTGTGTTCTTTCACCTCGATATGCCAGCAGTAAGCTGAGCATTTTCAAACAACAGGCAAGTTCAGGCAGTGTGCTTGTACTTTATTGGTATTTTATTTCTTTTGTTGATAGGCTGCAAGTAATTGCTATCATCATAAACCTTAAGCAAGTTAATATTTACTCATGCATCCTCTTTTAGGAGAATTTGAATGTTCTTTAAAATCATGATGTGTGTATTGGTGCCTTATGGATAGTAAATGATGCCAACTAAGTTGACAGATATCTTTATATATATAAATAAAATCAGGAGGTCACTGTTGCTTTCAGAATAAGCATCATCTCAGTCTTGTGAATATCTTTTGTATTCTGCAGGCTACTCATATGCTCTCTTTTTTGCCACATTTGGCAATCTTGAACTACTATCTTGCAGGTTGTTGGGACATTGTTTACACACCACCAAAAATGTGTGCTGGTTGATACACAAGCTTCGGGAAACAAGCGGAAAATTACTGCTTTCGTTGGGGGCCTAGATCTTTGTGATGGGCGTTATGATACTCCTCAACATAGGCTTTTTAAAGACCTTGACACAGTATTTGAAAATGATTTCCATAACCCAACATTTTCGGTGAGTTCATTTTTGCCAATATGTTTTACTCTATGCTTATCAAGTTGAAGTTGAGGAAGTAAGCTTCTGGGAGCTGGTGCCATGTGTGAATGCCTGACTGCCAGAGCTTATCTTGCACCACATTAATCTCATCGAGTTTTAATCTTCCTGTCATCATATGTATTCCCTTGATGCAGGCAGGCGCAAAAGGACCGAGACAACCATGGCATGATTTGCACTGCAAGATTGATGGACCAGCTGCCTATGATGTCTTGAAGAATTTTGAACAACGCTGGAGAAAGGCATCCAAATTCCGTGATCGATTTAGGAAAGTATCTCGCTGGAAAGATGATGCCCTGATAAAGCTGGAGCGTATCTCGTGGATACTTAGTCCTTCACCTAATGTTCCAAATGATCATGTTAGTTTGCGGGTTTCAAAAGAAGAAGATCCTGAAAATTGGCATGTTCAGGTCTTGGCACTGCTCTTTAAGTTGTGCTTATGTCAGTACTTGTGAATTCTAGGCACTGGTTAACATATATTAATTCTTCAGGTATTCCGGTCAATTGACTCGGGCTCTCTAAAAGGATTTCCTAGTGATTGCAAAGAGGCTTCAAAGCAGGTTAGTTTGGCACATCTCTTCATTATACTCCTTCGTAATGTTCAGTAAATCCACATCTTAACTGAAATTTGTGGTGCTGTTTTATTTTTTTTCCGTTTTCCTTTTTATCTTGTCCTATACCATTTGGAACTACGTTCTTCTTGTATAAAGTACTTACCGTTTAATGGATTTGTGCAGAATCTTGTGTGCCGAAAGAACCTCATAATCGATAAGAGCATTCACACAGCATATGTCCGGGCAATCAGATCAGCGCAACATTTCATTTATATAGAAAATCAGTATTTTCTTGGTTCTTCGTACGAGTGGCCATCCTATGTGAATTCAGGTTTGGGGTTCTTCCATTGTGTCCTGTCTGAAACTTGGAATATTGATTGTTAGGTATAGCTTACCTTCCACAGTTACCTGCATATTCTTCTGCTGGTAAAACCAGGCAAAACATGCACCACATAATGCAGGGAGAACATAGATTTAGTTTGCTCTTCGTACTTTTATTAGATAGGCCACATTGCAGGGGCAATATGGATTCATTTTGCTCGTCCTGCTTCTATTAGATAGGCCACATTCTTTTTGTTTCATTCATGCCTTTGTTGCTGTCGGTCCTGTTGTGTAAATTCAACATTGATGTTTAATTTCATGACATGATCTAGACAAACTGGAATTTTGATCCCTTGGGATGTTGCAGGTGCTGACAATCTGATACCAATGGAATTGGCCCTCAAAATTGCAACCAAGATTAGAGCCGGCGAACGGTTTGCAGTTTATGTAGTCATACCAATGTGGCCTGAAGGTGTCCCTACCTCGGCCTCTGTGCAAGAAATTCTTTTCTTTCAGGTAAGCTCTATTTTGTAAAAGCATTATAGCAGCTATTAAGAAACTCCAAATCTGAGATTTATTGAGATACCAAAATTCCAATATGAGATTCAGTGAGATATGGAAATCTCATTCAACCTTGTAATTTCAATCTTCTCCCAATGAATGAATTTCCATTTGAGTGCACGTTGGTGTACTCCCTGTCCCTGATGTGTATGCCGTTTTTTTTTGTTTTAACACAATATTACTCTACTTTATGACCACTCCCCTTTGTTTAGTTCAGCGCTTTTCTATTCTCGTCTTCGTTTTGGTAAAAAAATCTCTCACTATCAAATGTTACTTTATGTGATCCTTTTAGCTCAGCAGCAGTAAATTTCATAGAGGCAATGTAGTATGTAATGTCGTTATTGCTCTAAAAGCTGTGGAAGTGCAATGCTGATTGTACGGTAATGATGATTATCCCATACATGCCTACCATATTATAAAGAGATCTTCCTGACTTACCCGTTTTGTAAACCTGTAATTGTCCATGCCACTGAAGGCAGGGAATAGCTTTGAAAAATCTAAGGAAGATGATACAATAAATTGTACTTTTACATGCATGTATGTTGAATTAGGAAGTTTGATATAGAACCAGGGCTTACAACAGTGCACAGGCTTCGGATGTTTTTTTTTTCTATTATTAAAGGGTCCTCATGGTCCCCATTTTCATTACAAAAATGGTGTCCTGTACAATCCTATGCTTAACACTATCCCTACACCCCTGATACACAGGCCGTATCATGGGATGTCTCAAGATCTTACTACTAAAAAGCAGCCACAAAACTAAGCATCTGCTAGAATATGGAAGACCAAAGTTCAAAAGCAACCGAGCTTACAATGACAAGCTTCGGATGCTTTTCACAAATTAGCATGTGAAGTATCCCACAGGAGCCTGGGTCCCCTTCCACCACACCTATGTTCTCCTGCTGGGATCTCACTTCATCCATGATTCATCAAGATCCATAATCTAATCTACACTCATAGTTTTCTGCCTGATGGCTGTTGATACTTGATATGCTTGATTCTGCAAGAGAGGATATACAGTGAAGTGTGACACAGCTCCCCACAAAAAGATAACTCACTTGTAGGCTTGAATAAATAAAAAATACTAATTATTTTTTCTTTTTTCTCAGGCTCAGACAATGGAGATGATGTATGGAGTAATCGCACGAGAGCTCAAGGCCATGAATATTGAGGATGCACACCTTCAAGATTACTTGAACTTTTACTGTCTTGGCAATCGGGAAGAATCATCAACAGATGGTAGCCCTGAGTCAGATAAATCTACAGATAAAAGTGCAGCGGTAATGTCTTGTTGTATGCTTCATTCCTTCATAGAAAGAACATTTTCTGAAGTTGGTACGTATTATCATCAGTTTTAAGCCTTGCTTGTCTAGTGGACATTTGGCTAAAGTTCAAGTGGATGTCAAAACATACAGATAGCTTGCTAGAGAAACGCTGATGCATCATTGGTTTTGAAAGTTGCTTTCTTACCTTATGTTACCAAAATGTTGATTTAGCCAACTGTTGGTGCGGTAGGATCTTTATGTTTGCCAATGCCATTTCAAAAGACTGAAGCAATTACTGTTACATTGATTGACGTTTTGTTTTGATTCTATTCTTGATCGTTGTAATTTATAACACACGCCCCCCCTCCCCCATTTAAATTGGTGCAAGGAATGTTTTTCTCTTTATGAGTAACATGGTGTATATATGACTGAAGAGTTGTCAAACAATAATTTACTCATCATGAGCATTGTTCCAGCTCCTCCTTTCCTAAAAGTTTAATATGAATTAACAGTTATTTTAATTCCCCCTTTGAAAATTGATAGGCCCTGGCTAGAAAACATCGGCGGTTCATGATCTATGTTCATGCAAAAGGGATGATTGTAGACGATGAGTACGTCATTTTGGGCTCGGCAAACATCAATCAGAGATCCTTGGCTGGTTCGAGAGATACTGAAATCGCAATGGGTGCCTACCAGCCTCATCATGCATGGTCTTCGAAGAAGGGTCAGCCTCACGGCCAGGTTTGTGGACTGGATTTCTCCTTCAGCTTCTTTTTTACTGGTTAACAGCAGAGGCTTTGTTAGAAATGTTGTAACCTTTATTTTGCTTGCAGGTATATGGGTATAGGAGCTCCCTCTGGGCTGAACACCTTGGTATGGTTGATGACCGCTTTAAGGAACCTTCTAGTCTGGACTGTGTAAGGTTAGTGAACCAAATAGCCGAAGATAACTGGGAAAGATTCGCATCAGAAGAGATGAAAACGTTGCAAGGGCACCTCCTCAGATACCCAGTGAAGGTAGAGCCTGATGGTAAGATCGTCCCGCTGCCCGACCAAGAATGCTTCCCCGACGTTGGTGGCAAGATCTGCGGCGCTCCGACCTCGCTTCCTGATTCATTGACGATGTAGCATCACAGTACTGACTTCTCTTCAGAGTCCAAGCTGGTTCTTTTGCTCACCTGTAAAACCTCTCTGAATGTCTTGTCTTGCCAACGGATGATAAAATCTGTGATCACACATTGTGTGGCGTATAGGGAAAGCAGGGGCTGTTCATGGTGTTTTTAGAGTTGTGCCTTTGTAAGATTTTTTCTACAGTTTGTACATGGACAGGACAGGACAGGGTCATTGATAGTTTTGGACATTTCTACTGCGAACTGTGCACGTACAAGTGGGTTCACAACCATTTTCAATTGGTGCCATGTGTTTTGTGCTGCCAGCTCGTCCCACAGAAAAGGTGTGTCCAACATGTGAGGAAAAACCAGCCAAAAACTGTTCGAGTTGTTGAGCAGGATGCTGCACTAGCCCCCACGGCTCTCCTCGTCGCTCCATTGTCACTCACTGCGTGAGCAGCATGACGTTCTGGAGAGCTCCCGCAGAACCTCACGAAATGCACCTGCCATGCCATGGTTTACCTGTATCTCTACTCCTAATGGAGCAGTTGGTAGTCTGGTACTCCGGTTTTATTTCCTCCCACCTCCTTTCACCCCCTCCTACCGATTTTTCTCTTTTCTCGTTTCTCCGGGAATACCCAACGTATTTATGGATATCAATCACAATCAATCCACGTATGGTAAGATTATAAACTCGGAAATCTCAAATATCATAATTATAGTAATAAATCAATCCAGGTATGGTAAGGCCATAAACTCAGAAAATTTCAAATATGGTAATTATGGTAATCAATCAATAAACTTACCATAATCGCTCAATCCATAATTGTCTGGTACTTCGTCGTTCGTTCACATCCTTTGCGTTCGTTCGTCCCACCCTTGTAGTGCTAATCTAGAAAAGGAATCAAATCGAGAATCGTAACAATGATTATTAGCCTGATTACGTACAATTCTATATAAAAATCCTAATTACGTACGAAATATCACGAGATAAGGAAAAGAATCACGGATTGGCAAGTATGCAAAAAAAGATTGGCAACACCCCAAAATATCCCCGTCATATCTGGTCGTTATTAAGGCAGTGGTGGTGGTTCCCCTCTCCGCCCAGCCAATCTGCCCCTAGACTTCGCCGCCCACCCCAAGACCGACGTGGTCGATGATGACGACGAAGGCTACGTCCTGGCAGCCCCATCCCGCCACACAGCTCCTCCCGGACTCCTTTCCTCTCACGCGCAGCCTCCTCTAGCCACCCTCGGCCACCACCTCCCTGTCGTGCTCGCCTCCTCTGGTCGATGCCCCCCTGCAACGGCGCCATGCTAGCGGCCTCCGGCCGTGGTGCCTCCGTCCCCAGCAGCCGGCGCGCCGCCATCTGCCCTGATGCCATGTCGAGCCCTAATCCCCTTCGCCCCACGCGCTCTCCTCTTGTGCTGCCCCACGCCATCCGCTCGATGTCCACGACCGCAGCTTTCCCACGCCCGTGGCTGGCCACGAGCCCACGACCGCCGCCGCCTGTGGCC
Organism: Thinopyrum elongatum; assembly: GCA_011799875.1. NCBI lineage: Eukaryota > Viridiplantae > Streptophyta > Magnoliopsida > Poales > Poaceae > Thinopyrum > Thinopyrum elongatum. The sequence goes on from CM022301.1 coordinate 432,783,223, forward strand.
ATCACTACAACGTGAAGGCGATTATCACCAAGGGCTGCAGCGTGATGGCGCCACATCATCATCTGATCTACAAGTGTTGAATCTTGAAGGACGAGCGAACCCCAAGCAGCCACGTGCGTGCTTTCCCTATCCTGTTCAGAAGTCAGAATGCTCTTGCTTGGGTGCATAGTTTGCTCTATTATGATGTGGCCGGTTTGATTAGTAATGTACATGTTGTTCTTGTGTGTTGTAGAAGGAAGAATTAGGGTTTCAATATCAGGCAACAATCATGCCTGCTGTTATTCCTCCAGAACATGTATGGATTCTTATCACTTTCTTTGTAATTTTGTGTACTACCACTTTATTTCATGTTAGTCACATGTACCAATAACTACAGGCAAAGTGAAGACTGATGTAAGCTCATAACTTGTCCCTTTGCTTTTTCTTAGCTGCATGTTTTCATGCAAGTCAGATTTTTTATGTGCACTCGAGAACTAACCATGCTTGTACAGAACCAAAATTGACCAAGTTTTCCGGTCTTCGGTAGAAATTGCTTGGTGTGATTTCCTTTGAGCCACCTTCAAGAATGTGGATTTCTCAAGGAGAGGGCATGCATGGGAGACGGTTTACATGTTTGCTGAATTTTTGTAGGTCGATGTTTATGAACTATGAGATGGAAAAATTTGCAACAGGTGGCCTTCAAAAATACAAATCTTGATAAGCCTGACTTGTTTTTACATATAATAGCATTATACATCATGTATGTCTTCTCCAGGTCCATATTTAGGTATTTTAGGCATAAGTAACACCTATGTTTTGCCTACCATGTGCCTCTAATCTGATGTAGATCTTTGGCATACGTTGTTCTAAATCAGCAAATGATCATGTCGAGGAGCAAGAAGTCTTGGGAATCTTTTCACCAATAGTAAGATAATGCCTTCCTCTAACGAGATTTTCTGACCAAGTGGCTATCCCAGAACTGGTGAATATAGCAGTTAGTTACGACAATATTCTCTTGTCCTCTCTAATAACGATATTATTATACTACTTGTGTTATAGACATGGGAGCGTGGACTCTTCTCGTTGGGTAAGTATTATTATTAATTCGTGTTTTTTCAATACTTTGCCCTCTAGGGGTTAGAATGGATAGGATAAATAAGTGCTTTTCCAAGAATTAAATTGGCATTGAGCTCATGTAGTGGAAGCCTGTAACTGCACTTAACTAATGCACCCGAATTCCTCATAATTTTTTAGTTTTAGTTTACTGGAGATTTTCAACTAGCTTGAATTATAGTGCAAGGAAGATGATGTGGAGATGGTGTGATCGACATAGAGTGAAGCAACTGTACGAAATGGGTATTCTTGAAGATTTTCCAGCCCCAAATCTTCATATCTTAGTTGTTTAAAAAAATATAATTAGTTAGCAAACTTTGAGTTGAAAAAGTGATTTTTGGGACCGTATTGATTTTGTGGTACGGCGAGTAGAGTTTCACAAAAATGTTGTACTTTTAGAATAGTTTGTGAGCTGAGAGGCATGTTTTGTCAGCACTCGGCCACAACGACAAAGGCTCCACTGGGTGCTCTCGAGTTCGCCTGTTGTTGGTGGTTTTCTGCTTGGCCTTTGGTTAGCTGATGAGCAACGATGATGGTGCACAACATGCTTGAAGTGATTTTATTTTCTGTTTATGACCTTCTCCATACATGTTGATCAAGTTTAAGCGCTTGGAGGTTCTAAAACTTGGGTAGATAGGTAAAGACGAAAGCATGAAAATAAAGGAACAATTAATAAATGATATGCCATGATGGTTAATATAAGTGTATTAGTTACATAATAACCCTTTTGAAGATTATTTTTTCTATTTATTGTTTGTGGAAACTACATGGTCCTGCTTTAATTTAGATTATAATTTTCAGGATTCACATAACTTGACATGATGTTGGACGGAGTAAAGGCGCTGCAATTTCTGAAGGTAGAAATTGTCTGTTTGGAGGAATGGAACACTGAAGTATGTAATGGTACTTAGGAGTACGGTTATAGTTAAATATCATATAGTAATTTTTGCACTTGGAACTTTTGGCATGTAAAGCAAGCTGATTTTGATTTTCTTGTGTGATAGGCACATGACTAACGGGTTTTGCCTCCTCACAAACCACAACCGGCAAGCTTCTGCTATACATAGAGTTGTATGGGGGTAGGGTGGGGTTGGATTTGGGGAGGACTTGGTTGGGTGGAGTAGGATGTGGGATTCTTGATGCTACTCTGCTTCCGAGATGGATTTTATTGCTAATTTTGCTGGACGGTGTTTGATGGAGTATCAAGACTGGTAACAAGGAAGTTTGTATTATTTAAAATGCTTAGATATGAACATAAAGAAACTTATGCTTTTTCTTTCTAATAAAGCATACATATATGCAACAATCTATTTGGATTTTTGATTTTAAAGTTTATGCAGTGGAGTGTATAGAAGCCAAACCAATTGTCTCTGTTAGCAGTCTACATTGAGCATGCATGTTTACTGCAGATATGAACTCCTCATGATAGTGATATACAATGCACGTGCATGAGGGGCGTGCCCTACAAAACTAGGTGTACCATGTTGGTACACTTAACGTATAAGGACAAGATTGTGATATCAGTCAATTCATATAAGATTTTGTTACGAGCCTCAAGACAGAGCTTTTTAGATTGACTCATGGTGATGTATACCTCCAGCTATAATTTGAGTACGAGTTACTTGATTTTTCTAATAGTAAATGTATAAGTAATACGTACACATCAAGAATGACAATTAAGTTCACAAAATAATGCCTTTCTATCTAAGTTTATTGTTCCATGGTAACGCAAAGACGATGACAGATATGGCATCATGAAGTTCCACCCTTATTTGCATAAGCTTCTCATAAAAGCTATTGTTAGTGAGTTTTATGCAGCATCAAATCATCAAAAGAATTTTATCTAGAGCTGCAAATGCTGATTATTATTTTAGTCAAGGTGTTCCACATTTATTTAGTAGAATTTTTTCAATTGCTAAATTTTGTTTTGGTTATTAATGAAGAAAAATGTGAATGTAGGTCGTCTCGAGTATAGAAAGGCAAATGAGAGAAGATGCTGCAGTGGGCTATTCTCTGTGTTCAACCATCTTTCTTCTCCGGTTCCAGTTGCAGCGCGGCTGCTCCCAGCTATCCTATGCGAGGCCAGAATCTCCGGTGGGGTTGGAGCGTGCATCAACGATTATTCACCGGAGAAGTGGAGGCACGGATTGGCTACACCACCTCCTTTCCATGCTTGAGTTGTGCGCTCCTTTAACTGGAGAGTATATTGGACCCAACTCCACTTCGAGCTTGACAGACAGATAATATTGGACCCAACCCCACCAACGTCGAAGTACAGAGTTATGACCCAGTGTTGCACAATGTTATATGTAGCCTAGCCATCGAACATGACATATATAGCATCTGTGAACTAACAAAAGTGAACTCTAATACATACAGAATGTGCAAGATCATGCAAGGAGCAATGGGATAGATCATACTGATGAAAGAATGCCAAAGGTTGGCATGACATTCTTTTTTCGGAAGAGGAGGCTTATTCCTTTCATAAAGATAAATTGGTTGAATCTATTCGTTTTAGCGTCTAATGAGGCAGTCATGTTTCCGAATAGCAGATGCCAACTTAATTTAGGTTACATAGTATTCTCATGTTTTCGCTTGCAATTTTATTTGAACTTGAAAGATACATGACTATTGTAGTGTCTGAAACCGAGCTCAAATAATCTTAAGTGACTGCAAGCTTTAGTTAGTCTTCATCCTATATGTTCTTATTTCTCATGTTGTAGTAGGACACATAGAATAGAAAGTTCACTTGTGGCGACAAATATTACTTGCAGTACAACACAAACACATGTAAATGTAAACTGCATGGCTAAAAACGGCAAGAAGCATAACTCAGTTGTTTATCTTAATTAAAAGGCGATGTCATTTCTGGGTTTTCTAGCTGAATAACTTTCCACTTTATATGTATGTTAGTTCAAATAATTATCAAATTCCCTCAAAACATGTGCTACCGGTGGAGAAACAGCTATCCTGGAAAGTCTTTCTCTCCTACAAAGGCTCAGTGGACTGGAGCCATATCAAAGTTAGTAGAAGCACCAACATGTTTGAGCCATGCTTTTGTTTTGCACCATCATCTTTCAGATGTACATTTGAGCCGACTGAATTATATATCGCTTTATCTTTGTCTTATGTTGTTCTAAATCAGCAAATGGTCATTTGTTCATTCATTTTATCCTTCCTTATTCCACTCAACTCGGATTCATTTAATTTTGCACTCACCCCTGGTTTGATGGATCTAAAATTTTAGTGATATTAATTGTAATGAGGAATATCATATATCCATAAGCCTCAAATGTTTTTTCAGCAGAACATGATCATTATGTTTATATATACAACCATTAAGTTTTTTAAAATGCCCGTGGCAACGCACGGGCATTCTACTAGTAATAAAGTAGGTTATTGGTTCTGAATTCCTAACGCCGTTGGGTGGCATGCAGTCAGTATGCATGTTGTGTTTGCAATTACTCCCTCTGTTTCCAAATATAAGACTTTTTATAGATTTCAATACAGACCACATATGAATGTATATGGACATATTTTAAAGTGTAGAGATTCACTCATTTTGTGCTTCGTATGTAGTCCACAGTGGAACCTCTAAAAAGACTTATATTTAAAAACGGAGAGAGTAGTTATGTAGCTACAGAGAGAGAATTTTCTCCGTCCCCCCTCCCCCAGTTTGACAAGCCGGAGTTTTAACTCATTTCTTCGTCGCCAAAGACTTTGCCTTCAAAGAAAAATTCAATAATTTTTTTTTGAAACTGTGCACATTACATCACGAATGGAAGCTGGTAGGGCTTACACAAGCCACGAGCTCACTGCAATTAGTCCGACTCGGATGAAGGGTGGTAATCTGGTCGTCTGCATCGTCTTCAGATTCTGTTTCGGATATTGAGGGCAACCGACAATCATTTGTGACGAAAGACAGCAGCGCTGTTTTCATTTCACTAAGAAGTGAATACAAGAACAAGGGGATACATCAGACCACCTGAAATGAAAGAGAAAACTGGCAAGCGATAAAAAAGAAAGAAGTGTATGGCCATCCTCTGACTGTCCTCGCCGACGGGAGGCTGCACGGGAACACCACCGTTGTACACGAAGAGCTCCAATCTGCCGAGATAGTTTTTTTTTTGGAAAGATCCAGCAAATTGTTGGCTTGATTCAGATTTAGCAGGAGGCAACGGAAACATAACATGTTGAAGATCAGAAGATCAAAGAAAAAGAAAAACAACAACCCTATTGATTGCAGAACAACACTACACCCCACGGAACGCCATCCACCCAGAACAAGACAGCGCAGCTCCGACTCCGATGGCCACGAGACCCTCTGACTGGATCCATCTCCAGGACGATGCCCCCAATAGAGAAAGCGACGCTGACATCGTCCGATCTAAACTAGATCAAGGGTTTCCCCCGGAGCACGTTGGGAGAGGCAAGGTGGGAGCTGCTACATCGAAGCCTCCAACAAGGGAGCGATGCAAGAAGGCGCCACCATCAATGACTCCGGCCACAACTGGAGTATGACTTTCGTCGGCAGTCCCACCTGCATTGCCTGAGCCCAGGATCCGATCAGCCCACACACCAACCACTACCTCTGCTTCCACGGCCAACCGCACCTCCCCAACAAGCTCGACGTGCTTCTAACCTTGCGTCTGCGACCCTCATTGGACAAAGGATGCAACCCCCGCAGCGGCACCATTCTTCTCCCATCGGAAGGATGCAACCAAGCAGGACATCATTCGTCTCCTCGAGGATGCAACGCCTGCGGGCCATTCATCTTCCGACGAAGGATGCAACAACCGCCGCGACCACATTCCTCTCCCTCCAGCCACCACCATCTCGTCCTCCCACCCGCAGCAGCGTCGAGCTCACCGAACCCCCAACTGGAGGATGTAACACCAAGCAAGGTACCATTCATCTCCCACAGCTTCGTCTGCACAGCTAGTGGCGCCTACAACGTCGCCGGCCGAGCCGCCTCCAGACCCCCAGCCGCGAAGGCGCCAGATCCGGCCGCACCAAGCCATGGGCCGTCCGCTGCCACGCAACCCGCTTGCAATAGTCACCTCCGGGCCTCCGGCCGCCCTAGCGCCAGATCCGGCCGGCAAGACCCATCAGATCCGGCCGTTCCCAGCCAGCCGAGGGAGCCCGCGTCCCCCAGCAGCACCCCACGACGGCGACGCGCGCGCTCGCGCCGCCCCTGGGCCTCCACGCGGTGGTGACCGCGCCCAACACCAGATGCACACGCACACCAAAGGCTGTACGGGCGCGCGGCCAGGCACCTTCCCCGCGCTGCTGAGGCCGCGCATCACGCAGATCCGGCACGCGGACCGTAGATCTAGATCCCCGTCGAGCGCCAACGGCTCACCTCGACGAGTCGCCAGGCAGCCCCTGTCGACGCGCCGCGCCAGCAGGGGATAGAGCCCCACCGCCGCCTTCCTCGGGGCCGGCCCGGCTTCGCCGGTGAGCATCCTCTGGCGGTGGCGAGATGGGAGGGGGAGGGGGAGGGGGAGAAAGGTGGCGGCGCTAGGGTTTGTTCCCCGTGTCGCCCCATCTGTCGAGATAGTACCCTGATGCTTCAAGGCTATTCGTGCATCCGAAGGGTAGAGATTGACCGAGTCCACACCCGGACGAAGAGTGGCACGTGATCGAGGCTACATCACAACAGCGGGACCGCCGGCGAAATCGAAGGGCATCAGGGAGCTGAGTCCACATCCGGATTGCTTCACCATGCACAACTACCACCGTGACCACAAATGCAAGATTCCGGCACTTCCAGTCAACACCAAGAAAGAAGAAAGGAAGAGCAGAGACACCACCTCCAAACCGCTAGTCTCGATAGTCGGAACATGCTCCGATCATGGTCCGATCCAGAAGCAACGAGTTCGAGGGTTTCCCGTTTCCCCCGGAGCAATCAAGATGGAACATGACATTGCTCTAGACGACGCCTTCAGGAAGGTCACGACTCTCACGAGCGTCACCGTCGCCGTGTCGACAAGGTCAAGCCCATAGTTGCCGGGAACGGGGAATAGTGCCACATCCCCTGTATCGGGAACATCAACCCGGACCGACGGTCGGGGTCGACACAAGGAACGACGCGATTCGATGACGGGAACGTGACTCCGGAGACGTAGGTTTGTAGCTCCAATTCAGCGAGCCCAAATACTGGATCTCGACCCAACTTGCCAAGGAATGGAAGGCCTACTGGATGGAATCGAGACTTACCTGGAGTCCATGGCATGAGCCTTCCGCTGTCGACCAAAACGATGCGTGCCGGAGGCTGGTGTGGACGTGCAGACGCGGTGCCCGGCGGCGGCGGTGGCTGGTGTCGACGTGTGGACTGCGGATGCAGTGCTCGGCGATGGACTGTGGAAGCGGTGCTCGACAGCGGGACGGCGCCGGCGGCTGGCGTGGACCTGCGGATGCTGTGCCCGCTTCCCGTGCCCATCCTCTTGATTGGAGTTTGGGAATCATACGGGGCAAATTCTGTGGAGTAGATTACTTTCAGCTGTCAAAACTTTCAGCGGGATATTTTCACACTTTCCCTCCCTCCATGTCACCTTCCAAAAAAGAAAATGTGCCTCCCTAAAAATATGTGTTTCCATAAAAGAAAATGTAATTTCTATATATTCTCTGAAAGATGGAAATTTGATGAGGGTTGCGTTCCTCGACCCGCTGTATCGTTCCCGAGTCATCGTTCCCAAATTACTTGGGTCACGTTCCACTTATCGATCGGTTCGCTTGAAAGATGTATACCCCCATCGTTCCCTACTATTGGCCACCTGGCGATCCTCGACCCTCGTTCCCATCATCCCGGGAACTTGGCAACATGGTCGAGCCAAGCTTTCGCCGGCAGCCGCGCAGTTCCAAGCTCGAGACTGGCTGGCCACCACTCCTTACCACCACCACACCGCACGCTAGAGATCCTCGTCGGAGCCCCACCTCCGCCTAACCACCACATCCAGACACATCTCCACTACCTCGCCCGCCAGACCCACATGTAGCCCACGCGAGATGAAGTAGGGTGCCGCCAGTGTGCGTCCTGGCCAGCACCTTCCAGATCACTCCCATTTGATTCATCTCCAGAAGGTGGATAGTAGTCATCATCTGATTCATCATCTGGATATGCTTCCTAATCTTGAGTTGACTGATGTGCATGATCCTGCAGTGGCTCATCAACAATGTCAAAACATTCAACAACAATCCAACCTTCCTCTTCCTCTTCAGTCAATGCATTCATTGTCTGAATCCGCTGGGTTGTAATCTGGATCTAAGAGATGAGCATTCCCTTCCTCTTCTTCCTCTTGCTCTTCTTCTACCTCTTTTTCATGTGGATGATCTAGTGTTGGCTGATCTGCATGGTCCTGCAATGGTCATCAACAATGTCATCATTCCATTTCTCTTCCTCGTCCTCTTCTTCTGCCTCTTCTTCGTGTGGGTTGTAATCTGGATCATCCAAGTCATGAAATGCCCCTTCGAAAGCATGTTCTGACGTAGTTTGGGTGTTCCTGTACATCGTAAAGCAAACTTGGAGAAGAGTTTGAGTTTTTGCAAAGTGAAATCCTCTCCGTTCAGCTTCTCTGACAAAAAATATTCCATCTTCGATGGAACCTTCACTAGCCAAAACAAGCAGAGCTTCTGAAGGATCAGTACATCCAGGTCTGCAATTTTAAACCTATAAGGAGGCTGGGCGACCCTCCCCCACGAGGCTCCCTCGATTTCCTGTGTTCTTGGGCATTGGATGGTGGTCAAAATGGTCTTCTGTATGATCTGATGCGTTGGATCTTTGCGGTTGACTTTGACTTCGAGTGATTTTCAGAGGGCCAATGACCTGTGGGCTCATCCACACACGTGATTGGCTGGTCAACCATTTCGGGGTGCGTGGGCGCCCTCTCCTGACGTGCCGCGTGCGCACGTCGTGCTCGTCGCGTGATTCTCGGCTAGGAGGCTTTAGGCTGGTCATAGTGGGGAGTAATTTATACTAGTATCATGCATATGACACTAATCTAAGTTACTACCTCCATAGTGCAAAGTAACATAATAGTAGTGTCTAGATGGCTTCATTTATTAGCTTGTAGACTCATACTTTCTCGGGAAATGCTATGTTATAGTAACATATTATGTTACTCTAAATACCTCTCTCCTCATTAACTACATGGCACATAAGCAAAATTTTCTTGGAGTGCGCTATGTTACTACCTAAGTTACTCCCACTATGACTAGCCTTATCTGGGTGCGAGCAAACCTTTGGTGGTTGGGAGGAGATGGACTATTGTGTGCACACACAACCAAGATTTTCCACACTATGACTGGTGGGCCGAGTTGGCTGCTGGTCCCACGAGTATGTACCTGCCATTATTCACGTTCGTGTGAGAGATTGTGGAGCCGTGTTTCGTCTGTGGTTGGCTAGAGCAGAGAGAGGGGTGGACTGACGCTTACGCACCCACGTGGCGCACCATGACAGGTGGGCCTCGTTTGCTTCTCGTCCCACATGTCGGTGGGTAGGCTTGTTTTGGTCATGTGAGTTTTCGTCCTGGGACGGATCCGTGCGACTGTGTCTCGTCTATGTCTCATCTGTGGTTTGAATAGGGGAGAGAGAGGAGATGTGCTGCCGCGTATACACCCTCTGCTGCATTTACGCACAATGACTGATGGGCCAAGTTGGATGCTGGCCCTACACGTCGGTGGGTTGTATTGTTGTGCCGTTGAGTTTCTTGGGTTGGGGAGAGCCGGGTCATGCGATGTGCTCTGGTTGACTCCTGCGCCTGGGTGTGGGCGTTCGCTTTTGCTGCAACGCAGAACATGTTCCCTCCCATCCTGAGCTCCTCTCCTTCTCCTTTCTCCTTTCTCCTCATCAACCATCAATCCGCCTTCTCGCTGCTTTGTCTCTGGCTTGTCTCCGCCGCCAGCCTCCCAGCCGCCCCACCCCCACAATGATGTTTCTTGAGGAGCAACACAGGCAAGGCCAGCAGACGGATTCCTCACTCAGATGCCAGTGAGGAAGGCGGCTCGGAGCAGTCACCCTGCCATGTCTATGGCTCCATTTACGATGGGATCGAAGCAAACACCGCTCTTTTGTATGTCCGTTCAAACCACCTCTGCCCCGCCGAGGGCATCCATGACCTTGCATCGCGGTGATGCAGGTGGCACCATGGCTTTCAAGGTTGTGGAGGTCCCAGCATGCGGTGGCTCGCTAACCTCGAGAACCAGCCGCAACAACTCTTCTCTAAGGTATCTACCCCCTTATCCTTCCTCTTGCCTATCACATATACCTAGGCCCAAGCTAATGCACACCATCGATAGATTGGAGAGAAATACAAAGCTATCTTAATCATGCATAAAAGAGTTCAGAGAAGACTCAAATAACATTCATAGATAATCTGATCATAAATCCACAATTCATCGGATCTCAACAAACGCTCCGCAAAAGAAGATTACATCAAATAGATCTCTAAGAACATCGAGGAGAACATTGTATTGAAGATCAAAGAGAGAGAAGAAGCCACCTAGCTACTAGCTATGGACCCATAGGTCTGTGGTAAACTACTCACACATCATCGGAAGGGTAACAAGGTTGGTGTAGAGGCCCTCCGTGATCGAATCCCCCTCCGGCAGAGTACCGGAAAAGACCCCAAGATGGGATCTCACGAGAACAGAAGCTTGCGGCGGCGAAAAAGTTTTTTTGGTGTGCCTTCTGGTATAGGGGAATATTTGAGAATTTATAGTGCTAAGATTAGGGTTAGGGGAGTCCCGAGGGGCCCACAAGCCCCCTGGCCGCGCCCCCCTGGGGCGCGCCCCTAGGGCTTGTGGCCCTCTCATGGCTTCTCTGGCCTCGTCTCCAAGTCTCGTGGGTGTCTTGTTGTCCACAAAAATCATCATAAAGTTTTATTCCATTTGGACTCCGTTTGGTATTGATTTTCTGTAAAAGTCAAAAACAAGGAAAAAACAACAACTGGCACTGGGCACTAGGTTAATAGGTTAGTCCCAAAAATGATACAAAATAGCATATAAATACGTATAAAACATCCAAGATAGATAATATGATAGCATCGAACAATAAAAAATTATAGATACGTTGGAGACATATCAAGCATCCCCAAGCTTAATTCGTGCTCATCCTCGAGTAGGTAAATGATAAAAATGGAATTTTTGATGTGGAATGCTACCTAACATATTTATCAACGTAATTTTCCTTTTTGTGGCATGAATTTTCAGATCCATAAGATTCAAAACAAAATTTTAATATTGACATAAAAATAATAATACTTCAAGCATACTAATAAAGCAATCATGTCTTCTCAAAATATCATGGCTAAAGAAAGGTATCCCTACAAAATCATATAGTCTTGTCATGCTCTATCTTCATCACACAAAGTATTTATCATGCACAACCCCGATGAAAAGCCAAGAAATTGTTTCATACTTTTAATGTTCTCAAGCTTTTTCAACTTTCACGCAATACATGAGTTAGAGCCATGGATATAGCACTATGGGTGGAATAGAGTATGGTGGAGGTTGTGAGGAGAAGACAAAAAGGAGAAAGTCTCACATCAACTAGGAAAATTAATGGGCTATGGAGATGCCCATAAATTGATATCGATGCAAGTGAGTAGGGATTGCCATGCAACGGATGCACTAGAGCTATAAGTGTATGAAAGCTCAAAAGAAAACTAAGTGGGTGTGCATCCAACTTGCTTGCTCACGAAGACCTAGGGCAATTTGAGGAAGCCCATCATTGGAATATACAAGCCAAGTTTTATAATGAAAAATTCCCACTAGTATATGAAAGTGATAAAATAGGAGACTCTCTATCATGAAGAACATGGTTCTAGTTTGAAGCACAAGTGCGGAAAAAGGATAGTAACATTGTCCCTTCTCTCTTTTTCTCTCATTTTCCCCCTTTTATCTTTTTTTTCTTTTGGGCTCCTTGGCCTCTTTTTTTTGGGCTCTTTGGGCTCTTTTTTATTTTTAAGTCCAGAGTCTCATCCCGACTTGTGGGGAAATCATAGCTTCCATCATCCTTTCCTCACATGGGACAATGCTCTAATAATGATGATCATCACACTTTTATTTACTCACAACTCAAGAATTACAACTTGATACTAGAACAAAATATGACTCTATATGAATGCCTCCGACGTGTACCGGGATGTGCAATGATCTAGAGTGACATGTAATAACGGTGGCCAACCATAAATACTATGTCAACTACATGATCATGCAAAGCAATATGACAATGATGGTATGTGTCATAATAAACGGAACGGTGGAAGTTGCATGGCAATATAACTCGAAATTACTATGGAAATGCCATAATAGGTAGGTATGGTGGCTGTTTTGAGGAAGGGTATATGGTGGGTTTAATGCACCGGCGAAAATTGCGCGGTACTAGAGAGGCTAGCAATGGTGGAAGGGTGAGAGTGCGTATAATCCATGGACTCAACATTAGTCATAAAGAACTCACATACTTATTGCAAAAAATTATTAGCCATCAAAGCAAAGTACTAATACTCATGCTCCTAGGGGGGTAGATTGGTAGGAAAAGACCATCGCTCGTCCCCGACCGCCACTCATAAGGAAGACAATAAAAAATAAATCATGCTCCAACTTCATCATATAACGGTTCACCATACGTGCATGCTTCGGGAATCACAAACCTTAACACAAGTATTTCTACCAATCCACAATTACTCACTAGCATGACTCTAATATCACCATCTTTATATCTTAAAACAAATGCAAGGAATCAAACTTCTCATACATTCAATGCTCTTTATGAAAGTTTTTATTATATCCCTCTTGGATGCCCATCATATTAGGACCAAATTCATAACCTAAGCAAATTGCCATACTATTTTTAAGACTCTAAAAATAATATAAGTGAAGCATGAAAGTTCAAAAATTTCTACAAAATAAAATCACCGTTGTGCTCTAAAAAGATATAAGTGAAGCACTAGAGCAACTACCTAGCTCAAAAGATATAAGTGAAGCACATAGAGTATTCTAATAAATTCACGATTAATGTGTGTCCCTCTAAAAAGGTGTGTACAGCAAGGATGATTGTGGAAAACTAAAAAGCAAAGACTCAAATAATACAAGACGCTCCAAGCAAAACACATATCATATGGTGAATAAAAATATAGCCTCAAGTAAATTTACCAATGGATTGAAGACGAAAGAGGGGATGCCATCCGGGGCATCCCCAAGCTTAGATGCTTGGTTGTCCTTGAATATTAACTTGGGGTGACTTGGGCATCCCCAAGCTTAGGCTCTTTCCACTCCTTATTCCATAGTCCGTCAAATCTTTACCCAAAACTTGAAAACTTCACAACACAAAACTCAACAGAAAACTCGTGAGATCCGTTAGTATGATAAAACAAATCTCCACTTCTAGGTACTGTTGTGAAATCATTATAATTTTATATTGGTGTTATATATACTGTATTCTAACTTCTCCATGGTTCATACCCCCCGATACTACCCATAGATTCATCAAAATAAGCAAACAACACATTGAAAACAGAATTTGTCAAAAACAGAACAGTCTGTAAAGACCAGAATAGTAGTCATACTTTGGTAACTCCAAAAATTCTGAAAAATTAGGAAAACATAGGAAATTAACATATAAATCTTGTGTGAAAAATTCATAATTTTTCCACGCTCCAATGAATTTTAACAATTCTGTTACTGGACACAAAAGTTTCTGTTTTTCAGCAAAACCAAATCAACGATATACCAAAGCACCCCAAAGGTCTTGCTTGGCTCAAACACTAATTAAAACACTAAAACACAATTAATACAGATGTAATATTGTGTATTAACATAAAAAAAGAAAATAAAAATATTGGTTTGTCTCCCAACAAGCGCTTTTCTTTAAAGCCTTTTAGCTAGGCGTTGATAATTTTAATGATGCTCACATGAAAGACAAAAAATTGAAGCACAAAGAGAGCATCATATAGCATGTGAAAAACAAGTTTAAGTCTAACATAATCCTATGCATAGGCATTTTATAGGGAAAAGATTTATCGAGGCAAGCAAAAACTAGCATATGCAAGGAAGAAGAAAGAAACAGTAGCAATCTCAACATAACGAGAGGCAATTTAGTAACATGAAAATTTCTACAACCATATTTTCCTCCCTCATAATAATTATATGTAGGATAATAATCAAATTTAATAATATAACTATCACATAAAATATTCTCTTCATGATCCACAAGCATGCAAAGTTGACACTCTTCCAAAATAGTGGGATTATCATCAAATAAATTCATGACTTCTCCAAGCCCACTTTTATAAAAAAATTCATAAGATTGATCATACTCCAAAGTAGTGGGATCACTATTACCTAGAGTTGACACTCTTCCAAACCCACTTTCAATATTATTTCAAACATTATTATCAATATCATATTCATCATGAGGCTTAAATAAATTTTCAGGATCATAAGAAGCATTATCACCCCAATCATGATCATTGCAATAAGTAGTGGACATAGCAAAACTAGCATCCCCAAGCTTGGGGTTTTGCATATTATTAGCACAATTGACATTAATAGAATTTATAATAACATCATTGCAATCATGCTTTTTATTCAAGGAGCTATCAAGTGTGGGTGCAATAGCAATTATTTCATGTTTAACATAAGGAACTATATCAAGTTCATCTCCATAAGTATAATTAATATTGGCATCATGGCCATAAGAATAGCAAGCATCATGTTCATCAAGGGGGGATATTTCAATCAAATCAATGGGATCATAATTATTTATAGATTCATGCATATCATTATTTTCTTCCAAAGCAACGGTCATTCTCTCAATAAATTCTTTAACATATGCATTATGAGCATAGTTTTCATAGCAATATTTAAGTATGTCAAATTTTCAGATTTGTAGAGAGTAATATCATACTTTTCAATCAAAGAAGAACCTTCATAATCACCCTTAAAAGCAACAAATTCTTCAGTTTGTTTGATATCATAGTAACTATAAACACCTTTGGCATAAGAAGATAGGATTTCATTATCATTAAACTCACATAGGTAGGGAAGGTGTTTTTTAGGGTTCTCCGAGCGACAAGTAAAATCATAAATTTCACATAGATTCCAAGCATAGCATAGCAAACAATTTATTTGATTCCATAAGAGTCCCCCTTTTTGAGACAAACAGTGACGCACAAAATGAGCATGCTCATCTAATGATTTTCCCTCAACTAAACTAGTTGGGGTTTCAGCACGAGCACATATGGATCGAAGATGATCCAAGTAGAAAACTTTAAGTGGATCCATCTCAAATAGTTTTTTAGCAAGCAAAGATGCAAGCAAATAGAAGGCACATGGCAACCCAAGCAAAGATAGCAAACGAGCAAAAAGGCATACGAAAAAAGGCAAATATTTTTATGTTTTTCTGAAAATGTTTTAGAAGTGGGGGAGAGGAAAACAAGAGGCAAATGGCAAATAATGTAAGTGCAAGAGATGATAGTTTATGATAGGTGCTTGGTAGGCTTGATGTAGAACCTCCCCGGCAACGGCGCCAGAAATTCTTCCTGCTACTTCTTGAGCTTGCGTTGATTTTTCCCTTGAAGAAGAAAGGGTGATGCAGCAAAGTAGAGATAAGTATTTCCCTCAGTTAAGAACCAAGGTATCAATCCAGTAGGAGGCACAAGCAAGTCCCCAATATACGCACCTGCACAAACTAACAAACACTTGCACACAACACGAAAAAGGGGTTGTCAATCCCTTCACGGTCACTTGCAAGAGTGAGATCTAATAGAGATAGATATAAAAGATAAATAAAAGGCAAAACAAAGTAAATATAAATAAATTGCAGCAAGGTATTTTTAAGTTTTTGGTTTTATATATCTGAAAATATATGATGGAAAATAGACCCCGGGGCCATAGGTTTCACTAGAGGCTTCTTTCTTGAAGAAAGCACATGGTGGGTAAACAAATTACTGTTGAGCAATTGATAGAAAAGCACAAACTTATGAAGATATTCAAGGCAATGATCATGAATATAGGCATCACGTCCGTGACAAGTAGACCGACTCCTGCCTGCATCTACTACTATTACTCCACACATCAACCGCTATCCAGCATGCATCTAGTGAATTAAGTTAAGAAGAACAGAGTAACGCCTTAAGTAAGATGACATGATGTAGAGGGATAGATCCAATCAATATGGTAAAAACCCCATCTTTTTATTCTTAATGGAAACAATACAAATACGTGCCTCGCTACCCCTACTGTCAGTGGGTGAGGACACCGCAAGATTGAACCCATCACAAAGCACCTCTCCCATTGCAAGAAAAACCAATCTCGTTGGCCAAACCAAATCGATAGATCGGAGAGAAATACAAAGCTATATTAATCATGCATAAAAGAGTTCAGAGAAGACTCAAATAATATTCATAGACAATCTGATCATAAATCCACAATTCGTCGGATCTCAACAAACGCACCACAAAAGAAGATTACATCGAATAGATCTTCAAGAACACCGAGGAGAACATTGTATTGAAGACCAAAGAGAGAGAAGAAGCCATCTAGCTACTAGCTATGGACCCATAGGTCTGTGGTAAACTACTCACACATCATCGGAAGGGCAACAAGGTTGGTGTAGAGGCCCTCCGTGATCAAATCCCCCTCCGGCAGAGTACCGGAAAAGGCCCCAAGATGGGATCTCACGAGAACAGAAGCTTGCGGCGGCGGAAAAGTTTTTTTGGTGTGCCCTCTGCTATAGGGTGAATATTTTAGAATTTATAGTGCTAAGATTAGGGTTAGGGGAGTCCCGAGGGGCCCACAAGCCCCCTGGCCGCGCCCCTAGGGCTTGTGGCCCTCTCGTGGCTCCTCTGGCCTCCTCTCCAAGTCTCGTGGGTGTCTTGTCGTCCATGAAAAATCATCGTAAAGTTTTATTTGCGTTTGGACTCCGTTTGGTATTGATTTTATGTAAAAGTCAAAATAAGGAAAAAAACAGCAACTGGCACTGGGCACTAGGTTAATAGGTTAGTCCCAAAAAATGATATAAAATAGCATATAAATGCATATTAAACATCCAAGATAGATAATATAATAGCATGGAATAATAAAAAGTAATAGATACATTGGAGACGTATCAGGCCACAAAATGTTCATGGTTTCTTCAGCATATATATTCTCTATACTATGTAAATCTCTGTTCAACCAAGTTAGCTTTGCAAGAGCCAATAAAATATACATAATGACTTTCATAGAAATATTTCATTGTTTAATTGGTGGCTCTCTGCTAATCTCTAGAATATTTAAATGTATGACAAAATTCTAGGTATGTATTGTCTATGTTTCGAATAAATTTTTGCCCCACATACTTTTGACAGTATCTGTTCTCACAGACATAGCCATGAAAATATAGAAACAACCCATGTAAGCAGGATTTTTTCTAATTTTATTATGTTTCATGCCAATAAGTTTTTTTTCCTTACCGTGCAATTGGTAACTACATTTTTTTGCGGGGAGGTAACTAAATTTCTGCTGATACTGAAAAGGTTAAGATGAATTCTATTGTATAGATAACAACAAAAGCAATTGCTGCCCCAAGTGTGACAACATGGTGCACTATTCTATCCTGGTCGTGCCTTTCTTGGTTAACTGCTCTAATGTTCCAACAGTACAGTTTTGTTGGGTTAGTAAAAGTGGTACTTAGCCTTGGTATTGGCAAACTCTAAGTCGCTCCGCCTAAAATTTGTTTGAGAATTAGGCAAACACATAAGCTGTTATTTTTGAATGTGACTTTTGCTTGCTGATAGATTCAGTTATGGTGTGGTTGCCCACTACTCAAAATGATTTTATATTGTATCATAAATTTCAGGAACCTTATCATAACAGATCATTCTCATTGTAGCTTCAAAGGACATGTATGCTGCATATCCGGTCACTGAATAAGATTCGATTTTAGTGTATACAAGCCATCCTCCTAGATGCCCTCGCCTCAGCTGATCAAGTAGTTATTCCATCTCATTATCAATTAATAAGTTGGTTACAAAGTATGCGTGAAGAGTAGTGCACACAGAGATTGCGTGGCATACTAAAATAATTATGGTTTGACCATGTCAAATTTTACGCTAAGCAAATATTTGCATTTAGTACTTGGTTGAAATGATTGATTTTCTTGGACACACACATACGCACACTACTTATTCAATTGTATGCCTTTTAACATGCTAAATGATTCTGCAATAATGGCTGTTTCCTGCTACACATTGGTTGCATCTGAACTGTGCATAATGTATGAGCAGAAGTTCAAAGTAATATCCATACCGATTGTAAATTGGATGTCAGTTCTCTTATGTTCACATAAACAGGGAATAGATCTTGCTAGAAGTAATCATTTTATGTGATGAATATTTCCAGGAAACCTATGACAAAGGAGGGGTCTTTCTATTATCTTTCACTGGCCATATGCTTCATAGAGAGTCTAGTCTGCATCAATGTGGACTTGGTGAGTTCTATCCAATTTCTTTGACTAGTACTCAAATGGAGGAGAGAGATTACAGAGTAGGATGATCTTGTTTCTTGCTTCAATCTGATTCTAATACAGTGTTAATACAATTAAACTCATCCTTAGATACTAAGCTAAGCTTATTTGTACTTACTAAATGAGACAGATAAGTTTTTCAAGTTGACTTATGCGATGACCAAAACGTGGATACTTTAGCTTGACATAAAAATCTTGGTATATCAGATCCAACATCTGATCAGGATAATGAAGTTCTATTGGTCCTTACTGCTCTTCCAAATCCTTCAGAAAAAATACTATACTAACTAAACTATCTGCTCTATAATTTTTATTTTTTAGTCTTACTTCCATTCATGTATTCTATAGTACCATGGGTATATACAATAGTAATAGTACAGATGAATATGTAGTAGTACTTGAATTCTTGCATAGTAAGTTAAGCATGCTATACTATATGTCAAACACTCGTGCCAATGATATTTAGATATGCTGTTGCAGCATATGTGGTACACTAGGACCCTTCATAGTTATCATGTGCAGAATCTTGAGTTTCCCTCTCCCCATTTGTTTGCTCATTCCGACAAGCATCTTCAAAAGTTTTGTACCGCGAACATATCACTAATTTGCCAAGACTCTAAAGTCTTGTTATTATTTTTAATCAATTTTGATCTTGAACTTCATCTGACTGATAATTACGACTCTTCGAATAAGTCTTTGATTTTTGATTTAAAAATGCAAGCAATATTTTGCTTGCCAGCAGTGAATAGTACTATGTGGTGTCCTTCATTAATTTCTTACTGACCTTATGTTAGCTGCATATAACTTAGACTTTGATTGAAGTTTAAGAGAGACCAGGCCTAGGACGCAAAGAAGATGGAAAAGCTTGAGACATCTTTTTCGCTTTCATGACTCATGGACCTCATGATATTTTAGATCATTTCTCGAGGGTTACGGTCATTTGTAAAAGGGCAGCCCGATGCACGTAGCTCCCGCTTGCTCAGGGTTTGGGGAAGGATCCAACCACTTTGGGTCTATAGTACGCAACCTTTCCCTACATCTCTATGAGAGGATGTTTCCAGGACTTGAACCCGTGACCTCATGGTCACAAGGCAACAACTTTCTCGAGGGTTACAGTCATTTGTACCAGACCAAAAATCATTTCACTAATTTGGACACGTGATCTTTCCATTATGCAGCTAATATAAGTGCAGTTTGAGGGAAGGAAGAAGCCAAATATATAGCACTCAAAGAAAGGAAGGGGTGAGACCGTGAGAGAAAGTAATATATTTTTTTGTTCCCATATCTTTCAGAAAGTCACAACTCAGAGTGGTGGATGGACATATGGCAGGCTCCCGTTTGGCCTTTTATGTTGATCCTGAATGAAGTGTGAGCTAGCGTTAGATTGTTTTCCTGGTACACAATTGACATCTACACTTACTACACAATCATCATCATGTATTGCTGGTACACAATTGATATGTACACTTACTACACAATTATCATAATGTTTACAAATGTTTAGAGCTATCTGAATCATGTGATTGCAAAGTAGGACTAATACGGTAATGAGTGGTAAAACTCTTAATCAATAATGTTTTTTTGTTGGTGTGTTAGGCACATAAGTAACTGGTTTATCATTTTTCACAAACCAAACTGAGGCTTAGCTTCTGATGTATATGGCCCCAACTCCATATTTTTATTGTAAAAAAGAAGTACAATGTTAAATGTGATGGTTCACATGGCAATTGCTCCATTTCTTCAGACGGGTCATTTGGGTTTCAAACTACAGTGTAGTCAGCAGGCGATCAACGTGGCACATGTGGAGGATGTGAACGCTGTGAATGGCATTGGTCTTGTCAAACTTATGGGCGGGAGCATGGGCCACATTACTCTTCATGCCACCCTAAGCAGCCGAGATGTTGGCTGCTATTTAAACCCTGAGATTTGATTTCCGCATTGAAGGGGAGGGAGGCCTGTTTGAGTTCCAGTATGAAAATATAAAGAAGGGGCATGTTGTCATCATTGTTATTGAAGGCGGTGATCAGAAGTTGATTCCCTGGACTGATAACCAGAAAGCGAGAGCAGGATGAGTCTGGCAACATGTCGTTTCTTGCCGTTGGCCTTCTTCTATAAAGTTTACATGCAACTCTCCTGCATGGTTAAAAAACTACTAATTCAAACGTTGTTTCTTTGATGATTACTCATTTCTTTTACAGTTCTTGTATCAAAACAATTGTATTTTCATTGATGGCCGCTTGGCCTCATTTTCTAGGAGAATGAGATGTAAACTACTCTGAAATGTTTGGTTCCCTTCAAACCATTTATTAGCTAACTAACTTTGGCTATTGTTGCACATGATACAATACTTTGGTGTTACCATCTTGCCATTTATCGGAGCTTAACTCTCTACAATCAATTGAACTTTTACACAAAAGGCCAAGTTCTTACCGTATGTACTTGCTCAAACACAAAGTTACTGAAAAATGCAAATATTCTCAACGAATACATGGTTTTAAATGGGATTATGCGCCAGTTAAGTGCCACAAAAATAGTCTCTTTTTTTCAGACACTCAAACAAACAAATTGATACATGGGGATCTGTTATGTATCTGTTTGTATACATGGGGATCTAAATTCTTAATGTGCATGCTAGCACAACAGAAGATTATTGAAAAGTGCACATATTTTCATCGCGAACATGGCTTTAGTGTGCCTCTGTGCCATTTGGCGCAACGGGTCCACTAGTTGTACTAATAGTAACTCGTGGGCGAGAAGGTATACCATCATTATTGGCAATATTATGTGTGTTTCCTTTATTTGGGTCATCTCCATTGCCGACAGAGTTAACATTTGTTTTATCCTTCCTTACTGAACCCTTCATAGTTGCTCTGATGTAGATCGTTCTTTTGCAGTTACTGGAACATATTATGACTTGGACGACGCAGAACCAAACGTGCCCTACGATGCAAAGCAACACCATATCAAGGGAGATACTTAAACATGCTAAACTATTTGAATATTCTTGATGCAACAACATTAAGGTAAATAACCCTCCCCTTTTCTTACAAACTAGTCTAATGTAGACTTCAAGATACAATTAACACAAAACCATATCTAAAATTTAAATGTTTCCTACTAGATTGAAGATGATATTATAGTTGATACTCATATCGTGGAACCATTATTGTGGAAAATACTAAGAGTAATTCTTACTGCATATCTTTGCAACATTTATGATAATATATGCGAGCAAATTTTAACCCACTACAAAGCACTTTAGTTGATAGACATTCTAGAAATGTTTAAGAGTGCTTCTTACTAATGTTACATTCACTAATATATGCAAGGTGCAAAGCACTTTGGTGGCGCAGCATAAGTGCAAGATGGAGATATACTCACTGATCTCAACTTTAGCGGCAATGAGTAAGTCACCAGTATGTCTGACATGAAATTCAGTGTAGCCACTTGCTGGAAAACAAGGTTGGAATGGGAGCTGTCCTCGAACAATCACAATTTCAAAGTATCCTGAAGGAGAAAACAAATAACTTGGATTGTCAACTTCTGTCCAAGTATTCAGAGGAAAACTTACCATTAAACCATTAGTCTGTAATGAATTTAAACCATTTAATAATTCAATGGAGACAATGTATATTATCTAAGGAAGATCCAGAAGCAAGTATTACTTCCTAAATACAATTTTCATGATGAAATTGATCTTCTTCAAGGAAGCCGTTCAAAATTCTTCTATAGATAAGTGTCAACATGCTTAAAATGGTCACTCGAGTCTCACTAATAAATACTAGTTGAATGTCCATGCGTTGCCACGGGACAATATAGATATGCTATAGACATCAACGAAATGATAGTTCTTTTTATGAACACCGATTTCATGCATCCAGCTTACTCGCGCTCGATTTCATTCTCAACAACCAAGCACCCACTCCTTCCTCCCAACGGGACATCTCCTTCGCCATCAGTTAGAGGACAAGTTAAATTTCTTGCTACTACCATCCCAATCTAAATGTGTATTCCCTCCAATCCATATTTATATCTGATTTAGTACAACTAAATCAACGACAATCAATATGAATCAGAAGTGGTAGTAAAAATTAAGATCTCCATAGTACTCCCTCCACTAACAAATTAGATTTTTTAATTAATATGGACTACATACAGACTAAAATGAGTGAACAAACACACTAAAACGTATCTATATAGCATCTGATTCAGAAAAAAAGTTGAGACATCTTATATTTGTGAGGGAGTACTAAATAACATTCAAAACTACAAGCAAAACCACAAATAAGTGCTGAAAAGGAAGCAAAGATTAAGATCCATAATTTGATGGTACAGTTTACATGATAAATGAAATCCATGTTATAACTAAATTATAATGTGCCTTGAGCGAAAACAAACATGCACTAATTGACTGCCCGTGCGTTGCCACAGAATAAAAAATTCAAACATATAGACATTGATTAAACATTATTATACATTTATACTTCACAATGTTTACGTCAATGTTGATGATGGAGCGCTTATCCACATGCACCCCCTATCGTTGTTGACAATGTGAGCGTGATGATGGTGATCTCATGTTTATTTTTTCCCTCCTTGACTGTCGTCTTTGTCAGTCACCTCACGAACCCATGCCACCTCAAATCGTTGGCCCTTTCACTCATTTTTGAGGTGTTTCATTGTGTTGTGCTTCCTGTCAGTGTTTAACATTCGATTTTGACTTGCAAAGTTATATATCATTTTAAAAGGAACACTAAGAACTTCAGTAACAAAAACTGCCATTACATTGTCTGTTAAATGCATAAGTCTTTGCCCAAAGAACAAAATGTCCAAGTCACCAAGTGTACAATTGAACATATTCTCACCACTCAAACCTCACAACCGCATCGAAAGGAAATTGATTAAGACTATATTTTCTAAACAATAAAAAAATAATCTTAGAGAACCGGTCCCTTTGAAGATGTGAATCGGAGTGACTTAATTTTTTTGAACCAAATCAGAGTGACTTATTTGAAAATACTAAATCTATAAATGAATATCCGGTACATTTTACTAAGTTCATTGATGGGCAGACATATAAACCAGGTGCAGTATGCTCATTACAGTAAATTGAGATAGAAGTAAATTGTGCGAGTACTCAAATTTGAATATATTCATTACCATGTGTACATCATAAAGAAAGAGCTTGACATGAATAAGGCAATCGGACTGTCCATGTACTGATATGTTAACAGCTAACTACCATCCAACACAAAATGCACACACAATGTCGCAGAAGGACATCACATGTATAAGTAACGTAGGTCATAATACAACCACACCCAGAATCAGATCACAAGACTAAACAAAACTCTGCTCAACATATCTCAAACATACTACACAAAAATACACTCAGTAGCCTTGCGTTGCTCCTTGTGACCCCTCTGACATTGCCAACATATATCCTGCCATCCTAAAATTTGAAAACAATATCAATGACACTTAGGATGGGATTATCTCGGTGAAATCTGCACCTAATCGAATGACACAATGACCCAAATTTATGCTCGACAACACGGGTGGATGATGATTGTTTTTTTGGTTTTTGTGCTTAGCTGCCGGGATCCGGAGAACATGGGAGGATGTATGTTCTGCATGTTTTTTTACCATGTTGTGGAAATCGAGAGTACATTCTAAGGGGGGAGGAAGTAGTGGCCTTTGCATCAAAGATGCTTGATCTGTGATTGGGGAAGTGGATATGTTAGCAAAGTCAGAAGTGTACTTCTAAAGATTATAGATAACTAAAATGCTCGAAAAAAGTAATTTTGTTACTGTCAAAGTAATGATAAACACATGTTGTCACCCCGACCGGAACTCAGTGGAACTAAGGTCTTCGTTGACGTAACCCAAAATGACGTTGAGGTTTCCCTTAGACTCCCCCTGCAAGGGCGTAAGCAAATCAGTACACAACCAAATCAAAACAATTATGCTGCACAAACACCAGTAATCATATAGCATCCTGGAAATAATATTCAGACCATAAAGTATACTGACCTCAGTTAGTACAATTACTCACTTGATAGCAACCTTAATTTTCTCAATTGCACCTGCCTTCTAAGTACAAGGTGAGCTCAATAAGAAAAACATCGACAGTGGGGACACAAAAGACCATTCCAGCCAACTATCCATTGAGTTCTGGAAGCACCTTACAAACAACCTGCAAGAAATCAACCAATTAAAATACCCATATAAAACCATAATCTAGTAGCCCTTCCACCTCTCCAGTTCTCATGCAGTTGTAGGAAATGGCATATCCATGGGCAGCCATGCAAATATGCCCTATTTTTCATGACACTCATCAGGGGTGAAGATGGCGAGGTTGATCAGTATGTGTCTGAATACTTCTCTGTTGTGAAGTTTAAGGCAACATATGCTGAGAACACGCCTGCAGTGTTGGGAAAAGACCATCATCGATCCAGGTTTTAAGCTTCGCGCTCCAGTTTTAGTTAGACCAGTAGGAAGGCTGAGGAAGAACATGATAAGAGCAAGTCCAGAGGGAGGTGCACATAGGAGGCGCAAGTGCAAAATATGCGGTGGATTAGGGCACATTGCTAGGATTTGTACGAATCCAGTGGACCCATCATTTGGAGAGGATGATCAATGGGGCGCCAAAAATGCAGGGGATCATGAAGCAACTGCAGAAGAGGCAGAAGAACTAGAAGAAGCACCACTTGAGCCACTTGAGTTATCATTGGTTGCAAGTACAGCTTGGTACGCGTGCCTTCTCTTTATGCATTTGTTTTCATTTTTTAAACAGAATTAAATCTTGTCTATCTATGACAGCTCTAGGATAAGAACATAGAAGAATATAACAAAGGGAAAGAAAGGGAATAAAAAGGAATAGAGCACAAGTTGATTTGCCATCAACTGGAGGTGAACCGACTGTTGAAGCCACATCTGATGAAGACGTGCAAAGAATGGCTTTCGAAGGTTTTGAAGATTTAGAGGCTGAAGAAAGAGCAGTTCAACTTGTGGCACCTGAAGCTATTTTCCCATTGGTCGTCACATGTTCTATTACTGGAAGTTCTCCATCACCACCTCCACTTATAGAACCTTTTGTGAAGACTAAAAGAACAAAGGTAGTGAAGCCACCCAATAACCCAACAACGAATACAAGGAGCAAGGTGGTGAATTCAGCGAGAAACGCAAGGAGCCAGAAAAGGATTGGAATTTGAGTTTGAACTTTTAAATGATGTGATTTGTGTTTGAACTTTGAAATTGTGTGAATTTGTGGTTCAAAGTTGTAATGTTGTGAATTTGAGTGTGAATCTTTTAATGTTGTGAACCTTTCAATGTTGTGCGTGTGAACTTTGCAATGTTGTGAATTTGAATTTGAGTTGGAATAATTTGGTTTTCTTCTATTTTTGTGGTCATTTATTTTATTTTTGTGGGAATTTCTTCTATTGTTGTGGCTCATGCCCACATTCATAAATTCATTGCTTAAAATGACTTTTCCATATTTTTTTAAACAAACTACAAGACACTTGTAGTTCAAATCTATGATTAATGTCTAGAAATCCATTAAATCAATGGAATGTATGATAAAATCTCTAAAATTCATGAAAAATGGCATTAGGTCTCCAATGTTGCCTACTTTGTGTGAAATTTGCAAAGAGGCAATTTTCAATCTTATTTTTGACATTTCTTTCACAAAAAGGGCTATTATGGCACATAGAAAATCAAATAAAAAGTTTTTTATGACAAAAAAAAAATTAAAAACTTCTTTTGGCAAGATTGTTCACAATGGTAATACCAATGTTTGCTCAAAATTTGGTCTTGTTATCTTTGACCATGCCATGGATATGGCCATCACATGGTCATCTGGCTTGAAAACCATGGGTCTTCGTATGAGATAGGCCAATTTGTGAAGTTTTTTATCAGTATTTTTTGGTACCACAAGTCTATCATTTTTCCTACATACTACTACCTAAATAAAGGCTCCATGCAAAAGGATTTTATTTTGTGACTTTTTTCATTTTGTTTAATTTTTTCCAACATGGGGTCAAACTTGCAAAGGTGGCTATTCATTTTTGTGACTAGTGCCCACATTGGCATTTCTTCTATTTTTGTGTCTAGTGCCCTGATGCGTCTCGAACGTATCTATAATTTTTGCTTGTTCCATGCTGTAATATTATCATTCTTGGATGTTTTACAATCATTTTATAGCAACTTTATATCATTTTTTGGGACTAACCTATTGACATAGTGCCCAGTGCCAGTTGCTATTTTTTGCTCATTTTTTACTTCGCAGAATATCAGTACCAAATAGAGTCCAAACGCAGCAAAACTTTTTGGAGAATCTTTTTGGACCAGAAGAACAAGATGGGCCAAAGAAGTACCAGAGGGGAGGCCCGAGGGGAGCACAACCCCCCCAGGGCGCGCCCCGGTGGGTTGTGCCCACCTTGGTGGCCTCCCGCACCGCCTCTTCGCCCTATAAATACCCAATAGGCAGTAGCTAGATGGCTTCCTCTCTCTCTTTTGATTCTCAATACAATGGTCTCTTGGAGATCTATTTGATGTAACTCTTTTTGCGGTGTGTTTGTTGGGATCCGATGAACTTTGATTTTATGATCAGATCTATATCCATGAAAGTTATTTGAGTTTTCTTTGATCTCTTATATGCATGATTATTTATAGCCTCGTATTTCTTCTTCGAATCTTTGGTTTAGTTAGGCCAACTAGATCGATTTTTCTTGCCATGGTAAGAGTTGCTTTGTGATTGGTTCGATCATGCGGTGTTCTTTCCCAGTGACAGAAGGGGCATCAAGACACGCATGTATCATTGCTATTAAGGATAACAAGATGGGGGCTATTCCTACTTGAATAGATCTCATCTACATCATGTCATCGTTCTTATTGCATTACTCCATTTCTCCATGAACTTAATACACTAGGGGCATGCTGGATAGCGGTCGATGTGTGGAGTAATAGTAGTAGATGCAGGCAGGAGTCGGTCTACTAATCTTGGACGTGATGCCTATATAATGATCATTGCCTGGATATCGTCATAATTATTCGATCTTTTATCAATTGCCCAACAGTAATTTTTCTACCCACCGTATGCTATTTTCTCGAGAGAAGCCACTAGTGAAATCTACGGCCCCCGGGTCTATTCTTTATCATATTTGCTTTGAGATCATTTTTATTTACTTTTGTTTTCAGATCTATTATTTCAAAAACCCAAAAATACCTTGTTGCATTTTTTGTTATTTATTTTATTTCGCGTTTTATCGAGATCTATTTATCCAATCTACATAATTTTTATCCCGTCAACTTGACAATTTCTGGCACCATTACTCGTACAGGGACTGACAACCCCTCCTAATCGTCGGGTTGCAAGTATTTGTTCTTTGTGTGCAGGTACCATTTACATAGTGTTGCTTGGTTCTCCTATTGGATTGATACCTTGGTTTCATAACTGAGGAAAATACCTACCGTAGCTGTGCTGCACCATCCCTTCATCTTTGGGGAAATACCGACGTAGTTCAAGCGACATCATGCCCACATTCATAATTTCATTGCTTAAAATGATTTTCCATATTTTTTTACCAAACTACAACACACTTATAGTTCTAGTTTGTGTCATCTGTGATTAATGTCTATAAATCCATTAAATCAATGGAATATATGATAAAAGCTCTGAAATTCATGAAAAATGGCATTAGGCCTCCTATGTTATGTACTTTGTGTGAAAATCGCAAAGAGGTAATTTTCAATCTTATTTTTTACACTTCTTTCACAAAAAGGGCTATTATGGTACATAGAAAATCAAATAATTTTTTTTGGGACATGCCAACTGACAGGTGGCCCCAATAGGTGCCCGGATCACATGTCCTAGACCGATAGCAAGTTGCAGATAAGTCACCAAATCTCACTCGTGCCGTCGCATTTCCCCCTTCCCCCCTCTCTTCTCGAACCCTAAATCTCAGTTGGGAGGCACAACACCGGAACACCACCTCGATGGCGCTTGTCTCCGGCGCGTTCGTCATCTTCCTCCTCCTCCCTATCTTCACACCTCATCAACACACGTCCCACCACATCAAGGCCATCCTCCTCGCCGCCTAGTGTCGTCTACATGGATCTGGGCGGGGCAT
This sequence comes from Thinopyrum elongatum, assembly GCA_011799875.1. Classification (NCBI taxonomy): domain Eukaryota; kingdom Viridiplantae; phylum Streptophyta; class Magnoliopsida; order Poales; family Poaceae; genus Thinopyrum; species Thinopyrum elongatum. Next base: position 432,811,954 of record CM022301.1, read on the forward strand.
CGTGGTGCGGATCTGCCCAGATCCAGGCGGGGCATTGCTGTGCGGGCCTGCATGGATCTGGGCGGGTCTGCGCGGGGTCGCGGTGCGGTTCTGCGCGGTTGGGTGCGGAGATAGAGTCCTCCAAGGATCTGGGATTTGGTGTCGCGGTGGTGCTGGCTTCGCTGCTACCTCTCACATACAATGTAGGTAAGAACATTAGAGTATTTTGGGATTACATTTTAGTACAAGGCTAGTTTTATTAGCCAGTTTATCACCCGCCAATGCCACTGCACATTGAGCTAGTTTATCACCAACGCCACTGCACATTGAGCTTATCCATGAGCTACTTTATGACCACTGACATATTTTTTTAATTTCATAAGTCTGCATAAAGCTAGGACATGTCTAGTTCTAGAGTTAGCAACACTGCATGGCACAGCGATGTCGAATCCTCCTTGTCTTCCCTGACATCGTACAGAGAAAAGCCGCTAGAATATTATCCAGCAAAGGATTGTTGGTGCGATGAGAAGACTTCCAGGTGGATTTCTTGGAGCGATTCCAACCCAGGGCGGAGATATTTCAACTACACAAGAGTTCGAGTGATTTCCCATTTCTTCTCATTTTCCCATAAATGAAAAATATATTCTTGAGTCTAATTAGTGTTAATACTATAGGTTGGTGGTTGCAAGATCTTTGAATGGGCCGATCCAGAAGTTCCCGAGTTCATGAAGCAACACTTGATTGATTTGCATGACAAGGTGCATCGGATCAAAAGAGAAAAGGATGCCCTTAGTGAATTACATGCCTAGAAAGCATGGAATCAAGAGTTGCTGCAGAAGAAGGCTTGGAATGAAGATTTCCTCAAGAAGAAGATATGCAAATTGAGGTGTTATTAAAGAAACATGCTGAAAATTGTGCTGCTATTAACCAGTTTAGGGTTAAGCAAAAGAAATTAGAGGGAGAGAAATTTGTGCTGAAATGTGTTTTAGTAGTAGCATTATTTGCTATGTTTGTCAAGCTTTTGTCCTGAACATGCTGGTGTAAGAAACATTTGGATGCAAGGCTAATTTGAAGTGGACTAGTTCATAGTCCATGATGTTTTCAATTCCTTAAATTTCCATTTTGTAGACACCAAATACCATAAGATTTGTATTGAAATTGAATATTTCATCAAATACTTTTTCACAATGTTTGGACAAACATTGTGAAAATTTCATCAGATAGCCTAATAAAAACATGACATATTTTGCCTGAAACTTTTACAAACAAAGATGCATATCATGTGGACTAAATTCGAAGGGGTTATCAAGATGTCACATCTTGCCTAGATTCCAGGGGTACCAAGTTTCTCAGCAACCCATCATATTTGCAGATCTCTTACATTATTTCAATTTAGCTTAACTACATAGTACAAAGCTAGTAAAGAGATAACAACGATGGTAAGTTCCACCATGTATTTGTTTTTCTCCTCTTCCTTCACTTCAACTCCTTGTATGACTCTTGCTTTCTCCTCTCCATCCATTTGCAGATCCTCTACCACATGATCAAATATGGCAAGATCAGTCTCTAGTTTCAACTTATCATTCTGAGCAATTCTCCTTTCTTCCATAGTAGTATGCTTTGGCCCAACAAGCAATCTGTTTTTATTGGCTAATTCAACGCCCAAATTAGCCACCGCCTCCTCTAATGCCATCTTCTCTCTACCCCACTAGATTGGCTTATCTTGGTATGCAATATACTAAGGATCATTAGCCTGCCTGTTAAACTTTAATAATCCATCCAAAAGACAATTACAAGTCAAACAAGTGATCATTGAGATAGGCCAAGGCCGTTAACTACATGAACCTCCTCTGAATCTGATGTAGGTGAGCGTGGCCAAGACATGACCAAATCGCCACCCTTTCCGCTGTACCCGCTGCAACCAGACATTGCACGCGACAGCGCCCCGAAATTAGGGGTTCAGATGAGATTAAGGGAAAGTGTTCCGAAGCGCTTGAATAAGGCGGATCGGGATTCGAGAGCTTAGTAAGAAATGACATGCAGTCTTTGGTGGTTGTCTTTGATGGCAAAACAAATCCAGATGGTCGGGGGGTCGGGGGGGGGGGACGGCGGCATATGTGTGTGTATGTTTGCATGGAGGGACAATGCGGGCAGAGAAATAATGCTGGTGTCATGGCGGACATGCACCGCCTCCAGCCATTGGCCGGCGCCGGAATCAGCTCCGGCGATGCGGGCAAGCTGCGGCCATGGCTGCTCTGTGGGATGTGGGGGGAGGGGAGATGCTCCGGCTATGCGCAATTGGCCGTTGACAAATGATAGAGAGAATATACCCACCTGTCATATGCTATGCCGTCCTACCTATCATAAGCTCTCTCGGCCCTACCTGTCATAAGTTGCATCGGCCCCACCTGTCATAAGTTGTGGCAGCCCCACCTGGCATAAGTTGCGGTAGCCCCACATGTCAGGATCTTACCGTGTCAGCACTGTGGGGAGAGAGAGTGGCTCGACCCCACCTATCAAGGTATCAAACGGCCCCACATGTCATAAGTTGCCTCGACCCCACATGTCAAGATTCTACTGCACCAGCACTATGGTGAGAGAGAGTGGACCGATAACACATGTCAGGATATCACACGACACCACTAGTCAGGATGTAACGGTCAAAGACTTTGATCAGACGGAAATCCTTCGTTTGGGCTTTTGTGAGCAGGTGGTGGAGGAGGGAGGGCAAAAGTGAGCAACGTTAGTTGCCTGGGGCAAAACTGAGCACAATGAAGCAACCAGGGGCACGAAAATAGAAATCCCTTTTACTTTGTCACCAGGGAGTATGTAGAAGCTCTCCACACAAAAAATCTTAATATGTGTGGGATATGTGCCTTCCAAATCAGGTTCCATAAACTATCACGTCCATTCCTTCCACTCGATGAAGTCCCCTCCCTGTGGCCTTCCCGCCTGAATTTGATTACCAAAGAGTAGGCCCTTCTAACTATGAACAAGCCATTTCTTATAGTAAGCCACCTGAGCATCAATAGCACTTGTTGGGATTTTTATTCTGCATATCTCACTTGCTTCATACTTAGAATAATAGGTTATTAAAAGCACATTCCATTAATTTGTATCTAGTTTGACCAACTGATTGACCCATCTTATGCGGCTTCTCTTCTTTAAAGTTTGAACAACCATACCGGGTTCACATGGTATCCAACTGTCCCGGAGGATCTGGATGCTTCTTCTGCTCCCTACCATCCACATAATGCCTTTCTTTAGGAGTTCAAGACCGAACTCAATTCCACTCCAAATAGGCGATATATATGTGAAGACCAAATCTAGGAGATTAGCTTGGGGTAGTATTTGGATTTTAAAACTCTGGCACACAAGCTATCAAGTCTTTGAATGAGCCTAGGCTTGTTTGCCTAAAGCCTGATTGAAAACTCTCATATCATGGAGGCCGACTCCACCATCCTTTTTTTGGCATGGTCATCTTTTCCCAAGACATCCAATGAACCTTCCTATTATCCTTAGTATCTCCCTACCAAAAATCCCTTATTAGTTTACCATGGTCTTCACAAAAACGAACTCCCGTTTTAAACATATTCATCGAGTATGTTGAAAGTGCTTGAACTACCAATTTCACTAGATTGTCCTCCATTGTGTGACACCCTGGTTTTTGCCCTGTTTCTTTTTCTTTGGTCTTATTGAATATTTCATTTGCATTTGAGTTTTTCTGGCAATTCATTTGGACTTAGCACTTGGAAACATTTTTGATTTTCTTCCAAGTGGTGCCTATCATCCTAAACCCTCTCAAAATCTCATGTATCACACTCTCTTGTCAGGTCATAATTTATTTTCAATGGCATTTCATTTCTTTCTATCCAAAAACACATTTTCTCTCTCTGTGCTATGAAGTAACCCGCACTTCTGCTGCATAGAAAATTCTCAAAAAATTCCCTAAAATCCATTGCATCATCCCTCACCACTATAAAAAAAACACTTCCGTGATGATACGTGTTTGTCACAGTAGGTCACGTTTCCTGTCATGCATGTACATCCATGACGATTTTATGAAAGAATCAAGATAGTCATACCTGTGCTGTCGTAGAAGTGTTCCATGAAAATACTCAAATTATCATCACGGAAGTGTCCACTTCCATGATGATAAATGGTGCGTCATGGAAGTGCTTTCGTCAAGGGTAACCGACACATGGCATCCACCGTAACAGGTCGCCGTTAAGCTATCGGGTCCGGTTTTGGATCCGATAACCCGTTAACAGCAAGACCAATGGCGATTTTCCACGTGTAAAATTCTCATTGACCGTAGCAACCACGTGTTAGCTCCGCGTTGGGACAGATGTCAACCACCCAATGGACAGGAGGCGCGTATGATACATCGACATGTGACAAGGCCCAACAGTGGCCCATTTAGGTTAAAAAGGCCGACCCAGTCAAAATTAGCGGGCTGGCCCATTAACGGCCTGCTTGTAGATGACCCATTCGTAGTTAAGGCCCATAGGAATAGTGTCAAATCGGCCCGTCAACGGCCCGCTCTAAATTTCTCATCATTGCGGCCCATGGTCATTTCTGGCCCGTTAATAGTCTGCTAAGTATTTGGGCCAAATTACGGCCCGGTGTGCTTCCGGCCTGTTAAAGGTCCTGCTACATTTGGGCTCATTTATTGCCCAATGAAACGTTCATCCCATAAAAGACCGTGAAGGAATTGAGCCATATTCGGCCATGTCTGACATTCGGCCTGTCAACGGCCCACTGTAGATTTGGGCCACTTCTAGCCTTTTGTGTTTTTCGACCTGTTAATGTCGGACGAAATCCATGGGCCATATGTGGCCCAATGTCATATCAGGCCTAATAATGGCCCATGTAATCTCTGATACAAATCAAGCCCTGCCGCACTTCCGACATGGTAAAGGACCGTGTAGTAGGTCGGTGCATTTACGTCCCATCTGACTTTCGGTCTGTGAATGATCCGCATTGTAAATGGGCTACCATGAGCTGAGATACATTTTGGCCTGCTAATGACTAGTGGGTTATTCGGCACATTTCAGGCCCAATCATCTTTAGGCCTCCTAAAGCCATGGGCATAATATGGCCCAATTAGGGCCCAATCTGACTTTCGGCCTATTAAAGGCCCTTGTTATTTATGGGCCATATTAGGCATGCGAGATATTTACACATGTTAATGGCCTGTTGTTACTAAGGGCCCAAATTATGTTTAGGCTTGTTAACGACCCACTGTGGACAGACGCCTATCAAAAATAAGAAAGCTTATGCTGATTTAGGCCCAGATATTTTTAGTGGGCTACATGCCGATTACGGCCCATAATCGTTTTTAGCCCAATTGGAATTGTGGGCCCGAGGAATGTTGGCCTGTTGGGCTCCTATGATGCTTTCGACCGAATGGAGATCGATGATTTCGAATACATTACTAAGATAAACCTACACTATACAAAATAGCATTGTAATTTCTATGGCCTTTGGCAGCACGATAAATGCTGTATCAGAACAAAATAAATTACAGCCATACAACAAAAGGACCGTTGGCATAAAAGTTTATAGTCCTTGCAGATAAATGCACCATCATATGTATGAAGCACAAATCATTTGACATGAGTGCTAATGTTTCAGGCTATAGAATCTGATGGAGCAGCATGACTTTCCCCTTTTTTCCACCATTGCTCTTGAACAACGAAGCAAATGCCTGATACTCTGGTTTCAAGACCATTCATATCTTGACGATATTTGTCAACCACTATTCTTGTTTCAGAAACGACCTCCATTAGGGATTGGACTTGTGTCTGGAGCACAGATATATCACTCTGTCTAGCTAGAAGATTTTGTTCAGTAGGCCATTTGGACGAGGTTACCTTGACAGCCAACCCAGAATTATGTAGGAAGGTGCTTTTTGCACTGTTAGTGGAGAGATACTGACGCACTGCAGCAAGGGGTGACATTGTGCCTATGGTAGCCTCGTCACCTTTAGGTGGTTGTGGCTGTTCAATCATTTGTTCCATAGCTTGCTGAAAGTTTGAATTTCTAGATTAGTGTACCAGATAAGTTACTAATGAGACAAAAACAAACAAAATAGGTTTCACATTTATACCTAACTTATTTTGGTGAACTACTGTAATACATTAGCATGTATTGTAGTGCTAACTACATAATAAAATCACTTTCAGAACATATGTCCACGTAGCATGCCTACTGCATTGTCTATTTCCTCACATTCATTGACATCTAAGGATAAAGAGACATGATTTAAAGAAGGATAAACATAGTATGACATCATTCATATCACGGGCAAACAGATATCAAACAAACAGGCTATTGTATCATTGTGTGGGCACATGAACATCACAACTAGATTACAGATCAAGACCAAAAGAATATCCTTCCTCTCTTTTAAACCGTGTAAGGTGAAATGATATGTTAAGACAACTGTGTATAAAAGTGAATAGAGTAACTGACATTGGCTGCAAACCAAGCAGTTAAATAAAGACGTCACAGTAACAAGCAGTTCAAAGGCATGAGGAGTAAGGACTTACAACATCGGCTTGAATTGGTGCGCTCATGCCCTTTATCTTGCTGGTGTGATAATCCTTGAATATTTGCACTGCATCCGGTTCAGTTTTTGTTCCGCACGGGCTTTCCTCTGTATTTGGAACAAGTCAATATAGGTACAATAATATGGCACAACAAAAAGAAGAAACTAGCAGCTATTTACAAGAGCCTCACAGTGTGGAATATAGCTACGAGTTCCTGTTGTCTGTTGGAATTTCACTTTAGAAGGGTTGGTCTCGTTCTTCAAACTGTTAGCCTAGAAGAAGATAGACTTGTAAGGCACATACGTAAATACGAGTTCAATATGTGATCTGTTCACATACATATACCCTACCTGATACTTTGGATCAGACCAGTGTTTAACAAGGGCTGTCCAGTCTTCATCCGTAATATATTCCACTGGAGATGTTTGGGTGATTTCATTGTTAGCCTTGCCTTCAAAGTGGGTTTTTCTAAGGTGATACCGATACTGACGCAGAGCAGACTGAAAAACATGAGTGCATGCTTGTTTAGTTGCATCATCTTTCATATCTAACTTGAACCTCATCTGTTGAAAAAAGAATGGGAGTCTCATTAGGAGGAAGCTAGAAAGTATGGGACAGAGCAAGACAATATTACAAATTGCAACGAATAACATTACTTACGGATAAATGATCAAGGAAGGTGTTAAACTGGGTATCGTCTTTCTCATTCCTGTATTGGATCCATGTTGGGAGGATAGTGCATGACACCTAACAGCAACGACTGCCTCTGATACTAACTTGGCTGACTCTGTAGCATCACATGGCCTTTTTAAACCTGCCTCAAAATGGATCTCCATTCTTCCTCCTTTAGATTTTGTTAATCTGTCAAGCATTATCCCTAATGTTTGTTTCCTCTTGTGCCGTGGTGCTAGTTCAGCAGCGAATATGGAAAGTGTTAGTGCACATCAAACTGTGAGAGTACATATAAAGGAGCATGCAACTGCAACTTGACTCGGCCAGGTACCATCTTGGTGTTGATGCTCATGAGGTTCATCTAATCTTTCCAAGTCATGTAGTGTCAGCATTGCTTTGAAAGTAGTGTTAGGTGTGAAGACAACTTGGGAACATGCCACTTGTGGAGCAAACGAACGAGTAACTCGTTGAGATGTCGGTACAATTGAAGGAGGCGCTGCAGCTGGTGGAGCAGGGGATACTGTGTTTGTAGATTCAGCCGGTGGACTTGGACCTTCTACTGCACTATAAGTACTAGCAGAATCTCGAGGGAAGATCCTTTTCCATTGCACCCGACGAGTAACACCATTCCCTACTATATTCTTTTCCTTGCTCTTTTTTGACTTTGCCATGTCAAGCCATACCCACAACACAAAAGAATAAAATTCGCTCGTCAGAACTCATTGATGCATGATACAAACGAGCAATACTTTGATGTAAGACAACCGTATGAGGAGGATGGAATATGTAAGAAAAATAGGACGGCATGACATATTCACACCTAAGATGTTTAAACTAAGAAGAAGGATTTTCAAGAAATTAGAAGCAAGGCAAGCTAGACACCATCACTCTGCCAAGTTAAAAGTGTCTTGTCATAAGTGGATTCAAAAAATTAGAAGCAACACATCCTAGAAAGCAATGCAAGATGCAACCAATATCACACTTCCAAGTTAAAAGCGTCCAATCATAAGTGATTGATGCGGGATACACAACAGCAGTACTTTGATGTAAGAACATGGTACGATAGGTAGATGATGTGTATTCTAGACAAAGAAAGGCATGTCATATGCACATGTATAACGTATAAACTCAGCAGGTGCAATTTAATCAAATTAGAAAAAAATACAAGCTAGTCACCATATGCAACATGAAACCAATTATCACACTGTCAACTTAGAGCAAGCACATGCGATGGTGGAGTAGGGGAGATGAACTCATCATATAGACTTGGGACTTCAACTGCAGTAGCAGTGGCAAATCTAGAGAGCCTCCGTTTGAGTCGGTCCGGAGGACCACCAACATCCCCTAACTTACTCTTTTCCTTCCTCTTTTTTGATATTGCCTTCTGAAGTCAAAACCACAAGAAAAGGAATAAAATTAGCTTTGCACAATTGGTTGATGCATGATACAGACAAACACTACTTTGATGTAAGGCAAGCGCATGATAGGAGGATGGAATATATATGAAAAAATGACAACATTGCATATTCACACCTATGATAGGAGGATGGAATATTTATGAAAAATAGTAAGGAGAAGGCATTTCAACAAAATTAGAAGAAATGAAAGCTAGGCACCATATGAACATGCAACCAATATCACTCTACCAGGTAAAAAGTGTCTCATCATCAGGGCCGGTCTTGAGATTTTGGGGGCCCGGGGCAAGACTAAAACTCGGGGCCCTTCATATAATATAGCGCAACGATAGGCGCCGGCGCGCCAGTCCAAATTTGGGCCGGTCGCGCCCTAGCCCTTGGATGCGACACGCGTTGACCTTTGGATCTTATAAAAAAAAACCATGAACCACACCTTCTTCTTCCTTGCTCCTCCTATGCATCTAGCTACCATGGATGAGCGAGTCCCCCGGCCTCGAAGCACCACCGAGCTTCGCCGCCCCCGCCGCCGGTCACCACCCTCACCCGCCCCTCTCCGCCGGTTGCCACCTGCATTTCACGCTGGCTTGGCGTATGCAACAGCGTGTGCCTCGATTGCAGCTCCCTCTGGCGATGGTCGCAACTCTGTTGTGATGGTCGGAGCTCCGATGGCGACAGTCATCGGTCGCGCGCCCCTCGACGACAAGCTCACGACTGAACCGAGGCAAGGCTTGAACTGTCGCACACCCCCTGTGTTGAAAACGCTAGAAAAAAAGCTTCAACCCCTAGATGGAAAAGCTTCAACCAGCACTGCAAATCAGGGAGAGATGCAACCGCTGATGCAAAATGCTTCAACCTTAGATGAAAAAAGTTTCAACCAGATGATAGAGAGAGCTTTAACCAAGCGTTGCTCAAAACGAAAAAAATGTTTCCATCATTTTCAGAAAAGCTTCGACTGTGGTTTGGAAAAGCTTCAATCGTGTATAAAAAAGCTTCAACCGTTAAGAAAAAAAGCTTCAACCAGACCCGCAACCAGAGAAAAAGTTGCAAGCGTTGATAGAGAAAGCTTCTACTGTATATAGGAAAAGCTTCAACCGGCTACCGTCGATAGAAACGATGTAGTTGCAGCCCGCGGTCACCTCGGGCGTCGCCGTCACACACCCCGGCCGCCACGGGGTTGCATCAGCATCGCCATGGTAGCACCCCATCACCCCGGTTGTAGAATCTCCTGTGGTCACCTCGGTCACCAGCAAGATGGGATGGTCACCGCGCAGAGCCATGGCGAGCTTCAAGCGCGAGGGGAGGCATGGTGCTGTGACCGGGGGGAGGGGGCAGAAGGAGAGCGCGCGCGCACCCCTGGCGAGCTGTGCGAGATGTGGGGGGTGCTGCGTGCGTGAGATGCCGGGAGACGCGATGAAGGAGATGCGAGGAAGAAGGAGCGACCGGCCCAATGTTCCGTCGGCGCTCCGGCCCAAACCTTTACCTATAATATATGCACATAAAAATAACAATGAATATACACATGTATGGAATGTTGTCAATAACACTTAAATGCATCCAAAATGAGTGTGCATATCATTTGTTTATATTACCTTGAAACTTTCTTATAACGTTTACTTAATGGAAAGTCACTTATGATTCGGTCAATATCAGTATGATCCCATAATTTCTTCTCGATGCATAATGTTGTCAAACCATTTAATCCCTCTTGTTGACCTCAGATAGTTCTTGAATAATTTGAACTTTGAAAAAAAAAATTCAGCTGATGCAACAGTCAGACACGGTAAGTAAGTTGCAACAGCCAACTCAAAAAATAATAATAAGATGCAACAGTTAGAGCCACTTACACTGTTATCGCGGATGTTGGTGCCGATATTTTCTTCTTGCTGATCAGATTATGGCCTACTCATCATCTAATTTTATTAAAGCACCAGAAGCATCAATATTACTCCTGAAAGTTTGTCAATATCTCCATGCTGTGATTAATTGTACCAAGTTATCCACATTTTTTTTCCTTTCCCTTTTCTCGCTACCTGATGCAAACAAAGTTGCTTGATTGTGCGGACTAAAAGGCAGATAAAATATGGGGTTGTTTCATCAGCTCACACGAAGGAACATGTATGACAGTGAAGGTGTTTCAAGGTGTCCCTCGCGCACTATAGAAGGAGGAGGACCGAGTGCTTCACAATACCTGACTCCAGAGCATAGTAGCACCCAAGCACCACAGCCCTCACACTCCTCAGTAGTCATAGTAATAGCCTCTATCTCCACTTGTAATAAAGTCTTTGAGGCTTTGTATCATTCCATGGTGAAGGTAGGTAGAAGGTAGCCTTCATTTCTCTTTGTAATCCATTCGGGGTCTCCCGAAAGGGAAAACCGTATGTAAAATATGTTATCGATATGAAGTAGTGATACGTCTCCAACGTATCTATAATTTATGAAGTATTCATGCTGCTATATTATCATTTTTGGATGTTTTACAATCATTTTATAGCATCAATCATCATGGTATTAATCTACAGGTATGTCTTTCAATAATGGTATGAATGTTTTGGGTTTTATAAACCGCCCTGGCTATGGACTTTAAGTCGCCAGAATATTTTGGATTACGCCATTGGAATCATGCGCTTATAAATCATTGGATTATTGCCCTCATTGGATATGGCGATGTAAACCGGCAGTATGAGCCAATTCTACAGGTATGTTTTCCTGGTTATATAAATATGCGAGGTTTGATAACCCGCCCTGCCTTTTGACTTTAAGTCGCCAGTATGTTTAGGCTTGTATGGCCTTAATTCTAGTCTTTTTCATAATTGCATAAGACTATATTATGTTTGTGTTGTTACCCGCCCTGGATTTGCAGAGCTATGACTTACATAAATAATTAAGTTCAAGCCCATCATCAAAAATTGAAATTGGTGTTTCAAAAGGGTTATCAATTATTGATTTTCACAAAGGCTATAAGCCGCCGGGTTGCAAAAATCCTGGATTACAATGAATGCGCATTGAGTCGCCATCGGCCAAGAGCCACTGAGTATTTAACTCTGGATTTACTTGTCAACAGACAAGATCTTATGATTGAGGTTTTTTCATACCAGATTATATTATTCAAATATTTAATAGCCAACATGGCTAGATTTTTATTATGGTTATCAATAACCAGTATTATGATTGTGGTTTTCAAAGCCGCTTCAAAGCAATGGTTATTATTTCTTCATCCAAGAGTACCGGTTCACAACAGAGAGCATGGTTCAATCTTGATATGCAAAGGCTTTCAGCAACATCATCTGGACAATGGATATGGTTTTATTTAGTCCCGAGTCGCTGCAGGCATACGACCCGGCACTCGGGGGCTACATTATTCAAATTGAGATTACATCAAGTATGCAAGTCCCATGTCGCTGCAAGCATGCACCATGGCACTTGGGGGCTAATGCAAGGTCATTTTTAATTTGCCTCATTGAAGACCCGGCCCATCACATAGTGATGAGCCGGCCCTTGGGGGCTACTAATTGCTCCTGTCGAAGATCTACAAAAGGCCCTGCTCATTATTGCATAATGACCCGGCCCTTGGGGGCTACATTGGTTGAAGTTTTTATGAGCATAAGGCAATTACAAGTCCCAGGTTGCTGCAAGCAAGACAACCCGGCACTTGGGGGCTACACATGTGAAGTGAAAATTATTCAGTTTATGACTGGTGGCTTAGATGAACAAACTGGATTTCTTCAAACTTGTAGTATTTATATTGAAGCAAGTCTTAAGTAGTTACTATGCTCCCTTCTTAAGACTTGGGGGCTACATGTGATATGCATTTAAGGGAGGTACATTTTCAAGCTTGGTGTTAGCAACAATTATGACCCGGTGCCATCAATATGGACAAACCGGCAATTTTGACAATGATAAACCGGCAAGGACTACATCTTCAAGCCGGCTGAATATCAGTTGAATATTTCAAGACCAATATTTTTTTCAAGTCAGAGCATTGAAGGCTGACTCAAAAGAATTATTCTTCACAATATTTTTCTGTAAGAAACCAATGTCAGCAAATTGATCATGAGGCTGGCCTATTGACCCGGACTTTCCAGAAGAAGGAAATGACAAGGACTTGATGATCAGGTGCCGGCTTACAAGAATTTTTAACCCGGAGCACAACCTATCAAATTTGTTCTTGTGTTTATTTTGCAGGATCAGTTTAACATGGATAAATCCAAATTAAACTGGGGGCTAATGTCGGGGATATACCCTGTGGTATAACCCTGCCGGATGTATGACCCGGCCGGAGCTTGGCGATTCACTGGTGACCCGCCCGGCGCTTGGCGACTCACGGGTAAACCGCCCGAGCTTTGTGACTCATTGGTAACCCGGCGGGCGGGTCAGACGGGCGACAAGACCCAATGGCCCATAAGCCGGCTCATGGGAAGGCCGGCTCATGTTATTGTGGGCCGGCTTATGAGGAAAGGATAAGGAGTATTCCCTTACAAAGGAAGCAAGACTAGGATTCTACTTGTAATAGAATAGTCCTAGTCCTACTAGGACTCCATATGTAACCCGCCCCTCCAACTTATATAAGGAGGGACAGGGCACCCCAAGAGGGACAGGGTTTTCACGAGTTGGACAAGTTAGGGTTAGACAGACAAGTCTATAGCTCTCAAGATAGAGCACCCTTGTAATCGTGATCATCATCATCAATATCAATGAAGCAGGATGTAGGCTTTTACCTCCACCGTGAGGGGCCGAACCTGGGTAAAAAACCTCGTGTCTCTCGTCCCACTCAACCCCTCTCAAGCTACCACATAGATGCGTTGGCCTCACGACTAAGTCCTTTCAACGAGGACATCTGCCGTGACAAATCCACGACAGTTGGCGCCCACCATGGGGCCTGCGCACGGTGCTGTTGAGTTCTTGGAGGGATTTCTTCAGGGATCGAGAAACTCGCGATGTGCCGGATGAAAAAAAACTAGCGCAGAAGATAACATCATCGACGAACAGTCAATATGACATATACAAGATTTAAGATCAAGAGAAAGTTAGGGTTACGTTTTTGCGCTAGCACACGTGACCAGATGATCCATCGAGGCCAGTTTAATTTCCGTTGCCGCTGCAGGTTGAAGTCTCGCATCTGAAATCAGTTGATACAAGGGACAAGTCGCCGAGACCTACACCGTCGTCCGTGTTCAAATCCAATTCGGAGCATCGGCGTGATCCTCTGCTATGCTCATACAATGGCGCGTATAAAGTTTGATGACAGCCACAACCTTTTTTGCTCGAGTAGTAGCACATTGGCTCAAAGTACTAGCCACCCAGCGTCCGACAGCTTCCGTGATTCGGCGCGAATATTTTGGCAGATGAAGTCAAAATCAATTGATGGCAGTTGTGAAGGGTTAGTACTAGGACTACCCCAAAACACAAGTTCCAAAGCAAGACCACTTTGTGGCTCACGTGGAAGGCATCACCCATGGAATTTTGCCTCCACATACTGATCCCAAGACAGAAGCTTGTGGGCACAAGTGAGCCGCGCGTGCGTATACTAAAGACAACGTAGCAGAAGTTGCACCGCTACACCGTTCCGCCCGGCGCCCCCAAGTCGCCTCACGCTGCTGATGATAAGCCACCACCGCGGACCCGCCTTGTTCCGCTCCAGGCCGCCATCCGCCCGCTGGCTCCGTTCATTGACCCGCCCGCCGCTGCCGCAGGGCCGCCTTGCCGGCGGCCTCCTCGACCGCTGCTGTTGAGCCGCCATGGCCTCGCATCACTCTTACGCTGAGCCACCCGCTGGCTTTGTCACGTTGCGGTGCCCCCGCCGGGTCTCGTTGCCGCGGCTGACTCAGCTGCCGCACGCTGAGTTGCCGGATGCCACCAACCGCCTCCGCGCCAAGATGCTGCTTCGCCTCGAGCGGGCTGGACTGGCCCTGAAACCGCCTGTCGCACCGCCCTGTTAACCCACCGTGGAGCGCCCTGACTCACCGTTGCCGCGGCCTCGTCTGCGCTGGCAAGACGCTTTTTGCTGCCGCCAAAGTTGCTGCCGCGGGCTCGCTGTGAGCCGCCAAAATGCCTCCAGCTCCAACGTGATTAGTTCTGGGAGCCCATTAAACAAAGGACCAGCAATGCTTTTCATCAGCTATTCACGTGACTACATTACTAAAAGACAAATACTGGAGCAACAATCACTCATGGGCACAGTGAACGGAGATGCTTTCGACCCGGAGGTAAAGCTGCGACCAGCGACGGTGATTTGGCAAGGAGGTGACCTGCTAGGGTCACGTCAGACATTTGATATGGTTTTGATCCCCGGTATCCACGGTCATCGGACAAAAAATGCCAGGTGATATCCATCCAAGTTTGTTTTATTAGCACATATTGTTTTTAGTCAAAGAACAATTTATGTTTGCCTTGGTCTGCAATATTGTTTATGCAGGACAACTGTTCATTGCAAGAGCGATGCTCGTGTCATGGATGTATAGCTCGCGCCACCATTATAATGCGCCAGCATCTGACCATGCCATGATTCTCGACGAATATATATGCAAACCGCCGTTTTTACGGCCCAATTTACATCAATATGACGTGGTTGATTCGCCCGTCCGCGCGGCTTACCGCGCCTGCGATTGCCTCGCTCGTCCGCGCTGGCTTACAACGCCGCGGCCGGCTCATCTGTCTGCTCCCGCGGCTGATTCGGCCGTGATTGATTTCAGCTTCACCGTGGTGATCATCAACTCCGCGGTGGATAATTTCTAGCCTAACATATCAGGTGAAATCCATCCAATATATTTTTATATTACATATTGCTTTCTTTAAAATAGCAAGTGCTCTGGCTTGTGATATTGTTTGAAAGCAGGACAAGTTGTCGACTGCAAAGGTGACCGTCATGTCATGGAGTTTGTTGAATAACTCATACCGGAAGTGTGTAATGAGTGTTGCGAAGATTGTCAATTCGCTTCAAGCTTCTGGTTTACTTAAATTCCAGCGTTCCGCTGTTCAATTATATACCGGTTTATATCACGGTTAAATATGAAGAATCTCAAGCCAACTCCTCGAGTCGTCTTGAGACTCAGGGGCTACAATGACATGACTCGGCAGAATTGGCTGGTTTCAGTGAATTCAAGAACTCCGGGTCATTGGAGGAAAAAATAACCCGTCCCCGGAGGCTACTGCCCTATTGGTGAAAATTTAAAGGCCGTCAGAAAATTTCCGGCTTAAAATGAAGGATTCCGGTTTAAAATCCGACTCAAGGGAAATTTGTCTCTCACAAAGCTTTGAAGCTCTCAATATCCGGTTTAAAATTCTGGTTCAAAAAGAATCCATCTCTCGCAAGTTCGAGTTCTCAGGAAAAATTAAAGGTTGCCAAAGAGAACTTGCTGCCATGATGCGCGGTTCAAACATGGGTATCCTGCCTTATTGGCTTATCATATAATTGGTTACTTGGGGGCTTCCTGCTCATTGAGCATAGCTATGATTACCCTCTTGATCCGGTTTGCACGCCTTGTTTAAAAATTTGGGGGCTTCCTG
Organism: Thinopyrum elongatum; assembly: GCA_011799875.1. Taxonomy (NCBI): domain Eukaryota; kingdom Viridiplantae; phylum Streptophyta; class Magnoliopsida; order Poales; family Poaceae; genus Thinopyrum; species Thinopyrum elongatum. Next base: position 432,828,077 of record CM022301.1, read on the forward strand.
CTCGTTGAGCATAGCTATGACTACCCTACTGATCCGGCTTGTACGCCTTGATTGCAAATAACTTGGGTTTTTTTTGCCCAAGTTGAATTGTTACCAAAGAGAACTTGCTATAATGTGCAAATCAAACATAGGTAACCTGCCTTGATGGCTTGTTAAAGGTCACTTGGGGGCTTCCTGTTCAATGAACATAGCTATATTTCCCTTTTGATCGGCTTGGATGCCAGATGTATTCACCAAAAATCCGGGTTATCCTGCCTTTGTATGTCTGCCACTCCGCCCAGGTAATCCTGAAATGACCTGCTGTACTTTTGACAGTCAATCTTATAAAGACCCTGAACTTGTCAAAGTTAAAACAGCGATTGGTCATGTGAGGCCCGGCTTACAGGTTTGAATAAAGGATTAACTCAGTGGCTGTGCGGCCCATGAACAACACTTGATATTGAGGCTTGGCAGCCTATGAAAGCCTTGTTTTTTCTGATTTATTATTTTCTATGAACGTTGTTTTGGTTCATATTCTTGTACCATATTGACATACGGTTTAAAATGATTCAGGCCATGTAGCCTTCATCCTTATGACTCATGTTTGAGCATATCTGGGGTTTTGATAACCTGGTCTGGCTTTGGATGATAAGTCGCCAGTATAGTTTGATTGTGCACTTAGAGTTATGCGCTCTAAGTTTCTGGGCTGTTACCCTTACTGCATATGGCGCTGTAAGCCGGCAGTAAGAACCAATTTTAGAGGCCATGTAGCCTTGATTATATGACTCTTCATTGAGCATCTTTGGGTTTGATAAACCGCCCTGATAGCAGACTTTAAGTCGCCAGGATATTTTGCCTTGAGCAATCAAAATGATGATATTTCATGATTTCGGATTGATACTGGCCCCGGTTATAATTATCAAGGCATCATCATGGTATTAATCTACAGGTATGTCTTTCAATAATGGTATGAATGTTCTGGGTTTGATAAACCGCCCTGGCTATGGACTTTAAGTCGCCAGAATATTTTGGATTACGCCATTGGAATCATGCACTTATAAATCATTGGATTATTGCCCTCATTGGATATGGCGATGTAAGCCGGCAGTATGAGCCAATTCTACAGGTTTGTTTTCCTGGTTATATAAATATGCGAGGTTTGATAACCCGCCCTGGCTTTTGACTTTAAGTTGCCAGGATGTTTAGGCTTGTATGGCCTTAATTCTAGTCTTTTTCATAATTGCATAAGACTATATTATGTTTGGGTTGTTACCCGCCCTGGATTTGCAGAGCTATGACTTACATAAATAATTAAGTTCAAGCCCATCATCAAAAATTGAAATTGGTGTTTCAAAAGGGTTATCAATTATTGATTTTCACAAAGGCTATAAGCCGCCGGGTTGCAAAAATCCTGGATTACAATGAATGCGCATTGAGTCGCCATCGGCCAAGAGCCACTGAGTATTTAACTCTGGATTTACTTGTCAACAGACAAGATCTTATGATTGAGGTTTTTTCATACCGGATTATATTATTCAAATATTTAATAGCCAACGTGGCTAGATTTTTATTATGGTTATCAATAACCAGTATTATGATTGAGGTTTTCAAAGCCGCTTCAAAGCAATGGTTATTATTTCTTCATCCAAGAGTACCGGTTCACAACATAGAGCATGGTTCAATCTTGATATGCAAAGGCTTTCAGCAACATCATCTGGACAATGGATATGGTTTTATTTAGTCCCGAGTCGCTGCAGGCATGCGACCCGACACTTGGGGGCTACATTATTCAAATTGAGATTACGTCAAGTATGCAAGTCCCATGTCGCTGCAAGCGTGCACCATGGCACTTGGGGGCTAATGCAAGGTCATTTTTAATTTGCCTCATTGAAGACCCGACCCATCACATAGTGATGAGCCGGCCCTTGGGGGCTACTAATTGCTCCTGTCGAAGATCTACAAAAGGCCCTGCTCATTATTGCATAATGACCCGACCCTTGGGGGCTACATTGGTTGAAGTTTTTATGAGCATAAGGCAATTACAAGTCCCAGGTTGCTGCAAGCAAGACAACCCGGCACTTGGGGGCTACACATGTGAAGTGAAAAAATATTCAGTTTATGACTGGTGGCTTAGATGAACAAACTGGATTTCTTCAAACTTGTAGTATTTATATTGAAGTAAGTCTTAAGCTGTTACTATGCTCCCTTCTTAAGACTTGGGGGCTACAGGTGATATGCATTTAAGGGAGGTACATTTTCAAGCTTGGTGTTAGCAACAATTATGACCCGGTGCCATCAATATGGACAAACCGGCAATTTTGACAATGATAAACCGGCAAGGACTACATCTTCAAGCCGGCTGAATATCAGTTGAATATTTCAAGACCAATATTTTTGTCAAGTTAGAGCATTGAAGGCCGACTCAAACGAATTATTCTTTACAATATTTTTCTGTAAGAAACCATTGTCAGCAAATTGATCATGAGGCTGGCCTATTGACCCGGACTTTCCAGAAGAAGGAAATGACAAGGACTTGATGATCAGGTGCCGGCTTACAAGAATTTTTAACCCGGAGCACAACCTGTCAAATTTGTTCTTGTGTTTATTTTGCAGGATCAGTTTAACATGGATAAATCCAAATTAAACTGGGGGCTAATGTCGGGGATATACCCCGTGGTATAACCCTGCCGGATGTATGACCCAGCCGGAGCTTGGCGATTCACTGGTGACCCGCCCGGCGCTTGGCGACTCACGGGTAAACCGCCCGAGCTTTGTGACTCATTTGTAACCCGGCGGGCGGGTCAGACGGGCGACAAGACCCAATGGCCCATAAGGCGGCTCATGGGAAGGCCGACTCATGTTATTGTGGGCCGGCTTATGAGGAAAGGATAAGGAGTATTCCCTTACAAAGGAAGCAAGACTAGGATTCTACTTGTAATAGAATAGTCCTAGTCCTACTAGGACTCCACATGTAACCCGCCCCTCCAACTTATATAAGGAGGGACAGGATTTTCACGAGTTGGACAAGTTAGGGTTAGACAGACAAGTCTATAGCTCTCAAGATAGAGCACCCTTGTAATCGTGATCATCATCATCAATATCAATGAAGCAGGATGTAGGCTTTTACCTCCACCGTGAGGGGCCGAACCTGGGTAAAAAACCTCGCGTCTCTCGTCCCACTCAACCCCTCTCAAGCTACCACATAGATGCGTTGGCCTCACGACTAAGTCCTTTCAACAAGGACATCTGCCGTGACAAATCCACGACAGATCATATGGTGTTTTCCCCTCTCTATCTTGTTGTGATGAATTGAGTTTTCCCTCTGAGATTTCGTTTTATTGGATTGAATACTTTTATGGATTTGAGAGCACTTGATATATGTCTTGCATACGAATACCCGTGGTGACAATGGGGTATTATATTGATTCACTTGATCTATGTCTTGGCACTCAACTCGCAGATTCCCGAGGTGACATTGGGGTAATCTATGCATAGGGGTTGATGCACGTTCTTGTCTTTGTTTCTCCGGTAGAAATCTTGGGGCACTCTTTGAGGTTCTTTGTGTTGGATTGAGCATTACGAATCTGAATTTGCTTTGGTGTTATTTTAGTACGAACTCTTGGATAGATCGATCGGAAAGAATAGCTTTGAGGTGGTTTCGTACCCTACAAACAATTTATTCTTATGTTCTCCGCTAGATAGGAACTTTGGAGTGATTCTTCATCGCACGTTGAGGGATGGTTATATGATCCAATTATATTAGCATTGTTGAGAGATTGCACTAGCGAAAGTACGGACCCTAGGCCTTGTTTTCAAGCATTGCAATACCATTTGTGCTCACTTTTGTCACTTGCTACCTTGCTGTTTTTATTTATTCAGATTATAAAAATATATTTCTGCCATCCATATTAGACTTTTATCACCATCTCTTCACCGAACTAGTGCACCTATACAATTTTCCATTGTATTGGGTGTGTTGGGGACACAAGAGATTTCTTGTATTTGGTTGCAGGGTTGTTTGAGAGAGACCATCTTCATCCTACGCCTCCCACGGATTGATAAACCTTAGGTCATCCACTTGAGGGAAAATTGCTACTGTCCTACAAAACTCTGCGCTTGGAGGCCCAACACGAGTCTACAAGAATAAAGTTGCGTAGTATAAATCAAGTAGTTTCGGGTTTCACTTGGTCTTTCTATTATGAATTTATGAGATGAGTTCTTACGCTAGGGATCCTATAGGCGAAAGCTCTGCTGGTAATTCTCTGTTTAGCCTGTGTGCTGTCTATTGAGAACCTTGTAGCCGTAGAGAAGTGTTCCCTTCGAGTGGAACTGCCTGGGAAGATGGTAGGAATTTATCCATAAGTTTGCAATATAAACATCAAGTGAAAGAACTTAGCTGCTTCTGAAGCAACATAGTGATAAACACAGTGAGTACCAAGTAGGATTAACACAATTGCTACATACCTATAGGCCGTCTTGTTGGTTTCGCCAACCCATAAAAGATCCTGCATAAACACATAAAAAATAATAATTAGTGCATTGTGACGCCCCCATTTATAATCGTGCAATAATCATACACGTATCATGCATGATCACGAATGGTGGCTCACGTCAATATCACAACACAACTCTACGACACAACGATAAACATAATTCTTCAATTACAAGCTAGGGCCACGAGGACCCATAACACATCAGTCATCAAAGCAAATATTATTTGAGTATAGACATAGTTAGACAAGTTTTGCCTTAAGAAGGCTGAGCAAAACAATGACACTAGATCGAAAGGCAAGGCCTCCTGCCTGGGACCTATGGACTACTCCTGGTCGTCAATCTCCACGTAGTAGGCACCGTCGGGAAACCTGCATCCGCGTTGCTACCAGCTATTGCAGCAACCAGGTCGAATGAAAAGGGGAGCAAAGCAACAGTGAGTACTCATCTAAAGTACTCACAAGACTTACATCGGATCTACACTAGAATATGAAAAATGATCAAGAACATATGAAGAATCTGAATATCCCATCCACATACCTGTGAGACTGTGACGCCCCGACTTAATCATGCACTAATCATACACACAAACATGCACGATCAAGATTAGAGACTAACGGGAAGATATCACAACACAACTCTAAACACAAATAAAAGTAATACAAGCTTTATATTACAAGCCCGGGGCCTCGAGGGCTCGAATACATAAGCTCGATACAAACAAGTTAGCGGAAACAATAATATCTGAGTACAGACATAAGTTAAACAAGTCTGCCTTAAGAAGGTTAGCACAAACATCAACAACGATCGAAAAGGCAAGGCCTCCTGCCTGGGAGCCTCCTAACTACGCCTGGTCATTGGCGGCCTCCACGTAGTAGTAGGCACCCTCGGGGTAGTAGTAGTAGTCATCGGTGGCGGCATCTGGCTCCTGGGATCCATCATCTGATCGCAACAATTGGGTATGGGGGAAAAAGAGGTAGCAAAGCAACCGTGAGTACTCATCTGAAGTACTCGCCAGACTTACATCAGATCTATGCTAAGTATGCATCAGTATCAAAGGAATGGGGCTGTATCTTTGGACTAGACTACAGAAATGCCAGAATAGAGGGAAGGCCTAGCCTATCGAAGACTAGCATCTTCAAGCACCTTGCAACATCAGAACAGGTAAGAGTAACATATCATAAGTAATAAGTATGTTGTAGCATCCACGCCCAGAGATTCTTTCTCGACTCCCTATGAGAAAGCAATCCCGGAGCCATCATATCCATTTCACATCTCCAGTATCCAGTTCTAGTTGTATCGATCGGGATACAACTCTGAGCGTCCGTTACCATGGACACGGCTATTCGAATAGATATACTTCCCTGCAAGGGTGCACCAACTTACCCAACACGCTCGATTAACTCTGGCCGGACAGACCATCAGGTCATGACCGACCTCAGTTGATCGACACATCGTAGTCCTACCTATGCTCAACAGAGAGGCCAGCATGCCGGTCTACATCCTAAGCACTCAGGGGTCTTGGGCCAGTTGCCCTTTTCACTCCCGCGTGTTGCAAGGGCAGCCCGGAGCAGACCCACCGCCTAATACAAGCTGTAGGTGGTTCCTGTCCAACCGGGCGTGCGCCGCTCAATCACTGACTTCCGAAGAGCTTTCGGAGAATCGTACGACGCACAGTGCCCATACTTATTCCCGTGTGGTGGTCAGTGCAAAAAGGCTAGAGGCCTACTTGGATCACATATCCAAACCATTAGTGTCTTAGGAGCGTGCGAAGACGATCACTGATCCACGATCTATGGTCTCGTCGCCCCGTCTCAAGGACTTACGGCAAGGGCTAAGAATGCCCGGTCGTGCCGCGTTGTTATCTCGCAGGTACTCTCCAGGTCAACCCGATTCACAAGGGGGCTGTCGAGAACACAGATCCACCTCAACCGAGGTGGTACCGCCTGTCCCTTCAGTCTCGCAGAAACAGTAACTCTCGCGGGTACCTGCTCCTTCTTGAGCTTGTGTTGGTTTTTCCCTGGAAGAGGAAAGGGTGATGCAGCAAAGTAGAGATAAGTATTTCCCTCAGTTGAGAACCAAGGTAACAATCCAGTAGGAGGAACACACAAGTCACCAATGGTTGCACCTACAAAAACAAACAAATACTTGCACCCAATGCGATGGGGTTATCAATTCCTTCACGGTTACTTGCAAGGATGAGATCTGATAGAGATAGGTATAAAAGATAAGTAAAAGTGCAAAATAAAGTAAAGTTAAATAAATTGCAGCAAAGTATTTTTGGGTTTTGGTTTTGTAGATCTGAAAATAATATGATAAAAGATAGACCCGGGGGCCATAGTTTTCACTAGAGGCTTCTCTACTACTATTACTCCACACATCGACCGCTAACCAGCATGCATCTAGTGTATTAAGTTAACAAGAACGGAGTAACGCCTTAAACAAGATGACATGATGTAGAGGGATAGATCCAATCTATATCAATAAACCCCACCTTTTTATCCTTAATGGCAACAATACAAATACGTGTCATGTCCCCTTCTGTCACTGGGAAAATGCACCGCAAGATTGAACCCATTACAAAGCACCTCTCCCATGGCAAGAAAAATCAATCTAGTTGGCCAAACCAAATCAATAGATCGGAGAGAAATACAAAGCTATCTTAATCATGCATAAAATAGTTCAGAGAAGATTCAAATAATATTCATAGATAATCTGATCATAAATACACAATTCATCGGATCTCAACAAACACACCACAAAAGAAGATTACATCGAATAGATCTCCAAGAACATCGAGGAGAATATTGTATTGAAGATCAAAGAGAGAGAAGAAGCCATCTAGCTACTAGCTATGGACTCATAGGTCTATGGTAGACTACTCACACATCATCGGAAGGGCGGCAAGGTTGATGTAGAGGCCCTCCAAGATCGAATCCCCCTTCGGCGGATGATACGTCTCCAACGTATCTATAATTTTTGATTGTTCCATGCTGTTATATTATCATTCTTGGATGTTTACAATCATTTTATATCATTTTTTGGTACTAACCTATTGACATAGTGCCCAGTTCCAGTTGCTGTTTTCTGCATGTTTTTTACATCGCAGGAAATCAATAACAAATGGAGTCCAAACGCATCGAAACTTTTTGTGGATTTTTTTGGACCAGAAGACATCCAGTCGGCCGGAGAAGCACCTGGGGGGTGCGTCGAGGGGAGCACAACCCACCAGGGCGCGCCTGGAGGCCCAGGCGCGCCCAGGTGGGTTGTGCCCACCTCGGGGGCCTCCCGCACCGCCTCTTTGCTCTATAAATACCCCAATATTCCAGAAACCCTAGGGGAGTCAACGAAAATCAATTCCAGCCGCCGCAAGTTCCAGAACCACCAGATCCAATCTAGACACCATCACGGAGGGGTTCATCATCCTCATTGGTGCCTCTCCGATGATGCGTGAGTAGTTCATTGTAGACCTTTGGGTCCGTAGTTAGTAGCTAGATGGCTTTCTCTCTCTCATTTGATTCTCAATACAATGGTCTCTTGGAGATCCATATGATGTAACTCTTTTTTGCGGTGTGTTTGTTGGGATCCGATGAACTTTGAGTTTATGATCAGATATATCTTTTTATCCATGAAAGTTATTTGAGTTTTCTTTGATCTCTTATATGCATGATTGCTTATAGCCTCGTATTTCTTCTCCGATATTTGGGGTTTGTTTGGCCAACTTGATCTATTTATCTTGCAATGGGAAAAGGTGCTTTGTGATGGGTTTGATCTTACGGTGCTTGATCCCAGTGACAGAAAGGGAAACGACACATATGTATCGTTGCCATTAAGGATAACAAGATGGGGTCTATTTATACATAAATAGATCTTGTCTACATCATCTCATCGTTCTTATTGCATTACTCCGTTTCTCCACGAACTTAATACACTCGATGCATGCTGGATAGCGGTCGATGTGTGGAGTAATAGTAGTAGATGCAGGCAGGAGTCAGTCTACTAATCTTGGACGTGATGCCTATATAGTGATCATTGCCTGGATATCATCATGAGTATTTGAAGTTTTATCAATTGCCCAACAGCAATTTGTTTCCACCGTTTGCTATTTTTCTCGAGAGAAGCCACTAGTGAAAACTACGGCCCCCGGGTCTCTTCTTTAATATATTTGCCTTCAAGATCTATTTTGCTATTCACTCTTTTATTTATTTGCAACTTTTATTTTCAGATCTATTAATCCAAAAACCCAAAAATACCTCGCTGAATTTTATTTGCTTTTATTTGCATCTTTCAATCTACTACAATTTTATCTATCTCGTTACCCGAAAGGGATTGACAACCCCTTTAACACGTCGGGTTGCAATTATTTGTTCTTTGTGTGCAGGAGCTGTTTACGTGGTGTTGTGTGGTTCTCCTACTGGTTCGATAACCTTGGTCTCATCACTGAGGGAAATACCTACCGTCGCTGTGCTGCATCATCCCTCCCTCTCTGGGGAAAAACCGACGTAGTTCTAGCAGACATCAAGAGGAGTTTCTGGCGCCGTTACTGGGGAGACATCATCAACATCAACCAGGTTCCTAATCACAAATCTCATCTCCTTGCAATTTACATTATTTGCCATTTGCCTCTGGTTTTCCTCTCCCCCACTTCACAAAAATTTGCCGTTTTATTCGCCCTCTTTTTCCTTCGCCGTTTTCTCGTCAGATCTGTTTTTGAGTGCAATCTTGTTGCGAAGTCACCATGACTCAAGAGAACACCAAGTTGTGTGATTTCTCAAATACCAACAACAATGATTTTATTAGCACTCCGATTGCTCCTCCCGCCACTAGCGCGGAGACTTGTGATATTAATACTGCTTTGTTGAATCTTGTTATGAAAGATCAGTTTTCCGGTACTCCTAATTAGGATGCCGCGTCCCATCTTATCACATTCGTGGAATTATGCGATATGCAAAAGAAAAAAGATGTGGACAATGATGTTGTGAAGTTGAAATTATTTCCGTTTTCTTTGCGAGATCACGCAAAAATTTGGTTTTCCTCTTTGCCTCGCAATAGTATCGATTCTTGGAATAAGTGCAAGGATGCTTTTATCACTAAGTTTTTTCCGCCCGCGAAAATCATTTTCCTTAGAACCCAGATTATGAATTTCAAGCAACTTGAGCATGAGCATGTTGCACAATCTTGGGAAAGGATGAAAATGACGCTAAGGAATTGCCCAACTCATGGGTTAAATCTTTGGATGATCATACAAATTTTTATGCAGGATTGAATTTTGTTTCTCGTAATCTTTTAGATTCCTCCGCGGGGGTTACTTTTATGGAAATTACTTTGGGTGAAGCTACTAAATTGCTAGATAACATCATGGCAAATTATTCACAATGGCATACCGAAAGGGCTCCTACTAGTAAAAAAGTTAATTCGGTAGAAGAAATAAATTCTTTGAGTGAAAAGTTGATGCTCTCATGAAGTTGGTTGCTAATAAAAATGCTCCTATTGATTTTAATGATATGCCTTTGTCTACTTTGACTGAGCAAAATAGTGATGCCATAGATGTGAACTTTATTTCGTGAAACAACTTTAATAACAATGCTTATAGAGGTAATTTTAATCCTAGGCCTTTTCCTAGTAATTCCTCTAATAATTATGGTAATTCCTTTGGTAATCCTTCTTATAATAATAATAGGAACACCTCTAATCTTGAGAATAATATTAAAGAATTTATCAATACTCAAAAAGTTTTCAATGCTACAATCGAAGAAAAGCTGAATAAGATTGATGATATTTCTAGAAGTATTGATAGAATTTCTCATGATGTGGAAAATCTCAAGATGAAAATTTTTGTGCCTAAGGTTGAGGAATCTATTAAAGCTCTTTATGTTTCTATGGATGAAAGTAAGAAAAGAACCGCTATGCTTAGAGCTAGACGAGAATTTTTAGAAAAAGCGTTTTCTAGTGATTGCTTTCATAAAAGTGATGAAGATCTTAAAATGATTGGTGTTTCTTCTATTGATTCCTTGTTTAGTAAAATTAAGATTGATGATAAAGGGACTGGAGAAGAGTCAACTTTAGCTAGAAGGCGTCCCGATAATTTGGAGGGTGAAAATCTTGTTGAATTTTTTGATAAAAGTGGGTTTGAAGAGGTCAAGACTTTAACTAGTGATGTGCCCACTATTTTGGATTACAAAGACTTTAATTATGATAGTTGCTCTTTGGTTGATTGTATTTCTTTGTTGCAATCCATGATAAATTCACCCCATGCCTATGAACGAAATAAAGCTTTTACTAAACATATTTTTGATGCTATGATGAAAGCTTTTGAAGAAAAGTGGGAATTAGAAGTTTCAATTCCTAGAAAACTGCATGATGAATAGGAACCTACTATCAAAGTCAAGATTAAAAATTATGAGTGTTTTGCTTTATGTGACTTGGGTGCTAGTGTTTCTACAATTCCTAGATCTTTGTGTGATGTGCTTGGTCTTACCGATATTGAAGAATGCTCTTTAAATTTGCACTAGGCGGATTCTACTATTAAAAAGCCTATGGGAAGAATTAATGATGTTCTTATTCTTGCAAATAGGAATTACGTTCCCATAGATTTTATTGTTCTTGATATCAATTGCAATCCGTCTTGCCCAATTATTCTTGGTAGACCGTTTTTACGTACTATTGGTGCCGTGATTGATATGAAAGAAGGCAATATTAAATTTCAATTTCCACTAAGGAAGGGTATGGAGCACTTCCCTAGGACAAGAATTAGGCCACCTTATGAATCAATCATGAGGGCATCTTATGGATCTCGAAACAAAGTTGACAGCACGTAGATCTTTTGCGTTATGCCTAGCTAGGGGCGTAAAACGATAGCGCTCGTTGGGAGGCAACCCAACTTGTATCTTTTTGCTTTTTGGTTTTCTTGCTGTTTTCAATAAAATACCCAATTATACCTCTGATTAGATGTGTTTTTGTGGTTTAAATTAGTGTTTGTGCCAAGCAAAGCCTTTGGGTTGATTTGGGTGATAGTCGATTTGATCTTGCTGAAAAACAGAAACTTTTGCGCTCAGGAAAACAATTCTTATTTTTAACAAAAGAGTGCTTTTGAGTTTATTATTTTTGCAGAAGATTAATAAACAAATTTCTCACGTTTTCCTAATTTTTCAGAATTTTTGGAGTTACAGAATATTCGAAGTTTTCAGATTGCTACAGACTGTTCTGTTTTTGACAGATTCTGTTTTCTTTGCGTTGTGTGCTTGTTTTGATGATTCTATGGTTTTCTTTGAAGAGTTTTTGCCGTACAAAAGTTGGAATACAGCAGATATAATGCAAAAATAAAATATGAATGGGTTTGCAATAGTACTTAAAGTAGTGATTTGTTTTCTTATACTAACGGATCTCACGAAGGTTTTGTTGAGTTTTGTGTGATTGAAGATTTCAAGTTTTGGGTGATATTACGATGGATGAAGGAATAAGGATTAGCAAAAGGCTAAGCTTGGGGATGCCCGAGGCACCCCAAGATAATATTCAAGAAGTATCAAGCAACTAAGCTTGGGGATGCCCCTGAGTGGCATCCCCTCTTTCTTCTAACGACCATCGGTATTTTACTTGGAGCTATATTTTTATTCGTCACATATCATGAGTTTTGCTTGGAGCGTCTTGTATGATTTGAGTCTTTGCATGTTTTGCTTTTTATTTTATGTCTTGAATCCTTGCTGGACACACCTTTTTGAGAGAGCCAAAAAAACTATGCTATGCTTGCTCCTATGCTTCACTTAAATTTTTAGAGCCTTGGAATTGCTCTAGTGCTTCACTTATATTTTTTGAGCATGGTATGCTTTGTTATTTTTGAAGAAATGCTCTCATGCTTCACTTAGATTTATTTGGGAGTTAGTTAAATTTTGAAGAAATTCTCTCTTGCTTCACTTAGATTAATTTGAGAGAAAGAAATATTATGCTCATGTTCTTCACTTATATTTGTTTGAGCTTATTAAAAGCAACATATGAAACTAGTCCCAAAGTGATAGATATCCAAGAAGGATATAATAAAAACTTTCATGAAGATCATTGGACAAAATAAACTTGGTTCTTTGTAATAGTTTTGAGATATGACGATATAATATGTGAGCCATGTTGATGAGTAATTGTGCTTTAGTAAGAATATTGGTGTTAAGGTTTGTGATTCCCTATGCAAGTACGAAAGTCAATAGTTATGCAATGAAATTATATCTTACTTATGGTGCATTATTCGGTGTTACTTATGCTTAATGCTTGCTTACGATATTATTCGTTTCTTGGTTGGGCGCTTCTCAATCTTTTTGCTAGCCTTCATTTGCACTAAGTATGATCACTACTTGTGCATCCAAAACCCTTTAAACCAGTTTTGCCATATGAGTCCACTATACCTACCTATATGTGGTATTTCCGTGCCTTTCTAAGAAAATTTGTATGTGCCATCTCTAATTTTCAAAATAAATTTCTCTTTTGTGTGCTCGTACCGCTCGCAAGGCGGTGAGGGGTGGCCGATATTTGCCATGCTAGATGTGTTATTCTCACGATGAGTGTTTATCCACTTGTCATTGCACGAGAGTACGGCAAAGGTATTAGGGATGCCCAGTCCTGAAATGAAAAATGAATTTACTTTATGTTGTCAAATAATAAATTCCTTGGAAAGTGTTGGTATGGAGGGCACCCGTGGATACGGCTAGCCATGGAAAGTGAAAGAAATGGTGGAAAAAGGAATAAACTTTATTTTCTGTTTGGGAACCGCCTATGATATATCTAGCATGGAAAGTGTGGGGAGCTCTAACTTGTTTTCGTTAGTGGGAAAAGTATGCCTCTCAAAATGTTTTTATCTCTCAATTTAAGCTTTGAGCTCTGGCACCTCTACAAATCCCTACTTCCCTCCGTGAAGGGCCTTACTTTTACTTTATGCAATTTTTATTTTTAATTTGAGTCTCCATCTTCTCTTACAAAGCACCAGCTAAGGGGCACTATGATCGTACTTGAGCATTGGGTGTAGCTAATATTCGAGTGTGTTTCATGAATAGATCAATGATTGAGCATGACGGGCTAGGGATAACTTGCTTTAGCGTTGATATTTCGAAAGACACGGTTGCTTGTTGATATGCCTGAGTATTTAAGTTATCATGTCGAAACTAGACTATTGCTTTGAACCATATAAAAGTCCAAATGTCCATGCTATTAAGAAAAGAATATGTGATGAACATGTTAGGCAGCATTCCACATCAAAAATTCTGTTTTTATCATTTACCTACTCGAGGACGAGCAGGAATTAAGCTTGGGGATGCTGATACGTCTCCAACGTATCTATAATTTTTGATTATTCCATGCTGTTATATTATCATTCTTGGATGTTTTACAATCATTTTATATCATTTTTTGGTACTAACCTATTGACATAGTGCCCAGTGCCAGTTGCTGTTTTCTGCATGTTTTTTACATCGCAGGAAATCAATACCAAACGGAGTCCAAACGCAGCGAAACTTTTTGTGCATTTTTTGGGACCAGAAGACATCCAGTGGGCCGGAGAAGCACCTGGGGGTGCTCCGAGGGGAGCACAACCCACCAGGGCGCGCCTGGAGGCCCAGGCGCGCCCAGGTGGGTTGTGCCCTCCTCGGGGGCCTCCCACACTGCCTCTTTGCTCTATAAATACCCCAATATTCCAGAAACCCTAGGGGAGTCGACGAAAATCAATTCCAGCCGCCGCACGTTCCAGAACCACCAGATCCAATCTAGACACCATCACGGAGGGGTTCATCATCCTCATTGGTGCCTCTCCGATGATGCGTGAGTAGTTCATTGTAGACCTTCGGGTCCGTAGTTAGGAGCTAGATGGCTTTCTCTCTCTCGTTTGATTCTCAATACAATGGTCTCTTGGAGATCCATATGATGTAACTCTTTTTTGCGGTGTGTTTGTTGGGATCCGATGAACTTTGAGTTTATGATCAGATCTATCTTTTTATCCATGGAAGTTATTTGAGTTTTCTTTGATCTCTTATATGCATGATTGCTTATAGCCTCGTATTTCTTCTCCGATATTTGGGTTTTGTTTGGCCAACTTGATCTATTTATCTTGCATTGGGAAGAGGTGCTTTGTGATGGGTTCGATCTTACGGTGCTTGATCCCAGTGACAGAAAGGGAAACGACACGTATGTATCGTTGCCATTAAGGATAACAAGATGGGGTCTATTTCTACATAAATAGATCTTGTCTACATCACGTCATCGTTCTAATTGCATTACTCCGTTTCTCCATGAACTTAATACACTAGATGCATGCTGGATAGAGGTCGATGTGTGGAGTAATAGTAGTAGATGCAGGCAGGAGTCGGTCTTCTAATCTTGGACGTGATGCCTATATAATGATCATTGCCTGGATATCGTCATGAGTATTTGAAGTTCTATCAATTGCCCAACAGTAATTTGTTTCCACCGTTTGCTATTTTTCTCGAGAGAAGCCACTAGTGAAAACTACGGCCCCGGGTCTCTTCTTTAATATATTTGCCTTCAAGATCTATTTTGCTATTCGCTCTTTTATTTATTTGCCACTTTTATTTTCAGATCTATTAATCCAAAAACCCAAAAATACCTCGCTGAATTTTATTTGCTTTTATTTGCATCTTTCAATCTACTACAATTTTATCTATCTCGTTACCCGAAAGGGATTGACAACCCCTTTAACACGTCGGGTTGCAAGTATTTGTTCTTTATGTGCAGGAGCTGTTTACGTGGTGTTGCGTGGTTCTTCTACTGGTTCGATAACCTTGGTCTCATCACTGAGGGAAATACCTACCGTCGCTGTGCTGCATCATCCCTCCCTTTCTAGGGAAAAACCGACGTAGTTCTAGCAGACATCAGCGGAGTACCGGAACAGGTCTCCAGATGGGATCTCAGGAGGACAGAAATTTGCGGCAGCGGAAAATTATTTTTGGTGTGCCCTCTGACCTATGGGGAATATTTGGGTAATTATAGAAGAAGAATTGGGGTTAGAGGAGCCTCATGGGGCCCACAAGCTTGCAGTGCACCCCCCTAGGGCACGCCCTGTGAGCTTGTCGCCAATCTGTGGCCCCCTGACCTCATCCTGAAGGTTCTTGGGTGTCTTGTGGTCCAAGAAAAATCGTCAAAAAATTTCGTTCAGTTTGGACTCCGTTTGGTATTGATGTTATGTAAAAGACAAAAACAAGGAAAAAACAGCAACTGGCACTTGGCACTAGGTTAATAGGTTAGTCCCAAAAAATGATATAAAATAGGACTTGGCACTCCGTTTGGTATTGACATAAAAACAATGATACTTCAAGCATACTAAAAAGCAATCATGTATTCTCAAAATATTATGGCTAAAGAAAGTTATCCCTACAAAATCACATAATCGTTTCATGCTCTATCTCCTTAAGACAAAGTATTTATCATGCACAACCATGATGACAAGCCAAGCAATTGGTTCATACTTTTTAACGCGCCTCAGCTTTTTCAACTCGCACGCAATACATGAGCATGAGCCCTGGATATAGCACTATGGGTGGAATAGAATATGATGGTGGAGGTTGTGTGGAGAAGACAAAAAAGGAGAAAGTCTCACATTGACGAGGCTAATCAACGGGCTATGGGGATGCCCATCAATTGATGTCAATGCAAGGAGTAGGGATTGCCATGCAACGGATGCACTAGAGCTATAAGTGTATGAAATCTCAAAAGAAAACTAAGTGGGTGTGCATCCATCTTGCTTGCTCATGAAGACCTAGGGCATTTGAGGAAGCCCATCATTGGAATATACAAGCCAAGTTCTATAATGAAAAATTCTCACTAGTAATATATGAAAGTGACAAAATAGGAGACTCTCTATCATGAAGAACATGGTGCTACTTTGAAGCACAAGTGTGGAAAAGGATAGTAACATTGTCCCTTCTCTCTTTTTCTCTCAGTTTTTTAATATTTTCTTTTTTTCTCTTTTTTTATTTTGGGCTATTTGGCCTCTTATTTTTTAATTTGGGCTCTTTGGCCTCTTTTTTATTTTTATTTTGGGCTCTTTTTTATTTATTCAAGTTCGGAGTCTCATCCCGACTTGTGGGGTAATCATAGTCTCCATCATCCTTTCCTCACATGGGACAATGTTCTAATAATGATGATGATCACACTTTTATTTACTTACAACTCAAGAATTACAACTCGATACTAGAACAAAAATATGACTCTATATGAATGCCTCCGGTGGTGTACCGGGATGTGCAATGATCTAGCATGACATGTAAAAAAAATGAATGATGGCCAAGCCACAAATACTATGTCAACTATATGATCATCCAAAGAAATATGACAATGATGGTATGTGTCATCATAAAATGGAACGATGGAAGTTGCATGGCAATATATCTCGGAATGGCTATGGAAATGCCATAATAGGTAGGTATGGTGGCTGTTTTGAGGAAGATATAAGGTGACTTATGTGTGAAAGAGCGTATCATATGACGGGGTTTGGATGCACCGGCGAAGTTTGCACCACAACTCAAGGCGAGTAAGGGCAATGCATGGTACCGAAGAGGCTAGCAAAATGCAGAAGGGTGAGAGTGTGTATAATCCATGGATACAACATTAGTCATAAAGAACTCACATACTTATTGCAAAAGTTTATTAGCCCTCAAAGAAAAGTTCTACTATGCATGTGCTACTTCTTGAGCTTGCGTTGGTTTTTTCCTTGAAGAGGAAAGGGTGATGCAACAAAGTAGAGATAAGTATTTCCCTCAGTTTGAGAACATGGTATCAATCCGGTAGGAGGATGATACGTCCATTTTGCATCATATTTTCCTACTGTTATTTATAATGCTTTTATGCATAATAATGCTTTTTAGAGTAATTCTAATGCCTTTTCTCTCATAATATGCAAGGTTTACACAAAGAGGGAGAATACCAGCAGCTGGAATTCTGGACCTGAAAAAGCTACGTCATAGTTACCTATTCTGCACATCTCCAAATGAGCTGAAAATTTACAGAGAATTATTTTGCATTATATAAAAAATACTGGAGCAAATAACTACCGGAGGGGGCCCACCAGGTGGGCACAACCCACCTGGGCGCGCCAGGCACCCCAGGCGCGCCCTGGTGGGTTGTGCTCAGCCCATCCCACCTCCGGTGCCCATCTTCTGGTATATAGGTCATTTTGACCTAGAAAAAATCAGAGGGGGACTTTCAGGATGAAGAGCCGCCGTCTCGAGGTAGAACTTGGGCAGGAGCACTTTTTCCCTCCGGCGGAGCGATTCCACCGGGGGAACTTCCCTCCCGGAGGGGGGAAATCATCGTCATCACCAACAACCCTCTCATCTTTGGGAGGGAAATCTCCATCAACATCTCCAACAGCACCATCTCCTCTCAAACCCTAGTTCATCTCTTGTGTTCAATCTTTGTACTGGAACCTTAGATTGGTACTTGTGGGTGACTAGTAGTGTTGATTAAATCTTGTAGTTGATTACTATATGGTTTATTTGGTGGAAGATTATATGTTCATATCCATTATGCTATTTAATACCCCTCTGATCTTGAGCATTATTATCATCTGTGAGTAGTTACTTTTGTTCTTGAGGTCACGGGAGAAGTCATGTTGCAAGTAATCATGTGAACTTGATATGCGTTCGATATTTTGATGATATGTATGTCGTGATTCCCTTAGTGGTGTCATGTGAACGTCGACTACATGGCACTTCACCATATTTGGGACTAAGGGAATGCATTGTGGAGTAGTTATTAGATGATGGGTTGCTAGAGTGACAAAAGCTTAAACCTAGTTTATGCGCTACTTCGTAAGGGACCGATTTGGATCCAAAAGTTTAATGCTATGGTTAGATTTTATCTTAATACTTTTCTTGTAGTTGCGGATGCTTGCGAGGGGGTTAATCATAAGTAGGAGGTTTGTTCAAGTAAGAACAGCACCTAAGCACCGGTCCACCCACATATCAAGTTAACAAAGTAGCGAACACGAATCAAACCAACATGATGAAAGTGATATGGTGAAATTCCCGCGTACCCTCAAGAACGCTTTGCTTATCATAAGAGACCGTTTTGGCCTGTTCTTTGCCACAAAAGGATTGGGCTACCTTGCTGCACTTTATTTACCATTACTTGCTCCTTACAAATTATCTTGCTATCAAACTACTTGTTACCGACTATTTCAGTGCTTGCAGAAAATACCTTGCTGAAAACCACTTGTCATTTCCTTCTGCTCCTCATTGGGTGCGACACTCTTACTTATCGAAAGTACTATGATTGATCCCCTATACTTGTGGGTCATCAAGACTCTTTTCTGGAGCCATTTCCGGGGAGTGAAGCGCTCTTGGTAAGTGGAAATTGGTAAGGAAAAATTATTACTACGTGCTGAAATTTATTGTCACTTGTTACTATGGAGAACCGTCCTTTGAGGGGTTTGTTCAGGGTATGTTCACCTTGACCGGAAGCACAATTAGTTGCCCCTCAACCTTCTGCTCCTACTGAAAATATTGGTTATGAAATTCCTTCGGGTATGATAGAACAACTGCTAGCTAATCCTTATGCAGGAGATGGAACAGAACATACTGATATGCACTTGATATATGTGGATGAAATTTGTGGATTATTTAAGCTTGCAGGTTTATCCGGAGATGAAGCTAAGAAGAAGGTTTTCCCTTTATATTTTTGAATGGAAAAGCATTGACATGGTATAGGCTATGCGATGATATTGGATCTTGGAACTGGAATTGATTGAAATTGGAATTTCAACAAATTTTTTATCCTATGCATCTAGTTCATCGTGATCGGAATTATATATAAATTTTTTGGCCTCGTGAAGGAAAAAGTATCTCTCTAGCTTGGAGGAGGCTTAATTCAATGTTATATTCATGCCCCAATCATGAGCTCTCTAGAGAAATTATTATTCAGAATTTTTATGCTCGGCTTTCTCATGATGATCAATCCATGCTCGACACTTCTTGTACCGGTTTTTTTATGAAGAAGACTATAGAATTCAGGTGGGATATTTTAGAAAGAATTAAATGCAACTCTGAAGATTGGGAACTCGATGAAGGTAAGGAGTCAGGTATTAAGCTAGAATTTGATTGTGTTAAATCTTTTATCAATACCGATGCTTTTCACAAGTTCAGCACTAAATATGGACTTGACTCTGAGATAGTAGCCTCCTTTTGTGAATCTTTTGCTACTCATGTTGCTCTCCCTAAGGAGAAGTGGTTTAAATATCATCCCCCTATTAAATAAGAAATTAAAGAACCGGTCATAGTTAAAGATGAAACTATTATTTACAATGTTGATCCAGTTGTGCCTATTGCTTATATTGAAAAACCACCTTTCCCTGTTAGGATAAAGGAACATGCTAAGGTTTCAACTGTGGTTCGCAAAAGTAATATTAGAGCACCTAAACCTGCTGAAAAAATTAAAGTAGAACCTAGTGTTGCTATGGTTAAAGATCTCCTGGTAGAAAATATTGATGTGCATGTTATTTACTTTTGCGATGATGCTGCTAGAATTGCCAAACCCGATGAAAAAGATAAACATAGACCTGTCGTTGGCATGCCTGTTGTCTCAGTTAAAATAGGAGATCATTGTTATCATGGTTTATGTGACCTAGGTGCTAGCGTGAGTGCTATTCCTTTTACCTTATACCAAGAAATTATGAATGACATAGCACCCGCTGAAATAGAAGACATAGATGTTACTATTAAACTTGCTAATAGAGACACCATTACACCACTTGGGATTGTTAGAGATGTTGAAGTCTTGTGTGGGAAAATAAAATACCCTATTGATTTTCTAGTTCTTGGTTCCCCACTAGATGATTTTTGTCCCATTATTTTTGGTAGACCTTTCTTGAACACCGTGAATGCTAAAATAGATTGTGAAAAACAAACTGTCAGTGTTAGCTTTGGTAATGAGTCTCATGAGTTTAATTTCTCCAAGTTTAGTAGACAACCAAATAAGAAAGAATTACCTAGTAAGGATGAAATAATTGGTCTTGCTTCTATTGCTGTGCCTCCTACTGATCCACTAGAATAATATTTTCTAGACCATGAAAATGATATGCATATGCATGAAAGAAATGAAATAGATAAAAATTTCTTTGAACAACGACCTCCGGTCAAACACAATTTGCCTATTGAAACTCTAGGAGGTCCTCCTCCACCTAAGGTGATCCTATGTTTGAATTGAAACAATTGCCTGATACTTTGAAATATGCTTATCTTGATGAGAAAAAGATATATCCTGTTATTATTAGTGGTAACCTTTCAGAACATGAAGAAGAAAGATTATTGAAAATTCTGAAGAAGCACCGTGCTACCATTGGATGTACTCTTGATGATCTTAAGGGCATTAGTCCCACTCTCTGTCAGCACAAGATTAATATGTAACCTGATGCTAAACCCGTTGTTGATCATCAATGACGTCTTAATCCTAAGATGAAAGAAGTGGTAAGAACTGAAATATTAAAGCTTCTGGAAGCAGGTATAATCTATCCCATAGCTGATAGTAGATGGGTAAGTCCCGTTCATTGTGTCTCTAAGAAGGGAGGTATTACTATTGTTCCTAATGATAAAAATGAACTTATTCCACAAAGAATTGTTACTGGCTATAGAATGGTAATTGATTTTAGAAAATTAAATAAAGCTACTAGAAAAGATCATTACCCTTTGCCTTTTATTTATAAAATGTTGGAAAGATTATCTAAGCACACACACTTTTGTTTTCTTGATGGATATTCTACTTTTTCTCAAATACCTGTTTCACAACCTGATCAAGATAAAATCACCTTTACTTGCCCTTTTGGAACTTATGCTTATAGACGTATGCCTTTTGGTTTATGCAATGCACCTGCTACCTTTCAAAGATGTATGACTGCTATATTCTCTGATTTTTGTGAAAAGATTGTTGAAGTTTTCATGGATGATTTTTCTTTTTATGGAACTTTTTTAGATGATTGCTTGAGCAACCTTGATCGAGCTTTGCAGAGATGTGAGCAAACTAATCTTGTCTTGAATTGGGAGAAGTTCCACTTTATGGTTAATGAAGGTATTGTCTTGGGGCATAAAATTTCTGAATGAGGTATTGAAGTGGATAAAGCAAAAGTTGATGCAATTGAGAAAATGCCATGTCCTAAATATATTAAAGGTATTCATAGTTTCCTTGGTCATGCTGGTTTCTATTGGAGGTTTATTAAAGACTTCTCTAAAATTTCTAGGCCTCTTACTAATCTTTTACAACAGGATGTTCCATTTGTTTTTGATGATGATTGTGTAGAAGCCTTTGAAACACTTCAGAAAGCCTTAACTTCTGCACCTATTGTTCAAACACCTGATTGGAACTTGCCTATTGAAATTATGTGTGATGCTAGTGGTTATGCTGTTGGTGTTGTTCTAGAACAAAGAGTTGATAATAAATTAAATGTTATTCATTATGCTAGCAAAACTCTAGACAGTGCCCAAAGAAATTATGCTACCACTAAAAAAGAATTTTTAGCAGTTGTGTTTGCTTGTGATAAATTCAGATCTTATATTGTTGATTCTAAAGTAATTGTTCACACTGATCATGCTTCTATTAGATATCTTATGGAAATGAAAGACGATAAACCTAGACTCATTAGGTGGGTTCTTTTGTTGCAAGAATTTGATTTACATATCACTGATAGAAAAGGAGCTGAGAACCCCGTAGCTGACAACTTGTCTAGATTAGAAAATATTCTTGATGACCCACTACCTATTGATGATAGTTTTCCTGATGAACAACTAGCTGTAATAAATGTTTCTCATAACACTCCGTGGTATGCTGACTATGCTAATTATATTGTTGCTAAATACATACCACCTAGTTTCACATACCAATAAAAGAAAAAAATTCTTCTATGATTTAAGACATTACTTTTGGGATGACCCACATCTTTATAAAGAAGGAGTAGATGGTATTATTAGACGTTGTGTACCTGAGCATGAAGAGGAACAAATCCTACGGAAATGTCACTCCGAAGCTTATGGAGGGCGTCATGCGGGAGATAGAACTGCTCATAAGGTATTGCAATCTGGTTTTTATTGGCCTAATCTCTTCAAGGATGCCCGTAAGTTTTTTTTATCTTGTGATGAATGTCAAAGAATTGGTAATATCGGTAAGCATCAAGAAATGCCTATGAATTATTCACTTGCTCTTGAGCCATTTGATGTTTGGGGTTTTAATTATATGGGACCTTTTCCTTCCTCCAATGGGTATACACATATTTTGGTTGCTGTTGATTATGTTACTAAATGGGTAGAAGCTATTCCAACTAGTAGTGCTGATCATAACACTTCCATTAAAATGCTTAAAGAAGTTATTTTCCTGAGGTTTGGAGTCCCTAGATATTTAATGACTGATGGTGGTTCACACTTTATTCATGGTGCTTTTCGTAAAATGCTTGCTAAATATGATGTTAACCATAGAATTGCATCACCCTATCATCCTCAATCTAGTGGTCAAGTTGAACTTAACAATAGAGAAATAAAATTAATACTACAAAAAACTGTTAATAGGTCCCGAAAGAATTGGTCTAAGAAACTGGATGATGCACTTTGGGCCTACAGAACAACATATAAAAATCGTATGGGTATGTCTCCTTACAAAATGGTTTATGGAAAAGCTTATCATTTGCCTCTAGAGTTAGAACATAAAGCATATTGGGCAATTAAAGAACTCAACTATGATTTCAAACTTGCCGGTGAAAGGAGGTTATTTGATATTAGCTCATTAGATGAATGGAGAACCCAAGCTTATGAAAATGCCAAATTATTTAAAGAAAAAGTTAAAAGATGGCATGACAAAAGAATCCAAAAGCGGGAATTCAAAGTTGGAGAATATGTTCTTTTGTACAACTCTCATTTCAGATTCTTTGTAGGAAAACTTCTCTCCAAATGGGAAGGACCATATATTATCGAGGAGGTTTATCGCTCTAGAGCCATCAAAATAAATAATGCTGAAGGTGCTAACCCGAAGGTGGTCAATGGGCAAAGAATCAAGCACTATATCTCAGGTACGCGTATTAATGTTGAAAGCAATATTATTCAAACCATGACATCGGAGGAACACATAAGAGAAACCGTTCGGAACACTCCAGAATACTAAAAAAGAGGAGGTACGTGATACGGTAAGTAAACGAACTCTGAAAAATCCGCAAAAATATTTGCTGTCAGTTTTGGAATATTTTAAAAATTAGGAAAATAATAAACAACCAGGAAGGCAACCGAGGAGGGAACAAGACACCAGGGTGCGCCTGGCTTTCCTGGCACGCCCAGGTGGGTTGTGCTCACCTCGGGAACCTTCCCGACCCCATTTCTCTCTCGTTGTTTGTTTCCCAAGATAAAAAATCTTTATATACCCCCCGAACGTATTGACCACCATATCGCGAAGAAATCTTCTGTTCTTCTTTCTTGCTGTTTTCTGAAAGATCTAGATCGCCATGGCCGCTTCGAGCTCCTCCAAGGACAAGTTCTTCGAGAACGTCATCAACCCGTATTTGCGGGAGGTGATGCAACATCCTCAAGCCATTGAGATGCATGAGAGGGTGCTCCATATCCAGGATGTCCAGGGGCCCAAGAGGATGGGAACCATGGAGTCTAGGCTCAAAGCTATGGAGCAAGAAGTTTTCAAGTGCAAGGGGATGGTGGAGCGTGGACTCAACACCAATCACCTCATGATTGCGGATTACACCCGTGATCTCAAGGTGGATGGCCGGTCCGTGAAGGACATTGTCTTCACCCTCAACGAGCAAATCAATTTTCTGCAAAGCCAAATCTATGTTCTTCAAAATCAAGTCTTTGAATATGAGGCGAGATTTAAAGGTATGAGTTTAGTTGCCAGTTGCAGGACTCGTGAGACTCGCACTTATTCTTATGATGGTGAGCCGCTGCCATGGAAGCCGGAGGATAAGCCCGCTGCCTCATCACCACCACCATCATCATCTTCCCCACCAAAGGAGACTTGAGTTCATGGTATGGGCACTCCCCTTGGCTTGTGCCAAACTTGGGGGAGGTGCCCCGGTATCGTATCACCACCACTATCTTTGCCTTTATCTATTTTAGTTTGATCTTTAGTTATCCTATGATTTAGTTGAATAAAAGTTTAGTTTGATCCTTTCTTTTCGAGTGCTTGCTTAGTGATCTATCTATCTATGTAATCGTCTGCGAGATATAATAAAGAGTAGTTTGAGTTTTGTTTCTTTACTCTTTTGTTTAAATAAAAAGAAAGGGAAATAAATGAAAAAGATCATATGCTAATCCTATGGTAAGTAATGACATCACATAAGGAAAAGTATAAGTGGTAAAATTTGTTGGAGATTGACAAACATAGCATTGGTCAATGATGCAATTCATGAAAGAATTAATAAGGGAAGAGAAGATTCACATGCAAATACACTATCTTGGACATCTTTTATGATTGTGAGCCCCCATTAAATATTATGTGTCAAAATTGTTGACGTTGGACAAGGAAGACAACGTAATGATTTATGTTTGTTCATATTCACATAGAAGTTATATTGTCATAGATCCTTCAACATGTGGTGCTTGCTCAATATCTTTTCTAGCCAAAAACTCCGCACTAAGTAGAGATACTACTTGTGCATCCAAAAACCCTTAAACCCAAAATCTTTTTGATAGTCCACCATACCTACCTATGGATTGAGTAAGATCCTTCAAGTAAGTTGTCATCGGTGCAATAAGGCAATAAAAATTTCTTCTAAATGTGTTGGATCATTTAGTGTAAGAGAAAATTGAGCGTTGTACGAACTTATGATGGCAAAGTAATAAAAGTGATGGACTGCATAATAAAGGTTGCTATCATAAGGGGCAATATAACGTGACGTTCTTTTGCATTAAGAGATTTGGCATACAAACAAAAAGCGCATGACAACCTCTGCTTCCCTCTACGAAGGGCCTATCTTTTACTTTTTTGCATTTACTTTTATTTAAGAGTCAAAGTATTCTTCCCTATTCCTTTTTTTTCTCTTTTTGCAAGCATCATGTGGTGAGGAAAGATCTAGGCACATATATCCAGTTGGATATGAGTGGGCATGAGTTATTATTGTTGACATCACCCTTGAGGTGAATACTTTGGGAGGCAAAACTATAAGCCCCTATCTTTCTATGTGTCTGGTTGAACTTTTTGTTCATGGGTATGTAGTGAGTGTTAGCAATCATAGAAGGTTAAATGATGGTTGAGTATGTGGACTCGCCTAAAGGCTCCGATAGGTGACCCTTCCTGAAAATATGATGAATTGTAGTTGCAAAGTTGACTGAGAACATAGTTTGTTGGTTTTCAATAAGGTTTATGCTTTATACTTCAATGTTGTGATGAATTGTTACTTGCTCGAGAAGTTATATGATAAAAGTTATGTGATAAAGTTTTATGTTAAAATTATTTGCTGTTATAATAATAAGCATGATGCTTCTATGTCTGTATTTTGTTTTTATCGACACCACTCTCTCTAAGCATGTGGGCATGTTTTTCGATTTCGGTTTTTCGCTTGAGGACAAGCGATGTCTAAGCTTGGGGGAGTTGATACGCCCATTTTGCATCATGTTTTCCTACTGTTATTTATAATGTATTTATGCATAATAATGCTTTTTGGAGTAATTCTAATGCCTTTTCTCTCATAATATGCAAGGTTTACACAAAGAGGGAGAATACCGCCGCTGGAATTCTAGACCTGAAAAAGCTACGTCAGAGTTTCCTATTCTGTACATCTCCAAATGAGCTGAAAATTTACGGAGAATTATTTTGCAATATATAAAAAATACTAGAGCAAATAACTACCGGAGGGGGCCCACCAGGTGGGCACAACCCACCTGGGCGCGCCAGGTACCCCAGGCGTGCCCTGGTGGGTTGTGCTCAGCCCAGCCCACCTCCGGTGCCCATCTGCTGGTATATAGGTCATTTTGACCTAGAAAAAAAATCAGAGGGGGACTTTCTGGACGAAGTGCCGCCGTCTCAAGGCGGAACTTGGGCAGGAGCACTTTTGCCCTCCGGCAGAGCGATTCCGCCGGGGGAACTTCCCTCCCGGAGGGGGAAATCATCGTCATCGTCATCACCAACAACCCTCTCATCTTTGGGAGGGCAATCTCCATCAACATCTTCAACAACACCATCTCCTCTCAAACCCTTGTTCATCTCTTGTGTTCAATCTTTGTACCAGAACCTTAGATTGGTACTTGTGGGTGACTAGTAGTGTTGATTACATCTTGTAGTTGATTACTATATGGTTTATTTGGTGGAAGATTATATGTTCAGATCCATTATGCTATTTAATACCCCTCTAATCTTGAGCATGATTATCATTTGTGAGTAGTTACTTTTGTTCTTGAGGTCATGGGAGAAGTCATGTTGCAAGTAATCATGTGAACTTGATATGTGTTTGATATTTTGATGATATGTATGTTGTGATTCCCTTAGTGGTGTCATGTGAACGTCGACTACATGGCACTTCACCATATTTGGGACTAAGGGAATGCATTGTGGAGTAGTTATTAGATGATAGGTTGCTAGAGTGACAGAAGCTTAAACCCTAGTTTATGCGCTACTTCATAAGGGACCGATTTGGATCCAAAAGTTTAATGCTATGGTTAGATTTTATCTTAATACTTTTCTCGTAGTTGCAGATGCTTGCGAGGGGGTTAATCATAAGTAGGAGGTTTTTTCAAGTAAGAACAGCACCTAAGCACCGGTCCACCCACATATCAAATTATCAAAGTAGCGAACACGAATCGAACCAACATGATGAAA
The DNA here is from genome assembly GCA_011799875.1 of Thinopyrum elongatum. Classification (NCBI taxonomy): domain Eukaryota; kingdom Viridiplantae; phylum Streptophyta; class Magnoliopsida; order Poales; family Poaceae; genus Thinopyrum; species Thinopyrum elongatum. Next base: position 432,855,326 of record CM022301.1, read on the forward strand.
GTGATATGGTGAAATTCCCGTGTACCCTCAAGAACGCTTTGCTAATCATAAGAGACCGTTTTGGCCTGTCCTTTGCCACAAAAGGATTGGGCTACCTTGCTGCACTCTATTTACCGTTACCATTACTTGCTCATTACAAATTATCTTGCTATCAAACTACTTGTTACCGACTATTTCAGTGCTTGCAGAACATACCATGCTGAAAACCACTTGTCATTTCCTTCTGCTCCTTGTTGGGTTCGACACTCTTACTTATCGAAAGGACTATGATTGATCCCCTACACTTGTGGGTCATCAGAGGAACACACAAGTCACTAATGGTTGCACCTACACAAACAAAAAAATACTGGCACCCAACGCGATAAAGGGGTTGTCAATCCCTTCATGGTTACTTGGAAGGATGAGATCTGATAGAGATACGTATAAAAGATAAATAAAAGTGCAAAACAAGGTAACGGTAAATAAATTGCAGCAAGGTATTTTTGTGTTGTTGGTTTTATAGATCTGAAAATAATATGATAAAAATAGACCCGGGGGCCATAGTTTTCACTAGAGGATTCTCTCTTGAAAGAATACATACGATGGGTAAACAAATTACTGTTGAGCAATTGATAGAAAGTGCAAAGTTATGACGATATCTAAGGCAATGATCATGAATATGGGCACCACGTCCGTGACAAGTGGACCGACTCCTGCCTGCATCTACTACTATTACTCCACACATTGACCGCTATCTAACATGCATCTAGTGTATTAAGTTAACAAGAATGGAGTAACGCCTTAAGCAAGATGACATGATGTAGAGGGATAGATCCAATCAATATGAAATAAACCCCATATTTTTATCGTTAATGGCAACAATACAAATACGTGCCTCGCTACCCCTTCCGTCACTAGGTGAGCACACCGCAAGATTGAACCCAAAACAAAGCACCTCTTCCATTGCAAGAAAAATAAATCTAGTTGGACAAACCAAATCAATAGATCGAAGAGAAATACAAAGCTATCTTAATCATGCATAAAAGAGTTCGAAGAAGACTCCATTAATATTCATGCATAATCTGATCATAAATCCACAATTCATAGGATCTCAACAAACGCACCGCAAAAGAAGATTACATCGAATAGATCTCCAAGAACATCAACGAGAACATTGTATTGAAGATCAAAGAGAGAGAAGAAGCCATCTAGCTACTAGCTATGGACCCGTAGGTCTGTGGTAAACTACTCACACATCATTGAAAGGGCATCAAGGTTTATGTAGAGGCCCCCCATGATTGAATCCCCCTCCGGCAGAGTACCAGAAAAGGTCTCCAGATGGGATCTCACGAGGACAGAAACTTGCGGCGGTGGAAAAGTATTTATGGTGTGCCCTCTGACCTACGGGGAATATTTGGGTATTTATGGAGCTGAGATTAGGGTTGGAGGAGCCATAGGGGACCCACAAGCCTAGTGGGCGCCCCCCTAGGGCGCACCTCCCGAGCTTGTCGTTGCCTCGTGGCTCCTCTAGCATCGTCCCAAAGCTTCCTAGGTGTTTTCTGGTCCAAGAAAAATTGTCAAAAAGTTTTGTTCCGTTTGGACTCCGTTTGGTATTGAGTTTCTGTAAAAGAAAAAAAACATGAAAAAAACAGCAATTGTCATTGGGCACTAGGTTAATAGATTAGTCCCAAAAAATGATATAAAATAGCATAATAATGCATATAAAACAACCAAGATGGATAATATAATAGCATGAAACAATAAAAAATTATAGACACATTGGAGACGTATCAAGCATCCCCAATCTTAATTCCTGCTCGTCCTCTAGTAGGTAAATGATAAAAAACAAATTTTTTGATGTGGAGTGCTACCTAACATGTTTATCATGTAATCTTTCTTTATGTGGCATGAATATTCAGATCCATAAGATTCAAAACAAAAGTTTAATATTGACATAAAAAATAATACTTCAAGCATACTAATAAAGCAATCATGTCTTCTCAAAATATTATGGCTAAAGAAAGTTATCCCAACAAAATCATATAATCATGTCATGCTCTATCTTCATAACACAAAGTATTTATCATGCACAACCCCGATGACAAGCCAAGCAATTGGTTCATACTTTTAATGCTCTTAAGTTTTTTCAACTCTCACGCAATACATGAGCGTGAGCCATGGATATAGCACTGTGGGTGAAATAGAATATGATGGTCGAGGTTGTGTGGAGAAGAGAAAAAAGGAGAAAGTCTCACATTGACGAGGCTAATCAATGGGCTATGGAGATGCCCATCAATTGATGTCAATGCAAGGAGTAGGGATTGCCATGCAACGGATGCACTAGAGCTATAAGTGTATGAAAGCTCAAAAGAAAACTAAGTGGGTGTGCATCCAACTTGCTTGCTCATGAAGACCTAGGGCAATTTGAGGAAGCCCATCATTGGAATATACAAGCCAAGTTCTATAATGAGAAACTCCAACAAGTAATATATGAAAGTGACAAAATAGGAGACTCTCTATCACGATGAACATGGTGCTACTTAGTAGCACCACAAGTGTGGAAAAGGATAGTAACATTGTCCCTACTCTTTTTTTCTCTTTTTTTTCTTTTTTCTTTTTATTTTGGGCTCTTTGGCCTCTTTTTTTATTTTAAGTCCGGAGTCTCATCTCGACTTGTGGGGGAATCATAGTCTCCATCATCCTTTCCTCACATGGGACAATGCTCTAATAATGATGATCATCACACTTTTATTTACTTATAACTCAAGATTTACAACTCGATACTAGAACAAAAATATGAATCTATATGAATGCCTCCGGCGGTGTACCGGGAGGTGCAATGATCTAGCGTGACATGTACAACAAATATGAACGCTGGACAAGCCATAAATACTATGTCAACTATATGATCATGCAAAGCAATATGACAATGATGGTCTATTTCATAATAAAACAGAACTGTGGAAGTTGCATGGCAATATATCTCGGAATGGCTATGGAAATGCCATAATAGGTAGGTATGGTGGCTATTTTAAGGAAGATATAAGATGGCTTATGTGAGAAAAAGCGTATCATATCACGGGGTTTGGATGCACCGGCGAAGTTTGCACCAACTCTCAAGGTGAGAAAGGGCAATGCACGGTACCGAAGAGGCTAGCAAGGGTGGAAGGGTGAGAGTGCGTATAATCCATGGACTCAACATTAGTCATAAAGAACTCACATACTTATTGCAAAAGTTTATTAGCCCTCGAAGCAAAGAACTAATACGCATGCTCCTAGGGGTATAGATTGGTAGGAAAATACCATCGCTCGTCCCTGACCGCCACTCATAAGGAAGACAATAAAAAATAAGTCATGCTCCAACTTCATCGCATAACGAGTGACTATACGTGCATGCTTCGGGAATCACAAACCTTAAAAAAATATTCTTACTAAACCACAATTACTCACTAGCATGACTCTAATATCACCATCTTTATATCTCAAAACAAATGCAAGGAATCAAACTTCTCATATATTCAAGGATCTTCATGAAAGTTTTTATTATATCCCTCTTGAATACCCATCATATTAGGACTAAATTCATAACCTAAGCAAATTGCCATACTGTTTATAAGGCTCTCAAAATAATATAAGTGAAGCATGAGAGTTCATCAATTTTTTAAAATAAAACCACCGCCGTGCTCTAAAAAGATATAAGTGAAGCACTAGAGCAACTACCTAGCTCAAAAGATATAAGTGAAGCACATAGAGTATTCTAATAAATTCACGATTAATGTGTGTCCCTCTCAAAAGGTGTATACAGCAAGGATGATTGTGGCAAACTAAAAATCAAAGATTCATATAATACAAGATGCTCCAAGCAAAACACATATCATGTGGTGAATAAAAATATAGCCTCAAGTAATTTACCGATGGATTGAATACAAAAGAGGGGATGCCATCGGGGGCATCACCAAGCTTAGATGCTTGGTTTTCCTTGAATATTACCTTGGGATGCCTTGGGCATCCCCAAGCTTAGGCTCTTATCACTCCTTATTCCGTAGTCCATCGAAACTTCACCCAAAACTAGAAAACTTCATAACACAAAACTCAACAAAAAACTCGGGAGATCCGTTAGTATGATAAAACAAATCTCCACTTTTAGGTACTGTTGTAAACTCATTCCAATTTTATATTTGCATTATATCTATTGTATTATACCTTATCCATGGCTCATACCCCCCGATACTACCCATAGATCCATCAAAATAAGCGAACAACACAACGAAAACAGAATCTGTCAAAAACAAAACAATCTGTAAAGGCCCAAATTAAAGTCATACTTCTGTAACTCCAATTTTTTTGAAAATTTAGGATAATGTAGAAAATCTGTATATCAATCTTGTGTATAACAATTCTGCTACTGTACACAAAAGTTTCTGTTTTTCAGCAAAATCAAATCAACGATCTTCCAAATCATCCCAAAGGTCTTACTTGGCTCAAACACTAATTAAAACATTAAAACAAAACCATAATGGAGGTATAATTGCATAATTATTGCAAAACAGAAGCAAAAAACAAAAAAACATAAAATAAAATTGGGTTGCCTCCCAACAAGCATTATTGTTTTACGCCCCTAGCTAGGCATATTGCATAGATCTAGGAATTGTAATAGAAGTGAGGGAGATCATCCATGCTCATCTCATATTCCCTCCTTTCAGCTGCAAATTTCCTTTGTGGCAAGCAAAAATAATCAAAAGGGCTAAATTTAATAGGGTATGGATATATGAGATCAAGTTTGGGAGGAATATGTTCCTCTTTGGCCCTTTATATTTGATAATTATCTCTTCATTATAAACATTCCATTGATTAAACTTCCTAAGTTTATCCCTAAGAACAAACCCTAATCCATTGTTTTGTATAGCAAAATTGTCATTGAGTTCAAAAATCTTATCAATCAATACATCGGGGGGAACCCTTTTTCTTAGGTTTTAATTATAAGCGGCATAATCTAGATATTGTAATCTCCTTATCTCTTCTTGATTAAAAAGGACCTCCTCTATAGGAGGGCAACCACAATTTATATTGTAACAAGCAAATATTTCACATGCCTCTTTCATAATATGCCCAAATTCATAAGCTAAAAATATAGTGGTGACACGCTTAACGGAAGGATCATGAATATTTGAAAATTCTAGGAGGATCTTTGTATGCATGGATGCATGTGAACAAATTGTCTTTCAAGTTCAACTATAAGCAAAGAGATTGCATCCGCAAGGCTAGAAGTTTTGTTAAGAATCGATCCTCCTAGCATAGGTAACGTACCGGCACAAGTAAAGAAATCTTGAATAACACCTTTCCCAATAATATTACCACTACCTACACGGAGTTTTTAAGTGTGCATGATAGTAGGTTCTTCTTCATGAGGATCATCATTAGCAAAATCATCAAATTTTTCCTCAAGATTGTTACTAGTTCTTTCAATGATAACCTCCCCAGATTCAAACATGATGGCAAAGCAAGCAATCTAGCACACAAGCAAACAAAAAGCAAATGGAAAGACGAACGAAAAGAAGGCGAATAAAAGGCAAATATTTTTGTGTTTTCTGAAAATGTTTTAGAAGTGGGGGAGAGGAAAACGAGAGGTAAATGGCGAATAATGTAAATGCAAGATATGAGAGTTTATGATGGGTACTTGGTAGGCTTGATGTAGATCCTCCCCAACAATGGCGCCATAAATTCTTCCTGCTACTTCTTGAGCTTGCGTTGGTTTTTCCCTTGAAGAGGAAAAGTTGATGCAACAAAGTAGAGATAAGTATTTCCCTCAGTTTGAGAACCAAGGTATCAATCCAGTAGGAGGAACACACAAGTCACCAATGGTTGCACCTACACAAACAAACAAATATTGCACCCAACGTGATAAGGGGGTTGTCAATCCCTTCATGGTTACTTGCAAGGATGAGATTTGATAGAGATAGGTATAAAAGATAATAAAAGTGCAAAACAAGGTAAAGGTAAATAAATTGCTACAAGGTATTTTTGGGTTTTTGGTTTTATAGATATGAAAATAATATGATAAAAATAGACCCGGGGGCCATAGTTTTCACAAAAGGCTTCTCTCTTGAAAGAACGCATACGGTGGGTAAACAAATTACCGTTGAGAAATTGATAGAAAAGCGCAAAGTTATGATGATATCTAAGTCAATGATCATGAATATAGGCATCATGTCCGTGACAAGTAGACCGACTCCTGCCTGCATCTACTACTATTACTCCACACATCGACCGCTATCCAGCATGCATCTAGTGTATTAAGTTAACAAGAACGGAGTAACGCCTTAAGCAAGATGACATGATGTAGAGGGATAGATCCAATCAATATGAAATAAACCAAATCTTTTTATCCTTGATGGCAACAATACAAATACGTGCCTCGCTACACCATCTGTATCTGGGTGAGGACACCGCAAGATTGAACCCAAAACAAAGCACCTCTCCCATTGCAAGAAAAATCAATCTAGTTGGCCAAACCAAATCAATAGATTGGAGAGAAATATAAACCTATCTAAATCATGCATAAAAGAGTTCAGAGAAGACTAAAATAATATTCATAGATAATCTGATCATTAATACACAATTCATCGGATCTCAACAAATGCACCACAAAATAAGATTACATTCAATAGATCTCCAAGAACATCAAGGATAACATTGTATTAAAGATCAAAGTAGGTCTGTGGTAAACTACTCACACATCATCGGAAGGGCAGCAAGGTTGATGAGAGGCCCTCCGTGATTGAATCCCCCTCCAGCAGAGTACTGGAACAGGTCTCCAGATGGAATCTCATGAGGACAGAAACTTGCGGTGGCGGAAAAGTATTTTTGGTGTGCCCTCTGGTATACGAGGAATATTTGGGTATTTATGGAGCTGATATTAGGGTTGGAGGAGCCACAGGGGGCCCACAAGCTTGGGCCCCCCTAGGGCGCGCCTCCCGAGCTTGTCGTGGCCTCGTGGCTCTTCTGGCCTCCTCCTGAAGCTTCCTAGGTGTCTTTTGGTCCAAGAAAAATTGTCAAAAAGTTTCGTTTCGTTTGGACTCCGTTTGGTATTGATTTTCTGTAAAATAAAAAAACACGGAAAAAAACAACAACTGGCACTAGGCACTAGGTTAATAGGTTAGTCCCAAAAAATGATATAAAATAGCATAATAATGCATATAAAACATCCAAGATGGATAATATAATAGCATGGAACAATCAAAAATTATAGATACGTTGGAGACGTATCAGCATGCTCCTAGGGGGATAGATTGGTAGGAAAACACCATCGCTCATCCCCGACCGCCACTCATAAGGAAGACAATCACAAATAAATCATGCTCCAATTTCATAGCATAACGAGAGACCATACGTGCATGCTTCGGGAATCACAAACCTCAAAACAAATATTCTTACTAAACCACAATTACTCACTAGCTTGACTCTAGTATCACCATCTTTATATCTCAAAACAAATGCAAGGAATCAAACTTGTCATATATTCAATGATCTTCATGAAAGTTTTTATTATATCCCTCTTGAATACCCATCATATTAGGACTAAATTCATAACCTAAGAAAATTGCCATACTATATATAAGGCTCTCAAAATATTATAAGTGAAGCATGAGAGTTCATAAATTTATTCAAAATATAACCACCGTCGTGCTCTAAAAGATGTAAGTGTAGCACTAGAGTAACTACCTAGCTAAAAAAATATAAGTGAAGCACACAGAGTATTCTAATAAATTCACGATTAATGTGTGTCCCTCTCAAAAGGTGTGTACAGCAAGGATGATTGTGGCAAAGTAAAAAGAAAATAAAGCAAAGACTCATATAATACAAGACGCTCCAAGCAAAACACATATCATGTGGTGAATAAAAATATAACCTCAAGTAATTTACCGATAGATTGAAGACAAAAGAGGGGATGCCATCCGGGGCATCCCCAAGCTTAGACGCTTGGTTGTCCTTGAATATTACCTTGGGGTTACATGGGCATCCCCAAGCTTAGGCTCTTGCCACTCCTTATTCCGTAGTCCATCGAAACTTTACCCAAAACTTGAAAACTTCACAACACAAAACTCAACAGAAAACTCGTGAGATCCGTTAGTATAATAAAACAAATCTCCACTTTTAGGTACTGTTTTAAACTCATTAAAATTTTATATTTGCGTTAGATCAACTATATTCTAACTTCACCATGGCTCATACCCCCCGATGCTACCCATAGATCCATCAAAACACGCAAACAACACAATGAAAACAGAATCTGTCAAAAACAGAACAGTCTGTAAAGACCCAAAATGAAATCATACTTTTGTTACTCCAAAAATTATTAAAACTCAGGAAAATGTAAGAAATATGTATATCAATATTGTGTAAAAAATTCAGAATTTTTCCACGTTCCAGCAAATTTGAACAATTCTGCTACCGGACGCAAAAATTCTGTTTTTTCTCAGAATCAAATCAACGATCTTCCTAATCAACCCAAAGGTCTTACTTGGAACAAACACTAATTAAAACGCTAAAAAACAATCATAACGAAAGTATAATTGCATATACACAAGAAAATAGAAAACTATCGGATTTTCTCCCAACAAGCTCTTTCTTTATAGACATCAAGATAGGCTTGGGATTTTATTGATGCTCACATGAAAGATAATAATTGGAATACAAAGAGAGCATCATAAAACATGTGACAAACATATTTAAGTCTAACATACTTCCTATGCATAGGAATTTTATAAGCAAACAAATTATTAAGACAAGAAGTATCTAGCATATGCAAGTAAGAAGAAATAAACAATAACTATCTCAACATGAATAGAGGTAATTTAGTAACATGAAAATTTCTACAACCATATTTTCCTCTCTCATAATAATTACATGTAGGATCATAATCAAATTCAACAATATAGCTATCATATAAAATTTTCTCTCCATGATTCACATGCATAAAAGTTTCACAATGTTCCAAGGTAGTGGGATTAACATCAACTAAAGTCATGACCTCTCCAAACCCACTTTTATCAAAAATTTCATAAGATTGAAACCTCTCCAAGTATGTGGGATTATTTTTACCTAGAGTTGGCACTCTTCCAAACCCACTTTCAATTTAATTTTAAACAAATTCATCATGAGGCTTACATAAATTTTCAAGATCATAAGAAGCATTATCACCCCAATCATGATCATTGCAATAAGTAGTGGACATAGCAAAATTAGCATCCCCAAGCTTGGGGTTTTGCATAATATTAGCACAACTTACATTATTAGAATTTATAATAACATCATTGCAATCATCCTTTTCATTCAAGGAGCTATCATGAATCACTTTACAAATTTCTTCTTTTAACACTTCATCACAAATTTCAGATTCATGAATTTCAAGCAAAACTTCATAAAGATAATCTAGTGCACTCAACTCACTAGAAATTGGTTCATCATAATTGGATATTTAAAAAAAATTAGCAAGTGGATGACGATCCATTAACTTTTTGCTTCTTATTTGGAATAAACATACAATTATGCCAAGCGAACAAGCAAACAAACCAAGTAAGACATAAAGGCAAATGAAAAGAAGGCAAATAAAAAGCCAAATATTTTTATATTTTTCTGAAAATGTTTTAGAAGTGGGGGAGGAGAAAATGAGATGCAAATGGCGAATAATGTAAATGCAAGAGATAAGAGTTTATGATGGGTACTTGGTAGGCTTGATGTAGATCCTCCCCGGCAACAGTGCCATAAATTCTTCTTGCTACTTCTTGAGCTTCTGTTGGTTTTTCCCTTGAAGAGGAAAGGGCAATGTAGCAAAGTAGAGATAAGTATTTCCCTAAGTTGATAACAATGTATCAAACCAGTAGGAGGAACACACAAGTCACCAATGGTTGCTGATACGTCTCCAACGTATCTATAATTTTTGATTGTTCCATGCTATTATATTATCCCTCTTGGATGTTTTATATGCATTATTATGCTATTTTATATCATTTTTTGGGACTAACCTATTAACCTAGTGTCCAGTGCCAGTTGCTATTTTTTCCTTGTTTTTGTCTTTTACAGAAAATCAATACCAAACGGAACGAAACTTTTTGAGGATTTTTCTTGGACCAGAAGACACCCAGGAACCTTCAAGAGGAGGTCAGAGGGGCCACCAGTTGGCAACAAGCTTGGAGGGCGCACCCTAGGGGGGCCAGGCTTGTGGGCCCCTTGATGCTCCTCTAACCCTAATCTTTGTTCTATAAACACCCAAATCTTCCCCATATACCAGAGGCCCGCTGCCGCAAGTTTCTGTCCTCGTGAGATCCCATCTGAAGACCTATTCCGGTACTCCGCCGGAGGGGGATTCGATCACGGAGGGCCTCTACATCAACCTTGCTGTACTTTCGATGATGTGTGAGTAGTTTACCACAGACCTACGGGTCAATAGCTAATAGGTAGATGGCTTTTTCTCTCTCTTTGATCTTCAATACAATGTTGTCCTCGATGTTCTTGGAGATCTATTCGATGTAATCTTCTTTTGCGGTGCGTTTGTTGAGATCCGATGAATTGTGTATTTATGATCAGATTATCTATGAATATTATTTGAGTCTTCTTTGAACTCTTTTATGCATGATTAAGATAGCTTTGTATTTCACTCCGATGTATTGATTTTGTTTGGCCAACTAGATTGATTTTTCTTGCCATGGGAGAGGTGCTTTGTAATGGGTTCAATCTTGCGGTGCTCATACCCAGTGACATAAGGGGACATGACACGTACTTGTATTGTTGCCATTAAGGATAAAAAGGTGGGGTTTATTTCATATAGATTGGATCTATGCCTCTACATCATGTCATCTTGCTTAAGGCGTTACTCCGTTATTGTTAACTTAATACACTAGATGCATGCTGGATAGCAGTCAATGTGTGGAGTAATAGTAGTAGATGCAGGCAAGAGTCGGTCTACTTGTCACAGATGTGATGCCTATATTCATGATCATTGCCTTAGGTATTGTCATAACTTTGCGCTTTTCTATCAATTTCTTAACAGTAATTTGTTTACCCACTGTATGCGTTCTTTCAAGAGAGAAGCCTCTAGTGAAAACTATGGCCTCCGGGTCTATTTTTATCATATTATTTTCAGATCTACAAAACTAAAAACCCAAAAATACCTTGCTGCAATTTATTTACCTTTACTTTATTTTGCACTTTTATTTATCTTTTATACCTATCTCTATCAGATCTCATCCTTGTAAGTAACCGTGAAGGGATTGACAACCCCTTTATCGTGTTGGGTGCAAGTATTTGTTTGTTTGTGTAGGTGCAACCATTGGTGACTTATGTGTTCCTCCTACTGGATTGATACCTTAGTTCTCAAACTGAGGGAAATACTTATCTCTACTTTGCTGCATCACCCTTTCCTCTTCAAGGGAAAAACCAACGCAAGCTCAAGAAGTAGCAGGAAGAATTTCTGGCACCGTTGCCGGGTAGGATCTACATCAAGCCTATCTAGTACCCATAATAAACTCTCATCTCTTGCATTTACATTATTTGCCATTTGCCTCTCATTTTCCTCTCCCACACTTCTAAAATGTTTTCAGAAAAACACATAAATATTTGCCTTTTTATTCGCCTTCTTTCCGTTCATCTTTTCATTTGCTTTTTGTTTGCTTGTGTGCTAAGATTGCTTTGTTATGATGTCTGAATCTGGGGAGGTTATTGTTGAAAAAACTAGTGAAAATCTTGAGGAAAAATTTGAATCTTGTGTTGTTAATCATGATTCTTTTTAAACTGATATTTCTACCAATCTTAAAACAAAGATCTATCGTGTGGGTGATGGTAATATTATTGGGAAGAATATTATTCAAGAATTTTTTGATTGCATGGGAGTTATGCCTATAACTAGGGGAACCATCCTTGATAATACAAATTCCTATGCAGATGCTATTTCTATGCTTATGGTTAAATTAGAAAGAGAATTTCTACACATCCATCCGGCTTTACAAAAGATGTTTTATGAATTCCCCAATATACATGATCCTATAGCTAAAAAATTTGTTACTATTATTCTTATCCGTGAATTTGACTACATAGTCCGAGAGGCTAGGGAAATTTTTGCTCGCTATAAAATAAAATTTGTGCATCCTCCAATAGAAGAAACTCTCTATGATAAAGAAACTCTACGTGGTTTGGAATCTAAGGATCATGTCGCTTTTAGTAACAATCTAAGGAAAAGAGTCCCTTATGCGGAAGTTATCCAAGCTTTGTACATTGATGCTTATGATAGATTTGATTGGGTCACTAAGGGAATCTATGAAGGGTTTAATAAAGAATGGATTGAAGATATGACTAGAGAACCTATTAAAAAAGAGATACATGTTTCATATGAAGATGTTTATGGTGATGATCTTGAATACGAATTTATGAATGCCAAAATTACTAATCGAAGTCCTTTCCATGAATTGAGCTCCCCCATTAGGAAGGAGGAACGTGAAAAGAGAAATTTACTAAGAAAAGTTTTGGAATATTTGATTAGTAAGGAATTGAATACCAAATATGACAATACCTAGATCTATGCAATATGCCTAGCTAGGGGCGTAAAACAATAGCGCTTGTTGGGAGGCAACCCATTTTTATTTTATGTTTTATGTTTTTGCTTCTGTTTTTCAATAAATATGAAATTATACTTCTTTTATGATTGTGTTTTGATGTTTTAATTAGTGTTTGAGCCCAGTAAGACCTTTGGGATGATTTGGAAGATCGTTGATTTGATTCTGAGAAAAAATAGAAACTTTTGTGTCCAGTAGCAGAATTGTTAAAATTTGCTGGAACATGTAAAAAATCTGAATTTTTTACACAAGATTTATATACATATTGCCTATGTTTTCCTAATTTTTAAGAATTTTTGGAGTTACAAAAGTACTCCCTCCGTTCCTAAATATTTGTCCTTTTAGAGATTTCAAATGGACTACCACATACGGATGTATATAGACATATTTTAGAGTGTATATTCACTCATTTTGCTTCGTATGTAGTCACTTATTGAAATATCTTGAAAGACAAGTATTTAGGAACAAAGGGAGTATGATCTGAATTCAGGTCTTTACAGATTATTCTGTTTTTGTCAGATTCTGTTTTCATTGTGTTGTTCGCTTATTTTGATGGATCTATGGGTAGTGTCGGGGGGTATGAGCCATGGTGAAGTTAGAATACAGTAGATATAATGAAAATATAAAATTGGTATGAGTTTACAACAGTACCTAAAAGTGCATATTTGTTTTATTATACTAACGGATCTCACGAGTTTTCTGTTGAGTTTTGTGTTGTGAAGTTTTAAAGTTTTGGATAAAGTTTCGATGGACTACGGAATAAGGAGTGGCAAGAGCCTAAGCTTGGGGATGCCCATGGCACCCCAAGTTAAAATTCGAGGACAACCAAGCATCTAAGCTTAGGGATGCCCCGGATGGAATCCCCTCTTTTGTCTTCAATCTATTAGTTACTTGAGGCTATATTTTTATTCACCACATGATATGTGTTTTGCTTGGAGCGTCTTGTATTATATGAGTCTTTGCCACAATGATCCTTGTTGTACACACCTTTTGAGAGGGACACACATTAATCGTGAATTTATTAGAATACTCTGTGTGCTTCACTTATATCTTTTGAGCTAGGTAGTTGCTCTAGTGCTTCACCTATATCTTTTATAGGGCGGCGGTGGTTATATTTTGAAGAAAATGATGAACTCTCATGCTTCACTTATATTATTTTGAGAGTCTTATAAATGGTATGGAAATTTTCTTAGGTTATGAATTTAGTCCTAATATGATGGGTATTCGTGAGGGATATAATAAAAACTTTCATGAAGATCATTGAATATATGAGAAGTTTGATTCCTTGCATTTGTTTTGAGATATAAAGATGGTGATATTAGAGTCATGCTAGTGAGTAATTGTGGTTTAGTAAGAATATTTGTGTTCAGGTTTGTGATTCCCGAAGCATGCATGTATGGTCTCTCGTTATGCTATGAAATTGGAGCATGATTTATTTGTGATTGTCTTCCTTATGAGTGGCGGTCGGGGACGAGTGATGGTCTTTTCCTACCAATCTACCCCCCTAGGAGCATGCGTAGTAGTACTTTGCTTCGAGGGCTAATAAACTTTTGCAATAAGTATGTGAGTTCTTTATGACTAATGTTGAGTGCATGGATTATACGCACTCTCACCTTTCCGCATTTTGCTAGCCTCTTCGGTACTGTGTATTGCCCTTTCTCACCTTGAGTTGTGGTGCAAACTTCGCCGGTGCATCCAAACCCCATGATATGATACGCTCTTTCACACATAAGACACCTTATATCTTCCTCAAAACAGCCACCATATCTACCTATTATGGCATTTCCATAGCCATTCCGAGATATATTGCCATGCAACTTCCACCATTCCATTTTTTATGACACATACCATCATTGTCATATTGCTTTGCATGATCATATAGTTGACATAGTATTTGTTGCTTGGCCACCGTTCATGTTTTTTATACATGTCATGCTAGATCATTGCACATCCTGGTACACCACCGGAGGCATTCATATAGAGTCATATTTTTGTTCTAGTATCGAGTTGTAATTCTTGAGTTGTAAGTAAATACAAGTGTGATGATCATCATTATTAGAGCATTGTCCCATGTGAGGAAAGGATGATGGAGACTATGATTCCCCACAAGTCGGGATGAGACTCCGGAATTAAAAATAAAAAAGAGGCCAAAGAGCCCAAAGAGCCCAAAATAAAAAAAGAAAATAAAAATAAAAAAATGAGAGAAAAAGACATAAGGGACAATGTTACTAACCTTTTCCACACTTGTGCTTCAAAGTAGCACATGTTCTTCATGATAGAGAGTCTCCTATTTTGTCACTTTCATATATTACTAGTGGGAATTTTTCATTATAGAAATTGGCTTGTATATTCCAACGATGGGCTTCCTCAAATGCCCTAGGTCTTCATGAGCAAGCAAGTTGGATGCACACCCACTTAGTTTTCTTTTGAGCTTTCATACACTTATAGCGTTGCTGCATCCTTTGCATGGCAATCCCTACTCCTTGCATTGACATCAATTGATGGGCTTCTCCATAGCCCGTTGATTAGCCTCGTCAATGTGAGACTTTCTCTTTTTTGTCTTCTCCACACAACCTCCACCATCATATTCTATTCCACCCATAGTGCTATATCCATGGCTCACGCTCATGTATTGCGTGAGAGTTGAAAAATCTGAAGCGCATGTAACACCCCATGTACTTAGCCACAGTGATCACCCTTAGTTAATGCCATGTCAGCAGGTCTAACAGTGCCTAATCGTCATTTGCATCATATTGCATTTCAAACTCCTAATTCAAACTAAAAGTGAAAATAAAAGTTGAGCAAATTTGAAAACTAAAATGTTCATTAAATAGCAAATAATTCAGAGGCAATTATTAAAATTGTAATTAACATTAAATGGATTAGTTAAGTGACCCGAACAACCTCGAACAGTGGCTAAAAGCAACATTTAATAATCTTTTAATTAATCTAAATTAAATATGAAATTTTATTTTTCCCAATCTAGTTTTTGGTGCTAGGTAATAATGCACTATAATATTTGGACTAGGTCACACATTTTACAAAAGTCATTTAGGTGCTAAGCAATTCGAAAACAGAAAAGAAAATTGAGACAGAAAATAAGAAATAAAAAAAGGCCTAGCGACTACTGTAATCTTAGGCCCTGTGCTACAGTAACCGGCCAAGCCCATCTAAGGGCCTTCCCCTTTCTCACGTACAGAGGAGGAGGCAGTGGCAATGGCATGTCGTTCATCCACGCGCCCTGGCCACTCCTGTCGCCGTGTCGACCATCCGACGGAACCCTGAGATGCATAAGAACCTCCCCGTCGCGGTAGACAAACCCTAATCCCCATTCTCCCCCTCGTTCACTCTCTGTTTCGATTTAGAACGCGCCCGAGTTTCACCGTGGCTGCGCCGTCGTCGTTCGCGTGGCCACCGGCCTCCCCGGCGCTCGGGAGGATGTCCAGGAGTTCTGTCGTCATCGACTCCTTCGCCTACCTCCGCTGAATCGAGCTAGGAGGCCCTGTACGCTCGCCATCGAGCACATCTTCGTCGGTACATCGCCGGCGTTCGACGTCGTTTGCCGCTTCTCTGGTACACCCCGGCCTTCATTGAGCCCACCACCGGACCCGCAGTGAGCTCCACTGCCGATTCCCCCTCTTTCCCCTTTCAATCTGTGTCGTTTACGCCATTGTTCATCGTCGTGGCCGGAGCTCAGTCTCTGCGTACTTCGCCCGCGGCCTCTTCGGCTGCTCGCTGCCGCTGTTGTTCGCTGCTCTGCCTAGTGCTGCTGCCCTTGCTGGTCGCCTGCTGCTGCTGCTAAGCGCTGCTGCTACGGCTGCTGCCGGCCATGGCCGTCCGTGTGTGCGTGCTGTGTGTGTGTTGCTGTGTGGTGTGCGTGCTGTGTGTGTGTGTGCATGAGTGTGTGTGGCCGGCTGGGCCACTGCCCAGTGGGGCCAGCCCAGAAAAAAATGAAAATGAAAATACTAAATAATAAAAATGATTACTGTTTTAATTAATTAGTTAATTAGTTAGTTAGATAGTTAATTATTTAGTTAATTAGTTAATTTAGTTAATTAACCTAGTTAACTACTGACAGGTTGACCCACTGTCACCCACATGGGCAAAATGCTGAGTACACTTCTATGTACCCATAGCATTTTGCTATTTAATTATTTTCGGCTTAAATTAATTCCAAAAAAATGCTAAAACCTTTGACAAATCATAGACAAATAACCGTAGCTCGGATCGAAAAACTTTCTACATGAAAGTTGATCAGAACAGCGAGACGAAGCCGACCGTGCTGTCTGTTTTCATGTCGGGACCCTCTATGGAGGTGAACCCGTAACTTTTTGCCCGTTTCTGTTAGGTGAATAGTGCATATACACCGGTTAATAAATCCAACTTAAATCCTAAAATAACTTAGATATGTCTTTAGGCAACCCTGCACTGCACGTTAGCATAGCCTGCTCGGTGTTGCATATGTTTGCTGTGTATTTATTTGTTTCCTCCCCCTTTTCTCTCTCGATAGAGCCCGGTACCGACGCAGCTCCGGAGACCGACTACACCATTGACGACCTTGCCCTTGCCGTAGAGCAACCAGGCAAGCCCCCCCTTTGATCATCCCGATATCGCCCATTCTATTTTCTCATGCTTGCATTAGATTTTGCTACTGTAATTGATTGCTCCTATTCTGTTGCATAGCCTGTTTTTGTAAACTACTGTTGATACCTGCCTGATATCCAAACTGCTTAGTATAGGCTGGGTAGAGACCCACTAGAGAACCCCACTTTGTCCCTTGTTGCCCCGCTGGATTACCACAAGACCCGATTAACGGGATTGAAGACCAGGCCCCGGCACCGCACATCACCCCCTTAGTGGTACGACACTACTGGGTTACTATCGAGTGCCGAGGGTGATACCTCGTTAGCACTTCTGATGTTAACCTTGTAGGATAGTTCATCGGTTGTGGTCATCGAGGGTGATTCCTCTGTCACCACTCCCGATAACGACGCTGTCGTGCAACACCTCAAGTATGAACCCATCGAGGGTGATTCCTCCGAGTTCACCTTGACGACTACATTAGGTGGAATCCATCGAGGGTGATTCCTCAGGTTCCCCCCTAGTGTTTGGACACACAGATACTTGGACTTTACAACTGATACTTGGAAAGGCGGGTCAACCCTGAGGGGTACCCGCGAATGATGGGATGTCGGGTTGACCTGGAGGTTACCCGAGAGATGAATACGAGGCGCAGCCGGGCATTCTTAGCCCTTGCAGCAAGTCCTCGAGACGGGGCGACGGGGTCACATCGATCATGAGTCTCTGCTCGTTACCGCAAGCCCCTAGTCCACTAACGATTTGGATATTTGATCCGAGCAGGCCTCTGGCCTGATAGCACTAACCATCACGTAGGAACAATTATGGGCACTCTGCATCGTAGCATCAGCCGAAAGCTCTGTCAGACGTCCAGTTCAGTAGTGCGGCATGGAGTGATTGGCGCCATCCACGACAGAGGTGGTGCTTGGATCTGAGCCATGTGCGCAACGACCCGGAGGGTGAGGGGCGATGGCCCAAGACCCCCTTGCGCTTAGGATATAGACTGACGGGGACCTCTCTGCTGAGCTGTAGGTAGGGTTGCGGTGTGTCGTTTGGTCGAGGCCGGGCATGACCTAGAAAAGTGTGTCTGGCCGGAGTTAAGCGAGCGTGGTGGGTAAGTTGGTGCACCCATGCAGGGAAGAAAACATCTATCGATAGTTGGTCCTACGGTAAAGGACACTCGGAGTTGTATCCCGATCGATACAACTAGAACTTGAGATGATACCTGGATATGTGGCTCTGGGATTGCTTTCTCGCAGGGAGTCAAGAAAGGATCTCTGGGCGAGGTTGATGATGACTGTATGGCTCTGGGATTGCTTTCTCGCAGGGAGTCGAGGAAGGATCTCTGGGTGAGGTTGATATCATTACTGCTACACTATATTGTACTGTTCTACTCTCTTCTATTGTTGTAAGACCGCTGAAGATGCTAGTCTTTGATAGGACTAGGCTTTCCTCTCTATTCTGGCATTTCTGCAGCCCAGTCCACATATACAGCCATTCTTTGATAATGTTGCATATGTAGTGTAGATCCTTGCTTGCTGAGTACTTCGGATGAGTACTCACGGTTGCTTTGCTTTCTTTTTCTCCCCATATCCATTTGATGCAACCAGATGACGGAGCCCCTGAGATAGCTGCTCCCGCCGACGACTGCTACTACTACCCCGAGGCTGGTTACTTCTACGAGCTTGCCGACGACCAGGAGTAGGTTCGGAGGGTCCCAGGCAGGAGGCCTGCGCCTTTCGATCGTAGTGTTTTCTTTTGCCCCGCCTTTCTAAAGGCCTTTCTGTTTCTCTTTTATATCTGTACTCAGATATCTGATGCTTCCGCTGACACTTGTATGCCATCGAGCTATGTATTCGAGCCCTCGAGGCCCTGGCTTGTAATATAAAGCTTGTATGACTTTATTTATGTTTTAGAGTTGTGTTGTGATATGTTCAAGTGAGTCCTTAGGCTTGATCATGTGCATTTGCGTGTATGATTAGTGCAGGATTAAGCCGGGGGCGTCACAGTGCGTTAAAAAGTATGAACCAATTGCTTGGCTTGTCATTGCGGTTGTGCATGATAAATACTTTCTATTAAGAAGATAGAGCATGAGAAGATTATATGATTTTGTAGGGATAACTTTCTTTAGCCATAATATTTTGAGAAGAAATGATTGCTTTTTAGTATGCTTGAAGTATCATTGTTTTTATGTCAATATTAAACTTTTGTTTTGAATCTTATGGATCTGAATATTGATGCCACATTAAGAAAGATTACATGATAAACATGTTAGGTAGCATTCCACATCAAAAATTCTGTTTTTATCATTACCTACTCGAGGACGAGCAGGAATTAAGCTTGGGGATGCTTCATACGTCTCCAACATATCTATAATTTTTT
Source organism: Thinopyrum elongatum (assembly GCA_011799875.1). Classification (NCBI taxonomy): domain Eukaryota; kingdom Viridiplantae; phylum Streptophyta; class Magnoliopsida; order Poales; family Poaceae; genus Thinopyrum; species Thinopyrum elongatum. The sequence goes on from CM022301.1 coordinate 432,874,873, forward strand.
ATTGTTTGATGCTATTATATTATCCATCTTGGATATTTTATATGCATTATTATGCTATTTTATATCATTTTTTGGGACTAACCTATTAACCTAGTGCCAAGTGCCAGTTGATGTTTTTTCCTTGTTTTTGTCTTCTACAGAAAATCAATACCAAACAGAACGAAATTTTTTGATGATTTTTCTTGGAGCACAAGACACCCAGGAACCTTCGGGAAGAGGTCAGAGGGGCTACAGATTGGCGACAAGCTCACAGGGCGCGCCCTAGGGGGGCTCGCCCTGCAAGCTTGTGGGCCCCCTGAGGCTCCTCTAACCCTAATTCTTCTTCTATAAATACCCAAATATTCCCTGTAGACTACAGGGCACTAAAAACACTTTTCTGCCGCCGCAAGTTTCTGTCCTCGTGAGATCCCATCTGGAGACCTGTTCCGGTACTCCGCCGAAGGTGGATTCGATCACGGAGGGCCTCTACATCAACCTTGCTGCCCTTCCGATGATGTGTGAGTAGTTGACCATATACCTATGGGTCCATAGCTAGTAGCTAGATGGCTTCTTCTCTCTCTTTGATCTTCTATACAATGTTCTCCTCGATGTTCTTGGAGATCTATTCGATGTAATCTTCTTTTGTGGTGCGTTTGTTGAGATCCGATGAATTGTGTATTTATGATCAGATTATCTATGAATATTATTTGAGTCTTCTCTGAACTCTTTTATGCATGATTAAGATAGCTTTGTATTTATCTCCGATCTATTGATTTGGTTTGGCCAACTAGATTGATTTTTCTTGCCATGGGAGAGGTGCTTTGTAATGGGCTCAATCTTGCGGTGCTCATACCCAGTGACAGAAGGGGACATGACACGTATTTGTATTGTTGCCATCAAGGATAAAAAATGTGGGGTTTATTTCATATTGATTGGTTCTATCCCTCTACATCATATCATCTTGCTTAAGGCGTTACTCCGTTCTTGTTAACTTAATACACTAGATGCATGCTAGAAAGCGGTCGATGTGTGGAGTAATAGTAGTAGATGCAGGCAGGAGTCGGTCTACTTGTCATGGACGTGATACCTATATTCATGATCATTGCCTTAGATATCGTCATAACTTTGCGCTTTTCTATCAATTGCTCAACAGTAATTTGTTTACCCACCATATGCGTTCTTTCAAGAGAGAAGCCTCTAGTGAAACTATGGACCCCGGGTCTATTTTTATCATATTATTTTCAGATCTACAAAACCAAAAACCCAAAAATACCTTGCTGCAATTTATTTACCTTTACTTTATTTTGCACTTTTATTTATCTTTTATACCTATCTCTATCAGATTTCATCCTTGCAAGTAACCGTGAAGGGATTGACAACCCCTTCATCGCATTGGGTGCAAGTATTTATTTGTTTTTGTAGGTGCAACCGTTGGTGACTCACTGAGGGAAATACTTATCTCTACTTTGCTGCATCACCCTTTCGTCTTCAAGGGAAAAAACAACGCAAGCTCAAGAAGTAGCAGTTGCACCTCTTCAAGGGAAATACTTATCTCTACTTTGTTCGATGCCTAATCAGAAGGTGAAAGGGATTTACATCAATGAAAATAAGTATTGCGTTTGATACTAGAGTAGATCATCTCTAGGAAGGTGGCTCGTGATTTACATATGAAGCCAAGCGTGAGGAATAACTTTGGAGACAGGGGTGTACATGAGAGTCAGGTTACGATCCTATGGAACTGTGGGTTATGGGCCCACCATGTGGGTTAATAGTGGGAAGAGTGGTGACATCTTGTACGGTCATGATAGCAAGGCAGGTCAGAGGATAGCCTTTCAGTTATGTTGGCACCAACATTGGTACCAAGGGCGAGGGACTGATACATCTCCAACATATCTATAATTTTTGCTTGTTCCATGCTGTTATATTATCATTCTTGGATGTTTTACAATCATTTTATAGCAAATTTATATCATTTTTTGGGACTAACCTATTGACATAGTGCCCAGTGCCAGTTGCTGTTTTTTGCTTGTTTTTTACTTCGCAGAAAATCAATACCAAACGGAGTCCAAACACAGCAAACTTTTTGGAGATTTTTTCTGGACCAGAAGACACCCGGTGGGCCAAAGAAGTACCAGAGGGGAGCTCCGAGGGGAGCATAACCCACCAGGGCGCGCCTGGGGGCCCAGGCGCGCCCAGGTGGGTTGTGCCCACCTCGGTGGCCTCCCGCACCGCCTCTTCGCCCTATAAATTCCCAAATATTCCAAAACCCCCGGGGGTAACCCTATAAGTTCCGCCGCTGCAAGCCTCTGTAGCCACGAAAAACCAATCTAGACCCCGTTTCGGCACCCTGCCGAAGGGGGAAATCATCACCGGAGGCCATCTTCATCATCCCTATGGCCACCATGATGAGGAGGGAGTAGTCCACCCTCGGGGCTGAGGGTTTGTACCAGTAGCTATGTGTTTAATCTCTCTCTCTCTCTCTCTCTCTCTCTCGTGTTCTTGAGATGTCACGATCTTGATGTATCGCGGGCTTTGTTAATATAGTCAGATCATATGGTGTTTTCCCCTCTCTATCTTGTTGTGAATTGAGTTTTCCCTTTGAGATTTCGTTCTTATCGGATTGAATACTTTTATGGATTTGAGAACACTTTATGTATGTCTTGCTATGAATACCCGTGGTGACAATCGGGTATCATATTGATTCACTTGATATATGTTTTAGCACTCAACTCGTGGATTCCCGAGGTGACATTGGGGTGATCTATGTATAGGGGTTGATGCACGTTCTTGTCTTTGTTTCTCCGGTAGAAATCTTGGGGCACTCTTTGAGGTTCTTTGTGTTGGATTGAGTATTATGAATCTGAAATTGTTTGATGCATATCGTATAATCAACTCACAGATACTCGCGGTGACATTGGAGTATCTAGGTGTCATTAGAGTTGGTCGATGTGTATCATATGGTGTTATTTTAGTACGAACTCTTGGTTAGATCGATCGGAAAGAATAGCTTGGTGTTATTTTAGTACGAACTCTAGGATAGATTGATCGGAAAGAATAGCTTTGAGGTGGTTTCGTACCATACAAACAATTTTGTCTTATGTTCTCCGTTAGATAGGAACTTTGGAGTGATTCTATGGTTATATGATCCAATTATATTAGCATTGTTGAGAGATTGCACTAGTGAAAGTACGGACCCTAGGCCTCATTTTCAAGCATTGCAATACTGTTTGTGCTCCGTTTTATCAATTGCTACCTTGCTGTTTTTTATTGTTCCTATTACATAAATCAGGATCTACTATCCATATTACACTTGTATCACCATCTCTTCGCCGAACTAGTGCACCTATACAATTTACCATTGTATTTGGTGTGTTGGGTACACAAGAGACTTTTTATTATTTGGTTGCAGGGTTGTTTGAGAGAGACCATCTTCATCCTACGCCTCCCACAGATTGATAAACCTTAGGTCATCCACTTGAGGGAAAATTGCTAATGTCCTACAAAACTCGGCACTTGGAGGCCCAACACGAGTCTACAAGAATAAAGTTGCGTAGTAGACATCAAGCTCTTTTTTGGCACCGTTGCCGGGGAGGTGAGTGCTTGAAGGTATATCTTTAGATCTTGTAATCAAATCTTTTAGTTTCTTGTTTTATCACTAGTTTGGTTTATAAAAAGAAGACTAAAAAAATGGAATTGAGGTGGTCTCATATTGTTCATCTTTATAATGTCTTTCTTGAAAATGATGGAAAGGAAAATTGTGCTCAATTGATAGAAGAAGAATTCAATAAAATGTTTAGCATAAATTCCATGAATTATGAGCATGATTGTAATGTTGCTAGTACGAATTCTTTGAATATCCATGATGCTAATGATATGAAAAACCATAAGCTTGGGGATGCTATGTTTGATGAAGATCCTATTTTTAGTCCCCCAAGTATTGATAAGAATATTTACTATGATGAAAGCATGCCTCCTATTTATGATGATTATATTGATGAAAGTGGATTTGGAGAAGTCATGACTTTATTTAATGATGAATCCACTTTTTTGGAAGATGTTTCAATTGATTACGAAAACAAAGTTGCTATCTATGATGATTATGGTGATGACATGTATGCTGTATTGAATAATGATAACCATGAAACTTGTCATCATGATTTTAATTTCCAATCACATGATAGTTATTTTGTTGAGTTTGCTCCCACCACTATTCATGAGAATAAATTTGCTTATGTGGAGAGTAAGAAAATTTCTATGCTTGTGGATTATGAAAAGAATGCTTTATGTGATAGTTATATTGTTGAATTCATTCATGATGCTACTGAAAATTATTATGAGAGGGGAACATATGCTTCTACATATTTCAATAATATCAAGTTTCCTCTCTTTATGTAGAAAGTTTTGAAGTTGCACTTGTTTTGCCTTCCTATGCTAGTTGATTCTTGCTCCTATAAATTGTTTGCTCACAAAATACCTATTCATAAGAAGTGGGTTAGACTTAAATGTTCTTGTCATGTGATTCATGATGCTCTTGTTATGTTTCAATTCTTATCTTTTATGTGAGCATCATTGAAATCATCATGCCTAGCTAAAAAGGCATTAAAGAAAAGTGCTTGTTGGGAGACAACCCAACATTTACCCCTACTGTTTTTGTGTGTTCACATGATTAGGCTACTGTAGTAATCATGTTTCATAGCTTTTGTTTCAATAAAGTGCCAAGTAAAGCCTTTGGGATAGTATGGATGATACTTGACTTGATTCTGTGCAAAAATAGAAACTTTTGCTTCCAGTAACATAATTGTTTAAATTCACTGGAGCGTCTAAAAACTCTGAATTTTTTACATATTATTTACCTACAAATTTCCTACGATTTCCATAATTCTCAGATGTTTTGAAGTTACATAAGTATGACCTTAATTCAGATCTTTACGTACTGTTCTGTTTTTGACAGATTCTGTTTTCAATGCATAGTTTGCTTGTTTTATGGTTTCTATGGCTTATATTGCTTAATATAAATTATGAAAATTGTAGAGTACAGTAGGAATTGTGTGAGAACAATTATGAATCTTGTCTTTTATAGTACCAAAGTGAATGATTTGTCTTTATCATACTAACCCATCTCACGAAATTCCGTTAAGTTTTGTGTGATTGAAGTTTTCAAGTTTTGGGTGAGATATCGATATGAGGAGAATAAGGAGTGACAAGAACCTAAGCTTGGGGATTCCCAAGTCACCCCCAAGGTAATATTCAAGGAATATCCAAGCAACTAAGCTTGGGGATGCCCCGGAAGGCATCCCCTCTTTCGTCTCTGACATTATCGGTAACCTCACTTGGAGCTATAATTTTATTCGTCACATGATATGTGTTTTGCTTGGAGCGTCATTTTCTTTTATTTGTATTTTCTTGCTGCTATTTATAATAATGTTTTGCATCTTTCATTTCAATAAAAATGTCAAGGATGGCCTTTACCATGCTTATTTTGCAAGTCTATTTGTTGCTGTTTCAAAACAGAAAGTTTAGCGCTGTTGTAAAAATTCCCGAGAAAAGTCAGAATGTGATAAAATGTTGAAACTTCTTGCACAATAAGCTCTGATAAATTTTATACAGTGTTCTAAATGTTCAGAATTTTTGGAGTTAGATAAGTATGAATACTCTTGCATCCTTTTCAGACTGTCCTGTTTTGGCAGATTGCTGTTATGTTTGCATTGTTTGCATATGTTTTCTTGTTTAATGATTCTATTTGAGGATAGGAATATTAAACATGCAGAGGCATTTATTATGCAATGTTAAATAATAATTTTAGTGATTTGCTAAAGTAGAGAATGATAAGGTTATGCATTGATTTATACTAACGTATCTCACGAGTTCTTGTTGAGTTTTGTGTGGATGAAGTTTTTAAGATTTAGGGAAACCGTGATATAAAAGGAATTAAGGAGACACAAAATCTCAAGCTTGGGGATGCCCAAGGCATCCCAAGATAATATTTCAAGAAGTCTCAAGCATCTAAGCTTGGGGATGCCCCGGTAGGCATCCCACCTTTCTTCATCAACAATTATCGGTTAGTCTTGGTTGAGCCTAAGTTTTTGCTTCTTCACATGATGTGTGCTATTCTCGGAATGTCATTTAATTTTTGTTTTGCTTGTTGTTTTCATAAAATACTTAGATCTGAAAGTTTTTTAAATAAGAGAGAGTCCTCACATAGCTACCCATTTACTTAACTACTCGCATGATCTTCACTTATATCTTTTTCGAGTAGTTTGTCATTTGCTCTAGTGCTTCACTTATATCTTTTTGAGCATGGTGTGCTTTATTATTTTTTAAGAAGTTCTCTCATGCTTCACTTATATTATTTTGAGAGAAGAAAATTGTTATGCTCATGTTCTTCACTTAAATTTGTTTGAGCTTGTCAAAAGTAATTGCAATATATTAAACTAGTTCCAAAGTGATAGATATTCAAGAGGGATATAATAAAAACTTTCATGAAGATCATTGGACAAAATAAACTTGATTCTTTGTAATAGTTTTGAGATATGATGATAGTGATATGTGAGTCATGTTGATGAGTAATTATGCTTTAGTAAGAATATTGGTGTTAAGGTTTGTGATTCCCTATGCAAGCATGAAAGTCAATAGTTATGCAATGAAATTACATCCTACTTGTGGTGCATTATTCGGTGTTAGTTATGCTTAATGCTCGTTTATGTTAATTTTCATTTCTTGGTTGGTTGCTTCTCAATCTATTTTCTAGCCTCCATTTGTACTAAGTGGGAATACTACTTGTGCCTCCAAAATCCTTTAACCCAGTTTTGCCACATGAGTCCACCATACCTACCTATATGTGGTATTTCCATGCCGTTCTAAGCAAATTTGCATGTGCCATCTCTAATTTTCAAAATAATTTCCTTTTTGTGTGCTCGTACCGCTCATGAAACGGTAGGGGGTGGCTGATATTTTTCCATGCTAGATATTTTATTCTCAAGATGAGTGTTTATTCACTTGTCATTGCACGAGAGTACGGGAAAGTTAATAGGGATGCCCAGTCACAAAATGAAAAATGAATTTACTTTATGTTGTCAAATAATAAATTCCTTGGAAAGTGTTGGTATGGACGGTACCCGTGGATACGGCTAGCCGTGGAATGTGAAAGAATGGTGGAAAAAGGAATAAACTATATTTTCTGTTAGGGAACCGCCTATGATATATCTAGCATGGAAAGTATTGGGAACCACTCGATCATTTTCGTTGACAGGAAAAGCATGCCACCCAAAATGTTTCTATCTCTCTTTTTCGCTTTGAGCTCTGGCACCTCTACAAATCCCTACTTCCCTCTGCGAAGGGCCTATCTATTTACTTTATGCAAATTTTATTTTTATTTGAGTCTCCATCTTCTCTTATAAAGCACCAACTAGGGGGCACTATGATCATACTTGAGCATTGGATGTAGCTAATATGCGAGTGTGTTTCATGAATGGATCAATGATTGAGCATGATGGGCTAGGGATAGCTTTCTTTAGTGTTGATATTTTGAAAGACATGGTTGCTTGTTGCTATGCTTGAGTATTGAAATCTCCATGTCAAAACTAGACTATTGCTTTGAACCATATAAAAGTCCATATGCCCATGCTACAAAAGAAAAGAATATGTGATGAACATGTTAGGCAGCATTCCACATCAAAAATTCTGTTTTATCATTTACCTACTCGAGGACGAGTAGGAATTATGCTTGGGGATGCAGATACGTCTCCAACGTATCTATAATTTTTGCTTGTTCCATGTTGTTATATTATCATTCTTGGATGTTTTACAATCATTTTATAGCAACTTTATATCATTTTTTGCGACTAACCTATTGACATAGTGCCCAGTGCCAGTTGCTATTTTTTACTTCGAAGAAAATCAATACCAAACGGAGTCCAAACACAGCAAAACTTTTTGGAGATTTTTTCTGGACCAGAAGAAACCCGGTGGCCAAAGAAGTACCAGAGGGGAGCTTCGAGGGGAGCACAACCCAGTAGGGCGCGCCTGGGAGCCCAGGCGCGCCCAGGTGGGTTGTGCCCACCTCGGTGGCCTCCCGCATCGCCTCTTCGCCCTATAAATTCCCAAATATTCCAAAACCCCCGGGGGTAACCCTAGATCAGAAGTTCCGCCGCCGCAAGCCTCTGTAGACACAAAAAACCAATCTAGACCCCGTTCTGGCACCCTGTCGGAGGGGGAAATCATCACCGGAGGCCATCTTCATCATCCCTATGGCCACCATGCTGAGGAGGGAGTAGTCCACCCTCGGGGCTGAGGGTTTGTACCAGTAGCTATGTGTTTAATCTCTCTCTCTCTCTCTCTCGTGTTCTTGAGATGTCACGATCTTGACGTATCGTGGGCTTTGTTAATATAGTCGGACCATATGATGTTTTCCCCTCTCTATCTTGTTATGAATTGAGTTTTCCCTTTGAGATTTCGTTCTTATCGGATTGAATACTTTTATGGATTTGAGAACACTTTATGTATGTCTTGCTATGAATACCCGTGGTGACAATCGGGTATCATATTGATTCACTTGATATATGTTTTGTCACTCAACTCGCGGATTCCCGAGGTGACATTGGGGTGATCTATACATAGGGGTTGATGCACGTTCTTGTCTTTGTTTCGTCGGTAGAAATCTTGGGGCACTCTTTGAGGTTCTTTGTGTTGGATTGAGTATTATGAATCTGAAATTGTTTGATGCATATCGTATAATCAACTCACGGATACTCGCGGTGACATTGGAGTATCTAGGTGACATTAGAGTTGGTTGATGTGTATCATATGGTGTTATTTTAGTACGAACTCTTAGTTAGATCGATCGAAAAGAATAGCTTGGTGTTATTTTAGTACGAACTCTAGGATAGATTGATCGGAAAGAATAGCTTTGAGGTGGTTTCGTACCCTACAAACAATTTCGTCTTATGTTCTCCGTTAGATAGGAACTTTGGAGTGATTCTTCATCACACGTTGAGGGATGGTTATATGATCCAATTATATTAGCATTGTTGAGAGATTGCACTAGTGAAAGTACGGACCCTAGGCCTCATTTTCAAGCATTGCAATACCGTTTGTGCTCCATTTTATCAATTGCTACCTTGCTGTTTTTTATTGTTCCTATTACAAAAATTAATATCTACTATCCATATTACACTTGTATCACCATCTCTTCGCTGAACTAGTGCACCTATACAATTTACCATTGTATTTGGTGTGTTGGGGACACAAGAGACTTTTTATTATTTGGTTGCAAGGTTGTTTGAGAGAGACCATCTTCATCCGACGCCTCCACGGATTGATAAACCTTGGGTCATCCACTTGAGGGAAAATTGCTACTGTCCTACAAAACTCTACGCTTGGAGGCCCAACACGAGTCTACAAGAATAAAGTTGCATAGTAGACATTAGGGACAAAGAGAACCATTTTCCTGCTCATTGAAATGAGGCGGACCAATAGGCAAAGTTCTCGTCCATCGGTGGTTACCGGAATGTCAACAACAATAGTAACAGGGTTTTACTGACAGAGTTGTACACCGAGGTGTTTACATTAGCAGGGAATTACCACTGCTCAGATAAGTTAGATTATGAGAAAGGTTATACAAAACAATGGAAAGGAAAATGTGATTAGTATATTAATCAGACCAATGGAAAGGAAAATGCGTTTATACCCAAGTATCAAGAGTATATCTTTCCTAAGGAAAGGAAGAGCATGATATACCTAATAAGGCTCCAAGTATGTAACCATTTAAACAAAGGGGCAAGGATTTAATGAGGTTTACCCATACAACGGTGTTTGGATAACTGATCAAGAAAAATTTAGCATTGCGCTTCCAATGTTCTTGCTGATGTTTGGTTACCACAATCATGCTTCGAGATAGCATTGACATGGTCATCAGGTAAAGGTTAGACTTTGGATACACAAAGGATCCATCGGAAACAACTTATAAAATAAGGCATACAATTTCAGCAAGGAAAAGATGAGGATGTGGCCGACGGGCTCAGCAACAATTCATCGAGATTTCCATAAACATGGATTTTCACAATTAAGTGAACAAGGTGATAGCATTGGTCACACCAAAGTATATAATGAAGTATGTTCGAGGAGAACTTCCACAATTAAACACAAGGACCAAGATATGATTGGAGATGGCGAGAAGTGTTACTTTATCAAAAATTCTTGAGAGGTGGAGCAATTCTCACAACATTCTTGACATAAAAGATGGTAATACTCCAAGGTAGAACATAACATAAGTTGGATAGCAAGGAACCACTGGTACAGCGAGGTGCTATACACACGGTTTTTAACCCCTTTCCGCGACGGCATTTTGAACCGTCGCCAACTGAGTGACTGCGATAGGGGCGTCCTTCCCACACGACCCAGAAACCGTCGGGGATAGGGAGCCATGATGCAGAGGCCTTGCCAAATGTAATCGTATGTGATGCAGCACACACTAAATTCTTTCGCACGTGCGGGATCAGTGATTAAACGTTTCTAATGATGCAGTGAAACCAAACGGTGTGTCGTAATGAACCGTTTGGGAAACAGTATGTAAGGCACACGGGCCAACATATGAACTGTGTGTGATATGTGCCCCATCGCACACGAGTTTTCTGCGGAACCCGTTTGCCATGAAAGACTCCATCGCACACGTTTCCCAACAATTACCATGTGCGATAATGTTCTATCACAAACGGTTTAGGAGCCCCTTCGCACACATACAAGTGTTCTATCACAAACGGCAAGAGTGACGTGTGCTTTTCCTTTGGGATCCCACACGTTTCCTGAAAATTTTACGACTGGGATTGTATTTTACATTGGGCACAGTTTACTCCGAGCTCTCGTGTGCGATAATGTGATATCACAAACAGTTTCGGAGCCCCTATGCACACATAGTAGTGCTGCAAATCGTTTGCGATCTGCTGTGTATCACCGATGGTTCAGCTACGATTGACGTATGCTTTCCGATGTGGATCGCACACACTCATTTAGTTGAACCGTGTGCGGAGCAATTGCCAGGTTTAAACAAAAATATCCCATTTGAATCGACATGCAAAAAGCAAATTCGCCACAATATTCAATAGAACAAATATCAATTGAACAAATAGTGTCCACAGGAAGAACATTCATCAGATTTCGCAATAATTGCAATTGAAAAAATGGTAGCTAAATTCCAATGATTTGTCGACATATATATATGCATTACATAATTATTCATAGTGTACGAAATACGAAGACCTCATCAGATGGAAAACTATGGATCCATGCGTATATGTTTAGCGGCTAACTCTTACTCAATGTTTCAGGAGAACGCATGCTGAAATCTTCATTATCACCAGTGGGATTGATGTAGTGATTCAGGAAGAAGTCGCTGATAAATCTCCGAACCATCAGCAATTCATCAGCGGGGAGCGGTTCAGGGGTCCTCGGTTCTAAGATGAGCTGCAGTATTTTTAAGATCAGAATGTGCCATATTAGTGGAGTAGAAGATATTAATCAAGATAGACTTACTGGTACTAATTCGCAAGCATCTTCACAACTATCAGCAGATTTGCAGATGGAGATCATGTGTCTGCAAACATAGTATCCACAAAGGTTGGTCCCTGCTTGTTGCTGAGGACACTAAAACTTTTTGTACAGAATTAGTCATGTATTTGTCCTGTTAGGAACAACCTAACCGGTGTTAGATGTATTTTTTTCTTTGGGCAGAAATAGAAAGAGGTTTGTTTAGAAGCTTGAACATTTGACTAGCGTAAGAAAAGGTATCTGCAGACTATTGGATACATTTTTCGAAAATAACGGATTTCGGTGTGTTACCGAAGAAACGATCTCGTGCTCCAGAGGTAGTTCCCTCTTGAACAGGTTCCCTGGTTTAGTTTTCCACAATGCGAACACACTGCAAATGAAGATGAATTTTCACAACATCAATTATTGAACCAGATATGAATGCAAATTAATTTCAACATCATAGAATTCAATACCTATCCATGAATTGCTGAAGATTCGTCAGATCCTGAGCGTTTGTTGACTCTCTCAGAGAATCCATGTAGTAAACTATGTTCTTATTTGGAACAATGAATACCAATATCCAGTGATTGCTACATATTAAGAAAGCCATGAACTTACGAATTATGTCGAAATCTGAAAGACAATCAATGTATGTGTGGTTGCTTACTTGACTTACCATTCATGATATGGCCAGAGAAATGATTCTGCATGGGACTTGTTTTCGAAGATACGGACGACCGTGTTAATGGCCCACTCCCGTGCATCCTTACCATCTAATGTTGTGCCATTTGCTCATGCAGGATCTATGAAATACACACTCTCCATTTTTCTTCTCTGCGCTTTCAATCCCCTGAGAGGGATAAAATGAAGTTAGCTGTTTATCATTTACAGCCTTGTATGGAAAATTTGATCAGAGTTTGTTAAGTACTTACAAAATCAGGCATCTAACAAGAGTGGCACCAAGCTCGTTGAAGTTGAAGAAGAGATGTAAGTCCTCGAAACTCACACTAATGGAACCAGCATCGTGTCGGAAATGATCTCTATTGTAGTGGACTAGCAGAACATGATGACCTGCTGACATTTGATCCATGCAATATTTATGTAACTCGCGGCAACTGGAGCTGCACTCATCAAAGTATTCACCAACAAGAAATGGCTGGCCATGGACATAATTGCGTGCTTCAAGTATGTCTGCTTTATTTTTAGCAAGCAGCAAAGTTATTTCTTCATCATCCATGCCGTCAGAAATAATATTACTCCCCGATTCGAACAACTTGCTGTTAATTTGGTTCTGGGCGATGAGTGCTTTAAGTAAGAGGCAATCGTTCTCTTTCTTCTTCGCTCTCACGGCGCACTTCCTCACGGGTGCAGCCTTTTTGCCCGCTTCCTTCTTGGTACTTGAAGCACTTCTGGTACAACGTTTGGTTGGCTGAAAGGCAGGCTGCCGAGCAGACGGTGAAGCTTCGACGGACTGCTTAGCAGACGGTGAAGCTTCAACAGACTGCTTAGCAGACGGTTTAGCTATGCCGGACCGCTGAGCTGGCGGTGCTATTGTGACGGACTACTAGGCTATAGGATCAGAGGCATCGGACTGCTGACGATGCGTTGAAGCTATGTCGGGTTTCTGCGCAGGTGATGCCAATTTGTCGGTGTGCTGAGGAGGCCGTGCCAACGCGTTGGTTTGCTGAGCAGGAAGTGCTGACGCATTGGTGTGCTGATCACACGGCTGCAGACCGACGGACTGATGAGCAGTCGGTTCTGGACCTACAGACTGCTTAGCAGGCGGTTCCGAAGCATCAGACTGCTTAGCAGTCCGTTCCACCAGGTTGGTCTGCTAAGCATGTGCTGCAGCTGGGTCTTCCCCCGCTGCTTCAGCGGCCGGCATCTGAACCGGTGGTGCATCTTCAGCAGTTGTAGGCCTTGCCACTGGCTGCTCTAGGGCGTATGATGACATGGCCTGTACAGCACAAAGTCGGGCCAGCTGATCATAGGTTGATGCATCAGCCGTCGGATTACGAGTATTAGGTTCTTTGGGGAAGCACGCGAGAGCTGCTGTGGCAAGGAGAGCGTCACCGGTTGAGGGGCGACATTGGTTGCTCTTGGCGGGGCTTCAGGGATCTCATCCATGAACTCTATTTCCTTTCATGGCCACTGGATGTGATGTAACAGTGTTTCTCCCAAGGTCCTTTGCTCATCAAAGTCTCATAGGACATTCTTCAGGGAAAATTCATTGAATCCAGGCTTTACTTCAGTCACGTAGCACTTCACACAGCCCGGCTTCAATGGCACATTGTCCAAAAAGAGGCCCTCTTCCAAGAAGGGTGGGCAAACCCAGGCTGTTGCACATTTTAATGTACCTTCATAATGTGTAAGCATGCCATTCAATCTGTCTTTCATTCCAGATAGATCAGATATAGCATCATCATGAGCAGCTGCAGTTTTAGTGTCGCTGGGGTCAGCTGATGCACAGCTACTCTTCTGCGGTGTTGTGGCGCAATAACCAGCATCCTCCATGCCTGCCTCCCCTCCCATCTGCTGGCTATCTGTCAGTGTTAGAGTCTTCTGCATCATCATTGAGTCCTCAATATCCTTTCGAACAGCCGGATACATGTCCTTCCTCAACCTTTCATACAATTCATTTTGCTTCATTTCACTCCTCGCTTTTTTCATGCTGAGCCTCTCTTCTTTGCTGAGTGTGAAAGCCCTCTTGTGCGGGACATTAACACCTATACCCCTTGCACGGCCAGGGGGCTCTCTTATTTCCAGAGCATCGTAAAGAATGCCACATGGCCCTGAGTTCCTGTAGAACCTTCCAGGGATCTTGGAAGCCTTTGACATCACGTGATACAGTTCTTCGTCATGTGAGTTTTCAAAGTAATAAGTTCCGTTATCACGCCTCCTTGCACGTGCCTGCAAGTAGTCTCTAGCACGTTCGCCCCTGATTTCACTAAAGGCCAGTTTCCCACCCACAGCTACTGCTTCTTTGTCCTCCTGGTCCCATATCGGTTTCATGCCATAGTATCCTGCCACACCCATACGGTGGGGGTGTGTGTTCCTCTTCTAAAGTTCTGATTGCTTGGCTCTCTTCTCAGCAAACTCTGTAGTTGCCCTGACCCTTTTGAATTCTGCCCATCCTGCCTTTGTAATTTGTGGGTATGCGGGGATTGGGTCCTTGCCTTCACTCAAGTACTTCTTGTACATCACGTGCTTCTAGTTTCTCCAAGCATCCCTAGCCTTCTTCAGTGCAGCATGTTCCACCTGCATTCTCCACTGCTCTGGAACTTTGAAGTGATCCATGATCTCCCGGACTATCATTTGCCATGTTTCTATGTCAGCCTTCCGAAACCCCGGCAGATTAATGTTGAGCCTTGCTCTGCCAACAAATCCACACACACTCCTGAACCTCGTGCGTGCTTTATCTGGTTTAGTTGGAGCCCAAGACTTTAAATCGATCTCAGTTACTTCATATACACCTTTAGGCTGGTGTGTGGGCTTCCTTGGATCGTTCCTCCGTCTCCTGACCGGAAGGGTAATTGCTGCAGCTCTATCCCGTTCAAGATTACTTGATCCTTCACGATTTGCTTAAGACATAGGGTTGTCGGAATCAGATGAAGATACATCGCCTGAAGCATGAGTGTTGTCGCTGCTACTCGGCATCTACAGAGAACACATGCGAAACTCAGGAAAGGAGGATAACCATAAAACTAACAACTTGGTATCAAGCTGTCTAAACATGTCATGCAATAATTTAGAAAATGTACGGCTTATTTGTTATGTTTGTGTGACTCGGGCGCCCACGATCTGTAAATCGACAGTAACTTATTGGAACAAATACAGCTTATATGTACTAGTTAGGAAGGTAGATAATGAACATATATACACTTTCCGTTATTTTATAGCCAATTTGGGAACATACGGAACGAAATAGGAAGAGGGATTGCAAGGAAATATGCCTCACCGCGATGGAGAGCAGTAACTAACAGGTTTCTTAATGCAAACCCGGCAGGACCACAGGAGAGGTGAGGGTTACAGGATCGATATGCTCGAGGTTGGCTGGCGAGCAAACGAAGATGGCGAGGCGCGGACAGCCGCGTGTTGGGAACGGCAGTGGAGGCAGGGTTGACGCCGAAGAGCGGGCATACGGCCCGAGTGAGCACGCCGGCGCCGGAGAGGGTTCTGCTGTGGATCTGGGGGAGGGGGGAGCTGGCGATGGGATTGAGTGGACTAATTGTAACACCCTGGTTTTTGGCCCTTTCTTTTTCCTTTTTGATTTATTTGGTTTTTGCTCTGATTTTCTTTTTGGAGAGGATCTGTGGACTTGAAACCTGGGAGACCCTCATTTCTTCTCCTCCCAAGTGGTTCATCATTCTCAAATATATCCCAAGATGATTTCATCTCCATTCTAGCTCAACATCAAAATTCTTTTTCTCAGGAATATTCCTTTTTCTATTAAAGGAATAACCCTATTTGCCCTAGGTTGTGAAGCAACCTATATTTCTGTCTTCCACAAAATTCCCAAATAATTCTCATAATTTGTTTGGATCATATAAGTCCCAAATATGTCCAAACTTTTCTTGTCCAGCTCAAAAATAATTCCCCAATATTATTTCTTCATTTCTGTCTAGTGTGGCCTTCTGTGAAGGAAGTGCCACCTATCTTTCCTTGATTGCTCCCAAACTTTTTGGGCATGCTTTTACATCCAAATCATTGCCTGATGACAAAATTCAACTCCATTTGCCTAGTGAATCTTCCTCAGCAATTTTTCGAAGTTTCTGTCTAACAGAAGCCATTGTGAAGGAAGTACTAGCTAGGAGTATCCCAATGAGTTGAAATTTTGCACACTCTTTCATGTGCTCATATCCTCACACTACTCCAATTTTCAGCCCCATCCAACTATGTATGTGAGCACAGCATCAAATCTTTGATTCTGTTAATATTTTCAGGTTGTGAAGCATGTATATTTTATATTGCTTCATTAATTCTGAGAAATTAGCAAATCATGCTCCTACCAATATCACATCTCTCCACCAAATTTGGGACCATTTCATAAAACCATTTTCTCCCCAATATTATTGCAAGTTTCTGGATAGAGAGGATGTTTGTGAAGCAAGTACCATTTTGGCTTGTCCAATTAGTATGAAACTTTTTCAGAATCTTCATATGTCCAAAACATGCTGCCTTGCCAAATTTGAGCTCAAGTGGTTACTCTATGTGAGTGCACCATCTTGATCTTGTTTCTGGACCAATTGTGCATTTACAAAGCAACTATGTTGTTTTGTGGTCCACTTCTCCTCAAAATTAATAGAATAATAGTCCTTCCTGAGATAATCACCTCAGACATCAAGTTTGGCCCTCATCTCTTCTCTGATGATCACAGGTGTGAATCTAAGTTTGCTACATCAAACTTTCATCGATGCCTCACTTGGCTACAGAGCCCCTTCTCTTGAGCTTTCACTTTCTATAGTCTCCATGGTGGAGAGACAACACCCCAGACAAGGTTTGCCAGCCCATTGCCCCCTGTGCGTGCCATGTCGCGTGGTGACTGCGTTGGATTTTGCCTATGCACGCGCTCTGCTCGCTGTGCCCGCGTCCAGAATGTCGTTTTTCTTCGGGCCCGTCTCTCCGGCAATCATCCGCGCATCCGTGGTTGCCGACCTGACACCCTGCTACCTCATGATGCTCCCTGACCCTGTTCCCCCTCCAGCAGCTTCCTCGTCGGAGCTTGCCGCCACGCGCCCACGGGCAAACAGTGGCCGACATGGCTTTAATCGCGCTCGTCTCTTCCTTCCCATGCTCCTGGCGTCGTCCATTGCCCCGTGACCTCCCCTGTTCCGCTCCCGTCGCCTACCTCCGAGCTCTCGAGCGTGCCCACACGTCCACGGCTCCGGCCACGCGTCTACGGCGATGCCAGCGCGGCACCTCCTCCCCTCGGCTATTTAAGCCCTCCCCGAGCGCTTCCCTCCTCAACCTCAGTCTCCTGCACCTCCCAGGGCCCCGCCCAACATCCTTCCCGAGCTCCAGGAGCCATCTCTGCTTGCTATTGCTGTAACACCCCTAGTGGTTAGCCACAGTAATTCCATTTTGATAATGCCAAGTCAGCATGATTAACAGTGCGTGATCATCATTTGCATCCATAATGCATTTCAACTCCTAACTCAAAATTCAAATTTAGATGAAAGTGAAAAATAAAAGTTGTCCAACATAGAAACTAAAATTGTTCATTAAATAGCAAATAAATCAGAGACAATTCTAAAATTGAAACCAACATCATTGGAGTTGGGTAAGTGACTCAAACATCCCCAAACAGTGACTAAAGACAATATTTAATTACCTTTTATTTAATCTAAAATAAATATGAAAAGATATTTACCCCAAACTAGTTTTTGGTGGTAGGATATATTGTGCTGTGATTTGTGGGCCAGCTCTCATATTTTACAAAACTCTAATGGGGGCCACACATTTTGCAAAATAGAAAAGAAATGAATATAGAAAAAGAAAACAAAACAAAAAAAAAGGGGAAAGAAACCCCCCCTCCCCCGACTGGGCCTCGGCCCAGTAGACCATCAGGCCGGCACAGCCTTCCCCCATAACCCCCCCTCCCACGGCGAAACCCTAGCCCACTCCCCCACTTCCCCCCTCCCGATCCACTCTCTCCCTCTCCTCTGGATCGAGATCCAGGGAGAGGAGGACGCCACGCCGTCCTCGCCGCCGTTCGCCGTCGCCCCGTCGACCTCATCTCCTCCTCGACCCGCTACCACGAGCCTCGCCGCCCTGTGCATCTACACCGGGGGTGAGAACCCGCGTCGCGCACGCCTTTCCCCCTCTCTGCTCCCGCTCGGCGCCCGGCGCCCGCCGTCCGCGCGCGCGCGCACGCGCAACCCTGCCTCGCCTCGCTCACCGCGTGCTCGCCCCGCACCCGCGTCTCGCACGCCGCCAGCTTCGCCCGCGCGGCCGCTACCCGCGCGCTGCTCCCGCTCGAGCGCGCCCACTGCCTCGCCTCGTTTGCCGCCGCTGCCCTCCACCTCATGCGCCGGCCGCGTCCCGCGCCACCGCACGCGTGCTCGCGCTGACCGCGCCACGCTCACCCGTGCGCCGCCCCTGCTCGCCGTTCCTGCCTCTGCCTCTGCGCCCCGTGCCGCTCCGGCCACGGCCTCGCCTAGCGCCGCTGCTCGCCCGGCGCTGCTCCGCAGCGGCTGCGGCCCGCTTCGGCCAGCCCCTCCCCGCGCCAGCGCCTGGCGCCTCCTCCGGCCACGGCGGCGCGCGCCTTGCCGCGCCCCCTGGTGGCCTCGGGCACGCACACGCACACGCGCGCCCCTGCGCCCGAACCGCCCGCGCCCGTTTTGGCCCGCTGCCAATGACACATGGGCCCAGCCCAGAAACTTTTAAAAAATAAAATAAATAATTAGATAATTAATTAATTAATTAGTAAATTAATTAAGTTAATTAAACCTGTTTAATTAATCTAATTAATTAGTTAGTTTAATTAAACAGTAATTAATCAGTTAAACTGTAATTAAACCTAACAGAGTATGACAGGTGGGACCCACTGGTCCTGACGTCATGCTGACGTCAGCAAGACACTGTTCTGGATAATGTTGATTTAATAAAATAAATAAATTCCAGAAATTAATAAAAACTTTAGAAAATCATATCTTTTAATCCGTAGCTCCGATCGAAAAACTTTGTACATGAAAATTGCTCAGAACGACGAGACGAATTCGGGTGCGCGGGCCGTTCGTCCGCCACACGTCCCTAACTATCCGAACATGGAACCGATCCCCTTCGGTCATCTGTCTGACAAATATCCGGAATCGGGAAAACATTCCCGGATGAATCCCACCTTCGCCAGTATCACCCGGCACTGCGTTAGATCACCTCTGTCACCGCGTATTGCCATGTTATGCTTTGTGTTGCTCATGGTTGCTCTATATTTATACTGTTTCCTCCCCCTCTTCTCTCTCGGTAGCCCCCGACCTCGACGTCGTCCCCGAGACCGACGCAGCTCCGTATCCCGAAGACACCATTGACGACCTTGCCCTTGCCGCCGAGCAACCAGGCAAGCCCCCCCCCTTTTGATCATCCCGATATCGCCCATTCTGATTTCCCATGCTTGCATTAGAATTGCTGCTGCTGCTGCTTTACCTATTCTGATGCATAGCCTGTTTATTGTATCCTGCTGTTAATAATTACCTGCATATCCTAAACTGCTTAGTTTAGGTGGGGTAGAGACCTATCAGTGACCCCACTAGTCCCGACCGCCCTGCTGGATTATCAGAAGACCCGATCAACGGGATTGAAGACCAGGTCCCAGCACCGCACATCACCCCCCTTAGTTGTAACGATACTGCAGCGTTACTATCGAGTGCCGAGGGTGAAACCTCTTGTAGCACTTCTGATGTTAACTCTGTAGAGAAGCTATTTGGTCGTGGTCATCGAGGGTGATTACTCCTTCTCCACTTCCGATACGACCCTGTCGTACAACACATCAAGTGTGAACTCATCGAGGGTGATTCCTCCTACGTTCACCTTGGCAGTTACATCGAGTGGGTATCCATCAAGGGTGATACCTTGGATTCCCTTGATGTTATGGACACACGGATACGGGGACTTTACACTGTTACTTAGAAAGGCGGGTCGGCCCTGAGGGGTACCCGCGTGCGCCTGAGAGGCGAGTGTGGTGAAGACGGGTGCCTGTATGGTGCCCGAGTGATGAATACAAGGCGCGGCCGGGCATTCTTAACCCTTGCAGCAAGTCCTCGAGACGGGGCGACGGGGTCACATCTTTCGTGAGTCTCTGCTCGTTACCGCAAGCCCTAGTCCATTAACGATTTGGATATTTGATCCGAGCAGGTCTCTGGCCTGATAGCACTAACCATCACGTGGGCATAGTATGGGCGTTCTGCATCGTAGCATCAGCCGAAAGCTCTGTCAGACGTCTAGTTCAGCCTTGCGGCCGGGACGGACCGGCGCCCCCCTGGTGCCTGGCTTCCCCCTGCACGCAACGACTCGGAGTGCACAGGGCGATGGCCCAAGACCTCTGAGCGCTTAGGATGTAGACCGACGGGGACCTCTCTGCTGAGCTGTAGGTAGGGTTGCGATGTGTCGTTTGACCGAGGCCGGGCATGACCCAGGAAAGTGTGTCCGGCCGGAGTTAACCGAGCGTGTTGGGTAAGTTGGTGCACCCCTGTAGGGAAGAATACTTCTATCGATAGCCGGTCCTACGGTAAAGGACACTCGGAGTTGTATCCTGATTGATACAATTTAGAACTGGATACTTGGATACTATGGCTCTGGGATTGCTTCTCGCAGGGAGTCGAGAAGGGATCTCAGGACGAGGTTGATGACTGTATGGCTCTGGGATTGTTTCTCGCAGGGAGTCGAGAAAGGATCTCTGGGTGAGGTTGAGACTTAATGATACTGCTACTTTATATTGATCTGTTCTGCTCTCTTCTATTGCTGCAAGACCGATGAAGATGCTAGTCTTTGATAGGACTAGGCCTTCTCTCTATTCTGGCATTTCTGCAGCCCAGTCCACATATACAGCCTTCCCTTTGAAAAGGTTGCATATGTAGTGTAGATCCTTGCTTGCTGAGTACTTCTGAGTACTCACGGTTGCTTTGTTTTCCTTTTCTTCCCATATCAGTTTGACGTGACCAAGATGACGGAGCCCCTGAGACAGATGCCCCGTCGATCGACTACTACTACTACCCAGAGGATGGATACTACTACGAGTTGACTGACGACGAGGAGTAGGATCGAAGGGTCCCAGGCAGGAGGCCTAGGCCTTTCGATCGTAGTGTTTTATTTTGCCCCGCCTTTCTAAAGGCCTTTCTGTTTCTATTTCATATCTGTACTCAGATATCTGATGCTTCCGCTGATGCTTGTATGCAAGCTTATGTATTCGAGCCCTCGAGGCCCTTGGCTTGTAATATAAAGCTTGTATGACTTTATTTATGTTTTAGAGTTGTGTTGTGATATCTTCCCGTGAGTCCTTAGGCTTGATCGTGTGCATTTGCGTGTATGATTAGTGCACGATTGAGCCGGGGGCGTCACAAGTTGGTATCAGAGATGACTGACTGTAGGAACCCCCCTTTCCAACTCCTTGGCCGAAGTTGAGTCTAGTAACTAAAAACTGTTTTACTAACTTGGCTGTGTGGCTTACGGGCCCACGTCGCCAATTGGGAGGTATTAGTATCTTTTACTCCTCGACCTTTACTCTGGGCCTCTGACCTCTCTTCTATTCGGGTTAAAATTTTACTAACTCCAACATCAGGTTCTCGTGATCACATCCACCCGGAGTTCTGAAATATCCCCCCTTGCTTCGAGATTGTGGACCAGGTTCTGCTTACAGGATCCTTTTATCGAGGGCACCCTGTGTTGTCACTTGCAGATTCCTCGCTCCAATAGTTTTCTCTGACATTGATGTAGCCTTTGCTATGTCTCGTTGTGTACTTCCTTGCTGCGTGCCTGCGTGCCGCCTAGTTGCCTAGCTTACCTTCTACGCCACTGTAGCGCTGGTCTGTAACCGAACCTATGTACGGATCTGTATGTCATGACGACTATGATGTTGTATCTATTGCACTTCTTTTCTGTCGTGCATGATTACTTCATGAATGATCCCATACAATGTCAATGCTTGATGCTGAATGTGACGTTAGCCGTCGCATTAAAGTAGAGCATCAACAGCCTGCTGGAATTCTGCAACCGCTTCCTATTTCTCTGTGGAAATAGTATAAAGTGCAAATGGATTTCATTACTGGCCTTCCCAAGTCACAGAAGGGTCACGATGCTATTCTTGTCGTCATCGACCAACTCTCTAAAGTTGCACACTTTCTGCCTGTCAAAGAGACGATCACTGCTAGTCAGTTAGCACAATTGTATTTCTCCAGAATTGTATCACTCCACGGTATCCCGAAGGAGATCAGTTCGGACCGTGGCGGTCTTTTCACTTCCAAATTCTGGGAAAGTTTCCAAACAACTATGGGAACTCATATTACCTAGAGTTCAGCTTATCACCCTCAATCCCAAGGCCAAGTTGAACGAGTTAATCAAGTGCTTGAAGACATGCTTCGGGCTTGTGTTATATCGTTCGGTAAGAAGTGGGAAGAATCTCTTCCTTATGCGGAATTCTCATATAACAACAGCTATCAAGCCAGCTTGAAAATGGCTCCCTTTGAAGTACTCTATGGACGTAAGTGTCGAACCCCTCTGAATTGGTCAGAAACTGGGGAACAACCGCTCGTGGGTCCGGATATTATTCAACACGCCGAAGAACAAGTTCGTATTGTCCGGGAAAATCTCAAGGCGGCTCAGGACCGCCAGAAGAGCAACTATGATCGCAAACGATGGGGTTTGACTTATTAACCTGGTGATCAGGCTTATCTTCGTGTCACTCCTATGAAGGGCACTCACCGTTTTGGAATCAAGGGCAAGCTAGCTCCGTGCTACAATGATCCTTTCCGCATTATTGCTAGACGTGGACAGGTGGCATATAAATTGGAGTTGCCGCCACAATTCTCTCATATCCACGACGTCTTCCATGTGTTGCAACTTCGTCAATGCTTCAAGGAATCTCCGCACCGGGCAGTGGATCACGAGGTGCTCGAATTGCAAGATGACCTATCTTATAAGGAGCATCCGATCCGCATTCTCGATGAAGCTGAACGTCGAACCCGTCAGAAGGTTACCAAGTTCCTCAAAGTACAGTGGTCAAATCATACTGAAGATGAAGCCACTTGGGAACGCGAGGATAATCTTTGTGCGGAATACCCCGAACTTTTTCCTTCTACTTCTTAATTCTCGGGACGAGAATTCTTATTAGTGGAGGAGATTTGTAACACCCCCAGTGGTTAGCCACAGTAATTCCATTTTGATAATGCCAAGTCAGCATGATTAACAGTGCGTGATCATCATTTGCATCCATAATGCATTTCAACTCCTAACTCAAAATTCAAATTTAGATGAAAGTGAAAAATAAAAGTTGTCCAACATAGAAACTAAAATTGTTCATTAAATAGCAAATAAATCAGAGACAATTCTAAAATTGAAACCAACATCATTGGAGTTGCGTAAGTGACTCAAACATCCCCAAACAGTGACTAAAGACAATATTTAATTACCTTTTATTTAATCTAAAATAAATATGAAAAGATATTTACCCCAAACTAGTTTTTGGTGGTAGGATATATTGTGCTGTGATTTGTGGGCCAGCTCTCATATTTTACAAAACTCTAATGGGGGCCACACATTTTGCAAAACAGAAAAGAAATGAATATAGAAAAAGAAAAGAAAACAAAAAAAAGCGGAAAGAAACCCCCCCTCCCCCGACTGGGCCTCGGCCCAGTAGACCATCAGGCCGGCCCAGCCTTCCCCCATAACCCCCCCTCCCACGGCGAAACCCTAGCCCACTCCCCCACTTTTCCCCTCCTCCCGATCCACTCTCTCCCTCTCCTCTGGATCGAGATCCAGGGAGAGGAGGACGCCGCGCCGTCCTCGCCGCTGTTCGCCGTCGCCCCATCGACCTCATCTCCTCCCCGACCCGCTACCACGAGCCTCGCCGCCCCGTGCATCTACACCGGAGGTGAGAACCCGCGTCGCGCACGCCTTTCCCCCTCTCTGCTCCCGCTCGGCGCCCGGCGCCCGCCGTCCGCGCGCGCGCGCGCACGCGCAACCCTGCCTCGCCTCGCTCACCGCGCGCTCGCCCCGCACCCGCGTCTCACACGCCGCCCGCTTCGCCCGCGCGGCCGCCGCCCACGCGCTGCTCCCGCTCGAGCGCGCCCGTTGCCTCGCCTCGTTTGCCGCCGCTGCCCTCCACCTCATGCGCCGGCCGCGTCCCGCGCCACCACGCGCGCGCTCGCGCTAACCGCGCCACGCTCGCCCGCGCGCCGCCCCTGCTCGCCGTTCCTGCATCTGCCTCTGCGCCCCGCACCGCTCCGGCCACGGCCTCGCCTAGCGCCGCCGCTCGCCCGCCGCTGCTCCGCAGCGGCTGCGCCCCGCTCCGGCCAGCCCCTCCCTGTGCCAGCGCCTGCTGTCTCCTCCGGCCACAGCGGCGCGCGCCTCGCCGCGCCCCCTGGTGGCCTCGGGCACGCACACGCGCGCCAGCACCCGCGCCCCTGCGCCTGAACCGCCCGCGCCCGTTTTGGCCCGCTGCCAATGACACATGGGCCCAGCCCAGAAACTTTTAAAAAATAAAATAAATAATTAGATAAGTAATTAATTAATTAAGTTAATTAATCATGTTTAATTAATCTAATTAATTAGTTAGTTTAATTAAACAGTAATTAATCAGTTAAACTCTAATTAAACCTAACAGAGTATTTCAGGTGGGACCCACTGGTCCTGACGTCATGCTGACGTCAGCAAGACACTGTTCCGGATAATTTTGATTTAATAAAATAAATAAATTCCAGAAATTAATAAAAACTTTTGAAAATCATATCTTTTAATCCGTAGCTCCGATCGAAAAACTTTGTACATGAAAATTGCTCAGAACGACGAGACGAATTCGGATACGCGGTCCGTTCGTCCGCCACACGTCCCAAACTGTCCGAACATGGAACCGATCCCCTCTGGTCATCTGTCTGACAAATGTCCAGAACCGGAAAACATTCCCGGATGAATCCCACCTTCGCCAGTATCACCCGGCACTGCGTTAGATCAACTCTGTCACCGCGTATTGCCATGTTATGCTTTGTGTTGCTCATGGTTGCTCTATATTTATACTATTTCCTCCCCCTCTTCTCTCTCGGTAGCCCCCGACCTCGACGTCGTCGCCGAGACTGACGCAGCTCCGGATCCTGAAGACACCATTAACGACCTTGCCCTTGCCGCCGAGCAACCAGGCAAGCCCCCCTTTTGATCATCCCGATATCGCCCATTCTGATTTCCCATGCTTGCATTAGAATTGCTGCTGCTGCTGCTTTACCTATTCTGATGCATAGCCTGTTTATTGTATCCTGCTGTTAATAATTACCTGCATATCCTAAACTGCTTAGTTTAGGCGGGGTAGAGACCTATCAGTGACCCCACTAGTCCCGACCGCCCCGCTGGATTATCAGAAGACCCGATCAACGGGATTGAAGACCAGGTCCCGGCACGGCACATCACCCCCCTTAGTTGTAACGACACTGCAGCGTTACTATCGAGTGCCGAGGGTGAAACCTCTTGTAGCACTTCTGATGTTAACTCTGTAGAGGAGCTATTTGGTCGTGGTCATCGAGGGTGATTCCTCCTTCTCCACTTTCGATACGACCTTGTCGTACAACACATCAAGTGTGAACTCATCGAGGGTGATTCCTCCTACGTTCACCTTGGCAGTTACATCGAGTGGGTATCCATCAAGGGTGATACCTCGGATTCCCTTGATGTTATGGACACACGGATACTGGGACTTTACACTGTTACTTAGAAAGGCGAGTCGGCCCTGAGGGGTACCCGCGTGCGCCTGAGAGGCGAGTGTGGTGAAGACGGGTGCCTGTATGGTGCCCGAGTGATGAATACGAGGCGCGGCCGGGCATTCTTAACCCTTGCAGCAAGTCCTCGAGACGGGGCGACGGGGTCACATATTTCGTGAGTCTCTGCTCGTTACCGCAAGCCCTAGTCCATTAACGATTTGGATATTTGATCCGAGCAGGTCTCTGGCCTGATAACACTAACCATCACGTGGGCATAGTATGGGCGTTCTGCATCGTAGCATCAGCAGAAAGCTCTGTCAGACGTCTAGTTCAGCCTTGCGGCCGGGACGGACCGGCGCCCCCCTGGTGCCTGGCTTCCCCCTGCACGCAACGACTCGGAGTGCACAGGGCGATGGCCCAAGACCTCTGAGCGCTTAGGATGTAGACCGACGGGGACCTCTCTGCTGAGCTGTAGGTAGGGTTGTGATGTGTCGTTTGACCGAGGCCGGGCATGACCCAGGAAAGTGTGTCCGGCCAGAGTTAATCGAGCGTGTTGGGTAAGTTGGTGCACCCCTGTAGGGAAGAATACTTCTATCGATAGCCGGTCCTACGGTAAAGGACACTCGGAGTTGTATCCTGATTGATACAATTTAGAACTGGATACTTTGATACTATGGCTCTGGGATTGCTTCTCGCAGGGAGTCGAGAAGGGATCTCAGGACGAGGTTGATGACTGTATGGCTCTGGGATTGTTTCTCGCAGGGAGTCGAGAAAGGATCTCTGGGTGAGGTTGAGACTTAATGATACTGCTACTTTATATTGATCTGTTCTGCTCTCTTCTATTGCTGCAAGACCGATGAAGATGCTAGTCTTTGATAGGACTAGGCCTTCTCTCTATTCTGGCATTTCTGCAGCCCAGTCCACATACACAGCCTTCCCTTTGAAAATGTTGCATATGTAGTGTAGATCCTTGCTTGCTGAGTACTTCTGAGTACTCACGGTTGCTTTGTTTTCCTTTTCTTCCCATATCAGTTTGACGTGACCAAGATGACGGAGCCCCTGAGACAGATGCCCCGTCGATCGACTACTACTACTACCCAGAGGATGGATACTACTACGAGTTGACTGACGACGAGGAGTAGGATCGGAGGGTCCCAGGCAGGAGGCCTACGCCTTTCGATCGTAGTGTTTTATTTTGCCCCGCCTTTCTATTTCTATTTCATATCTGTACTCAGATATCTGATGCTTCCGCTGACGCTTGTACGCAAGCTTATGTATTCGAGCCCTCGAGGCCCTTGGCTTGTAATATAAAGCTTGTATGACTTTATTTATGTTTTAGAGTTGTGTTGTGATATCTTCCCGTGAGTCCTTAGGCTTGATCGTGTGCATTTGCGTGTATGATTAGTGCACGATTGAGCCGGGGGCATCACAATTGCCCCTCGGTCGCCGGCGGCCGCCGCCTAAATTTGGTCGCTGCCGAGCCCCTCCCAACATCCCCTCACCACAAAACACCTCCACCACCACCTCGGAGCCTCCCCGCCATCTACTTCCTCCTCCGGCGACTCGTGGCCTCGAGCCCATCTTCGTCCGTCGCCATCATCCGCTGCGGTGGTGGCTCCGCTCAACTCCGAGCTCCCCAGCGGCTGCGTCACCCGTGGACGGGATCGCCTCGCTCCCCTAAAAACGCAGGTGGTCCGGGCTCCGCAAATGGTCGCCCATGGCACCAACAACCGTCGCCAGAGCTCACCCAGTCCTCTGCTCCGCGGGTGAGCGAGCAGTTGAAGACAACGACCCCCACCCCTGCTCATGGGCCCCGCCTGTCGGCCTCTACGCGTTGACCGGGCCGGCCCGCTGACGTGGATTAGTGGAAGCGTATTCCTCAGAATACGTTTTCCCTAATCGAAAGCGTAAACTGGTGCGGCTGTGGGCAGGAATGCGCTTTCACTTCTCTGAAAGTGTATTTCAGCAAAAGCGCGT
Source organism: Thinopyrum elongatum (assembly GCA_011799875.1). Lineage (NCBI taxonomy): Eukaryota > Viridiplantae > Streptophyta > Magnoliopsida > Poales > Poaceae > Thinopyrum > Thinopyrum elongatum. The sequence goes on from CM022301.1 coordinate 432,902,745, forward strand.
TCTGTTTTTCCTACTGAGGGCCTGTTTGTGATGATTTTATTACAGATAGGTCCCTGGCAGAAAAAAAAACTATATCTTTTCACTCCAAATGAGGTGATTCCAAAGCCCATTTCTTCGTATCGTCGAGCCCGTTCTGTTGGTATCATTTTCATGATGTTTCCACATTCTAAAAATGACCATTTTGCCCTTGCACTTAATCAGCCCCCTCCGGGAGAGAAAGATTTCTGGCGATTCTTTCCGCGAGCTTCTCGCACTTCTCCCCGATGAATCCCTCCACCCCAGGCAAGCCACACCCTCCATTTGCATGATTACAATGCAGTGACATGGTTTACTTATTTAAACTTGCTTAAAATTTGCATTAGCTACATATGACTTGTCCATGGCATTTCTCGGAGTGATATTTTGATCTTGTTATTGCCATGATGTTGCTTGGAGTTCTAGGGCTAATATTTTGCAGCTTATGAGGATGACATGTGCCATTGGATTATTAGTGGCTTATACTATTTTCATGATGGTATTGGATATTATGCTTTGGAGTATTATTTTGGATATGTTGTTATCATGTGGATCTTAGGTTAATATTTTGATCTTGCTATTGGATTGGTAGTATCTTGATTCTTGGATTCATCATGATAGTAGTGTTATGCTACCCTCGGAGTATTAGGTTATGACTATATCTGGATTATTTGTTGGATATTCCTATGACTTGGATTACAGGTTGGTAGAGGATATCGAAGTATCAGTTATCGCAGATATATTTTGGGACAAATTCCGTCATTTCGTTGGTCAGGTGCCACCGAACCGGGCTTTTCCAGTGCAACCACATTTGACTCTATGGGAAGGCCCTAATGTGGTCTATTGTTATGCCTCTCGTCGGTGCCTCCAACTTGGGAAGGTTAGGTGCGCGCGCTACCCTGGCCCGGTAGGCGGCAATAACCTTGTGCGCCCGGGTTGTTTGAGCGCTCTTGTCCCCATTTGGGACGATTTTTTTTGCCACGATGGTGGCCGTTGGATGTCACGAGGTGGCATCGGGGCCACCCAGGACTGATCCCAAAGGGGATTTGGTCGGAGTGGCCGGGAGAGTGTCATGGCAGTAGATCGGTTTTGTCGGAACGCCGTTGGTCCACCCGAATGGGAGTACGAGGCCATGGGTTCTGTGATGTGGGTACAGTGTGCTAACCTCTGCAGAGTGTGTGTTTAATCTATCGATAGCCGCGTCCTCGGTCATGGGCACAAGTTCGTACTAGGTCACACTGTTCGATCAACACGCACGATGACGGAATGACTTATAGGTGATTTATATGTTGATATTTGAGCAGTAACAGTTTGGCAGGATGTTGATGATGATGATGTTAGGATGATCTTGAGGATGATCATTCAGTTGTGATGTGATCATGTGGTGATCACGTGGAGGTATTGATCACGAGGTGATCGAGGTGACATATTGCTTGGCCGGATATCCAAGAGTGAGATGATTCCTGAGATGTTGGTTCATTAGTATTCTAGTAGTTTCATGTCATGCTTAGTTATTGCTTCCACCTCATAGTAGTTGTTAATAACTTAACCTGTTAAATGTTATATTGTTGTTTTGCATTGATGCTTTTGGTTGTTGTGAGCTTGCAAGTACATTCAATGTACTGACCTGGCATGTCATGCCAGATTGCAGGTGATGCCGTGATTGATTGATTGCTTGTCGAATTTTCCATTCGTGCGAGCTAGATCGTGTCCCAGCCAGAGTCCCTGCGGAGTGGAGTTCACCACCTTCGTTGTTGTTCCGCTGCTAGAAGTATTCCGCTGCTTCGTGTTGTTCCGCTGCTTCGTGTTGTTGCGCTGCTTGCATAGAGCAACCGTGGCAGGCGTAGTGTCGCCGTGCCGATGTAATTCCCTTGTATCCATATCGATTTGTAATAAAGAGCTGATTTGTTCTATGCCGAGCAGGGCCGTATTCCAGAAGACTTACCTCGATCTCTGGGCTGGAATACAGGGCGTTCCGGTTCCTCTGAGCTGGGGTGCCACACTAATTGAGTGAAACGCGGGCGGGCAGTGGGGGGTGTTGGCGGCCTAGGTGAAAAGGGTGAAAAAATATCCCCGGTCGCCGCGCGGAAAGGCCTATGCAAACAGTTACCTCTAAGCGCTCGTGTGCACAAAGAGCATAATTTCATTTGAAATGAAGACGTGCTAATTTTTTAAATGAAGACGTGAGTTCATCATTTCACCTCTAATTTTTTACCACATGTTTGATTTGCTGGTGCATTTCAGGTCTCGTGTGCTATATTTAAGACATTTTTTGGCATTTACCGTGCATTTTGGCATATAAATCAAATCCTAGCCGGACTGCATTTGCTGTCAAAAGGGACGAGGATTGTCGTTCAATCTGGGAGCATCCAACGGTGCAGATGTACGATCCGTGGGGTTTTGGTTCTGGCCAATTAGAACGCATGACCCAGATCGCGCGCGCAGCAGGGGGCATCGGCCACAGTTTGGTAGGCACACGGCTTTCATGAGTGAACCGTGTGCTATTTGAAAACATTTACATGAACTAACCGCGTATTTTCGTTTGAATGAAAACATGAGTTCATTGTTTCGCCTCCAAATTGTTTTCCACGATAAGAAATCACCATTGTACCCTATGGTTCAATTTTCTGGTGCCTTTGAGGTATCGTTTGCTATATTTGAGTCGTTTGTCATAGTCGCAACTACACATGGGTGCTAGCAAGATCATTTGTGTGTCACTTCGGGAGTTTTCATTCATTGTTCGAGAAACGGGAAAAAATTCAAACAGTTCGGCCGTAGGGTGCGGCCAGAGGCGTAGGCCTTGTTGGTATTTTAATTACAGGAAATGCATATAGAGTCTAGAAATAACGAAAATCGGTGTGTCACCGTGGCGTGCTCTCAGGATCCCATGGAAAAATTTTGGAAAAGTTTGCCACAATTTTTGATGCTCACACCTTCCAAATCGGAGCATCTCACAATAAGGATCATATTTTCCAAAAGGAGACGCGGCACTTCGGACTCAAATCGTCGGTGACTACATCATTCCGCCTCGAATTTTTTTCACGGTAAACAATCACGTATATACCCTAGGTTTGATTTTCTGGCCCATTTCAGGTCTCGTCTGCTATATTTAAGTCATTTTTTTGCACTTGCCTTGCATTTAGTGCATATAAAATCAAAACCGTACTACAACTACATCTGGGTGTTAGTTAGCAGAGAAGGTATATAAATCATTTGTGTGTCACTTTGCGAGTTTTCATCCATTGTCCGAGAAACGGGGAGAAGTTTCAAACATTTCGGCCGCGAGGTGCGGCCACCGGCGTAGGCCTAGTTCGTATTTTAATTACAGGGAATTCAGATGGAGTCCAGACATCATCAAAATCGGCGTGTGCCCGTGGCATGCTCTCACGACCCCGTGGAAAAAAATTGGTGAAGTTTGGCACAAGTTTTGATGATCGCTCCTTGCAAACCGGAGCATCTCACAAGAAGGATCATGGGTTCCAAAAGGAGATGTTTCAATTCAAACTCCAGTGGTCGGTGACTTCATCGTTTGGCCTCATAAAAAAAATTCACGGTACGCAATCACCATTATACCACGGGTTTGATTTTCTAACGCATTTCAGGTATCGTTTGTTATATTTAAGACATTTCTTGAATTTAACATGCAATTTGTGGATATAAATAAAATCACAACCGGAACTGCATGTGTTGTCGAAAGGGATGAGGATTGCCGTTTGATCCAGGAGAATCCAACGATGCAGAAGTACGATCCGTGGGGTTGGGGTTCTGGCCAATCAGAACGCACGACTCAGATCGCGCGTGCGGCGGGGGGGGGGGGGGGAGGGCATCTGCCAGGGTTTAGTAGGCACACGGCTTTCGTGAGTAAACCGTGTGCTATTTGAAAACATTTACATGAACTAACAGCATATTTTCGTTTGAATGAAAAAATGAGTTCATCGTTTCGCCTCGAATTTTTTTCCACGGTAAGAAATCACCATTGTACCCTATGGTTCGATTTTCTGGTGCATTTGAGGTCTTGTTTGCTATATTTGAGTCATTTTTTGCACACATATATATATCCTGATCACAACCTGAACTTCCTGAGTTACACAACCTGAACTACTCTCTATAAGAACCCGACCTTCGGGCTATCTTCGCAACCGTGTCTCCCCGCGTGAATTATTCTGGTCAGTCGTGTTCTATGTGATGTAAGTGTAATCTGCAAACGGTTTTTAGCAACTAAATGCCTGTTTTAAATAGGAATCTCGCTCATTGGCGGATTTTGCTCTCGGGTCGTGATGAACATGCGTCTGTTGCAATTTTACTGCCTGAGTTGTTCGACCTGAACTTCCCCCAGTGCTAGGTTGAACTTCCGCAAACATTGCCCAAATGGGGCTTGCGATATACCGTTTGAAAGCTATGGACACGAGCATCATGACCCAAGTTTAATTTTTGGCAAAATGTAAGCGGTTTAAGAGCAGTTTTGAAAACTGTTTTTTCTTCATACAAAAAAAATGAATCGTATTTTGGATCGCATTTCTAAACCGTTTTTCAGAATGTGGCAAATAATATGGCGTTGAAAAGCTGCTGCAAAATCGCTCCTTCCACATGTTGATAGTTTTCTCTAATTCCCTATGGTTAAAGAGTAATTTGGAAAATTGTAAAATTTCGTAAACCGAACAGCCGAGTTCGTATTTTTGATGCCATTTCTAAACGGCTAATCCAATTGAGGCAAATGATATGGCGTTGGAAAGCTTATCAAAATGCGCTACTTTTCCATGTTGAATTTTTTTCTAATTTTGAATGGTTTAAGAGTAATTTAGAAAACGGTACAAGTTCCACCGAGTTCGTATTTTCGAGTTAATTTTTTAACCGCATGTCTGAATGCAGCAAATGATATGGCGTTGGAAAGCTTGAACAAATGCGATACTTTTTTGTATATATTGTTTCTCCGAATTCTTTACGGTTTTAAGTCAATTTTAAAACTGGCTAAAAACGTATTTTCGTCGTAATTTCTACAAACTTTATCGGAATGGGGCAAATAATATACCGTTGGAAAGCTACGGAAAATGCAAAACTATTTCATGTTGATGGTTTTCTCTGATTCCTAGCCGTTTTCAAGTAATTTCGAAAACGGCGAGATCATTTATTCTGCCTTTATCGCGAAACAGATTCTTCGAAAATGCACTGCGTGAAGAACTTGAACTTCTCGGCATGTCTACTTGAACTTCACTCTGTTTTTCACGTGCTTTTTTTGCTCGTAGCTCTCCATCCACTCACCGGAATTGAGCAAGTGATATACCGATGGAAAGCTGCTGTAAACACGCAACTTTCCCGTGTTGATCATTTTTTCATACTCGCGACGATTTTAAAAGTTTTTCATCTGAAATTCATTCAGTGTAGTAGTTGAACTTCCTGCTGTTTTCACGTTGAACTTCTGTGACGTATTTTCGTTTGTAATTTTCTCATCCATTCGTCAGTGTTACACAAATGATATTCCTTTTGTACAAACCTCTCTCACAATAATTTTTTTAACTTTCTCCGACCGAGGACTTGAACTTATAACAACAAAAAAATTAGACCTTTCCTTTTAATTCATTTTTCACATATTAAACGCACACCATGTAGTACATGAACTTTTTCCATTTTTATAATTTGAATTTTTTATTTTCTTTTTGAAATCAAATTGCTCCCAAATAATAACTGAACTTCTTTGTGGATGACAGAATTATTTTAAAACGCAAAAAAAAACAATTTCTTTTTTGTGTTTTTGAACATGGAAATACAAGATGAACCTCTCTCGTAAGAATTTTTGAACTTCCCCGGAAAGAGCACTTGAACTTCTTTTAACAAACCTTTTAAGTTTTTATTTTTCTATACTTTTATTCTCACCTGAAATGCATTCCTTGCAGTACTTGAACTTCTCGTTGTTTTCACTATGAACTTCTGTCGCATTTTTGTGTATACGTCGAATTAAACGCAACTGAAGGCCGGACGTCATTTTTTGCCATTTTTAAACATGTAATTGGAGGTCAGACGTCCCGCAATATAAATTCTGAACCGTGCACGAAGGTGAACGTGAACTTCTTGCAACAAATCTGAGTTTTTGTATACTTCAAACTTCTCTGTTATTTTAATTTCAACTTCTTAGTCATATTCTTAGAAAGGAAATATGTTTTTAAATAAGCATCAAACATTTTTTTTTGTAAATTGCACTTCATAGTTTTTTTCTTAGAGACAGTAATAATTTGAGTTTCTCGTATACATCGAACTACTCCTCTATTATAATTTGAACTTCATCATTTTTATTCTTTACTAACAAGGAAAATCTGAGTTTCTTTACAAATATCGAACTTCTCTATTTTGTAATTTGGACTTCTTGGTTTATTTTTTTAGCATCAAAATATCCTAGTTTTGTCATAAATATTGGACCCCCTCCACATTTTTTTAAATTTTGATTAATTTGTAAAAACATAGACACAAACGGGAGAGAGAATTATGTGTGCATAAAGTGGGTAGCAATTTCCAACTTTCCCTTGTCGAGCCCTTGAACTTCTAGCAAGAAATGTTTTTAATTTTTATGAGTTGGTTTTAAAAATGCCAAAATGGCATTGGTTTTTGTTTTTGTTTTTTGAACATGTAAATCTTAGGATTTAATAAACTCCAAACTTCCATGTTATTTTAATTCGAACCTCACGTTGATTTATTTTCTATTAGCGGTTAGAATAAGAGTTTTCAATAAACATTGAACCGCTCCATTACTTTAATTTGAAATTCTAGGTTTCTTTTAGAAACGGGGAAATCTATTTACTAATTAAATTTTCTAAACTTTTTTTTGTTATTTTAATTTGAGCTTCCGTTGTGGAAACTTGTTGAACAAGAGGAACTTTTTGATTTTTCCCGGTCTGTGCACTTCAACTTCTAGCAACAAAATTTTTGGACTTCGCCTTTTTACTCCTATTTTCTCATACGAAACACACACCATGCAGTACGTGAACTTCCGTAAGTTGTCAATTTGAACTTCTCTCTATTTCACTTTAGTAACAAAAAAACTGTGTTTTTTATAGACATCGAACCGCTCTAACTTTCTTTTTCAACTTCTTTGTGTGCTTTTTAGAAATGTGAAAAATGGAGTTTTGTTAGAAACATTGAACTTCTTTGTTATTTTGAATAGATCTTATTGGTCTTCTTTCTTTAGTAACCGAAAAAAACTGAGTTTTTTAAATAAATATCAAACACTCTGCTTTTAAAAGTTGAACTTCTTTGGTTTTATTATTTAGTAAAGAGAAAAAACTGAGTTTTTAATATGCATTGAACTACTCTATTTTTTAAAATTGAACTTCTAGGTTAAATCGTTCAATTGCAAAGTGTAGTAAAAACGTGCTTTAAACGGTATACATGAAAATTTTAAACTGTTCATTGAAATGTAGCACATAATATACCGTTGGAAAGCTTATGAATAGCAACAGTTTTTCATGTAGACAGGTGTTACAAATTCGTTGCTGTTTGAGAGCGGTTTTTAAAATGGCAAAACAACGTTGTTTTTTTGCTTTTTTTTAACATGTAAATGAACGACAGACGTCTCGCACATAAATTTTGAACTATGCTAGGAGGAGCACGTGAACTTCTTGCAACAAACCTTTTAAGCTTTTTGTTTTCTATTCATATATTCTTACGTGAAATGCATTCCGTGTAGTAGTTGAACTTCCCGCTGTTTTCACCTTGAACTTCTGTCACGTATTTTTGTTCAACCTCTCTCACAAGAATTTTTGAACTTTCTCGGGCCGAGCACTTGAACTTCTAGCAACAAAACATTTAGCCTTTGCTTTTTCATTCTTTTTTTAATACAAAATGCACAGTGTGTAGTAGGTGAACTTCTGGCAGTTATCAATCCGAACTTCTGAGATCATGCGTTCTGCCTTCATCGTGGAAACAGAGTCTCGGAAAATGCACTGCGTGAAGAGGTTGAACTTCTGGAGCAATTCTGTTTGAACTTCACTCTGTTTTTCTCGTGATTTTTTTATCTTTAACTCCCCAACCACTTACCGGAATTGAGCAAATGATATACCAATGGAAAGCTGTTGAAAACACACAACTTTCCTGTGTTGATCATTTTTTCATACTCATGACGGTTCAAAAGAATTTTTTTCAAATACATAAAAACGTGTTTTAATTGGTATACATGAAACTTTTAAACCGTACATCGGAATGTAGTATATAATATACCGTTGGAAAGTTTATGAATAGCAGCAAGTTTTTCATGTAGAAACTACAAAAATTGATTTTTTTTGTATACATCGAACTACTCCATTTTTCAATTTGAAATTCTTGATTTTCTTTTTAAAATCGAATTGCTCCAAAAAAAATCTTAAAATGCCAAAAATGACGCTACCCTTTAGCAACGAAAAAATTGAATTTTTATAGACATCAAACCACTCTCTTTTTTCAATTTTTGAACCTCTTTGTGTATTGAGTATTTTTAGTAATGTCAAACTTCTTAGTTATTTCAAACCGAACTTCTTGGTTTATTCGTTAGTAATGGAAGAAAATAGAGTTTTTGTAATAAATATCGAACTGCTCCATTTTTTGAAATTGAACTTCTTGGTTTATTCGTTAGTTACGGGAAAAAAATTGAGTTATATTATTTTTAATTACAACTTCTTGTGTTCTTCTTGGTATATAAACATCGAACTACTCTGTTATTTTATTTGAACTTCTTGATTTATTCACTTAGTAACTAAAGAAATCCATTTTTTTTCCTAATTCTTTCAAGCATGTAAGTCTTAGGTTTTTCATAAACATCGAACTTCTCTACTTTTTAAATTTGAACTTCTTAGTTTTATTTTTTAGAAAAAAAATCAAATTTTAAGTAAACATCGAACAAAAGGCGATAAAAGCCTTATAGGACAAGGCGATTAAAAAAGCCTAAAAGGTTATTTTTCCAAAATAAGGGAAAATTCATGGGGAGATTTTTTTTCACCCATAATATTTTCTTCAAACTTTCTAATGAATTAAATTTGAACTTCTAGAACATTTTCTAGGTTAGACTTTGTTTTCTTCTTGTTTTTCATGTCGTGTATGCTTTGTGTTCTTTTTCTCCTTTTTGGATGTTTTTCATGTCTTGTGAATATATTCAGTTTTTTCATCTCTGCATTATACATGATATTTTGTTGTAACAGCATACTGTATGTGCACTTTCTTGCGATTTAGTTTTGGCCAAATGGGAAGTTTAGAGAAATGGACCAAAACACAAGTTTTTTGCACCTGCAGGTATAGCTGAACTTCATACATCAAAAAACAATTAGAAACAACACAAAACTGGACAGGGGGGAGGAATCGACCCTTTGATTTGGATACGGTACAACAACAGGGGCAACAGAAAAGCGAGATTGATAGAGGATGGAGCTTGGGGGGCGTAGATGTGCTGGGCGGCCACTCGCATGGTGCCTCAAAGCGGAACAAGTTGCGGAGGTGTGACACGCACTCACACGGGGTGGATTTGAACAGCCTCAGATGGCGAAGTTGAACGGCCTGGGCGCTGCCGCTGCTGCGTGTCTCCGCTGCCGCTGCCGAAGTAGAAGTTGAACGGGGTAGCACCGACAGGACGAGGTTTCGCGGGGCCGTGGCCTGCAGCGTTGGCGGGAGGGTCCCAGTTGGGAAGGCAGAGCGCGGGGGCGGGGGCGGCGGCTCCGGTGGTTGAAAGCGCGCCCGGGTGAGACGAGCGGCAGGATCCAGCGGAGATCACCGGAGGAAGAGAAGGAGAAGAGGAAGGGGTTGATCGGATTCGCGTCGGCAGAAAGAAGGGGACTGCATGGGGAGGCTGCCATGGACTGCGTGCCAGGTTGATGGTGCTCGAGGATCCCCGGCGGCGGCGACGATTGGGGCATGGAGGAGCGTGCGTCCATGGCGGAAGTGCGGCAGCAGGTTTCCGGTGGCGTGGGCGGCGCCCAGCGACCCCGCGCTGGTAGGTTGGGGGGCGCCTTGGGTAGGTCGCCCGGCGGGAGGAGGCGTGCGGGGCGGCGAGATCCAGGGAGGAGGGTGGCGGCGCTCGGGGGAGGGGATCGAGGGAGGTCAGGGTGGGGATCGGGGCAGCGGGTGGGGTGGGGTGGGATTTTTTCAGTAAAAATCGGTCTGGTGGGTTTTTCGGGGTCTGAGGAACAACACATCGGTCCCTATATAGAGCCGGTGTGATCCAAATAGTTATTCTAATCCTGGGATTAGAATAGTGCTACTCTCTCTCTCTCTCTCTCTCTCTCTCTCTCTCTCTCTCTATATATATATATATATATATATATATATATATATATAGTCGCAACTACACATGGGTGTTAGCAAGATCATTTGTGTGTCGCTTTGCGAGTTTTCATTCATTGTTCGAGAAACGGGAAAAAACTTCAAACAGTTCGGCCACAGGGTGCGGCCAGAGGCGTAGGCCTTGTTGGTATTTTAATTACAGGAAATGCATATAGAGTCCGGAAATAACGAAAATCATTGTGTCACCGTGGCGTGCTCCCACGATCGCATGGAACAAATTTGGTAAAGTTTGGCACAAGTTTTGGTGCTCGCACCTTCCATACCGGAGCATCTCACAAGAAGGATCATAGTTTCCAAAACGAGATGCGGCACTTCGGACTCCAAATCGTCAGTGACTACATTGTTCCATCTCGAAAAAAAAATCATGGTAAACAATCACGGATATACCCTTGGTTTGATTTTCTGGCCCATTTCAGGTCTCGTCTGCTATATTTAAGTCATTTTTTGCACTTACCTTGCATTTAGTGCATATAAAGTCAAAACCCTACTACAACTACATGTGGGTGTTAGTTAGGCTACTTATAGTGGGGAGTATCATATACTAGTATCATGCATATGATACTAGTGTATGATAGTACCTTCATAGCTTGTCATAGTGGGAGTAACATAGGTAGTAACATACATGCCACCTAAGCAAAGAAGATGATGTGTCAAGTAATTAATGAGGAGAGAGGCAAATAGAGTAACATAATATGTTACCATCACATAGCGCTTCCCAATGCAAAATGAGTCTACAAAGCTATTTGTTATTAAACCATGGATTTGATTTACCAAATCCATAATTATTGTATACTCTTCGATAGATATAGCGCAACCCAAATTAATTCCTAATCCTTATTATACAAGTTCTTAATAGTTCTCTTTTCTTATTTTGAATGCAAATACCTAACTAAATACTAATAAAATTCTTTGTTGACAGCAATCTATGCTTCACAGTAGTATATATTTTGTATATCGAAGTCCTAGATAGGAAAGTAGAGTAGGCACAAGATCCATATGTTATCACACTTATATTACTACCCACTATGAAGGTAGTAACATAGACTAGTAACATGTACATGTTACTATTCTAAGTTACTCCCCACTATGACTAGCCATAGTGCATAGTATCATAGATGACCGTATTAATGGCCATGCATGACACAAAGTAGTATAGTATTTATTATGTTACGGTATCTACCTATGTTACTCTAACCCACTCTCCCTTCTTTAATTCTTTGCCACATCATCTTATTTGCTATTCCCGAGTGCATGATACCGGCTATGATACCCCCACTATGGCCAGCCTTAGCAAAGAAGGTGCACAAGTCATTTGTGCGTCGCTTTGCGAGTTTTCATCCCTTTGTCCGAGAAGCGGGGAGAAGTTTCAAACATTTCGGCCGCGAGGTGCGGCCACCGGCGTAGGCCTAGTTGGTATTTTAATTACAGGAAAGTCAGATGGAGTCCGGACATCATCAAAATCGATGTGTGCCCGTGGCGTGCTCTCACGACCCCGTGGAAAAAAATTGGTAAAGTTTGGCACAAGTTTTGATGATCGCTCCTTCCAAACCAGAGCATCTCACAAGAAGGATCATGGTTTCCAAAAGGAGACGTGTCAATTCAAACTCCAGTGGCCGGTGACTTCATCGTTTGGCCTCATAAAAATTTCCACGATACGCAATCACCATTATACCACGGGTTTGATTTTCTGGCACATTCCAGGTATCATTAGCTATATTTAAGACATTTTTTTGAGTTTAACGTGCATTTTGTGCATATAAATAAAATTACAACTGGAACTGCATTTGCTGTCAAAAGGGATGAGGATTGCCGTTCGATCTGGGAGCATCCAACGGTGCAGATGTACGATCTGTGGGGTTTGGGTTCTGGCCAATCAGAACGCACGACTCAGATCGCGCGCTCGGTTTGGTCGGCACACGGCTTTCATGAATCAATCGTGTGCTATTCGCAAACCAGATTGCATATCTTCTATTCGTACATGAGTGAGATCAATTGAGTGTGCTACCTCTATGGTATAATAATAATAATAATAATAATAATAAACAGTTCATATTCATTGTCTGAGCTGACAGCATATCATGGTCAACATATATAACGGTTCTTACATCAACAGAAAACCGAGTATAACTCACAAATTCAGTACACGCGACAGTTCTAAATTGAACGAATTAAGTTGCAGGGTAGGCATAAAGACTAGTCTTACGGCTTAATTCCCATGTACATGGGGGAACTGGAATCATTACGTTGACCCCGAATGAACTTGGGTTTTCTGATGATTTTACGCTTCTCTGTTAGAGGGGTGCGTGATCCCTTGGCTGGCAACTCAGCAAATTCATCGTACTCGTCCTCATCGGCAACATCCTCGACACCCAGTACCCTCCTCTTCCCATGCATCACTACATGGCCGTTCTTATGCAAGGGGTCTTCCGCATAGAAAATCTAGGTAGCATCGCTGGCAAGAATGAACGGGTCCGCGTGATATGCCATCGTTGTCCTATTAACACAGGTCTTCCTATAATCATCAACCTTTACCTGACTAAGAGGGATCCATGTGCACCTGAATAATGCCACCTTAACTTTCACATAGTTAAGCTCCCAAATCACTTTGATGGTTCCATAGTATACCCTTTTATCAGCTTCATCTACAGTCATGCATTCTATTCGAACAGAGCTGTTCTTATATGAGGTCTTCTCATCATGTTCCTTAGTGTAGAAGGTGTAGCCATTTATGTCATATGCTTGGTACGTCAGCACCGTAGGTGATGGCTTTTGTGCCAACCACGTAGCAATGTCATCGATGGATCCTTGTGCTAAACGATTCTTCAACCATTTGGCGTAGTTCTTAGTGTGCTCCTTCATCTCCAAATCTGATGAAGGCACCATTGGTAAGAAGCTTTGGCGTATCTCCACCAAGTGTTCTTCGGCATAAGTGCTGAGAACTGGGCTGTTAAGCAGTACCGTCAAATGGGCTTTCTCTGCCAATTCTCTGGCTGCAGCCTTTTGTGTGCCAGCAAGGACCGGCTTACCTTTCAGCCTTCCCTCGTGGCGAGAGAGGGGCAAACCTATAGGTCTTTGTTTCATGTATTCAGTGCAAAACTCAACCACCTCCTCCATGGTATAACCTTGTAGGATGCTTGCCTCTAGATGATTTCGATTCCGATAATAGCGCTTCAGTATTCCCATGAACCGCTCGAAGGGATACATGTTGCAAAGAAACACAGGACCACAATACTTTATCTCGTCGACAAGGTGCATAGTGAGATGGACCATGACATCAAAGAATGACGGTGGGAAAAACATCTCTAGGTTGGACAATATTGTTGCAATATCATCTTGCATATGATCCAACTCTTCAGGATCTACAACTTTCTGCCATAGCTGGTTGAAGAAATCACAGAGCTCAATGAGTGTGTTTCTTATATCTTTGTCCATCAGATTCTTGATGGCCACTGGGAGGATTTGTGTCAACATTACGTGGCAATCATGTGACTTCATGTGTCCCAACTTCATTTTACCTGAGCTCACATCCACGAGACTTCTGATGTTTGCGGAGTAGGAAGAGGGTGTCTTAACTGACAACAAATAGGTCAAGAACTCTGTTGCTTCTTCTGTACTGAAATTGTAACTCTGGTGAGAGTTGATGAATTTGTTATCATCTTCTGCTTCACTCTTGCGTTTTGATTGATCAGCAAGCATATCAAGGCATGCACCGACACCATCCTTTGTTTTACCTTTAATATTGAGCAGAGTGCCAAGGATGCTTTCACATACATTCTTCTCTACGTGCATGACATCGATGCAGTGATGTACACGTAGAATCTCCCAGTAAGGTAATTTCCAGAACACCGATTTCTTCTTAAACACTAGATCCTTGGGTGTTTGTTTCACTGACAAAGCGTGCTTCTTGCCAAGCACAACATTAATTTGTTTAGCCATGTTGTGGACCACCTCCCCATCATAGGGTCTTGGGCCCACATCTACCTCTACCGTACCATCAAATTCAGCTTTCATATTTCGGTATGGGTCATTTCTCCGTAAGAACCTACGATGACGCAAATACACGGTTTTGCATGAGTTGGGAAGAAATCTGCTAGCTGTCCTATCCATGCATGTGACACACCCTACATCTCCCTTTGTTTTCTGCTCTGATGTGTTGCCTAATGCCGGCAAATCTTGAATGGTGTGCAGCAGCATCGCATGTAGATCGAAAATCTCCTTTTTGTAAGCGTCATAACATTTTACAGCAGGCGCATCTATCCACACTGTCAGAAGTTCTTCTACCAGTAGCTGAAAGTAAATGTCAATGTCATTTCCAGGTTGCTTCGGGCCTTGGATAATCATTGACATCGTAATGTATTTTTTCTTCATACACAACCAAGGAGCTAGGTTATATATGCATAGAAGCACCGGCCATGTGCTGTGATTGGTGCTCATATCGCCAAAAGGATTCATCCCGTCAGTACACTCCCCGAGCCTTATACTTCTAGGATCCTTGGCAAAGTCTTCAAACTTGTTGTCGATTAATTCCCACTGAGCCCCATCTTTCGGGTGCCTCATATATTTATCCGTAGTTCGCTCATCATGATGCCACCACAACCTCTTTGCCTCTCTAGGGTTTGCAAACAAACGCCTCAACCTTGGAATTAAAGGCAAGTACCAAACAACCTTGAACGGGATTCCTGTCTTGATCTCATCATCCAATTTGTACTTGTCATTTGCTCTCCTGCGCTTGTATCATGCATGCTTGCATGTGGGACATGCACGCAAATCTTTGTACTCACCACTGTACAATATACAATCATTCACACAAGCGTGTATCTTCTGTACTTGAAGTTCCAATGGGCAAACAATTTTCTTCGCTTTGTTCGTGCTTCTGGGGAGCACATTATCTTCCAGAATAATTTCTTTGAAAAGACATAACATCTCTGTGAAGCCCTTGTTTGATAGACCGTTTGCTGCTTTAAATCTGAGAAGCGCCAGGGTGGCACTCAACTTGGAATATTTCTTTTTGCAACCTGGATACAATTCTTTCTTGGAGTCCGCATCAATGGTTGGCAAATCCTTGTACCCAATCATATCCTTTTTTGGGCCATTGAAATCTGCAATCATAGGAGCAAAATCTGGCATATCAAGATCGTCGTCATCTGCGTTGCCGTCTTGGTTTTCCAGTGGGCATTTCGGTTTTCCGGTGTTCCATTGGTAGCTTGACGCCTCTGCCCCGATGTTAGATTGAACATCCATGTGACACTGACCGGGGTTTGGTATCTCGCAGCCCTGGGTATATTCATCCATGACCTGCTATTCACCGTGTCTGGTCCAACATGTATATCCATCCATGAATCCCCGAGAGAGTAAGTGCCACTGGACATCTGCAATTTGACGTGACTCTGTATTGGCACAATGAGTACATGGACACATGATGTAATCTACATCACCAATTCTCCTCTTTGTACTTTCAGCCAAATTCATGAACTCTATCACGCCACTGATAAAATCTTTGGTTCGCCGATTCTTCATCCATTGAGATTGTTCCATCTGCACCACACGAATGGTAATTAAAAACAAAACAACAACATTAATACACGGATTAACTGATGCCCAAAGATGTGTGCATAAATCACAAGGTTTTATTTTCATAATTACTGAGGGCGCTCCATATTGTTATCCAGACATGCAATGAGAAAAATTAATGGCCAGTCAATTTACACGTAGAGTACTACAACACTACCCTTAGGAATTGAATACCTTAATTAAGCCACTCACGAAAAGAATACCTTAATTAATTAGCCGCGCGGCGACCTCCACCCAGCAGACAAAGAAGCGCCTTGCGGCGGCACGCTGAGACAGCAGGGTCGAGGAGCAAAGCTTAGTGCGGCCGCCACCTGAAGTTCGACCTCCACTATCCCGCCATCGACCGCGATGGATGTGCTCCAATCACGCAACCGCCGACCTCGATGGTTGAGCTCCTCCTATCTCCCGCCGCAGACCAAGGATTGACCTCTTATGACGCCGCCACCACCCACCCATTGAGGAATGACCTCTTATCCAGTAGCCGCTGCATAGGCCGCCGCCGCCATCTCTATCCGCAGAGCGGCTATTTTATTTTTTGACGGATATCCGCAGAGCGGCTGTTTACACTGTATCACTGTAACTCAATTATATGTACAGGGTAGTACATCACATACGGTTATGTCACGGCAACCATGTCTCATTTACGTTGTCTTCTCACACGGTTTGGTGAGGAAATCGTGTGTGAAGTTGTAATACCTAACACAAATGACATGTATAAACAGTGTGTTGTATACAACATATAGTGCCATAAGTAGTTCCCGACCGTTAGCTTATCCCCACAGTTTCCCCATTCCCCTCAAATCCCTAGATAGCCTCCAAATTCCCTCGTGTGGCGCTGACATTGGGGGAATGCGGACGAGTGGTGCTGATGGTTTCGGTGCGGCTGCTCCTGCTCGTATCGCCGCTATCGGCAGCGCCGCCACGACAGCGGTCGCCGCCGAGCACTTGCCTAAGGTCATCAGAACGCAGGTGTACTACGGATCCGAATCGTCCTGTCAGGTTCCAATCTATCCCGATCTTTTTTAGCATGTCCAAAGTAGCTCCTTGCTGAATCCGTCCCGAATGACCCCCCCCCAGGAAAGCGATCTACCGCCGGATCCGGAGCATGACTCCAGACTCCCGCAACATGAGTTCAACTCCGAGTTTTGCGCCACCGAGAAGTACCAAAAGCTGAGTTTTGTGCACGGGCACACTCCCGCTCAACGTGTATGCATGGAGGGATTTGACATTGGCAGGCGGTTTCTCAATTGCCCCTTAGAGGTTAGTGCTAAGTTCATCATTTTACTTGAGTTAATGCCACCGCTCATCCTGAATAGTATTTAACATTGGCAGGGATATGAGGCTTATGCCTTTGTTAACTGGCTGGATGAAGAATGGCATGGCAGGGCTCGGAGTGTTATCACCAAGCTCGCAGAAGATAACGTAATACTGAAGAAGAAACTGGCTGATCTGGAATGTACAGTCAGTACGATGAAGCAAGAAAGAATCAATCACAGGCAACAGATGAAAGCAAGAGACAAGAAGGAACTAGCATGTGTAGTTGTGGTTGTCGCATTAGCCATGTTCTATGCGTTGTTTGCAATGATGATTGGGGGTTTTGTTTGACAGTATTACTAAAGCACATCTTGATGTGCTCTAAGTAATGCACATCTAGGTCCTATGCCATTGATGTTACGCGAAGATTCGTGCAGATATTTTCCTTTGTCTTTTTTTTCTTTTCCTTTGTAGTTTGATTATTATTGGCTTCACCAATAAGAAGAGCTCAATGTATTGCTTGCCAACTATCCTACTCCGTTCGTACCGGTACCGGTGCATAATCCCAAAACTCGTTCCTTGTTTTTGTCCTGAAAAAAGAAATCAGCCAATAGGAGTCCTGTGGCTAGTATGCATTCAATGACTTCAGACTACTTAGCATAACATGCATGCAATGGTTAATTCTCTGCACGCAATGGTATTGATTACCAAATACTCCCTCTGTCCCAAAATAAGTGACTCAATTTTGTACTAAAGTTAGTGCAATGTTGAGTCACTTATTTTGGGACGGAGGGAGTAATCATCAAGTTCTCTCATTTTTCCCACACCTAGGTCGCCGGTACGGAGGGAGTAGTACTTCTACTCCCTCCGTCTAGGTGTATAAGTCATCTTAGTTTGTGCATCGTGACCAAGGCGAAGGGGAAAACGAGAGAACTTAATGTTTTTTTGCTAGTTAATAGCATTGCATGCAATGAATTAACCACTACATGTCATGTTTAGTAGTCTCAAGTCATTGAAAGCATGCACCGTCCACATCTCTTATTGGTTGATATGTCACGAAACAAGAAACAAGGAGGGAGTTAATGAACCATGCCTAAGTGTTTTGGGATTATTTGGTTTTCGTAAGATGACTTACACACCTAGACGGAGGGAGTATGAAAAATGCTTGTTTCGTATTTGGATGCTACAACGCATGTGCGTAATTAATTATCACATTGAGAACTGCGCAACCCCGGGAATTTGGAGTGACTGCGTACAAATAATTGTGGTTGATTATATCAGCGGTTAGATAATACGTCAACCCCCGCTTCAATTGGCATTCCTATTCTCTGCGTACCCCGCTTAAGTGTCCACCATCTTCATCGTCCCCGGCAGGCCGCACTACACACTTGCACACACTCTGCAATCTCGCTTTCTCACAGTTTTTATATGACCACAGCCATGTCGAGCGACAGCGAGGACGACAATTCGGCCAGCAGTCTGGCGCCCGATGATAGGTCAACATCAGAATCATCCCGCTCGTCTTCCATGAGTCCGGCGTCGAGCCCAGACCTCGATTATATCTGGATCATGGAAGGGACGCCGCCTTCGGAGTCATCAGACGACAACCAGACGGACGAGGAGACGTCGGAGGACAAACAAGAGGACGAAGATGATGATGAGGAGGAATGGTCGAACGAGGAGGAGGATGACGACGACAGCAATGAGGATGATGACGGCAGCGGCGATGAAAAGCCAATGGTCAGCGGCAAGAAGCGTCCTCGCCAAGACGATGTCGCGGGGCCATCCAATAACAACAACAAGAAGAAGGACTAAATTAAGCAGACTATATATATCTTTGTTTCCGTTCGCTCATATTAATTCGTTATCTCTGTTTATCCTGTCAATCTCATCGCAGACGGTTAGTAATACGTATTCGACAAGGATCTTCTACATTATCGCCCACAGGTTGGTTTCTTGAACTATGTGCCCTGACAAGCACACAATTCACAAAAGAAGACCATATGGGCTGTCTATAATGATCGCACACAATTCTGATTACCGACCTGTTTGCCGGGTATCACACACATCTTGTTACGCCGAATCTTTTGTGTTCAACTCGATCATCGCAAACGGTTCATCGGAGCGAACTGTATGCCCTATATAGCACACACCTTGATCTGGCTCCCCGTTTCTGTTGTTCTGTCTCTTCGCAAACAGTTCGTATGGATCAACCATATGCCCCACATCGCACACGCAACTAAAATCGGAACCATGTTTAATGTATCCTTCATGGCAAACGTTTTGCATCTTTTTTGACGATTTTTTTACATCACCGTTTGCGATTAATGCATCGCACATAGTTTCGTCAAAGGGTTTCTGATCGTAGTGTCACATTAGTAGCATCCTGCAGTAGTGAACTCAAGGTACAACACAAAACAAGAACAAGTTTTGTGTTGGAGGGAAGGCAATAATGTTGTCGATGATAACACAAATCATCGAGGGGCAAGGATGGTATTTCTCATCATGAATTTGATTGATATCCTGGAAGAGCTCAGAATGTCGATGATGATCACGACACATTTGTCGAGAGGTTTCATGAGGATGTAATCGATCAGCGGTGACATCAAGCAAAAGAAATGGTGAAGCGAAATGTTATTGGAACCACATATAGGATTACAAGCCCAGCATCAAAATTGTCTTGCAAGATAGACAATATGATGTTGAAAGCTCGATGTCACTTAGCGCACTGTCGGGTTTGTGTTCTAGGGATGAAGGATATAGATAGCACGGTCAAGCTTTAGCATGATGATGAAGATGTAGTCAATCGACTAGGAAAGACATGATCGAGTACATTCTCGTAAGTAATGAAGATTACTAAGAGTTGTTGAATCACAGTGCAGACTCACTATTTGGTGTTCTCGATTGACGACAACCTAGAACCCGTGGAGTGACTATGACATTTAAGGTATTAATTCATCAAAATTTAATAATATGTAGTGCAATGGCATGATATCCTCGAGATACCAGGGGGTAATACTCGAAGGTAGAGCAGAATAGAGGTTGGACAGGTGTAATGATCTACAGAAGACAAGTATTTTAACTTGTCCGAGAAATGGGATCAAAGAAGAACAATCATGGTCGGAATCACAGTTGTAAAGGACCAAACATAGTAACAAGATGAACTTATAACAAGGGGATAATTATTATTAGAAGAAGCTTCCGTGATAAGATCTACATCATGTCCATGGGCATGAACGCAAAGGCTCAAGGTCGACTCCCACTTCTTCAATGCATAACCTTTCATTTACTTATCGCTTTTCATGAAGCTGCATTGTTGAAATTTTATCTGGCGAAACAACAGAAGAGTATGACTCGTGAAAACTTTCGGGTTCATACGGTTTAGGGAAGGCATAAGTTCAACCCATCGGGGCATCTTAGGAGCATATACCACAAACTTGAAGAATAAATAACACAACCTCGATAGTACAACCTGGTTGACAAAAGCAGAGGATACAATTTACGGAAGGCATTATGTATCATGGAAGAACTCACAAGGATTTTGAATGTGAAGGCCACTGTCGGATAATAATCCACCAAGGGATATAGAGGACCACAAAGGATCTGATGTGAGTGTCGGTACTCAACCAGAAGAAGAAAGAATGCAAAGACATCGGAATATAGAAACATCTGAATACTTTGATGCTTAATTACAAAGGAATTATGATTTCCATAATGGGGGATCAGAAGCAGATGCTCTGATCAAAGATAAGTAAGTTGAATAGACTTAGGGGCACAATAGGTCAAGATTTGATTAGCTGGAAACTAGCTCATGTCCGGAGTGACGTCTGAGCCGAAGGGATGAATTCTAGTTTCGACTGATGATTCCAATAATTCGCAAACATGTGGAATCAAAGGCTCAAAATGATGATGACAAAGGATGCTACTGAATTTTGCTAGTCATATGGGATTAACCATAATGCAAGCAGGTAAGGAAGATCAAGAGCAATAGGCTACTGAGGATTTTGGAAGATCGAATAGTATTTCGAAGAATTTTGTGGAACACGTGACAACTGGGGATGAACGGATCCCCGGTAAACATGAGGAATTATCTGCAAGGGCATTCATGTGGTAATGAACTACAAGGCAATAAGCTCAAAGGATTCTCGGGAAAACCTCGAATAGTATCTTTCGAATCTTCTGACGAAGCGGGCGATCATCTGGAATGAAGGACTCTCCGGAAGGAAGTAGTTACAAGAACCTAGAGTTAGAGTTAGTAAAATCTTTAACCCGAATAGAAGAGAGATCAGAATCCCAGGGTGAAGACAAGGAATAAAATATCCTAATACCACCCAATTATGATGTGAGCCCGTAAGCCACACAACAATGTTAATAAAAGTCTTCCAAAGACTAGACTCAACTTCGACCAAGGAGTTGGAATGGGGCTTCCTACAGGCAGCCCGCTCTGATACCAACTTGTGACGCCCTGACTTAATCGTGCACTCATCATACACGCAAACATGCATGATCAAGATCAGAGACTAACGAGAAGATATCGCAACACAATTCTAAACACAAATTAAAGTAATACAAGCTTTATATTACAAGCCAGGGGCCTCGAGGGCTCGAATACATAAGCTCGATACAAACGAGTCAGCGGAAACAACAATATCTAAGTACAGACATAAGTTAAACAAGTCTGCCTTAAGAAGGCTAGCACAAACATCAACAACGATAGAAAAGGCAAGGCCTCATGCCTGGGAACCTCCTAACTACTCCTGGTTGTCGGCAGCCTCACGTAGTAGTAGGCACCCTCGTGGTTGTAGTAGTCGTCGGTGGCGGCATCTGGCTCCTGGGATCCATCATCTGATTGCAACAATCGGGTATGGGGGGAAAAGAGGTAGCAAAGCAACCGTGAGTACTCATCCGAAGTACTCGCCAGACTTACATCAGATCTATGCTAAGTATGCATCAGTATAAAAGGAATGGGGCTGTATCTTTGGACAAGATTGCAGAAATGCCAGAATAGAGGGAAGGCCTAGCCTATCTAAGACTAGCATCTTCAAGCACATTGCAGCATCAGAACAGGTAAGAGTAACATATCATAAGTAATAAGTATGTTGTAGCATCCACGCCCAGAGATTCTTTCTCGACTCCCTGCGAGAAAGCAATCCCGGAGCCATCATATCCATTTCACATCTCCAGTATCCAGTGCTAGTTGTATCGATCGGGATACAACTCTGAGCGTCTGTTACCATGCACACGGCTATTCGAATAGATATACTTCCCTGCAAGGGTGCACCAACTTACCAAACACGCTCGATTAACTCCGGCCGGACACACCATTAGGTCATGACCGGCCTCGGCTGATCGACACGCCGTAGTCCTACCTAGAACTACAACAAAATTGACATATTGTGACGAAAATCCTCGTGACGATGGTGGACAATGTCACCGAAATGCCTAATGTGTGATGTTCTCGTAGGTGGCATCACCAATAACCGCAGATCGATGACGTTAGATGTCACTGGAGTGCCTCGACCTTTCATCACACCTGGTTGCCAATTTCTATGACGGTTTGGTATTTTGGATTACGAACTAGCTAGAGTCACCGAATAATACAAATGTGTGATGATCATTTTTTTGTCATGTAGCGTCTAGTAGTGGGACCCGCCATAGCTAGTTCATGAGTTACTGAGAGGTAGGAGCCATGTGTCGGTTTTGGCAGTGGGACCCGCCATCACTTTTTCAAAGCCTACTGAGCGTTGTAATTATTTTGTTCTATCTAATATAAGTAGGTAGTGGCCATGGAAATACTTATGAATATTATATTCTTAAAAAGGGAAAACCTTGTTTTGTTTTTTTAGATGGTTATTTTGTTATTTCTAATATAAATAGGTAGTGGCTCGATAAGAAATTTAATCGGGCATTAAAAATATAAATTTTAACACAATTGTTTTTGTTTGGCAGTGCCTATGCTGAAAACTTCAATTGGGCGCTCGTGAGCTAATTTTGTTTCGTTCTATCTCAAAAGTTAAAAAGGAAATAGGAGCAATGGGCGCGGGCGCAGCCGGCCGAAGCGGGCGCGGCCTGGTGCATCGAGGCTAGCAGGGCAGCGGCGCGTGCGCAAGTGGCCAGCCGCGGGTGGCAGCGGAGGCACGGGTAGGAAGGCAAGCGGGGGCATACGGGCCTACGCGAGCGGGCGGCGTGAGCTGACGGAGGCAGGGCAGGCTGGGGGCAACGCGACATGGGATCGGAGGGCGCGGGGCGCAGCCAGGGAAGGCCGCATTGAGCGCGGGTGTCGAGCTAGGGCGGTGCTGCCTGAGACGGATAGGGAAGTGGAGGAGGGGCGTATGGGAGCCTCTCCGCCGGTGCGAGAAGAGGGCAACGAGGCTCGATGGTGCCGGCGGTGAAGCGGGACGGTGACGAGGCGACGGGCGTCCTCGGGTGCAGGAGGCGGCGACGGCGAGCGGGCAGAGGGGAACGGTGCGCGAGGGAGGAGAGAGGAACCGGCTAGGGTTAGGGGAGGGGGGAGGCCGTCGGGGCCTTATAGGCCAGGGGGGCCGGCGGATGGCCGCCATGGTGACAGCCGAGGCCGTGGCGAGCATCAGCGGTGGCCACACCCCCCGATGAACAAGGGAAGGGGAGGCAGGGGGCAGGTGGGCCGGCCTGCATGAGTCTGCCCTGGTGGGCTAAGGCCCAGGGGGCAGGGGGCCCCTTTTCTTCCTTTTTCTTTATTATTTTTATTTGTTTTCTATTTTGTTTTTAGTTTCAAATTATTTTAGTTTTATAAAATATAAAATTTACACCTAAAATAGTATTATAAATTAGGCCACTGCCACATTAAGTTTAGCATTTAAATAAAATAGTTTGCATTTTTATAAGTTTAAAAATGCATTTAAATAATTGTTTTAGCCCCTGTTTTAATTATTTTAGGGCATTTAAACACTTCATAAAAAGTTGATTTCTCCACCATAGTTACTAAGGGATTATTTGCCACAACATGAACATTTTAGTTTTCATGTTGGAGAATTTTAATCATTTGACGATTTGCATTTGAGGTTGAAATATTTCTTAATTGTTTTTTAGGGCATAGGGATGATGACTTGGCATCATTAGTGTGGAGTTACTGTAGCATGATTCTCGGGGTGTTACAGAGACACCTCTAACTTAATGAACATGGACAATTTGCCCCTAGTTCAATATACCGATAAACACCTGGAGCTAGGAAAACATTGCCAGATGATTTTCCCTCTTCTTTTAGAATGCCTACTGATGCATTAGGGCAAATCATCATCACATTTTGACATGACATGCATTGTGTTGCATTTGATTGCCTGTTATTTATTTTGTCCCCCTCTCCTCTATTCCTTTGGTAGACCCCGAGACCGCTGCTGCCCCGGAGTACGACTACGTCGACGACGAGACTTCCTTCTAGGCAGAGCTTCCAAACAAAGCAAAACCCCCTTGATCATTTAGATATCGCCTATTCTTTCCCTCTACTTCTTGCATTAGAGAGTCGATTCAGTTGATGCTTTGTCAGTAGGTCCTATTCCGATGCATAGCCTACTTTTGTTAAACTGTTGTTGATAATTTACCTGCAAGCCTACTATGCTTAGTATAGTTATGCCAGAGTCTCATCAGTGGCCAAACATCCTTGTCCGTTTGCCATGCTATATTATCAGGTCATGATCCCTTCGGGTGAGGATCACCGATATATTATATACACTATACATGATACATGATATGATTAAAGTTGGGTCGGCTCGGAGAGCACCCGCAAGTGATTCACTGACTGGGGGCTGAAAGGACATGTTTCCTGACGACCCCCGAGTGAATCTTTGTGGCGGAACAATAGGGCAGGTAGAGACCACCTAGGAAAGAGGTGGGCCTGGTCCCTGGTCGGTGTCCGCGGTTATTTCATAATAACACGCTTAAAGAGATTGGGTATTTGATCTAAGACTGCCATTGGCATATACGCACTAACCGCCGTGCGGGATAATGATTTATGGGGCCCTCGGCATCGTACAATTCTCTCAAAACCTCTGTCAAATGTCACAGTTCAGAGAGGCTGGCTGATTGTTGGGGTGAGCGGCAGGCCTGATGAAGAGGTGGGCTTGGTCCCCAGCCAGTCATGCAACATGCAGGAGTGCTTAGGGTGATGGGTCCACGACCACTTCGCGCTTAGGATTTAGACCGGCGTGTTGACCTCTCTGGAGAGCCTAGGTAGTACTACGCCATGTCGATTATCTGAGGCCGGGCATTACCCAGCAAGTGTGTTCAGCCAGAGGTAATCGAGTGTATTGGGTAATGTGGTGCACCCTTGCAGGGAAGTAATCTATTCGAGTAGCCGTGTCCACGGTAATAGGACGACTTTGAGTTGTATCCCAACCTTTTACAACTAAAATCGGGCACTTGTGAAAACACGCCCAGATAAGTGTCGTGGTGGGCGCACGACAGATGCCAAAGGATGGCTAAAGAGAGGGACAGGCTCGAGGGCATCGGTGGGCTCTAGAGGCGAGGTCGGCATGAGCGAGCGAGGAACGCAAGACATACCCAGGTTCGGGGCTCTCCGGAGATATAACACCCCTAGTCCCGCCGAGTGTGGTTTATATGTGGATGATACAAGCTTGCTCCTAGAGCTGTTTCGGGGAGGAAGGAAGACAGGCCAAAGCATAGGCTGCTCCTTCTCCTTATGTGTGTATTCTACTAATGATCTCTCTCTCGTGCATGGAGGCCTCCTGGGGGATTTTATAGGTCAACCCCCAGGGTTACAATGGTAAAGTTACATGGCCGTGGGGCCGGGATGTCAGCGTCTAGGAAGCCGGCGCTGGGGCCCGCCGGGTACCAGGGTACGCCGGGTTCTCCGGGTGCGGGCCCCGTGCGCCAGAGGGCACTGTTCTCCATCTTGTCATGCGTCACAGAGTGGTTGGGCCGACTCGGCTTCAGTGGCGTATCGCCTGGTCACCGTCAGCTTGCGTCAGCCAGACGGGGGATGCACTGTAGCCATGCCGGCCCTGGTCAGCGGGGTAGGTGGGCCACTGTTGCCACGCTCCTGCCGGTCAGTGGGGTTGGTGGGCCACTGTAGCCACACTCATCCCTTCATGGGGACTTGTTCCATCGTACACCTTGGACGGGACGGGAGCTGACCCACGGCCGGGTTGAGGGGCGCGCTGTGGTTGCGCTTACTTGTTGAAGAAGTCTTGACTTTCTGGGGCCGGCTGGCATGCGCCAGCGGGCTTGGCCGGGTTGCGGGACCTGGCCGGGTTGAGGAACCCGGCCAAGGGCAAGCCGGATTGAGGGGTGTTGCTAGCCCCGACGTTTTTTGAAAAGGATCTGGGTTCCGTTGCCTGCCCGAGGTCCATTCCCCCTACAGTAGTCCCTGAAGCTGTGAAGGCTCGCCGGCTTCAAGTAGGGGGGCCTTCGCAGTTTCACCCTATGAGAAGGCGGCTGGTGCTGGTGAGGCTTGCGACCACCGGGTCCGGCAACACCCACTATGTGCCGGCTTCCGGAAGCCGGATCATGGCATCCCGGCACGGGCGGGAAACCGAGGAGTTTGCTGAATCTTGAAGGGGAAGAGACGCGCCTCCCACGGTCTAGTGCGCGCCACATGGCGAACGATAACTGAAGAGGCCCTAACAGGCCACGCACGTGACGGGATGCAACAGGGGGCTAGGGCCCGCCATGCCGCGCCCTCGGCCGCCGCGCGGGGATTTATTGCGGCGGCCGTGGATGGTTGCCCTTCTCGATGTAGTTAATGCGTGGGGAGATCGTGCCCACTTAATGCGGGGAAGTGGAAAAGGTAGCCGCAACCGATCCCACTTCCCCACGTTCTTGCCGCGATGATAAATCGGGGGGAGGGGGCGGGGGAAATCATTCACGCACGTAATGTTTGCTTGAACTACGTCGGTATTTCCCCAAAGAGGATGGGATGATGCAGCACAGCAACGGTAGGTATTTCCCTTATGATGAGACCAAGGTTATCAAACCAGTAGGAGAACCTAGCAACACTACGTAAACAACACCTGCACACAAAGAACAAATACTTGCACCCGACGTGTTAAAGGGGTTGTCAATCCCTTTCGGGTAACGGCGCCAGAAATTGGCAAGTGGACAGGAGATAAATTGTAGTAGATTGGATAAATAGATCGCGAATAAAATAAAGTGCAACAAAATATTTTTGGGTTTTTAGAAATATAGATCTGAAAATAAAAGTGGCAAATAAATAAAAAGGCAAATAGCAAAATAGATCTGAAAATATATGATGAGAAAATAGACCTGGGGGCCGTAGATTTCACTAGTGGCTTCTCTCGAGAAAAATAGCATACGGTGGGTAAACAAATTACTGGTGGGCAATTGATAGAACTTCAAATAATTATGATGATATCCAGGCAATGATCATTATATAGGCTTCACGTCCAAGATTAGTAGACCGACTCCTGCCTGCATCTACTACTATTACTCCACACATCGACCGCTATCCAGCATGCATCGAGTGTATTATGTTCATGGAGAAATGGAGTAATGCAATAAGAATGATGACATGATGTAGACAAGATCTACTTATGTAGAAATAGACCCCATCTTGTTATCCTTAATGGCAATGATACATACGTGTCGTTTCCCTTTCTGTCACTGGGATCAAGTACCGTAAGATCGAACCCATCACAAAGCACCTCTTCCCATGGCAAGAAAAATCAATCTAGTTGGCCTAACTAAACCAAAGATTCGAAGAAGAAATATGAGGCTATAAGTAATCATGCATATAAGAGTTCAAAAGACTCAAATAACTTTCATGGATAAAAACATAGATCTGATCATAAACTCAAAGTTCATCGGATCCCAACAAACACACCGCAAAAAGAGTTACATCAAATAGATCTCCAAGAGACCATTGTATTGAGAATCAAAAGAGAGGGAGTGGAAGCCATCTAGCTACTACCTACGGACCCGTAGGTCTACAATGAACTACTCACGCATCATCGGAGAGGCACCAATGAGGATGATGAACCCCTCCGTGATGGTGTCCAGATTGGATCTGTGGTTTCTGGAACTTGCGGCGGCTGGAATTGATTTTCGTCGACTCCCCTTGGGTTTCTGGAATATTGGGATATTTATAGAGCAAAGAGGCGGTGCGGGAGGCGGCCGAGGTGGGCACAACCCACCTGGGCGCGCCTGGGCCCCCAGGCGCGCCCTGGTGGGTTGTGCTCCCCTCGGAGCCCCCCTCAGGCACTTTCTTATCCCAACTTGTGTCTTCTGGTCCACAAAAAGTCACCAAAAAGTTTCGCTGCGTTTGGACTCCGTTTGGTATTGATTTCCTGCGAAGTAAAAAACAAGCAAAAAACAGCAACTGGCACTGGGCACTATGTCAATAGGTTAGTCCCAAAAAATGAAACAAAGTTGCTACAAAATGATTGTAAAGCATCCAAGAATGATAATATAATAGCATGGAACAATAAAAAATTATAGATACGTTGGAGACGTATCAGCATCCCCAAGCTTAATTCCTGCTCGTCCTCGAGTTGGTAAATGATAAAAACAGAATTTTTGATGTGGAATGCTGCCTAACATGTTCATCACATATTCTTTTCTTTCTAGCATGGACATTTGGACTTTTATATGATTCAAAGCAATAGTCTAGTTTTGACATGAAGATTTCAATACTCAAGCATATCAACAAGCAACCATGTCTTTCAAAATATCAACACTAATGCAAGTTATCCCTAGCCCATTATGCTCAATCATTGATCCATTCATGAAACACACTCGCATATTAGCTACACCCAAAGCTCAAGTACGATCACAGTGCCCCTTAGTTGGTGCTTTATAAGAGAAGATGGAGACTCAAAATAAAATAAAAATTGCATAAAGTAAAATAAAGGCCCTTCACAGAGGGAAGTAGGGATTTGTAGAGGTGCCAGAGCTCAAAGCGAAAAAAGTAGAGATAAAACATTTTGGGTGGCATGCTTTTCCTGTCAACAAAAATGATCGAGTAGTTCCCAATACTTTCCATGCTAGATATATCATAGGCGGTTCCCAAACAGAAAATAAAGTTTATTCCTTTTTCAACCATACTTTCACTTTCCATGGCTAGCCGTATCCACGGGTGCCTTCCATACCAAAACTTTCCAAGGAATTTATTATTTGACAACATAAAGTAAATTCATTTTTCATTTCGGGACTGGGCACCCCTAATACCTTTGCCGTACTCTCGTGCAATGACAAGTGAATAAACACTCATCTTGAGAATAACACATCTAGCATTGAAATATATCAGCCACCCCCTACCGTTTCATGAGCGGTACGAGCACACAAAAGAGAAATTTATTTTGAAATTAGAGATGGCACATACAAATTTTCTTAGAACGGCACGGAAATACGGCATATAGGTAGGTATAGTGGACTCATATGGAAAAACTGGTTTAAGGATTTTGGATGCACAAGTAGTGATCATACTTATTGCAAATGAAGGCTAGCAAAAGATTGAGAAGCATCCAACCAAGAAATGAAAAATATCATAAGCGAGCATTAAGCATAACTAACACCGAATAATGCACTACAAGTAGGATGTAATTTCATTGCATAACTATTGACTTTCGTGCTTGCATAGGGAATCACAAACCTTAACACCAATATTCTTACTCAAGCATAATTACTCATCAACATGACTCACATATTATGTCGACATATCGCAAAACTATTACAAGGAATCAAGTTTATTTTGTCCAATGATCTTCATGAAAGTTTTTATTATATCTCTCTTGAATATCTATCACTTTGGGACTAATTTCATTTGTTGCTTTTGATAGCTCAAACAAATCTAAGTGAAGAACATGAGCATAAAATTTTCTTCTCTCAAAATAATTTAAGTGAAGCAAGAGAGAATTTCTAAAAAAAATTACTAACTCTCAAATAAATCTAAGTGAAGCATGAGAGCATTTCTTCAAAAATACTAAAGCCCACCATGCTAAAAAAAGATATAAGTGAAGCACTAGAGCAATTCCATAGCTCATAAAGATTTAAGTGAAGCATAGAGAGCAATTCTAACAAGTCATAGCATAATTTTGGCTCTCTCAAATAGGTGTGTCCAGCAAGGATTCATGACTAAAAATAAAAAAACAAGCAAAGAATCATATCATACAAGACGCTCCAAGCAAAACTCATGATATGTGACGAATAAAAATATAGCTCCAAGTAAAATACCGATGGTCGTTAGAAGAAAGAGGGGATGCCACTCGGGCATCCCCAAGCTTAGTTGCTTGCTTCTCTTTGGATAATGGCTTGGGGTGCCATGGGGCATCCCCAAGCTTAGGCTCTTCTTACTCCTTATTCCTTCATCCATCGTAATCTCACCCAAAACTTGAAAACTTCAATCACACAAAACTCAACAAAACCTTCGTGAGATCCGTTAGTATAAGAAAACCAATCTTTACTTTAAGTACTATAGAAAACCCAATCAAATTTTGTTCTTGCGTTATATCTACTGTATTATAACTTTACCATGGCTTATAACCTCCAATACAAACCATATATTCATCAAAATAAGCACACAATGCAAAGAAAATAGAATCTGTCAAAAACAAAACAGTCTGTAAAGATATGAATTGTTCTCATACTTATGTAACTCCAAAACTTCTGCAAAATTTGGAAAACATAGGAAATTTGTATATAAATCTTGTGTAAAAAAATTCAGAATTTTTCGTCGCTTCTGTGATTTTAAATAATTATTTTACTGGATGCAAAAGTTTCTTCTTTCCAACAAGATCAAATCAACTATCACCAAAGCTATCCCAAAGGCTTTACTTGACACAAACACTAATTAAAACATAAAAAAACACAATCATAACAGTAGAATAATTGTGCAAACACTCTAAAACAGAAAGAAAAATATAAAAATAAATTTTATTCATTGGGTTGCCTCCCAACAAGAGCTATCATTTTACGCCCCTAGCTAGGCATAAGATTTTATTGATGCTCACCTGAAAGATAATAATGAAAACACAAAGAGAGCATCATAAAACATGTGACAAACATATTTAAGTCTAACATATTTATGATGCATAGGAATTTTATAGGAAAACAAATTAGCAAGACAAGCAAGATCTAGCATATGCATGGAAGAAAACAATAGCAATCTCAACATGAAGAGAGGTAATTTAGTAACATGAAAATTTCTACAACCATATTTCCCTCTCTCATAATAATTACATGTGGGATCATATTCAAACTCAACAATATAGCTATCACATAACATATTCTCTACATGATCCACATGCATGCAAAGTTGACACTCTTCCAAAATAGTGGGATTATCATCAAATAAAGTCATGATCTCTCCAAGCCCACTTTTATCAAAAATTTCATAAGATTGAACACTCTCCGAATATGTGTGATTATTTTTACCTAAAGTTGACACTCTTCCAAACCCACTTTCAATATTATTGCAAACATTATTATCAATAACATATTCATCATGAGGCTTAAGTAAATTTTCAAGATCATAAGAAGAATCA
Source organism: Thinopyrum elongatum (assembly GCA_011799875.1). Taxonomy (NCBI): domain Eukaryota; kingdom Viridiplantae; phylum Streptophyta; class Magnoliopsida; order Poales; family Poaceae; genus Thinopyrum; species Thinopyrum elongatum. The sequence goes on from CM022301.1 coordinate 432,934,370, forward strand.
CCCCAATCATGATCATTGCAATAAGTAGTGGACATATCAAAATTTGCATCCCCAAGCTTGGGGTTTTGCATATTATTAGCACAATTGACATTAATAGAATTTATAATAACATCATTGCAATCATGCTTTTCATTCAAGGAGCTATCATGAACCACTTTATAAATTCCTTCGTTTAACACTTCATCACAATTTTCAGATTCATAAATCTCAAGCAAAACTTCATAAAGATAATCTAGTGATCTCAATTCACTAGCAATTGGTTCATCATAATTGGATCTTTTGAAAAGATTAGCAAGTGGATGAGGATCCATAACAATAGATTTTCAGCAAGCGAAGATGCAAGCAAATAGAAGGCACATGGCAACACAAGAAAACATGAGATCTGACGAGAAAAAGGCGAACGAAAAAGAGGGCGAATAAAACGACAATTTTTGGTGAAGTGGGGGAGATGAAAATGAGAGGCAAATGGAAAATAATGTAAATTGCAAGGAGATGAGATTTGTGATTAGGAACCTGCTAGATGTTGATGATGTCTCCCTGGTAACGGCGCCAGAAATTCCTTTTGATGTTTGCTTGAACTACGTCGGTATTTCCCCAAAGAGGAAGGGATGATGCAGCACAACAATGGTAGGTATTTCCCTCAGTGATGAGACCAAGGTTATCAAACCAGTAGGAGAACCAAGCAACACTACATAAACAACACCTGCACACAAAGAACAAATACTTGCAACCCGACGTGTTAAAGGGGTTGTCAATCCCTTTCGGGTAACGGCGCCAGAAATTGGCAAGTGGATGGGAGATAAATTGTAGTAGATTGGATAAATAGATCGCGAATAAAATAAAGTGCAACAGAATATTTTTGGGTTTTTAGAAATATAGATCTGAAAATAAAAGTGGCAAATAAATAAAAAGGCAAATAGCAAAATAGATCTGAAAATATATGATGAGAAAATAGACCCGGGGGCCATAGATTTCACTAGTGGCTTCTCTCAAGAAAAATAGCATACGGTGGGTAAAAAAAATTACTGTTGGGCAATTGATAGAACTTCAAATAAGTATGACGATATCCAGGCAATGATCATTATATAGGCATCACATCCAAGATTAGTAGACCGACTCCTGCCTGCATCTACTACTATTACTCCACACATCGACCGCTATCCAGCATGCATCTAGTGTATTAAGTTCATGGAGAAATGGAGTAATGCAATAAGAACGATGACATGATGTAGACAAGATCTATTTATGTAGAAATAGACCCCATCTTGTTATCCTTAATAGCAACGATACATACGTGACGGTTCCCCTTCTGTCACTGGGATCAAGCACCATAAGATCGAACCCATCACAAAGCAACTCTTCCCATGGTAAGAAAAATTGATCTAGTTGGCTTAACTAAACCAAAGATTCGAAGAAGAAATACGAGGCTATAAGTAATCATGCATATAAGAGATCAAAAGACTCAAATAACTTTCATGGATAAAAACATAGATCTGATCATAAACTCAAAGTTCATCGGATCCCAACAAACACACCGCAAAAAGAGTTACATCAAATAGATCTCCAATAGACCATTGTATTAAGAATCAAAAGAGAGGGAGAGGAAGCCATCAAGCTACTACCTATGGACCCGTAGGTCTACAATGAACTACTCACGCATCATCGGAGAGGCACCAATGAGGATGATGAACCCCTCTGTGATGGTATCTAGATTGGATCTGTGGTTTCTGGAACTTGCGGTGGCTGGAATTGATTTTCGTTGACTCCCCTAGGGTTTCTGGAATATTGGGGTATTTATAGAGCAAAGAGGCGGTGCGGGAGGCGGCCGAGGTGGGCACAACCCACCTGGGCGCGCCTGCCCAGGCGCGCCCTGGTGGGTTGTGCTCCCCTCGGAGCCCCCCTCAGGTACTTTCTTGGCCCAACTTGTATCTTCTGGTCCAGAAAAAATCACCAAAAAGTTTCGCTGCGTTTAGGCTCCGTTTGGTCTTGAGTTCCTGTGAAGTAAAAAACATGCAAAAAACATCAACTGGCATTGGGCACTATGTTAATAGGTTAGTCCCAAAAAATGATATAAAGTTGCTATAAAATGATTGTAAAACATCCAAGAATGATAATATAACAGCATGGAATAATAAAAAATTATAGATACGTTGGAGACGTAACAGCACGCGCCCCCTACCTCCTTCTTTTTCCCTCGCTCTTGCTTCCGAGCCTGTCGCACGCCGCAAAGTCCTGCCGCTCATGAGCAACGCAGTGCCGCCTCTCTGCAGTACCCAACAGCAACCCAAACCCTTCGCCTAGTCGACGCGCCTCTCTTCCCCCGCCACACTCACCGATGGCAAGACCCAAGGGATCGTCGGAGGGGTCGAAGGTCACCGCAGAAGATCTTCAGTATCTGCGCGACACGCGGCGATTGCCACCGACGACGGAGGTGGCCGTGCGCCTGTTGGGCGGCGAGCTGGCGCCGCGGCCGGAGGGGACCGAGCGCGTGGTCTTCTTCTCCCACTTCAAGCGTGGGTTCGGCCTTCCTGCAAGCGACTTCTTCCGCTCGTTCTTGGATTTCTTTGGGCTCCAGCCGCATTACCTGGGGGCGAACGTGGTGCTGCAGCTTTTTGGGTTCGTCACCCTGTGTGAGGGTTACCTGGGCATCGAGCCCAGCATAGACCTCTGGGTCCGCTTCTTCTTGTTGAAGCAGCAGGGGCCGGCGGCCGGCGTGATGTCTGCCTGTGGGGCTGCCGTCGTCTCGACTCGGCCGCACGGGGTGTGCCCCAAGATGCCGCTGGAGGATTCCGCCAAGAAGTGGCAGAATTCTTTCTTCTACGTCTATAACCTCGGTGCGGACCGCATCAACCTGCCGCCCTTCATCGACGTGACGCCGCACGCCAAGACCAACTGGACCTACTGCCCCAGGAACCCGGCGTGGGAGGTGCTGAACCTGAGCAGCCAGGTCACGGAGATGACGACGCGCGAGGGGCTCACCTGGACGGACCTCATCACCGCCTTCATTGCACGCCGGGTGCTGCCGCTGCAACGCCGGACGCACATCATCGGCCAGATGACCGGCCTCCAGGACCTCCCGGCGGCTGACACAGGAGCAGATCGCAGGCCGAGTGAACAACATCTCGAAGGCCGGGATGCCAGAGGAGTGGCACTTAGGGAAGGCGCCCTACAGCCAAGGGAATCCCGGCGTCAGCGGTGAGTCCTTGGTCTCCGTATTTTGCTATGTGCAATCTCTTTCTTCGTCCTGATGCGACAAGGGAGGTGCTGCTGAATGCCATCCGGCATCCATATGACGGAACGACAATGCAGGTGGCGGCCGCCCAGCGAGCCGGCTCGGAGGAGGTGGAGATCCTCGCCGAGAACCTCGAGATGGCCGAGGCCGAAGCCAGCGAGGCGCGCACGGGTAAGTTTTCGCGTTCTAATCCCATGCGAGATTGGTCGAGCAATGACGTGGAGGCCCTGACGCATGATGATGGTGCCGCGTCGCCGAGGGGAGGAGGCGGCAGCGTCGCCCCTCGAAGACGGCCGACGCTGGGTCGTCCCGCGCCCCGGCCACGGTGAGCCGGCCACACAGGAAGGAGGACTTGGCGCCGAAGAAGCTGGCTGCGAAGCGCACGGTGGACCCGGCCGCAAGCGGCCAGTCGGCCGCCAAGAAGAGGCATCGCGCCATCCCGATGGCGCCGACGAGACAGGCCATCTCGACGGCGATCGGGTACATTTTCTTGCTGACTCCGGCGCACTGCCGAGCCATTCTTTTCTCATACTTTTCTCGGTGTGGTCCAGATCGCCACTGGACATGGCGCTGGCGGCGACGGATGCCGCATCCGGGGGCGGCTTCTCATTCCAGAAAACCCGGAGCAGCACCATTGTTCTGCCCGAGGGCTCGGCCGAGGAGGACCTTAGCTTGGACCCGGCGGACACGGAGCGCTGCGCCTGGCGGGCCCGGAACAAGGCCGAGGAGGAACTGGAGGCGGCCTCGACCCAAGCCTAGGCCAGGGCTGCAGAGGCAAGGGAGAGGACCACCGTGGAGCCGGCGTGGCCAGAGATGCCGGCGGGCCTCGAGCCGGCGGAGATGGTCGTCGTGCCACCGATGGAGGAGGTGCGCGACCCGGACGGCCGGGTGGAGATTGCGGTGGACGACCGGGAGGTCGTGGAAATTGACGACGACAGCCCACCCCGGACCGACATGGTCGAGTGGGTGGAGGTCGAAGGAGGTGGAGCGGGGGCCGCCCCGGGAGGGGCGCCGCAGACGACGCCGGACGGGGCACCGCCGGTGGTGCTAGCCAGAGCCCCGGAGGGAACGCCGGCCGGAGCACCAGAGGGAACGTCGGCCGAAGCGCCGGAGGGAACGCCGGTTGGCATGCCGGAGTCGAGGCCGGTCGGCGAGGAGAGGACGGACGGCGAGCACGCCCTGGTGATCAGGCAGCCGCAAGCAGCGCCGGGAGGCCGTCCCGCAGCCGGGTCGCAGCCGGTGCGGGCCGGGTCCGGCCGGGCCATCTTCGGGCCGTCGACGCAGGAGGAGGCATCAATGGCCGCCGTGCGCCGGCATATTCACGAGCACGTAGACCGGGTTCAGGCCTTCACCCAGGCCGAGACGGAGCGGGCGCGGGAGCTGGAGCGCTCCGTGTTCGTAAGGCTTCTTCCTTTAGCTTTTCTCTGGTAGCCGGCTAGTGGGGGCGCGTCAGTGCACCCACTGCGTGTAGCCCCCGAGGTTCTGGCCAACTACGTAGTAGTTGGGTCGAATCTTAAAGAGTCTCTTGTGCTAATTCTTGTTTTTCTCCAGCACCTGGATGCCCTTCGAGTCGGCATCTACAACCGGCTCTTGGAGAAGCATCAGCAGGTCACGGCGCAGCTTGCCGCCAAGGAGGAGGCGCTTTGCCTTGCTGAAGGTACGTCTTGCATGCTCTTAGTGGGGGCGCGCTAGCGCACCCACTGGGTGTAGCCCCCGAGATTCGAGGCAACTACGTAGTAGTTGGGTCAAATCTTAAAGTGTTCTTGTCCTTCCTTCCGTTGTCTTGAGTTTGAATCTTTGCCGTGCAGCCGCCACGGCCGAGGTGCCGGACCTACGAACCCGGCTGGCCGAAGCCGGCCAACAGCATGATGAGGCAATCGCCGACGCCGGCCAGCTCCGGGCCAAGGTTGAGCGGCTGAGGGCAAAAGCCGCCAAGGTGGCGGAGGCCCAGCAGGCGCTCGCTGAAGCCGGCCAGCAGCACGACTAGCTGGCCGGCGACAAGAGCCAGCTCCAGGCCGAGGTGGAGTGCCTGAAGGCGGCCGCCAAGGTGGCGGAGGCCCAGCAGGCGCTTGACAAAGCCGGCCAGCAGCGTGATCATCTGGCCGGTGACAAGAGCCAGCTCCAGGCCGAGGTGGAGCACCTGAAGGCGGAGTCCCACCAGGCGGAGCTCCTCCGCCTCAAGGAGGAGCATGAGAAGGAGGCCGCCGCTAAGGACAATGAATTGAAGGCGGCCATTGACAAGCGCGCCGAGCTGGAGAAGGCGCTTGAAGCGTGCGACCGTGCCGGGGACTTGCAGAGGCATGGTACGTTGCTCGAAGCGCAGCACCTGGATGAGGCCTTCGCCAGTAAGTGTTTCTTTGTTGGTTTCATCGGGTTCTGAGCCGGCTGAGTTTTTTTGTGGCTAACTGTCTTGCTTTTCTTCTTGACAGGGCACTTCCCGGAGACGAAGGGGACGGCTGACGAGGCCGTGCTTCCTCACCGGTTAACCCAGGCGGACGTGGGTGCCGGGCTTGACCCGAACGTCGCCTGGAGTTTCTCGGAGATTATGCATGTCGCCGAGGCTCACCTGCAGATCCTGGGCACGCAGATGGCGCGGGTTTTCAAAGCCGGAGTGGGGATGACGGTGGCCCTCTGGCCCGACCCTATCGAGCCCAACAGCTTCACGCGGCTGGCGCGGTGGCTGGAAGCCGGACTGACGCAGCTTCATGCCTGGCCCATCTCTGCCGCTCTTGCCGGTGCCGGCCTGGCGCTGAGGTTTGTCATGTCTAGGTATCCGGGCCTGAACCTGGACCAGCTGGCGGCCCAGCGAGCCAGCGTGGAGCCCCAACTACAGGCGGAGGCGGGCCGGATCGCCGCATGGGCCAGCTACCTGGCCTCGTTTGCATTGCATGACGAGGTCCAGGTAGAGCGGACCGAAGGCGGCGGGGTGGTGCCGCCTGACAGCTTCGGCTTGCTGCTCGACGACCCAGAAGGCAGCTCTGAGGAGTCGGGCGCCTACGCGGATGACAAGGCCAGGTTGGATGATACCGGCGCCTCTGTGAACCCGGAGGCCACCACGGAGGAGCCGGCAGCTGCGCAACTCAGCGCGGGAATCGCCTGAAGCCGCCATGTTTATCTTTCTCGTACTTTTGTTAAGTGGCAGGTCCACCCACCCACGGGGTGTATTGGTGAATGTAATGAACTCTGGCCTTGGGCCCATATTTCTGCAATGTAAATATTTTTGTGAGTGTTTACGTTAGACCTGTTCATGGACAACCCAGCCCGCCGGCCCGAACCCGAAGCCTGACATTCGGGCCGGGCTCGGGCTCCACTTTCTGACCCGAAGCCTGGCCCGAAAGCCCGAAATGTATATATAAACGTATTTTATTCGAAATATAGGTATAATAAATTAATATAATATCCTGAAAATGATTAATTTAATTAAAAATGTCACTGTTCATGTACTTCGGGCCGGGCTCGGGCTTGGGATTTTTTCTTCGGGCTTTGTCAAGCCCGGCCCGAACCCGACCCGGCCCGACAAATGATCAGGTTTAGTTTATGTCTTCGCTCTTTGTTCTCTAAGCCTTTTTTCTTGCTTGCTCCTTCCTTGGGCCTCCCCCCTGATAACCCACAAGTATAGGGGATCGCAACAGTTTTCGAGGGTAGAGTATTCAACCCAAATTTATTCATTCGACACAAGGGGAGCCAAAGAATATTCTCAAGTATTAGCAGCTGAGTTGTCAATTCAACCACACCTGAAAGACTTAATATCTGCAGCAAAATATTTAGTAGCAAAGTAGTATGGAAGTAACGGTAACTGTTGGGGATATAACTAATGGGTATGACCCGCCCAGGAGGGGTCGGGTCATGCCCCTGGCAGCTTAAAGTCAAGAGGCCTGATAAGGTCCAAGAAGATATGAAGATGGCGGTTCATAGAGCAAGCTAATTGAAGGCCCAAGAGCCGGAGACGGCTTGAGGCCCACGGGTATGAGCCGCCATATGTTTAAACTTGTCTTGTAAGGCAAGGGTAGTTAGAAACCGAGCCGGTCACATTTGTGTGAGCCGGCCGGGACTCTGTAAGCCGTCGGGCATCAACCTATATATAAAGGGGTGACCCGACGGCGGGTTAACTCAAGAAACAACTGATCGAGAACTAGGTCAAGCGTATTCGCTCCCTGGTAATCGAAACACAAGCAATACAACCTAAAGCAGGAGTAGGCCTTTACCTCGTTGAGAGGGGCCAAACCTAGGTAAACTCTCTGTGTCCTTTGTCCCGTTTAACCCCTTCAAGCTAACCTAGTTGCGATGGCTCCAGACCTAAGTCCTTTTGCTAGGGCATCTGTCGTGTTAAGTCCACGACAGTTGGCGCCCACCGTGGGGCCAGCGCACGGTGGTTTCGAGTTCTTGAAGGGCACCTTCGCAGGGATCAAGGGATATGCCGTGGGCCGGATGACCAAGAGTCGCCGCGGCAAGATCTACATCGACGACGCAGGCTGGGGTCCCGAGGCCGATTCAATCGAATACGGGTACCGGGTCCCCTTCGGCGGAATCCACGTCTTCATCGGCAAGATCGGTGAGTCGGAGCCTGAGCCGGACATCTACACCAACATCATCGAGACAGCTCGGCGCGCGTGACCCGTCGAGGTTCAAGCCGCCGTGAAGCACACCTTTGTTGGGTTTGTGCATGGAGCAGGTTTTCAGGAAGGATCTACGTCTGGTGGAGAGACGGTCATTTACTCTAAATGTGAGTCCTCAACCGGCGAGACTAATTCAATGTATCAACTGCAATACGGTGGGCTTGGGGGCTGTTCTGATGGTGATAGTATTCTGGACCCCTATGAGCCGCTGAACAGGGTCGCGATCTTCATGGCTGGCACGCAACCAGTGCTGCAATCGTCAACTGCGGCAGCCATGACTTCCGATTCAACGGCCGAAGCAACGGTTGGTGCGAGTGGTCCTGTGCGCCCGCCGGCTCAAGTTTTGTCTGAGCTCTTGGACGCCTTGGCAACTCTGCTAGAGGTAGAGGTTACTCCGGAGACTCAAGCGCAGCATAAGGTGGATGTGGTGAAACTACGAGATGAGATAGCTCAAGCCAGAGTTGAGCTTAATGCTGAGAATGCTAGGATGGCGACAGAACGAGCCGCCCTGGACGCAGAGATGCAACGGATTCAAGTAGAGAATTTCCGGTTAACCTTGGACCAGAATGCATCTAACGCCGTTTTACGAAGGAGGCACATGAGTCAGCTACCTCCGGAGTACGATGCAAGGAATCTCTTTAACACACCTGGGGCTGGGCCTAGCAATCCACCTGAGGTAACCCGGGCTGTTGAGGCGCCCGTGACTGGAGGGACGGCTCAGCCACGAGTCGCAGACCCGCTTTGTTTGAATTTAACCCCGCCTCAGCAGGTGCCGACACCGTCGGGTCATTTTTCTAACCCTTTGGACAACATGATTGCTGCGGCGTCGCGGCTGGCGGCTCTCCCGATGCAAGGCGAGTCTCCCGCGGCGGTTGAGACCCGGAAGGCTGTGGAGCTTCTTCAAACTGCGGTGGTTCAATAGGCGGCGTATTCGTATAGCCGTGAGCGGACCCATTCAACCCCACGCCCAAGCCGGAGTTACAGCCGGCACATTGAGTCACCGGCGGTTTCGAGCAGTGAGCAGCACCATAACCAGCCCCGTGGGCGTGACCCGCCACGCGCTAATAACCATGCTCAGGCTTTAGTAGATCAGGCAGGGCATGTCGGGAGGCGGAGATGGCGGCTCAGTTGGCGGCTTATCAGCAACCCCAGCATAACCCGTCCTCGTCTATAGAAGCTGGGATGACTTCTAGGACCGTGGGGTTGCCGTGCCTAGTGCCGGATTTACGTAATGAGCGTCTTCCCAAGGATTTTAAGGGCCCTCGCAAGGTGCCCAACTACACAGCTGATCAACCTCCGGAGGCATGGATTGAGAGCTATGAGATGGCCATGGAGATGCTAGATGTTAACGACGCTGTGTGCGTCAAGTATTTCACCATGATGTTGGATGGACCGACTCGTACCTGGCTGAAAGGGTTACCTGCCAACTCCATCAGTTCGTGGGCATAGTTGAAGGTGCGTTTTATTCAGAATTTCAGAGATACGTGTAAGCAACCCATGTCGATCATCGACCTTGATGCTTGCGTCCAGCTTGAGGATGAGTCAACCAATCATTGGGTTCGCCGGGTCTCGGAAGTCATCCATTCATCAGATAGCATTAATGCCGGTTCAGCCGTCCTGATTTTAGAGAAAAATTGCCGTTTCCTTTCCCTCAAACAGAAGCTGAGGCGGCTTAAGCGCCACTGCAATGACATGGGAGAACTCATGGCGGCTCTAACCAAATATGCCGACTCAGATAGTATGAAAGACCCGGCGTCTGACGAAGAGAAGGCTAGCAAGGGGAAGAAGGGCAGCAATGGAAAGGGACAGCATCACAATACGGTGGGTCAAGGTAACAACGGTAAACGCAAGCAAACCGATGGCGGTTCAGATTTTGTGGCTAACACCGGCACGCAGAATAGCAGCCAGCGCCGTAAAGGGAAATCATTAATGCCCCGGTTTGGTGGGATAAAGTTTATCCTTGAGGCAATAATGAATCAGCCTTGTCCAAAGCAAGGTACTCAGGATAAGTCGGCCACTCATTTATGGAAAGATTGCTTCATTATGAGGGAGTATAGAAATTCCGGTTTTTATCAGAACGGCCCGAACGGCGGGTCAGGATCCGGCTCTCACGGGCCCGTTTTTGGAGGTGGCGGTTCAAACTCTGGTTTTCAAGGCCAAGGCAATCAAAGTGGTGGTAATCAGTAGTCCGGTCAAGGTAATCAGCAGCAGCAGTCTGGCTATCAGAGTAATTCGAAACAACTGAATAGTGGCCAGTATCATGTTTTCACAACAAGCCTATGCAAGCAAGACCAGAAGGTTCATAAACGAGCAGTGAGCACAGTTGAGCCGGCGGTCCCTCGATACTTGCGATGGTCAGAGCAGCCTATCGTATGGAGCCGTGAGGATCACCCGCCCCGGGTTGACAATCCGGGTCAACTGGCTTTGGTGGTCGCTCCACAGGTTGGTGGATACAAGTTCACAAAAGTTCTTATGGACGGGGGCAGTAGTATCAATATCCTTTATTATGATACTTTTCGTCGTATGGAATTGACTGACAAAGATCTCAAGCCGTCCTCTACTGTGTTTCATGGAGTGGTGCCTGGTAAGTCGGCATATCCAGTAGGTAAGATAGCCTTGGAAGTGGCTTTTGATGATGAGCATGATTATCGGGTTGAAACATTGACTTTTGAGGTGGTCAAGATTCAGAGCCCTTATCACACCTTGTTTGGACGGCCGGCTTATGCCAAGTTTATGGCACGGCCTTGTTATGTTTATCTGCAGCTCAAGATGCCGGGTCGTAAGGGTACCATCACGGTGCATGGTAACAAGAAGATAGCCCTAGAATGTGAAGATGGCAATGTCGCTTATGCTGAGTCTGTTTATGCAACAGAGGAGTTGAAGTTCTACAAGGATAATGTTGACCCGGCGGATATGAGTCCCTTGAAGAAGCCAACTACAGAGCATGACCCCTTGTTGAAGTTTAAGTCGGCTGACAACACCAAGCAGGTTGATTTTGTCCCTGGCGATTCATCCCAACAATTCATTATCAGTGCCAATCTTGATCTGAAATAGGAAAGCACGCTCATCGAGTTCATCCGTGAGAACCGGGACATCTTTGCATGGAAGCCTTCAGACATGCCAGGTGTACCGAGGGAACTCATTGAGCATACTCTCAATATTGATCCGAAGTTTAAACCGGTCAAGCAATTTCTTTGTCGTTTCAATGAAGAGGGACGCAAGGCCATTGGTGAAGAGGTGGGCCGGCTCTTGGCGGCTGGGTTTATCGTTGAAGTTTTTCATCCTGAGTGGTTAGCTAACCCGGTGCTGGTGCTTAAGAAAAATGGCACTTGGCGTATGTGTGTGGATTACACGGACCTTAACAAGGCTTGTTCGGCTGATCCTTTTGCTCTCCCTCGTATTGATCAGATTATTGATGCTACGGCGGGTTGTGAGCGCCTGAGCTTTTTAGATGCTTATTCTGGTTATCATCAGATCAAGATGGCGGTTAAGGACCAGGAGAAGACAGCTTTTATCACTCCCTTTGGGGCCTTCTGCTATGTGTCTATGCCTTTTGGGCTCAAGAGTGCCCAGGCGACTTACCAGCGTTGTGTTCAGAATTGCCTCCATGATCAGATTGGACGCAATGTTCATGCTTATGTGGATGATATTGTTGTGAAATCCAGGAAGAAGGAGACCTTGTTAGATGATTTAAAGGAGACCTTTGACAACCTCCGAGTCTACAAGATGATGCTTAACCCGGCCAAGTGTGTATTTGGCGTGCCAGCAGGCAAGCTCTTGGGTTTTTTGGTCTCTGAGAGAGGCATTGAAGCTAACCCGGAGAAAATCAAGGCTATCACTTCTTTGGCTAAGCTGGCATGTGTTAATGATGTCCAGCGTTTGGCGGGTCGTATCACGGCCTTAAGCTGATTTATAAGCCGCCTGGGAGAAAAGGCTATCCCCCTCTACCAGATGATGAAGAAAACGGATCACTTCGTTTGGAGTGATGCTGCTAATCAGACGTTTGAGGCTATCCCCCTCCGGTTCTCGCAGCTCCTATTGACAAGGAGCCCTTGCTTTTATATGTGGCTGCTAATAGCAGAGCCGTCAGTGTGGCGGTTGTTGTGGAAAGGAAGGAGTCAGGCAAGGAGTTTCCGGTTCAGAGGCCGGTTTATTATGTCAGTGAGGTGCTAATTGAATCTAAGCAGAGGTGCCCACATTGGCAGAAGCTGGTTTATGGAGTGTTCATGGCTAGTCGTAAGTTGAAACAATATTTCCTTGGTCATCCCATCACTGTGGTCAGTTCTGCTCCTCTAGGCGATATTATTCAAAATAGAGAAGCCACAGGCCGGGTGACCAAGTGGGCCATTGAGCTTGGACCTCATGGTCTGAAATATATGCCCCGGACAGCTATCTAGTCTCAAGCACTTATGGATTTCATCAATGACTGGACGGAGTTGCAGATGCCTGAGGAGAAGCCTAATAATATGTATTGGACTATTCATTTTGATGGATCCAGGCAGCTGGAAGGCTCGGGGGCTGGAGTCATCTTGACTTCCCCACGAGGTGATAAATTTTATTATGTCTTAAGATTGATGTTTCCTTGTACTAACAATGCAGCTGAGTATGAGGCCTTGCTCCATGGCCTTCGGATGGCTAAAGAGATGAACTTAAGCCGGGTCAGATGCTTTGGCGATTCAGATCTGGTGGCTCAGCAAGTCTCAGGAACATGGGATTCCAAAGACCCGCTCATGGCGCCTTACCGCCGGGCGGTTGATGCTATTGCTGGTCATTTCAAAGGCTATCAGGTGGAGCATGTTGATCGCAGGAAAAATGAGGCGGCTGATGCTTTAAGCCGGCTAGGGTCTCAGCGTAAGCCGGTACCACCTAATGTTTTTTTGGATATTCTGAATAATCCTTCAGTTAAGTTGCCCACATAAGAGGATCTTGCTATCCCTGACCCGGAGGCACAGTTGGTGGCGGCTCTTCAAGCTATCCCTGATTGGACGGTGTCGTATTTGGCTTATATGACCCGGGGAGAGTTACCTGAGGATGAAACTTTAGCCACGCAGATAACCCGGCGATCTAAGTCAATGACCATTGTCAATGGCGAGTTGCACCGATGCAGTGTCACAGGGGTGTTTCGGCGATGTATATCTCCTGAAGAGGGCCGTGAAATTCTAAGGGAGATTCATGAAGGAGATTGTGGTCATCATGCTGGCTCTAAGTCTCTCGTAGCCAAGGCTTTTCATCATGGATTTTATTGGCTGACGGCTCATGCTAATGCAGAGGACCTGGTTAGCAAATGTGATGGTTGTCAGAAGTTTTCCAGACGAGCTCATGTGCCGGCTCAAGAGTAGAGGCTGATTCCAATCACTGGGCCGTTTGCGGTCTAGGGGCTGGATATGGTTGGGCCTTTCAAGTGATCCAAATATAAAAGACCCACCTGTTGGTGGCAGTTGACAAATTTACAAAGTGGGTTGAGGCAGAGCCGGTCAGTAAATGTGATGCGGCAACGGCGGTTCAATTCATTAAAAAGGTGATTTTCCGCTTCGGCTACCCTCATAGCATCATAACTGATAATGGCACTAATCTGTCCAAGGGTGCTATGAAAGAGTTTTGTCAACGAGAGCATATTCGTCTTGACGTCTCATCGGTGGCTCACCCCCAGTCCAATGGTCAAGCTGAAAGGGCCAATCAAGAGATCTTGAGAGGTATCAAGCCCCGGCTTATGGTCCCTTTGCAAAGGACGCCAGGTTGTTGGGTTGAGGAGTTGCCCTCAGTGCTTTGGAGTATAAATACTACCCCCAACAGATCCACGGGTTATACGCCTTTCTTTATGGTTTACGGAGCAGAGGCGGTTCTCCCCAGTGACATCCGTCACGACTCGCCCCGTGTGGCAGCTTATGTTGAAGCTGATAATGAAAAAGCACGTCAGGATGCTCTTGATCTTTTGGATGAGGAGCGTGACCTTGCGGCGGCTTGTTCGGTGATATACCAGCAAGATCTGCGTCGCTATCATAGTCGCCGGGTTAAAACTCGAACCTTTCAAGAAGGCCATTTAGTGCTTCAGCTCATCCAGGATCAAACTGATATGCACAAGTTATCTCCACCTTGGGAAGGGCCTTTTGTGGTCAGCAAGAACTTGAACAACGGGTCATACTACCTCATTGATATTCGAGATCACAAGGACCCACGCACGTCTGAGGAGGAGACCCGCCGGCCGTGGAATATTGCTCATCTTCGGCCTTATTACACCTAAGCCACTGGCTCTTGTGTTGTACATATTTTCATCCATGTATATATTATGATCAAGAATAATAAAGCCTTCATCCCTGATAATTCAGGGCCTCTGTCGTTTCATTTCTGAGTATCTGAGTCTTTATTGTTAGTTCATAAGATCACTTGGGGGCTTCCTGCTCATTGAGCATAGCTGTGACTACCCTCTTGATCCGGCTTGCACGCCTTGTTTAAAAAATTACTTGGGGGCTTCCTGCTCATTGAGCATAGCTATGACTACCCTACTGATCCGGCTTATACGCGTTGATGCAAATTGCCTGGGGGCTTATTGCCCAAATTGAACGGGTACCAAAGAGAACCTGCTACAATGAGCAGTTCAAACATAGGTATCCTGCCTTGAAGGCTCATTATTGGTCACTTGGGGGCCTATTGTTCAATGAACATAGCTCTATTGACCCTTTTGATCGGCTTGGATGCCAGGTGTAAAACACCAAAAACTTCGGGTTATCCTGCCTATATGTCTGCCACTCCGCCCAGGTTATCTGGAATGACCCGTCAAACTCTTGACAGTCAATCTTATAAAGACCCTGAACTTGTCAAGGTTAAAACGGCGGTTGGTCATGTGAGGCCCGGCTTACAGGTTTAAATGAAGGATTAACTCAGTGGCTGTGCGGCCCATGAACAACACTTGATATTGAGGCTTGGCAGCCTATGGAAGCCTTGTTTTTTTTTCTGATTTGTCATTTTCTTTGAACATTGTTCGGGTTCATACCCTTGTACCATATTGATATATGGTTTAACATGATTTAGGCCATGTAGCCTTAATCCTTATGACTCATACTTGATCTTATTTGGGGTTTTGATAACCCGAACTGGCTTTGGATAATAAGTCGCCAGCATATTTTGATTACGCATTTGGAGTTATGCACTTCCAGGTTTGGGCTGTTACCCTTACTGCATGCGGCACTGCAAGCCCGCGGTCGGAACCAATCTCACAGGTATGTGCTTACTTGTTATATGAATATGTGAGGTTTGATAACCCGCCCTAGTTATGGACTATAAGTCGCCAGAAAATATGATGTTGGACATTATGACCCGCCCTGGCGTAAATCGCCAGGGCATCTATTGTTTACTCTATGCAGGAGCTTTGTAAAATAATATGATACTCCTTGCAAAGTTCATCCATGCCATATGAAAAGTGCATCATCAGTTTCAAAGGCTAAGAACATGCATGATGGCATGACAGATCATTGTTTTCTCTAGCCTATTACATGGCTTTCAAAGTCCAAATGATTAAGTGTTTTTTTTCAAACAAGCACTGTGATGCAGTCTGAGAGCCGCTTTATGGATCAGTTGTCCTAGTCTTGGCGAGTTGAAGCTTCAGGGTCATCCAGCGCCGGTTCTTCCTCTTCCTCCACTTGCTGGAAGTCAGTTGTGGCCCAGTTGATCCCAGTCAATGCTCTGAATACAGCCTAATCATATATAAGGGTTGATGGATCAATATCAGGGGCAAAAGTGTGCTTACGTGTTGGCGGGATGAGATCCATGGCCTCATAAACCGGCACTGTTACTTTTGATTTTTCTTTTGAGTAAGCCGCCTGATATTTTGTCAAGTCGGTCTCTTCAGCTAGCTTACTCGCCAGTGGGCGCATTTTCTTTACACATTTGGTAAAGTCTGCGGCTTCAAAGGGAGACCCGTCTTCTTTTAAACTTGGGCAGCCGGTGGCCAATTCTTCAAGGTCAAGTTCGGCTTGCCATGCTTTCGCCCGGCTCAACGCGGTGATGGGACCGGCTCTAGCAGCTGACCGCTTTAGTTCTTCAACTCTTTGCGGCAGCACAGACAGTTTCTCCAGCATCTCCTTGATGAGTGAAGGTGGTTGCTTTTTATGTGAGACGGCAGCAATAGCCCTTTGAGCACCGGTGTATAATTGCTCCACAAGGGTATATACAGCTTTAAGTCTTATGCGCATGTCTTGGCCTAGCTTGGAACTTCTGCAGCCTGCATCAGCACAGATATTGATAAGCCGGTTCAAGACCATGATAAATTGATGGTGAAAAAATTGAAGTACTATCTTGCTTACCGAAGATGGCAGCTGTTAGGCTATTGATTTGATGTTTTAAACCAGATAACTCATCAGTTACCGGCTTAAGAGCAGCTTCAGCATCTTCTGCTCTTTTTAGCAGAGCCACCTTCTCGGTCTCCCAGCCGGTTCTCTCAGCGCTGAAGTCCTTTTTAATTTTTCAATCTCTTCCAAGGAGGTTTTCAGCTCTGATTTGGCCTTTGAAGTCTCTGACTATTGGGAATGGATGTTTTGCCGCAGATCATTCACTTGAGATTCCTTCATGTTCAATTCAGCCTGCCATAAACAAAGACAGGCAGCATAAGGTTATGATAATCATCTTATTTGAAGTCCTAAGCATAATACAGGTATTTTACTTGGCACTTGGGGGCTAATACATTTGCTGTTTTGAGGACAAATCTTTAATGACCCAGTTAAAGTTTTTTCAACTAAAACCGGCTCATGGGGGCTACATATTTGGATTTGTTCATAAATATGGTGGTAAGTCCCTGCTTAGCTATGCAGCTTAAGCCGGCCCTTGGGGGCTACATAAGTGGATTTTAGTGCTACAATTTGAAGTCCCGGCTTAACTTTCCAGTTTAAGCCGGCCCTTGGGGGCTACTTGTTTTGATTCAGCAGTTACTAATTGCTATGGAATGGTTATAAGATCAAATATGGTATTTAAGTCTACGGGATATTCAATTTCTTCATATACAGTAGACTGGGCGGCTGACAGATATATGTACAGGAAGAGTTTTTCAGTGTTTACCTCAAAACGCTCCTTCATCAGATTGACTAAGCCGGCTTCAAAGTCACGGCTAGTGTGAAGGCGGTTTAAATAACCCGTGTGAATTTCCTGAGCATTGAACTGGGAATAACCTTTTAAATCCAGCTTCCATTTGCCCTTGTCAGCAGCAGAAAATTCCTCTTTGGCGCTATGTTTGGCTAAGATTGTGGGGTTGCCCGGCTCAACGTAACGGGTCCCAGTGACTATGACATCGTCAGCCTTTTCTTTAGCAGGTTTGATGGGACTTGGCGGCTTAGCACGAGCCGGGTCAATGTCCATGGAGTCCATAATGACATTGTGCTCTTCGCACGGCGGATCATCAATGGCTGCTTCGGAAGTTTGATGCAAAGATTCAGATATTGTCTGCTTCTCCGGGTTAGCAGCCTTGGGATCTTCAGTGGTATTGATGTTTTCACCAGGTTTACTGGTCTTCGCCTTGTTGCTTGGTTTGGCTTGACCATTGACAATGAGACATAAAGATGTAAGCATGATAATTGACAAAGGGTTTAAAAAGCAAAGAAATTCAATATTCTTACCCTGGGGCGACTTTGAAAAGGGGGATCCGAGTCCCAGTGGAGTCCCCAGATGAGGAGTGAGAAGTGCCCTGATAGTTTGAATCAGAAGGGTTAAGGGGTTGTCAGACAAGACCCGCTTTTGGAAAAGCTAAATCGGAAAACTGTGAAACCTCTGCTCGGCGCTTGCGAGGAATCGGCGTGTTTGGTAAACCGGAGGAAAGTTCCCCCCTCCGCTATTCTGGGTTGTGCAGCGAACTTCATGCTGCTGTTTCTTCAAAATAAAGTGGGGATCCAGATAAGCTAAAGGGTGAGAAAACCTTACTTTCCGGCTCGCTTGTCGAACTTTCTATCTTGGCAGAGGTTCTGAGTCGGAGGAAAGGATAGTTACCTCTTCACCGCCTGCATGACTGGCCTCCGCGTCATCCTGGTAGTAATCAGTGTCAATAAGATGAACAAAGAAGGAGCCAAGAGAATCAAGTTCTACCTCCGACTCTTCAACAAGAGTAAACGGGTCAATTGCTTCTGACTTCTTCTTTTAGGTTTTTTAGCCTTGTTCTTGGTCCTGGTGTTCTTGGCCGGTTTATCCTGAAGCTTCTTCTTCCAGAAGGGGGAGTCAGGCTGCAGAAATTCAAGTAAGAATGAGAAGGAAGATTGACAGATAATGAGTTAATGAAAATTGCTCACAAACCCTTACAGCTGGCGTCTTGTTGAGGGTGCAAAAGGGGTTCAGCCCCGTCTTGCTGCAAGTGGCCAAGCTTTCATTTAGCAATGTTTTGACCATCTTGTTGAGACTCTCGTCGTCCAATCGCACTTGGCTATGGCATTGTGGATCTTTGACGTCACAGGTATACTCGCACATTAAGCCGGACCGGCGGCTTAAGGGTAAAATTTTCCATGCGACCCAGCATCGAACTAGGTCAACTCCAGTTAAGCCATTGGCCATTAAGGCTCTGATTTTTCCAAAAATGGGCATATATTTGGCACGTTCTGCTGTGCTGATCCGGTCGGGGAGGGGGTTCCTGTTGCTAAGCCGGCTCTCACGATAACCCGGCAAGGGATTTTCACCCTCAGGAGATGTGTCTTGGCAGTAAAACCAAGTCTGGTTCCAGTCCTTGGGATGACTGGGAAGTGCAGCAGCTGGAAAAGTAGCTTCTTTGCGCCTCTGAATTGAAATGCCGCCTAGTTCTAGGCTGGGCCCATCTGTGAACTCAGTCTGGCGGTTCAAGTAATAGAATTCCCTAAACAGCTCTATAGTGGGCTCCTGTTGAAGATATACTTCGCAAAAAACTTGGAAGTTGCAGATGTTTGAAATAGAGTTGGGCCCAATATCTTGCGGATGAAGTTGAAAGAAGTGCAGCACATCACGAAAGAATTTTGAGCCGGGTGGTGTGAACCCCTGGAGCATGTGATCAGTGAAAACTACAACTTCACCCTCTTTTGGTTCAGTGGTGGTCTCGTTTCGTGGGGCCCTCTAGTGGATCACATCCTTTTTGGCCAGGACGCCTTCTTTTACAAATTCATTGAGGATTTCTTCCGTGACAGTGGAAACGACCCAATTGCATGAAGTGACGGTCTTGGTCATTTTGTTGGTGAAAAGCCTAAAGAAAAAAATATTGCCGGTTTAAAGTTATGCTGTTAAGCCGGCCAGTGGTCAAAAAATGAGTGCGTCATGCAAAGCCAATTTATATGCAGCGGACAATATGCTTTAAACATTGGTATGATTAAACCGGAAAGCTAATGCCGGGTTATACAGGTTGTGAACATATACTAGCAGCTTAACAAGGGGACTAATGGAGTATGGCGGGTTGCAGCATATCTTATAAACCGCCCGAGCAGCTACGGTGCTACAGATCTATAAGTGAATTTTGCTAAGTGATGGGCAAACAGGTTCCACAGATCGGTTCTATGATTTTGGATCTACAGCAGTTCAGAAAAGAAAATAAATTCTAAACCTAAGGTGATGGCAGCAGAAGAACTCGTATGCTGAGATGAGACTCTTGTACAGAGGGGGTATCTTCTACTATTGGAAACAAATGCTAAAACGACTACCGCATAACTTTGGCACTGTGTTCAGATCTAACTATGTGATCTAAAGAGGAAAAAAGAAGAACAGTGATGAACTCCGATGAACTAAGCAAACCCTAGTGCAGATCTAATGCGAAGCAAGAGGGGTACCTGTCGACGCTGATGGACAGCGGGAGTGCGCCGCGTTTCTCTGGTCCGTTCAGGTTGATGCAGCGGCCGGAGTTGAAGACGCTGGAGGTGGGCGGCGGTGGCAGAGCTCGGGTGTTGTGGAGTCGCAAGAAGGAAGAAGATGCAGAGGCAGGGGGTAAAAGTGAAAACAAGGGCCCCCCGTCCCTATTTATAAGGAGTTAAATAAATGGCATGCGCGGGAATCGAGGAGGCTGAAAAATGGTTATGTGGCTATGTGAACGCCTCGATTTTCGGGAGGTCTATTAAGATAAAGATCTGTGGAGATATTCTGGGCTTTGTGCGAAATTAATGTGCAATGACATCATGGCGGGTTAACGCGATTCTGAGATATGACGTCATGGCGGGTTACCAAGAACCAAAAGGGAATTGATAAAGGAAGATTCTGCTATGTCAAGAGATGAAGATTGATGTGAACCAGTTCAAATCAACCTGGGGCCTAATGTTGGGGATATAACTAATGGGTATGACCCGCCCAGGAGGGGCCGGGTCATGCCCCTGGCAGCTTAAAGTCAAAAGGCCCGATAAGGTCCAAGAAGATATGAAGATGGCGGTTCATAGAGCAAGCTAATTGAAGGCCCAAGACCCGGAGATGGCTTGAGGCCCACGGGTATGAGCCGCCATATGTTTAAACTTGTCTTGTAAGGCAAGGGTAGTTAGAAACCGAGCCGGTCACGTTTGTGTGAGCCGGCCGGGACACTATAAGCCGCCGAGCATCAACCTATATATAAAGGGGTGACCCGGCGGCGGGTTAACTCAAGAAACAACTGATCGAGAACTAGGTCAAGCGTATTCGCTCCCTGGTAATCGAAACACAAGCAATACAACCTAAAGCAGGAGTAGGCCTTTACCTCATTGAGAGGGGCCGAACCTGGGTAAACTCTCTGTGTCCTTTGTCTCGTTTAACCCCTTCAAGCTAACCTAGTTGCGATGGCTCCACACCTAAGTCCTTTTGCTAGGGCATCTGCCGTGTTAAGTCCACGACAGTAACGGTGGCAAAAGTAACAGTAGCAGTTTTGTAGTGATGGTAACAGTGGCAACAGCAAAGTAACTGAGAAAAGATCAATATGTGAAAAGCTCGTAGGCAATGGATCAGCAATGATAATTGTGTCGGATGATATTCATCATGTAGCAGTCATAACCTAGGGTGACACAGAACTAGCTCCAATTCATCAATATAATGTAGGCATGTATTCCATATATAGTCATACGTGCTTATGGAAAAGAACTTGCATGGCATCTTTTGTCCTACCCTCCCGTGGCAGCGGGGTCCTAATGGAAACTAAGGGATATTAAGGCCTCCTTTTAATAGAGAACCAGACCAAAGCATTAGCACTTAGTGAATACATGAACTCCTCAAACTACGGTAATCACTGTAAAGAATCCCAATTATTGTCACCTTGGGGTATGCAGATCATAACACGTAATAGGTGTCTACAACTTGCAAGATAGGATCAAGAACACAAATATATTCATGAAAACATAATAGGTTCAGATCTGAAATCATGGCACTCGCGCCCTAGTGACAAGCATTAAGAATAGCAAAGTCATAGCAACATCAATCTCAGAACATAGTGGATACTAGGGATCAAACCCTAACAAAACTAACTCGATTACATGATAAATCTCATCCAACCCATCACCGTCCAGCAAGCCTACGAAGAGATTACTCACGCACGGCGGTGAGCATCATGAAATTGGTGATGGAGGAAGGTTGGTGATGATGATGGCGACGAATTCCCTTCTCCGGAGCCCCGAACGGACTCCAGATCTGCCCTCCCGATGAAAAACAGGAGGTGGCGGCGGCTCTGTATCGTAAAACGTGATGGACTCTTCTCCTTGATTTTTTTCTCCCCGAATAGGGTTATATGGAGTTGGAGTTGAGGTCGGAGGTTCTCCAGGGGGCCCACAAGCCTGTAGGGCGCGCCCAGGGGGTAGGGCGCGCCCCCATGGCTTGTGACCTCTGGGTGGCCCCCCTCTGGATAATTCTTGCTCTAGTATTTTTTTATAAATTCCAAAAATATTCTCCGTAAATTTTCAGGTCAATCCGAGAACTTTTATTTCTGCACAAAAATAACACCATGGCAGTTCTGCTGAAAACAACGTCAGTCCGGGTTAGCTCCATTCTAATCATGCAAATTAGAGTCCAAAACAAGGGCAAAAGAGTTTGGAAAAGTAGATACGATGGAGACGTATCAACTCCCCCAAGCTTAACCCATTGCTTGTCCTCAAGCAATTCAGTTGACAAACTGAAAGTGACAAAGAAAAACTTTTACAAACTCTGTTTGATCTTGTTGTTGTAAATATGTCTAACTGATGTTCAGGTTTTCAGCAAAGATTATGAATTAACCATCTTCACAATTACATTTAGGTCTCACATTTACTCATATCAATGGCATAATCAACTAGCGAGCTATAATAGTTAATCTTGGATGACAACACTTTTTTCAAAACAATCATGATATGATATGACAAAATGGTATCTCGCTAGCCCTTTCTGAGACCGCAAAACATAAATGCAGAGCACCTCTAAAGATCAAGGACTGACTAGACATTATAATTCATGGCAAAAGAGATCCAGTCACAGTCATACTCAATATCAATTAATAACAATGCATATGAATGACAGTGGTGCTCTCTAACTGGTGCTTTTTATAAGAGGATGATGACTCAACAATAAAAGTAAATAGATAGGTCCTTCGCAGAGGGAAGCAGGGATTTGCAGAGGTGCCAGAGCTCGGAGCTTTTCAAAACAGAGATGAATATAATTTTGAGCGGTATGCTTTCATTGTCAACATAACAACCAAGAGATCTCAGTATCTTCCATGCTAGATACATTATAGGCGGTTCCCAAACAGAATGGTAAAGGTTTTACTCCCCCTCCCCCAACAATCACACTCCACGGCTGATCCAAAACAACGGGTACCGTCCATACCAACAATAGTCCTGGGGGAATTTTGTTTATTTATTGTATTTTTATTTTTGATCTTTTGATCATAGGACTGGGCATCCCGAATACCAGCCACTTTCTCGTGAATGACAAGTGAATAAACACTCATCGTGAGAATAACCCACCTAGCATGGAAGATACTGACAGCCCCCAGTCACTACATGAGCGATTCGGGCATACAAAACAGATTATTATTTGAAAGTTTAGAGTTTGGCACATGCAAATTTACTTGGAACGGCAGGTAAATACCGCATATAGGTAGGTATGGTGGACTCATATGGAACAACTTTGGGTTTAGGGAAGTGGATGCACAAGCAGTATTCCTGCTTAGTACAAGTGAAGGCTAGCAAAAGATTGAGGAGCGACCAACTAGAGAGCGACAACGGTCATAGACATGCATTGAGATTAACCAAGAATGAGTGCAAGCATGAGTAGGATATAAATCACCATGAACATAAATATCATGGAGGCTATGTTGATTTTGATTCAACTACATGCGTGAACATGTGCCAAGTCAAGCCACTTAAATCATTCAAAGGAGGATACCATCCTATCATACTACATCATAACCATTTTAAATTGCATGTTGGCACACAAGACAAACCATTATCCACTCCTGGCTAATTAAGCATGGCATGAGTAACTATAATCTCTAATTGTCATTGCAAACATGTTTCATCCATAATAGGCTGAATCAGGAACTATGAGCTAATCATATTTACAAAAACAAAATAGGTCGAGTTCGTACCAGCTTTTCTCCATCTCAATCATTTCATCATATATCGTCATTATTGCCTTTCACTTGCACGACAGAACGGTGTGAATAATAATAAGAGTGCACGTGCATTGGACTAAGCTGGAATCTGCAACATTTATTTAGAGGAGAAGACAAGATAATATGGGCTCTCTGTTAGATCAACAATAATGCATATGAGAGCCACTCAACATTTTCATTGTGGTCTTCTCCTTACGACCCAAAGAAAAGAAAAGAATTTCAAAGAAACACACTGAAATATTTTTGGAGTTTTTGTTTTTCTAGAAGAAAGTAAAACAAGAACGAGAAAAACTATTTACACGGGAAAGCTCCCAACAAGCAAAAGAAGAACGAGAAATCTTTTTGGGGTTTATTTTAATACTACAACTAATTAAACTAGAAAGATTTTTTTTTGTTTTTCTCAAAGTTTTTCAAACACACAAGAAGAAAGCGAGAAAAATAAACTAACATGGATAATACAATGAAAAAGTATGAACACCGACAACTGGAATGAATGTGTGAACATGAATGTATTGTAGGTGAGAAATACGTACTCCCCCAAGCTTAGGCTTTTGGCCTAAGTTGGTCTAGGGCCACGACTGGCCTGGCAGATATCCAAAGTTGTAGTTGGGGTTGTACTGAGCTGCGGCAGCTACCGCTTGGAGAGCTGCCTCGTGGAGACGAGCGGCCTCCCCCTCTCTCTCGTAGTCGTCCACCTCCTTTCTGGTTATGAAGTATCTTCGTTTCACCTGATAGTCAAAGAAGGCAGGAGCAGGTAGAGTAATATGGAAGACGTGCTCCCTGTAAAATATTAGTCGGTACCGGAGGGACTGTTCGTTCCTCTCAAGAAACTGGTAATGTACCATAGCATTATAATCAAGGAAAGTAGGTGACAAAGGGAAATCATTTTCTCTTATGGGGACATCAAGATAAGCAGCTAAGCGAGTGGCATAAATTCCACCAAAGAAGTCTCCATCCTTAGCATTATTATGTAGTCTACGTGCAATGATAGCCCCGAAATTAAAACTTTTATCATTCATTACTGCACTCTTGAGAACGATAAGATCAGAGGCATAAATATGACTGTGCTCATGTTTTCCATTAATGCATCTACCTATGAAGAGAGCAAAGTAATGTAATGCAGGAAAGTGAATGCTCCCTATAGTGGCTTGTGTTATGGTTCTGGTTTCTCCTACAATAATGCTAGCAAGGAACTCAGAACAATCAGATTTACGAGGTTCAGTACAACTGCCCCATTGTGGAATTTTGCATGCTTCATTAAAATCTTCTAGGTCCATGGTAAATGATTTATCATAAAGATCAAACAAAACAGAATGCGTATTGCGCAGGACAGAATATTTAAATCTCCTCACAAAGGAATCGGTAAGGTTGTAGTACTGAGGACACTTATCGGACACGAAGTTTGTCAGCTCGGCGTTATGCGCGTATGCATAGAACTCATCTTTGAAACCGGCACTGGTCATGAAATCATCTGACGGCCATTCGCAAGGTTGCACTTGAGCATACCTTGGTAGTTCAAGGTCCGGCTCACGTATCGCAAGCCTTGGAGATTTCTTCTTTGAGGAACCGCCTTGGAACACTTTTCTCAACATTTTCTTCCTCTGAGAAATTTCTGAAATATTTAGTGACTCAAAATAAAAGTGAACAAAACTCAACAAAACTAATAACAACTACTCCCACAAGTGCCTAGAGGCTATATCATGCAACAAAACTACTTTGGACCATCTAAATTTGACATGAAAGCTCAAGAACATGGTCACCACAGCAGCAAAAATTTGCAATATATAAAGCACTATAACAAAAACTAATTGGACCATTGGAGGAGTCACATACCGAAGAACAATCCCCCAAAACAGTTTTGCAAAAGGAGCTTTGCTCAAGGAGATCGAAAATGGCAGGAAGATGAGCTAGAACACGGGTTTGAGCAACGGGATGATTTTTTTCTGGAGGAAGACGAAGTGGATGGGTGCTGGAATAAGTGAGGGGGACCCACGTGGGACCCACAAGCCTTGGGGGCGCGCCCAGGGGGGTAGGGCGCGCCCTGTGGGCTTGTGGCCCACTGGTGTACTCCTCTGATGTGTGTTTAGTGCCAAAAATTCTTAAATATTCTGGAAAAAAATCATACTAAATTTTCAGGGCATTTGGAGAACTTTTATTTTCTGGACATTTTTTTATTGCACAGATAAATCAGAAAACAGAAAAATAATAGCATTTTTGCTTTATTTACTCTATATAACAGAAGGTAAAAGTTGGGTACAGAGAGTTGTGTTTACTAAATTCATCCATCACATGCCCGTCAAAAGGAATCCATTAATAAGGTTGATCAAGTCTTATTAACAAACTTCTTCCGAATGACATGAAACCGGAGAATTTTTGAATAACACTAGGTTACCTCAATGGGGATATGCATGTCCCCAACAATAAGAATATCATATTTCTTTTTGACAGTAGGAAGAGGGAATTTAAAACCTCCAATAGCAATTGTTGGAATTTCTCCAATAGAGTTGATACTTTTCACTTGAGGTTGTTTCTTCGGAAAGTGTACCGTATGCACATTACCATTAACATGAAAAGGGACATTGCCCTTATTGCAATCAATAACAGCCCCTGCAGTATTCAAGAAGGGTCTACCAAGGATGATCGACATACTGTCATCCTCGGGTATATCAAGAATAACAAAGTCTGTTAAAATAGTAACATTTGCAACTACGACAGGTACATCCTCACAAACACCGATGGGTATAGCGGTTGATTTATCGGCCATTTGCAAAGAGATTTCAGTTGGTGTCAACTTATTCAAATCAAGTCTATGATATAAAGAGAAAGGCATAACACTAACACCGGCTCCAAGATCACATAAAGCAGTTTTAACATAGTTTCTTTTAATGGAGCATGGTATAGTTGGTATTCCTGGATCTCCTAGTTTCTTTGGTATTCCACCCTTAAATGTGTAATTAGCAAGCATGGTGGAAATTTCATCTTCCGGTATCTTTCTTTTATTTGTAACAATATCTTTCATATACTTAGCATAAGGAGACATTTTCAGAATATCAGTCAAACGCATACGCAAAAAGACAGGTCTAAGCATTTCAACAAAGCGCTCAAATTACTCACCATCCTTTTTCTTGGATGGTTTAGGAGGAAAGGGCATGGGTTTCTGAACCCATGGTTCTCTTTCTTTACCATGTTTCCTAGCAACAAAGTCTCTTTTATCATATCTTTTATTCTTAGGTTGTGGGTTATCAAGATCAACAGCAGGTTCTATCTCCACATCATTATCATTACTAGGTTGAGCATCAACATGAACATCATCATTAACATTATCACTAGGTTCATGTTCATCACCAGATTGTGTTTCAGCATCAGAAATAGAAATATCATTTGGATTCTTAGGTGTGTCTATAACAGGTTCACTAGAAGCATGCAAAGTCTTGTCATCATTATTTTTCTTTTTATTATTAGAAGGGCTAGGTGCATCAGTATTAACTCTCTGATAATCTTGTTCAACTCTCCTAGGATGGCCCTCAGGATACAAAGGTTCCTGAGTCATTTTACCACCTCTAGCAATAACCCTAACAGCATTATCATTTGTTTTATTGTTCATCTTATTAAGCAAATCATTTTGTGCCTTAAGTACTTGTTCTACTTGAGTTTTTACCATGGAAGCATGTTTACTGATAAGCTTCAGATCATTAACAGTTCTACATATATAATCACCCAAGCGTTCAAGCATATAAGCATTTCGTTTCAATTGTCTACTAACATATGCATTGAAGTTTTCTTGTTTAACAATAAAGTTATCAAATTCATCCAAGCATTGACCAGCAGACTTATTATAAGGAATATCACCTTCATCAAATCTATAGAGATAATTTACCTCTACTACCTGTGTCGGGTTATCGAGACCATGTATTTCTTCAATAGGTGGTAAATTCTTAACATCTTCAGCTTTAATACCTTTTTCTTTCATAGATTTCTTTGCCTCTTGCATATCTTCAGGACTGAGAAATAGAATACGTCTCTTCTTTAGAGTTGGCTTAGGAGGTGGTTCGGGAAGAGTCCAATCATTTTCATTGCTCAATATATTATTCAATAGTAATTCAGCTTGTTCAACAGTTCGTTCCCTAAAAATACAACCAGCTCAACTATCTAGGTGGTCCCTAGAAGCATCGGTTAGTCCATTATAAAAGATATCAAGTATTTCATTTTTCTTGAGAGGATGATCAGGCAAAGCATTAAGTAATTGGAGAAGCCTCCCCCAAGCTTGTGGGAGACTCTCTTCTTCAATTTGCACAAAGTTAAATATTTCCTGTAAAGCAGCTTGTTTCTTATGAGCAGAAAAATATTTTTCAGAGAAGTAATATATCATATCCTGGGGACTACGCACACAACCAGGAGCAAGAGAATTAAATCATATGTTAGCATCACCCTTTAATGAGAAAGGAAACAACTTAAGAATATAATAATAGATAATTTTTTTCTCATGAGCAAACAGGGTTGCTATATCATTTAATTTAGTGAGATGTGCCACAACAGTTTCAGATTCATAGCCATGGAAAGGATCAGATTCAACAAAAGTAATTAACTCAGGATCGACAGAGAATTCATAATCCTTATCAGTAACAAAAATAGGTAAAGTAGCAAACTTAGGGTCATATTGCATTCTAGCATTCAAAGTTTTTTCTTTCAGCTTGACTAGTAATTTCTTAAGATCATCTCTATCATTGCAAGCAAAAAAGTCTCTAGCAGTTTCTTCATCCATAATATAACCCTCAGGTACCTTAGGCAATTCATATCTAGGGGGAGAATCGTAATCTTCAGTTTCAATGATTTCATTCTCTCTAACCCTAGCAAGTTGTTCATCAAGAAATTCACCTAATGGCACAGTATTATCAAGCAAAGTACTAGCATCATCATAAGTATCACTCATAGCAGAAGTAGCATCATCAATTACTTGCGACATATGAAGATTACTAGTAGGTGGTGGTGTCGCAAGTTTACTCAAAACAGAAGGTGAATCAAGTGCAGAGCTAGATGGTAGTTCCTTACCTCCCCTCGTAGTAGAGGGATAGATCTTGGTTCTTAGATCTTTCAAATTCTTCGTAGTGATCAACTGATATAAATCCCAAGTGACTCAGAGAATAGAGCTATGCTCCCCGGCAACAGCGCTAGAAAAAGGTCTTGATAACCCACAAGTATAGGGGATCACAACAGTTTTGGAGGGTAGAGTATTCAACCCAAATTTATTGATTCGACACAAGGGGAGCCAAAGAATATTCTCAAGTATTAGCAGCTGAGTTGTCAATTCAACCACACCTGAAAGACTTAATATCTGCAGCAAAATATTTAGTAGCAAAGTAGTATGGAAGTAACGGTAACGGTGGCAAAAGTAACAGCAGCAGTTTTGTAGTGATGGTAACAGTGGCAACGGCAAAGTAACTGAGCAAAGATCAATATGTGAAAAGCTCATAGGCAATGGATCAGCAATGATTATTGTGTCGGATGATATTCATCATGTAGCAGTCATAACTTAGGGTGACACAGAACTAGCTCCAATTCATCAATATAATGTAGGCATGTATTCCATATATAGTCATACGTGCTTATGGAAAAGAACTTGCATGACATCTTTTGTCCTACCCTCCCGTGGCAGCGGGGTCCTAATGGAAACTAAGGGATATTAAGGCCTCCTTTTAATAGAGAACCGGACCAAAGCATTAGCACTTAGTGAATACATTAACTCCTCAAACTACGGTAATCACCGGAAAGAATCCCAATTATTGTCACCTTGGGGTATGCGGATCATAACACGTAATAGGTGTCTACAACTTGCAAGATAGGATCAAGAACACAAATATATTCATGAAAACATAATAGGTTCAGATCTGAAATCATGGCACTCGGGCCCTAGTGACAAGCATTAAGCATAGCAAAGTCATAGCAACATCAATCTCAGAACATAGTGGATACTAGGGATCAAACCCTAACAAAACTAACTCGATTACATGATAAATCTCATCCAACCCATCACCGTCCAGCAAGCCTACAAAGAGATTACTCATGCACAGCGGTGAGCATCATGAAATTTGTGATGGAGGAAGGTTGGTGATGATGATGGCGATGAATCCCCCTCTCCGGAGCCCCGAACGGACTCCAGATCTGCCCTCCCGATGAAGAACAGGAGGTGGCGGCGGCTCCGTATCATAAAACACGATGGACTCTTCTCCTTGATTTTTTTCTCCCCGAATAGGGTTATATGGAGTTGGAGTTGAGGTCGGAGGGTCTCCAGGGGGCCCACAAGCCTGCAGGGCGCGCCAGGGGGGTAGGGCGTGCCCCCAGGGCTTGTGACCTCTGGGTGGCCGCCCTCTAGATAATTCTTGCGCCAGTATTTTTTATTAATTCCAAAAATATTCTCCGTAAATTTTCAGGTCAATCCGAGAACTTTTATTTCTGCACAAAAATAACACCATGGTAGTTCTGCTGAAAACAGTGTCAGTCTGGGTAGTTCCATTCAAATCATGCAAATTAGAGTCCAAAACAAGGGCAAAAGAGTTTGGAAAAGTAGATACGATGGAGACGTATCACCCCCCGCGAGTCGAACAGCCGGGTTTCGGTCTGTGACAAGGAGTTCGGTCCTTGGAAAGAGCACGCAATACTTAGGCCTTTCAAACATTGAGCGCGAGCGAAACAACCACTGGGCCGGCTGGCGAGCAGCCGGTCGTGCAACAACTTAGTGCGGTAAGGCCGGGTTGGCCGATCCGGCAAATCCAACTTAGTGTTTCTCAGCGTGCAGGTGCTCTGGCCCATAGTTCTTGCCGGCCAACAGCCGAAGCCGGGCTCTGGCGTAGGGCGAAGTAGAGGGCCTTGGCAACTCAAGCACGCCGGGATGTGCTAAGGCGGACGGCGGATTACGGTCAAGCCGGCTAGCCCCCGAGCCCCGGGTTGGGCGGGCCAACCCGGCGGTGGAGGTTTAAGAAAATTTACAAGGATGTGTGAAACAAAATTACTTGGTGGGAAAAGGTATCCCCCGAGTGTCGTTCGGGGGTCCCATTGTCTTTCATAGGATTACAAAAGGTAGCGATACATACGTGCATACAGCTAACTGTAAAACGGGCGGAGGAGCTCTGCATTCCAGGGCCGGCTTGTTTCTTCGCCGGCGGTATCTCTCTTGCGTTTGTTTCGCTTGCGGGCGTCGATGAGGTAGTAGGTGTTGCGGTCACATAGGGCTTTGCTGACGATGAAGGGGCCCTCCCATGGGAAGGCCAACTTGTGTTGGCCGGCTTGCTGCTGGACAAGCCAGAGGACAAGGTCTCCCTCGCGGAATGCGAGGGGATTGATCTTTTTGCTGTGGTAGTGCCTCAGGCCTTGCTGATAGATGGACGACCGGCTGAGGGTCAAAAGGTGTGCCTCTTCGAGTAGGTCGACGCCGTCTTCGTGGGCTTCCTTGGCTTGGGCTTCTGTGTACATTGCGACTCACGGTGAGTCGAATTCGATGTCGGTCTGGATGACGACTTCTGCTCCATAGACGAGGAAGAACGGGGTGAACCCGGTCGACCGGTTTGGCGTTGTACGGAGACTCCAGAGGACGGCTGGCAGCTCGTCAAGCCAGCTGCCGGGTGAGCGGATGAGGGGCTCGACAAGTCGCGGCTTGATGCCGGACAGAATCAGCCCATTGGCCCGCTCGACCTGGCCGTTGGATTGGGGATGAGCGACGGAGGCCAGGTCATGCCGGATACTGAGCAGTACTGCGCCAGAGCGCCTTTGCCGAAGTTGGTGCCATTATCCGTGATGATGCTACGCGGGACGCCGTAGCGCACCGCGATGTCCTTGACGAACCGGACGGCCGTTGGCCCGTCCAGCTTCTTGATCGGCCGCGCCTCGATCCACTTGGTAAACTTGTCGACTACCACCAGCAAGTGCGTCATGCCGCCCCGAGCGGTCTTGAAGGGTCCTACCATGTCGAGCCCCCAGACCGTGAAGGGCCAGGTGATCGGGATGGTTTGCAGGGCTGAAGTCGGCTAGTGGCTGCGCTTGCTGAAGCGTTGGCAACCCTCGCACTTGAGAACGAGCGACTCAGCGTCTTTGAGGGCCGTGGGCCAGTAGAAACCATGGCGGAAAGCCTTGGCCACCAGGGACCTGGAGGCAGCGTGGTGCCCGCACTCGCCTTGATGTATGTCGAGGAGGATCTCCATGCCCTTGTCTTGCTCAACGCAGCGCTGGAACACGCCTGTCGCGCTGCGCTTGATGAGCTCGTTGTTGATGATGCTATAGGCGGATGCCCGGCATTGCACTTGCCGGGCCTCGGTCTTGTCCATGGGGAGCGCTCCGCTCTCCAGGGAAGCCAGGATCGGCTGGGCCCATGACGGAGCCGTCACCATGGTGAAGACGGCCGCCAGGACGGGTTCCGGGCCGGCAGCCCCCAGGTCAAGGGCAGCGGCGGCCGGGATGAGCACAGCAGCCCCCGGGCCGGGTTGAGCAGCCCCTAGGCCGGGGTCGAGAAGGCAGCCCCCGGGCCGGGATTAGCAGTCCCCGGGCTGGGATCCGCAGCCCCCAGGACTGTCTTGGGGACGGCAGCCCCTGAGCTTGCACCGGCCGTCCCCGGGTTGAGGTTAGGGAGGGGCGCTGCAGGGTCATCCGGGATGAAGATGGACTCCAAATCCAGAGACGACTTAACGGACGGCTTGCGCAAGTACTCGAGGGAGACGCCGGAAGGTATGGCCTGCCGGGATGAGCCAATCTTGGCTAGCGTGTCAGCGGCTCCGTTCTCTGCGCGCGGGACGTGTAGGAACTCACAGCCGTCGAAGTTGCCGGAGAGCTGCTGGACGAGGAAGCGGTAGCTGGCCATGTTGGCATCGCGGGCGTCCCACTCACCGGAACACTGCTACACCACCAGATCCGAGTCGCCATAGCATAGGATGCGTCGGACGCCGAGTTCCTTGGCAAGCCAGAGGCCATGCACAAGGGCTTCGTACTCGGTGACATTGTTGGAGGCGGTGAAGTGGATCTGGAGTGCGTACCGCTGCCGGTCGCCCTTCGGGGAAGACAGCACGATGCCGGCTCCCAAGCCGGTGCGCATCTTGGAGCCGTCAAAGTGCATGCGCCAGTGCGTCGAATCCGGCGGCGGCGGCAGGTACTGGGTCTCCGTCCAGTCGACGGGGAAGTCGGCCAAGGCCTAGGACTTGATCGTTGTGCGGGGCTCGTAGAGGGTGGTGTGGCTGGCCAGCTTGATGGCCCATTTGGCAACCCGGCCAGAGGCATCCCGGCAGCCCATGATCTTGTCGATGGGGGCCATGCTGACCACGGTGACGACATGCTCTTGAAAGTACCGCTTCAGCTTCTTGGTGGTAAAGTACACGCCGTAGCACATCTTCTGGTAGTGCGGGTAGTTCTGCTTGGAGGCGGAAAGTACCTCGCTCAGGTAGTAGACCAGGCGCTGGACGGACTGGTTCTTGCCCTTCTCTGGTCACTCGACCACCAGCACCGTGCTGACCAACCGCGAGGTGGCGGCAATGTCTAGCAACAGTGGCTCCTTATCAGCCGCCGCGGCCAGGACGGGTGCGGTGGAGAGCATGCGCTTGAGATCCCGGAACGCTTCATCCGCCTGGTCATTCCACTCGAACGATGACGTCTTCTTCATCAGCTGTTATAGGGTCAAGGCCCTCTCGCCCAGCCGGCTGAGAAACCGGCTGACCGAGGCCAAGCAGCCGGTGAACTTCTGGACATCGCGCAGCCGGGTTGGCTTGCGCATGCGCTCGATGGCCTTGATCTTCTCTGGGTTTGCCTCATTGCCGTGCTCCGAGACGAGGAAGCCAAGCAGCTTCCCGGCCGGTACGCCACAGACGCACTTCTCCGGGTTCAGCTTGATTTGGTACTCGCGCAGATTGGTGAAGGTTTCCTTCAGGTCGTCAAGGAGCATGAGGTGCTGCTTGGTCTTCACCACGATGTCATCGACGTAGACGTGAATGTTGCGGCCGAGTTGCTTCAGCAGACATTTCTGCATGCAGCGCTGGAAGGTGGCACCAGCATTCTTCAAACCGAACGACATGGTGATGTAGCAGTACGCCCGAAGGGCATGATGAAGGACGTCTTCAGGGCGTCTGTCAGGTCCAGCTTGATCTGATGATAGCCGGAGTAAGCATCCAAGAAGGACAGGAGCTCACAGCCAGCGATGGAGTCGATCACTTGATCAATCCGAGGGAGGGAGAAAGGATCCTTGGGGCAGGCCTTGTTCAGGCTGGTGTAGTCTATGCACATGCGCCAGGTGTTGTTCTTCAATACGAGGACCGGGTTGGCCAGCCACTCGGGGTGAAACACTTCCATGATGAAGCCGGCCGCGAGCAGCTTGGCGACCTCTTCACCGATGATTCTTCTCTTCTCTTCTGAAAAGCGACGTAATGGTTGACGGACAGGCTTGGCGTCCTTGCGGACGTGTAGTTTGTGCTCGGCGTACTTCCTCGGAATCCCCGGCATGTCCTTTGGGGTCCATGCAAAGATATCCCGATTCTCACGGAGGAAGTCGACGAGCTCGCCTTCCTATTTGTTGTCGAGGCGGGTGCCTACAACGATGTACTTGCTGAACCTGGGGTCTTCCGGGTTCAGCTTGACCTTCTTGGTCTCCTTGGATGGCTGGAACGAGGCCTCACCGGTCGGCTCCTTAGCCGAAGCCGGCACGGCCGAATCCTCGCTGGCCAGCGCCACAATCCGGTCGAGTTGGCGCCGCCCCTCGGCTATGACCAGCGACTCAGCCAGCCTAGCGCAGGCTTGAGCGCATCCAAAGACTTTCTGTAGTCGCCGACGACAGTGATGAGGCCCTTGGGACCCGGCAGCTTCATCTTCAGGTAGGCATAGTGGGGGACCGCCATGAACTTGGCAAGCGCAGGCCGGCCCAGCAGTGCGTGGTACACACTGGACAGGTCCACCACCTCGAACCAGATAGGTTCGCACCAGAAATGGTCGCTCGTGCCGAACAGGACGTCAAGCCGGATCCGACCGATGGGAGAGCAGGAGAGTCCCAGCACGATGACGTGCAACACCATCCGGGATGGCTCCAGGTGCTTGACCTCGATGCCGAGCTTGGTCATGGTGTCGCGGTAGAGGATGTTGATGCTGCTGCCGCCATCAGTGAGGACCCGCGAGAACTTGCAAGTGCGCTTGGCAGCGACGACGGTGGTGTCGAGGACGAGGGCGTAGCCACCCGGGTTCGGCATGACGGCCGGGTAGTCCTCCCGGGTGCAGCTGATCGGTCGCTCCGACCAGTGCATGTATTCCGGCACGGCCGGGACGACGGTGTTCACCTCCTGCCGGAGCAGGCGCTCGCTACGCTTGTCGTTGCCAAGGCTGGTGAAGACGACGTAGATCGCGTTCTGGTTGGGAAAAACATCATCACGCATCGCGCCGTTTGCCAGGGGAGGGGGAGGAGGTGGAGGTGGCTGCCCCGCACCCGGAGCCAGAGGCGGCGGGATGTCGCCCCTCATGATGCGCTTGGTGATGGCACACTGCTGAAGCGTGTGCGTGGACGGCCTTGCGCTGCTGTGGTGCTTGCAGGGAGCGTCGAGCATCTCCTCAAAGCTCATGGCGGATTGCCATGCCGTCTTGCCGGTTTGCCAGCGCTTGCCGGCCGGCTCGGCCGCGGGCGCCTGCTCGGCGGCCGCGATGAGGCGGTTGTCATAGCGGGGTGCCTGCTGGTCGGCCTTGTGCTTGTTGTTCTGCTGGTTCTGTTGGCGGCTGTGTTCGCCAGCCGCCTTGGAGGGGATGCCAGCAACGTCTTGCCGGCTTCGTCCAGCACCACTTGGACTTTCATGGCGGATTCGGCGTTGGCGTACTTGTCCGCCGTGACCATGAGCGCGGCCATGGTGGTCGGTTCGGAGCGCAAGAGCTTGTGCTTGAGGAGGGTACCATCCCGGCAACCACTCACGAAGTACTGAATGGCTTGGACCTCATGGACGCCCTCGCAGCTGTTCCGGAGCTCGGTCCAGCGTGCGAGATACTCGCGGCCAGTTTCCGTCGGTCCCTGGACGCACATGGCGAGCTGACTGGGACGTCCGGGATGCTTGTAGGTGCCGGTGAAGTTGCGGATGAAAGCCTGCTCGAAATCAACCCACGCGTTGATGCTGCTAGCCGGCAGGCTGTTCAACCACGTGCGGGCCGACCCTTGGAGCATGAGCGGGGCGTAGCGCACAGGAAGGCGGCGGTTGCCGCCCATGATACCGATGGCGGTGGTGTAGTCGATGAGCTAGTCCTCCGGCTTGTCGGTCCCGTTGTACTTGGGGGTGTCACGGGGCAGCGTGAACCCTTTGTGGAAGGGCTCATCCCGAATGTGCGGACCGAAGCATGCCGGCCCAATGGCGTTGTCTTCCTCCAGCTCAAAGGAGAGGGCAAGCTGATCGAGGCCATGGCGAGCGTCGGTATCGTCGATGGCGCGCGGTCCTAGCCGGCTTGCGACCGGGCCGCGGGGGGCCGAGTCGACCGAATCCGGCCGGGCATGTCGGCCGGATTGCGGGGGAGGATCTTGCCGGCGCCGCTCCTCCGGATCCGCCTCGTTGCCCAGGCCGTCACCAGCCGTCGGAGCGCGGTTGCGCCGGGTTCGGCTGCTCGGGGTCTTTGGTGTGGCGCGAGACGGATCCCGCGGGACGGTCGAAGCGGTCTTGCTGTGTGTTCGTAGCGCTGAGAAGCTCGTTCATGCGCCGCAGGCGCTCCTGCAGCTCCTGACCCTGCAGTTGCTCCAAGCCGATGGCGGCCGCCTGCGCGGCGCGCATGTTCTTGACGGGGGTGTCGTAGACGGACAGGATCGCGCCCAGCGCGCGGCCGATGGCGGCGCCATGGTTCATTACCTCGCCAACCCGGCTGGGCTCGGCAGCGGCTGGCGTGATGCCGTACGCGGCGTCGCGTTCCCGCTGGGCGGACTCCAACCAACGCTGCATAGCAGCAAGCGTCGCGGCCTCGTCCAGTAGGCGCTTACGTCCCTCCTCGAGCTGGGCCAGGGCCTCCGCGGCGTTGGTGGCGCTGACGTCGGTGGCGATGGGGATGCTGAGGTTCTGCATCGTGGCATGCAGCGGGTCGGGCGTGCTGGCGCGCTTAGTTGCGGTCCTGGTGGCGGCGGCATTCTTCGCGGCGCTGGACGAAGTGGAGCCGGAGCCGGTGGCGAGCACCTCCACCCGGACGCAGAGATCTGCCCAACTGGCGGAGACGTCGTCACCGAGGGGGACAGGCGAGTCAGTGACGTTGAGCACCCCACTGGGGTACTCATCGGCCGCGGACGCATCGGAGATGCGCAGCGCGCCGAAAGAGGCGGTGAGCGACTCGGTGAAGTTAGTCGTGAGCGCGCCGGGCGCGGGGAACGCGCAGTGCGCAATGTGCTCACCGAAAGGGCCCCGTCTGGAGCATGTCTCTGGCCGGGACCTCGAGCTGCCCCATGGTGGGCGCCAACTGTCGTGGTGGGCACACGGCAGATGCCAAAGGATGGCTAAAGAGAGGGACAGGCTCGAGGGCACCGGTGGGCTCCAGAGGCGAGGTCGGCATGAGCGAGCGAGGAACGCAAGACATACCCAGGTTCGGGGCTCTCCGGAGAGATAACACCCCTAGTCCTGCCGAGTGTGGTTTATATGTGGATGATACAAGCTTGCTCCTAGAGCTGTTTCGGGGAGGAAGGAAGACAGGCCAAAGCATAGGCTGCTCCTTCTCCTTATGTGTGTATTCTACTGATGATATCTCTCCCGTGCATGGAGGCCTCCTGGGGGGGTTTTATAGGTCAACCCCCCAGGGTTACAATGGTAAAGTTACATGGCCGTGGGGCCGGCATGTCAGCGTCTGGGAAGCCGGCGCTGGGGCCCGCCGGGTACCAGGGTACGTCGGGTTCTCCGGGCGCGGGCCCCGTGTGTCAGAGGGCACTGTTCTTCATCTTGTCGTGCGTCACGGAGTTGTTGGGCCGACTCGGCTACAGTGGCGCGTCGCCTGGTCGCCGTCAGCTTGCGTCAGCCGGACGGGGGATGCACTGTAGCCATGCCGGCCCTGGTCAGCGGGGTAGGTGGGCCACTGTTGCCACGCTCCCGCCGGTCAGTGGGGTTGGTGGGCCACTGTAGCCACACTCATCCCTTCATGGGGACTTGTTTCGTCGTATGCCTTGGACTGGATTGGAGCTGACCCGCGGCCGGGTTGAGTGGCGCGCTGTGGTTGCGCTTACTTGTTGAAGAAGTCTTGACTTGTTGGGGCCAGCGGGCTTGGCCGGATTGCGGGACCTCGCCGGGTTGAGGAACCCGGCCAAGGGCAAGCCGGATTGAGGGGCGTTGCTAGCCCCGACGTTTTTTGAAAAGGATCCGGGTTCCGTTGCTTGCCCGGGGTCCATCCCCCCGACAATAAGAGACAGATACACCCGGTGATTGCTTTCTCTGAGGGAGACGAGAGGAGGATCTCCTGGTAGGTTTATTGCTATACGTTGTTACATGATGTTACCATACAAGCTCCTCTCTTCTACTGCTGCAAGATGATGGCTGCAAGATGATGGTAGTCTTCGATAGGATGAGCTTCTCCCCCTTATTCTGGCATTTCTGCAGTATAGTCTACATATGGTACCCCATTCCTTTGATACCGATGCATATCTAGTGTAGATCTGATGTAAGTCTTGCGAGTACTTCGAATGAGTACTCACGATTGCTTTGCTCCCCTTTTCATTCGACCCGGTTGCTGCAACAGCTGGTAGCAACGCGGATGCAGGTCTCCCCAATGGTGCCTACTACCTGGAGACCGACGACCAGGAGTAGTCCAGAGGTCATAGGTAGGAGGACCCGCCTTTCGATCTAGTGTCGTTATTTTGCTCAGCATTCTTAAGGCAAAACTTGTCTAACTATGTGTGGCTCAGATAATATTTGCATTGATGACTGATGTATTATGGGTCCTCGTGGCCCTGGCTTGTAATATAAAGACTTATGTTTATCTTTGTGTCGTAGAATTGTGTTGTGATATTGACGTGAGTCATCGTTCGTGATCGTGCATGATGCGTGTATGATTAGTGCCCGATTATAAATGGGGACGTCACATGCATCTAAGTAAATTAGGTTAATCTCGAATTCACTAATTGAATACATTTAATAATAAATAAATTTTTAAATTTTAATGAACTAAGTTTTCATACTAAATAATTTCGTATATTGCATATTAATAAAATTTTAATATATTTGTGTGTTGGTCGTATATATAGGCGAAATTCTGGATATCAAAACTGACCGTGGCAAGAATTATAGTTGTCGTTGATGCCTACTTGTGTCATCATCGTAATCTACTCCACTCTGAACACCGGCATGGACCGGTGAACAGGAGAGCAGGTTTTCGAAACCTCTTGTCCTTGTGATCATGTATTGGGAGATGACAAATTTAGTTTTTGGGAAGCGCTACATTGAACTGCTCAACTTGATCACCATTGTTCTT
The DNA here is from genome assembly GCA_011799875.1 of Thinopyrum elongatum. Lineage (NCBI taxonomy): Eukaryota > Viridiplantae > Streptophyta > Magnoliopsida > Poales > Poaceae > Thinopyrum > Thinopyrum elongatum. Next base: position 432,973,155 of record CM022301.1, read on the forward strand.
CTTTCATCCAAGTCGGACGGCGTGTACCGGCATCTCCAATGTTGTCTAATTTCACCAGTCTTCACCATCGTCGTTGTCAACAACATCGTGTCTGCAGCATCTGCAACTACTTTACCTACAAACAAATAGTACGTGCGTCGTGATCCGATCATGTCTCGAATTATGGTTGATGTTGCATTTGCGATGTTGTTGTTCTTTTCATCTAGTATGCAAGACCTATGCATGGTAAAAATTGTGTTTCATGAATTATTCACTGGATAATCATGAATTGTCTACCCCCCCCCCCCCACAAAGCGTATAAAGAGCAATATAGACCTTTGACAAATTATACGCATTTCATATGTATGGTGGGTCATCCGGCGTATACGGATTAATACGTGTACGTAATAGTCCGGTTTTTGGTAAAGGAGGCGAGCGAACGGGCCGGCCCAATTTGCCGCATTCGCGAAAAAAATAAAAGCAAATGCAACAGGAGTCGAACTAACCTCCCGCACGCATGCTAGCGATGCTAGCCTGCCAATCTACAGGTTGTGGATGGCTTGAAGGCAGAGCTAAACTTAAAGTACTAAATAAAGCGGCAGTTTCATTTCTTTTGTTTACCTTTCTAATATTTCTTGGAAACAAATATGAACATTTTTTTTGAAAATGCGAACACTGTTTTGAAATCGTAAAAAAATTGAATATACTTTTCTTAAATGTGAAATTTTAAAATTGTGAAGAAATTTCAAAATCTGAACAATTTTTAAAAATGAAATTCAAAATACACACTAAACATTTTCTTACTATACGGTGAACTTTATTAAAATACACACTGAACATTTTTCAAAATATTCGATGAACTTTCTTGAAATGCATGCTGAATAAAATTTCTATACACCATGAACATGCCTTTATACACAATGCACATTTTTCTTCAATACGGTGAACTTTGTTTTAGACATGAACATTTTTTGGAAAATGAACACAATTAGAATTTTGAACTTTTATTGGAATTTGAATAAATTTGAAAAACATGAATAATTTTTTGAAACGTAAACAAAATTTGGAACTTCAAACATTTTTTGAAAATTTTGAATTTATGGAAAACAAAAAGGAAACAAAAAACATAATAAGGTTAAAAACAAATGAAAAAGAAGAAGTAATAAGCAGAAAAAAAACATGAAGAAAATCGGGAAAATGTAAAAGGAATCAAAGCAGTAAAAAAGCTCTGGGAACTTTTAAAAGGTTCCCAAAACCGGTTGCTCGCTCGAAGTGGGCCAGCCCGTTTCGCGTCGGTCGCTCGTTTCGCTTCAGCGAAGCCGCGATGCTTTGATGCTCACATGTGGCAATAAGGTTCGCCGTTTGGGGAGTAGAGTCATATAGACGGCGCCATGCACAGGAGGCCGTCCGACTAGTTTAGACTATTGTCGCACACGAAAACAGCAATTTTTTTATCAAAAATGAAATGACAGTGCGAGGGATCGAACCATGTAACTCACCCTGCAGACCGCTCGTCGCTAGGCACATGAGCTGATAAGCTTCGATATCTAACTACAAAAACACAGACTACTAGAACTATCCCTCAACGATAGGTTTACTGTAGCAGACCGATTTTTTTCCCACTTTTTTAATTAATTTTTCTTATATATTTTTTCTTTTCCTTTTTTGTTTCTCTTTTCTTTTAAAAATTGCTCACCCTTATAAAAATTTGTCCAAAATTTCATTTTTTTTGCCTTTTTAAATTTTATTCATAAAATACTAATATTTGCATTTTAACAGATTGTATAGAAATTTCAAATAAATTTTTGTGTCTTTCAAAATTGCCTAGATATCAAAACATGAACATTTTTTAAAATAGCATACAAGATTTTGAGCAGGATATTTTTTGAACATTTTCTATAAAAGACTAACAAATTTGGAGTTTAAAAAACAGAAAATATGACCAAAAATTGAAAACCAATTTTTTTAACTGCCCTGAATATTTTTTGTATTTGTGTAGAAAAAATAATATGTTCACGTAGGGTGTCCTGGTAGGCTAGAAGCCTCTGTACTAGAGCACATTATTTTTCGACATCCTTTAAATGACCCTTTTTTCCAGTGGCTTGTATGACGAATTTAAGGTACCATGCCAAGTTCTTTTGGTTTTCGACAAATTTTGCAATTTTCTAAAGTTCAGTAAAAAAATGATAAATGATCGGACGTGTCGCAACATGCAAATGATGTCGGAAGTTGTTCAAACCTTGCATGGATACCAGATATGTCCGTGCCAAGCTGCTGCAAGAAGTTGGGTTCATTTATCCGTAGCCCGAAAGAACATCCAATTGAGAGGGGTGTGTTAGACTAGGCCAGACGGGATGCATTCGTGAGCATGCAATTTTTTCTAATTTGAGTGCTTCGGTTAGTTGCAATTTCTACCATTATAAATCAATATGAACATATTCTTATATCCTAAAGAATTTTGAAATTCTAGACCATTTTATAAAATTATAAACAATATTTGAACACAAAAACAGTTTTTAGTATTCCAAACAGTATTTCAAATTTGAAACAGGTTTAAAAAAGAATAATAAAGTTCAAAAAGGAGAAAAATGAATGAACGAAAAATGAAAATTGCTGTTGTAGCGAGTGGAGCTAAGAGCAACTCCAACACGCCGACCCAAACGGACGCACGCTTTGTCCACTTTTTGTCCGTTTGGGTCGGCCAGGTGGACATGCGTGTCTGCTTTTTGATTTGGGTCGGCAGGTCCGCCCAACGGGAGGCATACCTATTTTTGCCGACGTGGCCGAAACAGACTTAATAAAGCATAATTATACATAAATGGCCGGTCAAACGCTGGCCAAAGTCCACTTAAATATAATTAAACATTAAAAAACTCTAAACGCCCGCACGCTGCCCTAGTAGACCGCCTTGTCCTTGCCGTCGTCGTCGCCGCCGGTGAGGTCGATGAAGACGGGAGACGGCCCAACCCAACCGAACAGGGCTGGATAGGCCGCCAGGGCACTCCTCCGGCATCTGCTGCTGCGGCGGCATAGCGGTGAGGCGGGCGCGTGTGACGACCCCGGCTTAATCGTGCACTAACCATACACGCAAATGCACACGATTAAGCCTAAGGACTCACTTAAAGATATCACAACACAACTCTAAAACATAAATAAATTCATACAAGCGTTATATTACAAGTCAGGGCCTCGAGGGCTCGAATACATAACTCGATGGCATACAAGTGTCAGCGGAAGCATCAGATATCTGGGTACAGATATATTACAGAAAAGAAGATAAGCCTTTAGAAGGCGAGGAAAAATAAATTCTACGATCGAAAGGCGTAGGCCTCCTGCCTAAGACCCTCCGAATCCTACTCCTGGTCGTCTGTCGGCTCCTCGTAGTAGTACTCGCTGGGAGGGTAGTAGTAGTAGCCGTAGTCGTCGACGGGGGCTGCTATCTCAGGGGCTCCGTCATCTGGCGGCGTCAATTGGATATGGGGAGAAAAAGAAAATAAAGCAAACGTGAGTACTCATCCGAAGTACTCAGCAAGCAAGGATCTACACTACATATGCATCATTTTCAAAGGGGGCTGTATATGTGAACTGGGCTGCAGAAATGCCAGAATAGAGGGGGAAAACCTAGTCCTATCGAAGACTAGCATCTTCAGCAACTTCATCGGTCTTGCAGCATTAGAAGAGTGCAGATTACACAATGTAAAGTAGTAGTAGTGTCATCAACCTCGCCCAGAGATTCTTCCTCAACTCCCTGCGAGAAAGCAATCCTAGAGCCATACTATCCAGTTATCATCTCAAGTTCTAGTTGTACCGATCGGGATACAACTCCGAGTGTCCGTTACCGTAGGATAGGCTATCGATATATTGTTTCTTCCCTGCAGGGGTGCACCAACTTACCCACCACGCTCGCTTAACTCCGGCCGGACACACTTTTCTGGGTCATGCCCGGCCTCGGCTAAGCAACACGCCGCTACCCGACCTAGGCTCTAAAGAGAGGTCAGCACGCCGGACTAACCTATGCCCCAGGGGTCTTGGGCCTTCGCCCTGGGAACCCTGCACGTTGCGAGGACGTTTCGGAAGCAGACCTAGCAACCCCTTATACAAGCGCAGTTGCGTTCCCAGTCCAATCCAAAACGGGCCGCTCCTCGCTGACGTCAATAAAGCTTCGGCTGATGTATACGACGCAGAACGCTCATACTATGCCCACGTGATGGTTAGTGCTATCAGGCCAGAGGCCCCTCGGATCAAATATCCAAACCGTTAGTGTGTTGATAGTGCGGAAACGAGCAGAGACTCACGAAAGATGTGACCCCGTCGCCCCGTCTCGAGGTCTTGCGGCAAGGGCGAGGAATGCCCGGCCACGCCTCGTGTTCAACCCTCGGGCACCATCCAGGTCCACCCGATTCCACATCACTCGCTAATAAGCTCGCGCGGGTACCCCTCAGGGCCGACCCGTCTTTAGTATCATGTTACAATGTTCAGTCATAGTAACCAAGAATCCATGTGTCTGACACCAAAAGGGACCTTGAGGAATCACCCTCGATGGAATCCCACTTGATGTTTTCGTCAAGGTGAACGAAGGAGGAATCACCCTCGAGGTCCACACTTGAGGAGTTGCACGACGACGTCGTTATCGGGGGGGGGGGGGGTGGTGTAAGAGGAATCCCCCTCGCCTACCACGTCCGATTAACTAACCTACAAGGTTATCATCAGAAGTGCTGACGAGGTGTCACCCTCGGCACTCGATAGTAACCCAGTAGTGTCGGCAACTAAGGGGGAAGTGACGTGAGGTGTCGGGGTCTGATCTTCAATCCCGTTGTTCGGGTCTTCTGATAATCCAGCGGGGCAGTCGGGATAAGTGGGGTCTCTGATGGTCTCTACCCAACCTATTCTAAGCAGTTTAGGATAACAGATAAGTATCAACAGCAGGTTACAAGTAAACAGGCTATGCAGCAGATATAGGATAACAGTAGCAGCAGTAACTTCTAATGCAAGCAGAAGAGAGAATAGAGTGGGCGATATCCGAATGCTCAAAAAGGGGGTGCTTGCCTGCAAGCTCTGGGGCAAGTGGCTGGTCGTCGGGGACGTAGTCGTTCTCCGGAGCGGCGTCTGCCTCAGGAGCTACGTCAACGTCGGGGTCTAATCGAGAGAGAAGAGGGGGAGGAAACAGGTAAATATAATGCAATCAAATGCAACACGGGGCATGCCATGCTATGATGCAGTGCAGGGTTGCCTGACGTATGTCTAACTCATTTTAGTTATTTTAGGATTAGTGTTGGATTTATTAACCGGTGATTATGCACTATTCATCTACCGGAATGGGGCTAAAAGTTATGGGTTCTCCTACGTAGGAGGTTCCGACATGGAAACAGACGGCATGATCAGACTTGTCTCGTCGTTCTGAGCAACTTTCATGTTTTAAATTTTTCGATCTGAGCTACGGTTTAAAAGTTATTAATTTTCGAAGTTTAAATGATTTTCTGGAATTATTTTTATTAACAGAATTGAATTATGACGTCAGCATGAGGTAATGCTGACATCAGCAGGTCAACTGGTCATCTGACCAGGTCAAACCTGACATGTGGGTCCAGTGGGACCCATATGTCAGTTTCTGTGACTAATTAGACTTTAGTTAAAACTAATCAGAGTGTTAATTAGCATCTGGCCCCACATGTCATAGACTAATTAGCATATTTAGTTTTTATTTTTATTTATAAAACATTTTAGTTAATTAACAGGGCGGTGGGGCCCGCGTGTCAGTGACACTGGGTTGCCCAGTCAGAAGTTGACTGGGTCAACCCAGTCAACTAGGACCCACGGGGCCCACTGTCAGCCACCCCGAGGTGGGCCCCATCCACGCCACGTCGGCGACGTCGCCGGAACGACGCCGGCAACCTCAAAATGCGGCGGCGCGGCTCGGGTTTCACCGGGAAATGGCCACAGGCCATCATTTTGGACGCGGTTGGCCGCGTTCGAACGCGCACGAGACGACGCATCTAGCGGGGGCACTAGCGCGGCCGGAGATGAACTAAAACGACGGCGGCGAGCAGCGGGGCGGGCGCCGGAGTTCGGTCGGAGAAGGAAACGGCGAAGCAATGTGCCGTAGCTCGAGCTAGTGGGCTAGTCGTACTCTACGCGTGCAGATGAAGCTGTTGGACTCGCGCCCGTGACCAATTGGTCACCGGAGCCTCGTCGGCGACGAGGTCCGCGGCGTCGGGCTCGGGTTCGCGTGGACTAGCAGCTACGGCCGCGCGGGAGCATGAGGAGGAGCGTGGGGAGAATCTGCGGCTCACCTTGCGGCTCACAAAAAGGGCCCTTGACGGTTTAGTAGCTGCAGCGGTGCGAATCGACGCCGGCGAGCTGCGGTGATCCATGGAGGAAGAAGAGGTCGGGGCAGCTCCTGGAGACGTCCGGCGTCGCGTGGGTTGGTGGGGGAGACGCGGTCGACGGAGACGAAGCGCGTGGACAGATCAACGGGGCCGAAGGGACTCGGTGGCCGCGAGCACGGGCGAGGCACGGCGGCGACCGCGTCGGACCAAAGAGGGAGAAGGCGGACGCGAGCGAGAGCGAGGCGAGGGAGGAGCGGCGAGTGGTAGAGGAGGACCAGGGGGCTGGATGGGGCTCGCCCTTATCCCCTGCGTCGCCCCTGTAGTGTCGGCGGGCGCCGGCGTGTCGGCGCGCGAGCGGCGCGCGCGTGCTCGGCCATGGAGGGGTCGATAGCGCGAGGGAGAGAGAGAGGTTGGGCCAGGTGGGCCGGCGGTCGGGGCACTGTGCACTTAGGCCCAGTGCACAGTGCCTTGTTTTATTTTTCTTATTTCTGTTTTACTTTTTCTTTTATTCTTTTCTGTTTTGTATTAGTTAGGTCACTTTTGCATTTTTGTAAAACATGTGAGTTGACCCAAATGCTACTGTGCAATGTTAGCGTTCACCAAAAATTGGTTTGGGCAAAGTTGGGTTTCATTTGAATTTGTTATGATTTTAAATGGATTAAATATTACTGTTTTGGTGTTGTTTCATGTGGTTTGAACCATTTAACTAGTTCCAATTCCATTGTTTATATTTTTATGAGTGATTCTGGAATATTTGCTATTTAGTGAACATTTTTGCAACAGTGTTTGAGCAAATTTATTTTGCTCTTTTGAATTTGAGTTGATTTTCAAAATGGAGTTGAATTGCTTTGGTTAACCACTATGTTTAAGCACTGCAAATGATATGACTTGGCATTATTAGCAGTACATCACAGTGACTAATACACAGGGGTGTTACAAGTTCTCCTCCTCTAAAAGGAATTCTCGTCCCGAGAATTTAGGAGGTAGAAGGAAAGAGGTCGGGATATTCTTCCCGAAGATGATCCTCGTGTTCCCAAGTGGCTTCATCTTCAGTGTGATTCGACCACTGCACTTTCATGAACTTGGTCGTCTTCTGACGAGTTCGACGTTCAGCTTCATCAAGAATGCGGATGGGATGCTCCTTATAAGAAAGATCATCTTGCAACTGGAGCATCTCGTGATCCACTGCGCAGTGTGGAGATTCCTTGAAGCATTTACGAAGTTGGGACACGTGGAAGACATCATGGATATGAGAGAATTGTGGTGGCAACTCCAATTTATATGCCACCTGTCCACGTCTAGCCACGATGCGGAAAGGACCAATATAGTGAGGAGCTAGCTTGCCCTTGATTCCGAAACGACGGGTGCCCTTCATAGGAGTGACACGAAGATAAGCTTGATCACCTGGTTGATAAGTCAGACCCCATCGCTTGCGATCATAATTGCTCTTCTGGCGGTCCTGAGCCGCCTTGAGATTTGCTCGGACAATTCTGACTTGTTCTTCGGCATGTTGAATAATGTCCGGTCCAATGAGTGGTCGTTCCCCAGTTTCTGACCAATTCAGAGGGGTTCGACACTTACGTCCGTATAACACTTCGAATGGAGCCATCTTCAAGCTGGCTTGATACCTGTTATTATAAGAGAATTCGGCATACGGGAGAGATTCCTCCCATTTCTTACCGAATGATATAACACAAGCGCGAAGCATATCTTCAAGCACTTGATTTACTCGCTCGACTTGGCCTTGGGATTGAGGATGATAAGCTGAACTCCATGTAATGTGAGTTCCCATAGCTTGTTGGAAACTTTCCCAGAACTTGGATGTGAAAAGACCACCACGGTCCGAACTAATCTCCTTCGGAATACCGTGGAGTGAAACGATTCTGGAGATATACGGCTCTGCTAGCTGGCTAGCAGTGATAGTCTCCTTGACAGGCAGAAAATGAGCAACCTTGGAAAGTTGATCGATGACGACAAGAATAGCGTCGTGACCTTTCTGAGACTTGGGAAGACCAGTAATGAAATCCATTTGCACTTTATCCCACTTCCACAAAGTAATAGGGAGTGGTTGAAGAATTCCAGCAGGCTTCTGATGTTCTGCTTTCACGCGACGACATACGTCACATTCAGCAACATATCGGGCAATGTCCTGCTTCATTTTAGACCGCCAGTACCTCTGTCGAAGATCGCGATACATCTTGGTACTACCCGGATGGATAGACAGCGGTGTATCATGAGCCTCCTTCATAACCTTGTGTGTCATAAGCTCGAAGCGAGGTACTACAATGCGGTCTCGGAAGTATAAAGTTCCATCTTCAGCAATCGAGAAATCCCTGTACTTGTCAAGGTGAAGTTCTTTCTTCATCAGATCGATTTCAGCATCTTTGGCTTGCGCTTCTTTAACAGCCTTCTGAAGGTCTGGTTGTACCACAAGGTTATTAAGGGAACCCTGCGGAACGATATAGACGTTCAACTTGCGCAATTCTTCATATAGTTGGGGTTGATCTCGCTTAACCATGAGGTTATTGCAATAGGACTTGCGGCTCAAGGCATCAGCCATCACATTAGCCTTGCCAGGAGTATAATAAATTCCACAGTCATAGTCCGTAATTGTTTCCAACCATCGCTGTTGACGAAGATTAAGATCCGGTTGGGTGAACAAGTACTTCAGACTTTGATGGTCAGTATAAATTTCACACCGATTACCCATAAGATAATGTCGCCACTGTTTTAATGCATAGATCACAGCAGCGAGTTCGAGATCATGCACTGGATAGTTTTCTTCATGCGGACGCAACTGACGCGAAGCATATGCAATCTCTTCGTTCTTGCATTAGGACACAGCCTAATCCCTGACGAGAGGCGTCGCAATATATGACAAAGTCCTTGCGGGAATCAGGAGGAGCAAGCACTGGAGCAGAAGTAAGCTTGTCCTTGAGGGTCTGGAAACTTTCTTGACATTTGTCTGTCCACTCAAACTTAACGCCTTCGTGGAGCAGATTAGTTAGGGGCTTGGCAATCTTGGAAAAGTTCTCGACGAATCGACGGCAATAACTTGCAAGGCCGAGAAAACTTCGGACTTGCTTGGCATTCTTCGGAGGAGTCCAGTCAAGGATAGCCTGAACACGCTCCGGGTTAACGGTGATACCGTCCTTGGAAATCACATGTCCAAGGTAGGTTACTTCAGAAAGCCAGAATTCACATTTGGAGTACTTGGCATACAACTTGTGTTCTCGAAGTCTCTCTAGAACAAGACGAAGATGTTCGGCATGTTCTTCCTTATTCTTCGAATATACTAGAATATCATCCAGATATACCACGACAAACTTGTCGAGGTAATCCATGAATATATAATTCATCAGGCGGGAGAACATAGCTGGAGCATTCGTTAGGCCAAATGACATGACGGTGTACTCGTATGAGCCATAACGAGTAACGGAGGCGGTCTTCGGTATATCCTCTTCACGGACATGGATCTGGTGATAACCCAACCTCAAGTCGAGTTTAGAGAACACCGATGATCCAGCAAGTTGATCATACAAGTCATTGATCCGTGGAAGCGGATATTTATTCTGAATGGTTGCCTGGTTGATAGGACGGTAATCTTGAACCAACCTATTCGTACCATCTTTCTTCCTGACAAAGAGAGACGGTGCTCCCCAGGCAGAGGAACTAGGACGGATGAAGCCCATCTTAAGTGATTTATCGATTTCTTCCTTAAGTTCAAGCAGGTGGTGCGGAGGCATCTTGTAAGGACGCTTCGCAATAGGAGTGGTGCCAGGCTTCAAGTCGATGACAAACTCGACAGCTCTAGCAGGGGGTATTCCTGGAAGTTCTTCTGGAAAAACATCCTGGAATTCGCAGACAACTGGAACGTTCTCGATCCCCTCAAGCGGAGAAGCGTTCAACGCATTCAAGGCATAAATTTGAGCCTCGGCGTTTTGAGTGAGATGAGCATGATAATTCACTAGCTCATTTGATGGGTGTAGGAGATGAACAACTTTGGTGGCACAATTGATTGAGGCGCAGTGAGCCTTCAACCAATCCATTCCCAGAATAAGGTCAATTTTGGAAGATCTCAGGATAATTGGGAGTGCCTGAAACTTCAACCCCTCAATTTCAACAATGACTTCGGGGCTGAACAGGGAGGCTCGACATCTACCCGCGGGAGTGTCAACCCCTAATGGATGATGTAGGTTGTCACACTTGACGCCATGCATGAATGCAAAGTCTTCCGACATGAATGAATGCGATGCTCCTAAATCAAATAAAACAGTTGCAGGTACTGAATTAAAGTGTACCCATCACGGTTTCAGGTTGATCTTGAGCTTCAGCCATGTTGACATGGTAGTTCTGTCCACAACCATAAGAAGGTCTGACATTGTTGTTACGCTGCTGAGGAATTCCACGACCATTACCTCGGCCAGCAGAAGGAAGAGCTAGTTGATTCTGATTCTGAGAACAATCTCTGGCACGGTGACCTGGCTGGCCACACTTGAAGCAGAGCCCACTGTTTGGACATGGTGCAGGAGCTCGAGGTGGTGGAGCTCGAAGGGGCTGCCTCGGTGGTGGAGGAGGCAGACGAGGTGCAGCATATGCTGGCCTGTACACTGGAGCTGCTGGACGGTACATGCTCTGTGGAATCCAGATGCGGCGCTTCTGGGAAGACGAGCCCGAAGATGAGCCCGCTTCACGAGTGCGTCTCGTAGCTTCCTTGTGCTTCTTCAGACCAGTCTCGATCATGATAGCCTTATTCACCAAGGTGGCGAAATCAGGATAGTCTTGGACGAGCAGGGCTAACTGAATGTCATGCTGCAGCCCTTCACGAAACTTCTCTTGCCTGCGGGCATCAGTGGGAATATCTTCTTCAGCGTAGCGAGATAATTCAAGGAACTCGCGCTGATAGACTTCTACAGACTTGTTTCCCTGAACGAGGCTGCGGAACTCGGCCTTCTTGCGAGCTATAACAGCTTGAGGAATATAGCGGGCGCAAAAAGCAATCTTGAATTCTGCCCAAGTGACGACGGTACCAGGTGGTAGGGTATGTCGGTGAGTAGCCCACCATTGTGATGCGGGACACTTCAGAATGTATGTCGCAAAGGTGACATAATTGGCAGGGAGAACATCAGCTGACTCCATCTCATAGAAGATGTCACGCAGCCAATCATCAGCATCCAGTGGATTCACTGTGTTGCGGAAGAACGACGGGTTGAGTCGCATAAACTCTGGCAGTGTGATTGAAGGTGGCGGCTGGTCGGCATTGTACGAGGGAACTGTTGCATAATCCCCGTCATGAACTGACGGTTGAGTTCAAACTGTTGCATCATCGCAGCCATATAGTCAGGCGGTGGTGGCGCTGGTGGATTGTTATCTGCCATCCTGCTAAATCAACAGGGATAGTTTAGCAGAAGCCAATGCAAGTGTTTAGCGACATGCATGATGTAACGCGATGAAATGTAAGTAGTACAATAGATGCTTAATAGCAGTCATTAAGTCATACAGATCCATTCAGAGTCGGTTACATTCAGGCAGCATAATGGCGCAAATTTAAAAGCTAGACATACTAGGTGGTGCGCAGGCACGCGGTAAGGAAGTACACAACGAGACATAGCAAAGGCTACATCAACGTCGGAGAAAACCACGGAAATGCGGTAGCTGCAAGTGCGGGCGACGGACGTTCGTCACAGAAGGATCCTATGCTTCATGTGCACTCTGATGCAGAACCCGCTCTCGAGCTGAAAGAAGAGGTCCACGTGCAGGCGTGTGACCTCCCACTGCAGGCCAATCGATCCCTGGTGGCATCTCGGTCCTGCGCGGGTAAAGAATATGCTCCGGATGTATCCCTGCTCGAACAGCTGGTAACAACTGCGTCATAGCCTCGTAGAGTCATACTCGAGTGGCGAACAACTCGACGACAAGAGCGCGAATAGTGCGATCCAGAGCCTGAGTACACTGAATCAGAACTCGTTGATCGTAGCGACGAGGCTCATACGGGGCACAGGTAGCTGTGTAGTATCCAGTAGCATCTCCAGCCGGGGCATACGGGATGTATCGATACTCAGAAGCATTTAAGCTGGCGTTGTGCTCTCCTCGGAGATGTGCGACAGCAGAGTAGGCGGCATCATGGACTGCCATCTCAATCATCACGCCAATACCGTGGAAAAGGTACAGCTCGGTGTCTGAGTCATCCTGATGATCATAGATGCGAACATCAGCATAGTACTGCTCCTGGTTGAACTCGTGGTAAACCTCGTAGACCATGTACTCAGGGTACCAGCGGTAACCCAGTCTGGTCAAGAGAGCGATCTGAACAGCTGGAAACCCAGGGGCATCACGAGCCCAAGTGCGAAGCACAAGCTGCGTCGTGGGGCGCGGTGGAAACAGGCGATCCATCTGAAATAAAGAGAGTTCAGGATTGTCATTCGACGATAAGAAGTATAATAGATCTTGAAGAGAAAGATTAAACAAAACAATGGAAATGAAATGATTATCAGACTAATCAGATCAATGACAGGGAAATCGCACAGATATCCAGCTCTCCGGGTGGACGGAATTTACGAGATCCTAAGTGTCGGTGTCAGTAAATTTATTAAACCCGAATAGAAGAGAGATCAGAGTCCCAGAGTAAAGATTGAGGAGTAAAAGATCCTAATACCACCCAGTTGGCGACGTGGGCCCGTAAGCCACACAGCCAAGTTAGTAAAATAGTTTTCGGTTTCTAGACTCGAATTCAGCCAAGGAATTGGATAGGGGGATTCCTACAGGCAGTCGGCTCTGATACCAACCTGTGACGACCCCGGCTTAATCGTGCACTAACCATACACGCAAATGCACACGATCAAGCCTAAGGCCTCACTTGAAGATATCACAACACAACTCTAAAACATAAATAAATTCATACAAGCGTTATATTACAAGTCAGGGCCTCGAGGGCTCGAATACATAGCTCGATGGCATACAAGTGCCAGCGGAAGCATCAGATATCTGGGTACAGATATATTACAGAAATGAAGATAAGCCTTTAGAAGGCGGGGCAAAATAAATTCTACGATCGAAAGGCGTAGGCCTCCTGCCTAGGACCCTCTGAATCCTACTCCTGGTCGTCTGTCGGCTCCTCGTAGTAGTACTCGCCGGGAGGGTAGTAGTAGTAGCCGTAGTCGTCGATGGGGGCTGCTATCTCAGGGGCTCCGTCATCTGGCGGCGTCAATTGGATATGGGGAGAAAAAGAAAATAAAGCAAACGTGAGTACTAATCCGAAGTACTCAGCAAGCAAGGATCTACACTACATATGCATCATTTTCAAAGGGGGCTGTTTATGTGGACTGGGCTGCAGAAATGCCAGAATAGAGGGGGAAAACCTAGTCCTATCGAAGACTAGCATCTTCAGCAACTTCATCGGTCTTGCAGCATTAGAAGAGTGCAGATTACACAATGTAAAGTAGTAGTAGTGTCATCAACCTAGCCCAGAGATTCTTCCTCGACTCCCTGTGAGAAAGCAATCCCAGAGCCATACTATCCAGTTATCATATCAAGTTCTAGTTGTACCGATCGGGATACAACTCCGAGTGTCCGTTACCGTAGGACAGGCTATCGATAGATTGTTTCTTCCCTGCAGGGGTGCACCAACTTACCCACCACGCTCGCTTAACTCCGGCCGGACACACTTTTCTGGGTCATGCCCGGCCTCGGCTAAGCAACACGCCGCTACCCGACCTAGGCTCTAAAGAGAGGTTAGCACGCCGGACTAACCTATGCCCCCAGGGGTCTTGGGCCTTCGCCCTGGGAACCCTGCACGTTGCGAGGACGTTTCGGAAGCAGACGTAGCAACCCCTTATACAAGCGCAGTTGCGTTCCCAGTCCAATCCAAAATGGGCCGCTCCTCGCTTCGGCTGATGTATACGACGCAGAACGCTCATACTATGCCCACGTGATGGTTAGTGCTATCAGGCCAGAGGCCCCTCGGATCAAATATCCAAACCGTTAGTGTGTTGATAGTGCGGAAACGAGCAGAGACTCACGAAAGATGTGACCCCGTCGCCCCGTCTCGAGGACTTGCGGCAAGGGCGAGGAATGCCCGTCCACGCCTCGTGTTCAACCCTCGGGCACCATCCAGGTCCACCCGATTCCACATCACTCACTAATAAGCTCGCGCGGGTACCCCTCAGGCCGACTCGTCTTTAGTATCATGTTACAGTGTTTAGTCATAGCAACCAAGAATCCGTGTGTCTGACACCAAAAGGGACCTTGAGGAATCACCCTCGATGGAATCCCACTTGATGTTTTCGTCAAGGTGAACGAAGGAAGAATCACCCTCGAGGTCCACACTTGAGGAGTTGCGCGACGACGTCGTTATCGGGGGGGTGGTGTAGGAGGAATCACCCTCGCCTACCACGTCCGATTAACTAACCTACAAGGTTATCATCAGAAGTGCTGACGAGGTGTCACCCTCGGCACTTGATAGTAACCTAGTAGTGTCGGCAACTAAGGGGGAAGTGACGTGAGGTGTCGGGGTCTGATCTTCAATCCCGTTGTTCGGGTCTTCTGATAATCCAGTGGGGCAGTCGGGATAAGTGGGGTCTCTGATGGTCTCTACCCAACCTATTCTAAGCAGTTTAGGATAACAGATAAGTATCAACAGCAGGTTACAAGTAAACATGCTATGCAGCAGATATAGGATAACAGTAGCAGCAGTAACTTCTAATGCAAGTATAAGAGAGAAGAGAGTGGGCGATATCGGAATGCTCAAAAAGGGGGTGCTTGCCTGTAAGCTCTGGGGCAAGTGGCTGGTCGTCGGGGACATAGTCGTTCTCTGGAGCGGCGTCTGCCTCAGGAGCTACGTCAACGTCGGGGTCTAATCGAGAGAGAAGAGGGGGAGGAAACAGGTAAATATAATGCAATCAAATGCAACACGGGGCATGCCATGCTATGATGCAGTGCAGGGTTGCCTGACGTATGTCTAAGTCATTTTAGTTATTTTAGGATTAGTGTTGGATTTATTAACCGGTGATTATGCACTATTCATCTACCGGAATGGGGCTAAAAGTTATGGGTTCTCCTACGTAGGAGGTTCCGACATGGAAACAGACGGCACGATCAGACTTGTCTCATCGTTCTGAGCAACTTTCATGTTTTAAATTTTTTGATCTGAGCTACGGTTTAAAAGTTATTAATTTTCGAAGTTTAAATGATTTTTTGGAATTATTTTTATTAATAGAATTGAATTATGACGTCAGCATGAGGTAATGCTGACATCAGCAGGTCAACTGGTCGTCTGACCAGGTCAAACCTAATATGTGGGTCCAGTGGGACCCATATGTCAGTCTCTGTGACTAATTAGATTTTAGTTAAAACTAATCAGAGTGTTAATTAGCATCTGGCCCCACATGTCATAGACTAATTAGCATATTTAGTATTATTTTTATTTATAAAATATTTTAGTTAATTAACAGGGCAGTGGGGCCCGCGTGTCAGTGACACTGGGTTGCCCAGTCAGCAGTTGACTGGGTCAACCCAGTCAACTGGGACCCACGAGGCCCACTGTCAGCCACCCCGATGTGGGCCCCATCCACGCCACGTCGGCGACGTCGCCGGCGACCTCAAAATGCGGCGGCGCGACTCTGGTTTCACCGGGAAATGGCCACAGGCCATCATTTTGGACGCGGTTGGCCGCGTTCGAACGCGCACGAGATGGCGCATCTAGCGGGGGCACTAGCGCGGCCGGAGATGAACTAAAACAACGGCGGCGAGCAGCGGGGCGGGCGCCGGAGTTCGGGCGGAGAAGGAAACGGTGAAGCAATGCGCCGTAGCTCAAGCTAGTGGGCTAGTCGTACTCTACGCGTGCAGACGAAGCTGTTCGACTCGCGCCCGTGACCAATTGGTCACCGGAGCCTCGTCGGCGACGAGGTCCGCGGCGTCGGGCTCGGGTTCGCGTGGACTAGCAGCTACGACCGCGCGGGAGCATGAGGAGGAGCGTGGGGAGGATCTGCGGCTCACCTTGCGGCTCGCAGAAAGGGCCCTTGACGGTTTAGTAGCTGCAGCGGTGCGAATCGACGCCGGCGAGCTGTGGTGATCCGCGAAGGAAGAAGAGGTCGAGGCAGCTCCTGGAGACGTCCGGCGTCGTGTGGGTTGGTGGGGGAGACGCGGTCGACGGAGACGAAGCGCGTGGACAGATCGACGGGGCCGAAGGGACTCGGTGGCCGCGAGCACGGGCGAGGCACGACGGCGACCGCGTCAGACAAGAGAGGGAGAAGGCGGACGCGAGCGAGAGCGAGGCGAGGGAGGAGCGGCTAGTGGTAGAGGAGGACCAGGGGGGCTGGACGGGGCTCGCCCTTATCCCCTGCGTCGCCCCTGTAGTGTCGGCGGGCACCAGTGTGTCGGCGCGTGAGCGGCGCGCGCGTGCTCGGCCATGGAGGGGTCGACAGCGCGAGGGAGAGAGAGAGGTTGGGCCAGGTGGGCCGACGGTCGGGGCACTATGCACTTAAGCCCAGTGCACAGTGCCTCGTTTTATTTTTCTTATTTCTGTTTTACTTTTTCTTTTATTCTTTTCTGTTTTGTATTAGTTAGGTCACTTTTGCATTTTTGTAAAACATGTGAGTTGACCCAAATGCTACTGTGCAATGTTAGCTTTCACCAAAAATTGGTTTGGGCAAAGTTGGGTTTCATTTGAATTTGTTATGATTTTAAATGGATTAAATATTGTTGTTTTGGTGCTGTTTCATGTGGTTTGAACCATTTAACTAGTTTCAATTC
Organism: Thinopyrum elongatum; assembly: GCA_011799875.1. Classification (NCBI taxonomy): domain Eukaryota; kingdom Viridiplantae; phylum Streptophyta; class Magnoliopsida; order Poales; family Poaceae; genus Thinopyrum; species Thinopyrum elongatum. The sequence continues at coordinate 432,990,209 of CM022301.1, forward strand.
CATTGTTTATATTTTTATGAGTGATTCTGGAATATTTGCTATTTCGTGAACATTTTTGCAACAGTGTTTGAGCAAATTTATTTTGCACTTTTGAATTTGAGTTGATTTTCAAAATGGAGTTGAATTGCTTTGGTTAACCACTATGTTTAAGCACTGCAAATGATATGACTTGGCATTATTAGCAGTAGATCACAGTGACTAATACACAGGGGTGTTACAGCGCGCTCCTCCTCCTCAAGCCGTAGCGCCTCCTCGTCGCGGCGCAGCTGCTGCTCCCGGCGCATCTGCCGCTCGCCGCCGGCCCCCTCCTCAGCGATCCAATGCGCCTTCCAACGCTCAAGTTGGGCCTGCTCGTCTTTCGGCGTGGAGGCGTAGTAGCAGGGAGGCACGCTCACCCACTCGCGGACCTCGCCGGTCCACAAGTAGGACTCCTCGGGCCAAGTGGGGAACGGCGGTGACCGCTTCTGCATGGGCGTTGGCTCGCGCTTTGGCTCCGGCTCCGGCTCGGCCTTCGGCTCGACGAGGGGCGGCGCCGGCGGCGGTGGAGGCATGAACAGTGGTGTGTGGACGGAGTACCCCGCCGCGGACAAAGCAAGGGCGTGCTCCAACCCATCCCAACGGGTGTCCTCCTTGAGCCGGCTCACCTACAGCGCGTGCTGCATGGCCTCCTCGAGGGCGGCTTGGTACTCCGGCTCCTCATCCTCTGGCAATACCTGCGGGGGCGGCGGTGGAACGTCATGGTCAATGTGGACGCCACAGCGGCGCTCCTCCTCGTGCTCTAGCGCAAACCAACGCTCCTAGTTGGGGGATTCTCGCACGTAGGCATGCACGGCGCGCTGCTCCGGCATAAGGAGCTCGCGCCGCAGGCGAACCTCCTCTGCGTGCGCCGCCGGGATGGGGATGCGCTATGGGTAGGGATGGCAATGGGTAGGGTATGAGTAGCTACAACCTCCTTCTTCCCAAACCCACACCCACAGAAAATTTCTATACCCACCCACTTCAATACCCATGGGCATAAATTGGCACCCATGCCCATACCCATCGGGTATCCTATGCCAATTGGGTATCCAGTGGGGTACAACATATGGCATGTAAATTTTTAGAAGGTAGAGAAATGGATTTAAAGTTCAAGTGATGATTGGAGAGCAATATAGGAATCATGCAGCCTCCTACAGTGGGTGGCCTCGTGGAGGCATCAAGGGAGTATGATCAATGGTTGGTGGGAGCCTTATGAAGTGGGAGGTGGTGGTGGGAATGGGGGCTCGCTGGATCGAGAGTTGAGCAGAAGTTCGGTAGTGAAGAGTCTAGAATTCCTTTTTTTTTAGGAGTCACATCAAACGTAGGAGGAATGGCGTCCTATGAGCTATGGTTGGTTTAAGGAATACAAGATTTATTTTGGTCCATAGGAGGTGGATGTTGACCCCACATGTCATAGGAGTTATTTTTGTTTATTATTTTTGTCTGGGAATCCACTGGGTCACCCATGGGCATAATTTCATAGCCATACCCTACCCATATATTTTACGGGTCTGGATACCCATTACCCATGGGTACAAAATCTCTTCAAGTCTTGCCCATGCACGTTGTTTTTGGGTAGGGTACCCTTGGGTACCCATACCCATGGGCAAAACTGCCATCCCTAGCTGCGGGTCCAGATGCTAGCCGTGTGGCAAGTTCACATCCGGGTACTGCAGGGGCTGACGGTACTCCTAGTGCCACCGCACCTGGTGGACTGAGATGTACAGCCGCTCTCGCTCCCGCGGTGGCATGCTGTGTCTAGCCGGCGGCAGTGGAGGAGGGAGCCCGCGGGAAGAGCTCATGCCGGCGCTGAACCTCCCCTTCCTCCCTCCCTTCCCGCTGAAGAAGCCCATGGCTTTGCTAGGGTTTCGGGCTGGCTGGCTGGCTAGGGTTTTGTGGTCGCCGGGGAGGGAGCAAAGGTGGCCAGATGTGGGCGGGAAGTGGATGAGGCCGGCCCCGCCGCACGCGTCCATTAAAAAAGACGGGCACGCGGCCCTTCCACACACTGCCAGGCGGGCCCTCGGTAGGTGGCCGTGTTTGTTACGATCGCTTGGGGTTGTTGGCCGGCCGACATGTGGGGCCGCGGCGGACACCGAGGGAACGCGCGGCGCATCTGCTTCTGGGCCTAAAATGCGTCGCCGCGGACACGAAACTGACGCATTTTGGGTTTGGGTCGGCGCGTTGGGCCGGCGTTTTTGTCCACGGCGACCCAAACGGATGTGGTCGAACGAAATGGGTCGCCCGGTTGGAGTTGCTCTAAGGTCACAACAGGCCAAGCCCACACCAAGTAGCGAGTGGAGCTCGCTCTGTGCACGCCACATGGGCTGACCCGGATTTGAAAAAGTTCACAATTTTGAAAAATGATCATCGCTTTTTAAAAAGTTCAACGCTTTTAAAAAAAAGTTCTTCGCTTTTAAGGAAAATTCACGGTTTTCACAAAAACATTTATGAACTCGAAAGAAGTTCACCAGTTTTTCTAAAAATATTCAGAAATTAAAAAAAAAACTCACCGGATTTTGACAATAGATCATGGATTTTAAAAAGTTCATGGATTTTGATAAAAAGTTTACTCAAATTGAAAAAATGTCATGAATTTTGAAAAAAAAATTCACAAAAACTAAAAAACTTCAGTAACTTGAAGAAAATTTTGCAAACTAAGAAAAGGAAAAATGAAGAAAAAGCGAAAGAAAAAAACGTTGAAGAAAAAACTGCGAAAGAGAAAAAAAAAACCATACACGTTACATTTGCAGAAAGGATGGAAGAAGATGAAAGAGAACACAACAAAGTAACCTGGCCCAATGGTTAGCACCTGTAGTACTGAATGTTAGGGTCTCAAGTTCGAATCTCCCCATTGCATGCCTCCCGTATTGTTTGAGTTCTTTGAAAGAAAAAAAAATGCATATATGGAGGGCAGTTTAATATATGACCATCGTGCCCTTTCTTATAAAGATGTATATGCTAATCTGAGTGGGCCAAAGCCCAGGACGGCGTGTTGCTGTGCGCCAAGTCTTGAAAATCATTACGTATACGGCGGGCAGTTTAATATATGACCATCGTGCCCTTTCTTATGAAATATGTGTAGGTTAATGTAAGTCGTCCTTGTGTTTAGGGAGGGTGTACCCAAGGAGAAGTGTTTTCCCTGTTGTGCTAAGAATTTTGCAATTGCTATAAGTGCTGCTAAGAATATTGCAATGTTTTTCTGCATTATATAATGGCTATAATATCAATATGTAACTGTGCCAAGTAAGTAAAAATGTTTCTCCCTTGTGGGAAGAATGTTGTAATACTGATTCATGGACAAGTTGGTTCACAACCACTTTTATTTGGTGCTACTGCTATGTGTTTTGTGGAGCCAACTATTTTGCACAAAAAGATGTCCGATATCTAGTGAAAAATCAGCCAAAAACTATTCGAGTTGTCGAGCAAGAAAAAGCGCTAGTCCCACTCCCATCATCCTCGATCTCTCTCAGCATCCCGTCTCTATCTTCTTCGCTCCATTGCCACTCCGGCCGTAGCGCCACCGTCTCCCAATCCCAGAGCCCCTTGTCCCGTACATGGCCATGCCTGAGAAGCACGACGTCTCGCAGCGCTGTGCACACGCGCGTGAGGAACCTCACAAAGTGCACCTGCCTCGGCGTCCCCTCGAAGCCACCTACCACCACCTCTCCTAACCGGGAGTGCTTGAACTTCGGCGACGGCGCCCACCGGATCAGCTTACCGATCACGACCCCGGTGCTAGAGTCATCGTCATCGACGTGAATGTGCATCATCTCGAGGAAAGGCGCGGCCTCCAGGATGTAGCGCGTCCACGTGATGTCCCATGATGATGGCATGTCCGCCACGAGCAACCTCTTCAGCTTGCCCAATGGTGGCATGTCGCCGAGAGACCGTAAGATCCACATGTCTGGCCCGGTGAACCGGAGGACGAGGTCCTCTAAGCTCGTGAGGCCGCTCAAGAATCTGCTGAGAGGGTGCATTTTCCGTACACCATGCAACACGAACGCCGGAGTTATGGCGTTAGCGTCCTCGTCGTGGCTGAGGCTGAGGCGCGCCAAGCGCGGCACCCAGCCGAACTTGAGCTCCAGAGGAGCGCCCATACATGCCAGCCTCTCAAGCCTTGGCAAGGCGCGCAGATCGATCATTCTGAGCGTGCGGCTGGTGAGCTCGAGGAACAGCTCTGTGATCCGCGAGCCGGGCGCGTCTATGGTGAAGGACCTCCCGTCACACTCACAACCACATGACCTGAGGTGCAGCACCTCCAGCGCTGGGCATGCCCGGATGACAGACTGGTATATGCGGCCGCGCGTCGACATCGGCATGTCTTGCAAGACGAGCATGGTGAGCGCGTTGAACGCGTGTGCCGGAGCTGGCGACGGGTTTGCGTCCAATCTGAAAACGTACGGGGCGCAGTTTGTGAGCTTTAGCCTCTTCAGCTTCACGCCGACGTCGCAGTTGGGTAAATGGATGTCCAAGTAACGGTGGGGGAAGCTGTAGCTCGGGGCGCGGTGACGTCCATCGGAGTTGAGGACGACGATCTCAAGGTCTTCTACTCCCCAGCGGCCAACGGCCGTGGCAATGAGGCGATTCAAGGTTCCAGGGTTGTGGGTGGGGAAAATCTCAAGGCTCACCCTGTGCACGTGCCGACAAGGCTCGGCGCCGTCGTCTGCGTCCAGGAAGCGGCCGAGTGAGTCGGCCAACGACCGCATGCCGCGGCGCTCGTATCGGCCTAGGACGAGGTCGACCTTCTTGAGTTCAATATAGGCGCGGCGGTTCAGGGCGCGGATATGGCGGCGGAGGTACCGACGGTAGCGCTCCGGGAGGGCGTTGCGGACCTTAAACTCGAGCGCAGGGAGCTCGCGTAGGAGGAGCGCCCAACGCTTGGAGAGCGCGGCCGTGGCGAGCGCAGAGCGGGTGTCGAGGCTGCGGATCAAGTGGCGGAGCACGTCGTCGGGGAGCGCGCCGAGGCGGTCCTCCTCGCCGGCGGACGAGCAGAGCGCGGGCGGCCGGTCATGCGCGAACAGGGGCGCGTCCAGTTCCATGTCGATCCGGCGAGACTGGTCGCCTGGTGGACTCATGGCGCTCGATCGATCGGTGCAACTATGGCAACGTGAGATCGAACAGGTGAGACTCAGATTATAATCATTATATGGAGGCATATATGGAAAGAACTCGATGAAAAAGAGGACAGGACCGAGTTCGTCTGGGTTTCGGTTTCTCGAACGAAAGATTGAGGCCCAGCTTTTTATTTTAGGGAGATTGAGGCCCATGTGCATGTGGACATTTCGATATGGATCAGGGGGAGCAACTAGTTAACGAGCGCTCCTTCTGGAGCCTCGCAACCATCACTCGCGGGTGGGTTGAGAGCGCGTCACTTGGCGCGCTTTCAGTCACCGCCACGTGTCACGCTCTGGACGTTGCCTTTGGATTTTGTTTTTTTTTTCACACGCGTTTTCGGCTTTTTAAGTGTTTTTTTCGGTTTTTCACATGTCTTTCTTAGCTTTTGGAAAAAAAATTGCTCGAAAAAACGCGTTTTTTTGTCTTTCACGAAAGGCACGGTTTTGCTTCCACGAAAGGCACAGTTTTGCTTTCGCGAGAGGCACGACCGTGCCTCTCGGAAACGAAAAAAAACGTGTTTTCTATTTTTGTTTCTTCCACGAGAGGCACGGTTTTGCTTCTGCGAGAGACATGGTTTTGCTTTCACGAGAGGCACGTCGTGTCTCTCGAAAACGGACAAAAAATATCTTTTTTGTTTTTTTTCCACGAGAGGCACGGTTTTGCTTGCGCGAGAGGCATGGTTGTGCTTTCGCGGCCGAGCCTTTCGGAAAATGAAAAAAACACGTTTTCTGTTTTTTTTTCCTTCTGCGAGAGGCACGGTTTTGCTTCTACGAGAGACACGGTTGTGCTTTTGCGGGAGGCACGGCCGTGACTCTTTCGGGAAGGAAAAAAAACCGTGCTCTCGATGAAAAAAAAGTTCATCAAAACTTATCAACATGGGATCTAGTTTTGAATATTTAGATTTAGACGCACGGTTTAAGAGATAAAACATTGAATAAACGAATCTACGAAAAAGAAAAAAACTTCCAGGTTGCGACAAGTGGCGCACATGCAGCGCGCCACTTGTCACAACCTAAGAAGGTGGGAGTGATCTTTGCAAGGAGTACTCCTCAACTGATGATTTTGTGGACCAGGTCATCTTAGTTCGGAGGTAATGGACCGCTATAATAGTCAGCCTCCAGCACACAAACAGGACCGCCCCATTGGGCTAACCCATCGCGCGCTGCAGCGACGGCCCGACACTGTTGTGGGCATGCTACTGTAGCGGTCATTATGCCTCATTTTTAAATATATTTTTTCTGAAAATATGATTATTTTTTAGAAAAATACGACAAAAAATTAATCGTGGCATATTTTTGAAAACTTGGGTCATTTTCAAAGATAAACATGTTCAATCTTTTAAACTATGATTTTTTTAATTCCTGAATGTTTTTTTGAAAACAGGAAGGTTTTTGAAAATTTACGAACATTTGTAAAATTTATTAAATACAAAACAGGGACTTTCTGAAATTCTGAAGGATTTTTTTTTGAAATTCCTAACAGTTTTAGGAAATGAACATTTTTTGAATATTTTAACTTTTTTAAAATAGGAATATTTTTTAGTTTCTAAAAAAAATTGAAAACACATATATACTTTGGAAAATCCCAAACTTTTTTTGAACACACGAACATTTTTTTTAAATGAGAAACAACTGTTGAAATTCCTGAATATTTTTTAAAAATGTGACCTTTGTGAAAAAGAAAAAAACTTAAAGGAAAACGGTAAAAATAAACAGTAGGAAAAAGTAATAAAAAAGTAAAAGCTGAACAAGAACCTTCTGGAAGGTTCCTAAAACCGGATAGCTAAATGGGTCCGCCCAGCTAGTTTGTCCTATGCGAAGCCCAACAATTTGTGGTAAGGTGCGTAAATAGGGATTTGCGTAGTATATGATCTCGAGCTCCAGTGATCCTGGATGAACAGTAAAATCCAAAAAATAGTAAAAAAGTTCAAAAAAATCTGAATTTTTTTCGCAAGAAACTTTGATGTTTTTTCTACATGCGGGCAAAAATTCATGACGAAATGACATTCATGCAGGTCTCGGCAAAAAAAAACAAAATTGATACTCCAAAATGCTTCCAAAAACAGTTTTTTTGGAGCATGATTTTGTTTTTTTTGCCGAGACCTCCACAAATGTCATTTTATCACGAAAATTGGCATGCATGTAGAAAAAACATCAAAGTTTCTTGACAAAAAATTTCAGATTTTTTTGAATTTATTTACTATTTTTTTGAATTTTACTGTTCATCTGGGATCACTGGAGCTCGGGATCTCTTTTTGATGGCTCCTTGTTTCTTCACGCGAAGAGACTTGGGCCCAAGCTTCACATGAGAAAACTAGTAGGCCTTCTCAGCTTTTTGTTTTTTGCGGGGGAGTGGGCCTTCTCAGCTGCCAGCCCGGCTGGCACGTTCCCTCTGTGTGGCATGTATCTTTTGTCTCGAGTTAGGCGGTGCGAACCTTAAACAAGGCATGTATCTTTTAGGCATGTGCAAAACACCCTCGGCCTGGTCCGATAGATGCAAAACAAGGCCTCCAAGCCAGGCTGAGAGGAACGCAGGTATCCAGCGTTTCCCGGAGCCATCCCCGCGCCTGCACCCGCATTACACTTAAAATGAAGCGGTATACATAGTTGCCCCTCATATTTTCTGGAATTACTACGAAATTGCCACCGCAGCCTCCTGTATCTCCCTTTCCTTTTTCTTACGCATCAGATTAGATCTAGCACACCAGCCCGCCGCCGTCGCCCGTGCTCCTTCGCCCGTCTGCGCTCCCGTAAACGCTCGAGGCCCGCCGCTGGACGTCCATGCTCCTCCGCCCGTACGTGCTCGAGGCCATACCCTTCGCTGGCCTCTCAAGGCTCAGCCAGCATGCTAGATACGATGCAGCCTGATGCGACCCTGGCATCCAGACACGCCCTATGCGTATGCGTATGCCGGCTGATCTCATGCAAGGATTGTTCGGCTTGACGGTCGCTTAATTAATTTGTCAAGGAAGGACGTATACCGTCTGATTAACTCGGTTGCACGCGTATTCGCAGTGATTGCTCTGCGTTCTACACTGCTAAAAGAAAGGCCAGCTTAACAACTTAAACCAGCTTTATGTAGCTCATATACCTTCGAGTCTAAGATGCAAAGTGTCATCTCCAAGCAACTCTAATCGGCTAAATAATTCCAAAGTCAACACCACGTTGCAGCCATCGCCAATCTCTTGCCATGTTTATGCGCCACTGTAGTCACACGTCGGTGGCCGCCCAACGTTGTAGGATTTTCTTAGGAGTATAAGGAAATTATTACATTTCCCCCCTAAAATCTATATCTATATCTATACCTACTAATAAAGGACTTATTGCTTTTACCACCGTAATTTCGTCCGTTTTCGCCCGTCGTCATCCGTCCACTTTGCCCATATATTTTTCTATATCCAAGGTGATACTAATCTATACTACCATCGTGTATTTTCGTCCGTCAACCGCACCCTCATAATTTCGTCCAGTATCGTATGTTCTTTGATAGCTTCGCAACTCAATGGGCCAGAATTTTTATTATGGGCCAGTAAAACAGCTCCTGCCCTCCCCTCGCCTTCCTTAAGGGGCAGCAAAGCGAAAACAAGTGCTACAATTTCAGTTTCTATTAATAGCCCTACCCTGCTTCTTTACATTAAATCCTAGCAATTTATATAGGTTTGAAGTTACCAGAATCAACAAGCCAATAAAAAGAAGGTGAGTTATGGGTCCCCAATCGATAGCCCGGGAGACGCATGAATGAAATCCAGAAAAGCAACATGGATGCCCAGCCGGATGTGAGCTAATAAAATCCTAAAGGCGAGAGAGCCGATATGAAGAAGATAAAAGAAAAAAAAAATGCCGGGCCAGCTCATCTGCAGAGGAGCCATGGACGCAGTGGGATTCCCAGGCAGCGTGCGGATGAGGAGTCGCCATGGGCGCTACCGGGGCGGGCGGCAGCAGCTTGGGCCCTCTCATCCTCAGAGGAGAGCCATGCACGCAGTGGGATTCCCGGCGGCGCACGGATGAGGAGCCGCCATGGCCGCTGGCGGGGAGCGGGCGGCAGCAGCAGCTTGGGCCCTTGCCACGGTCGGGGAAGAGGAGCGGAGCCAGAGACCGTCGTCGGGGGCGCAAAGCCAACCGATCGTGTTCGCTGAATGAAGAAGAGGAGCAGCGCTGGGGGTGGCCACGAAGATGTGGAGGCAGAGCGGCGCTGGGGGGAATCTCGGGCGGCCTTGGCCTTGGATTGCTAGAAGATGGAGGCGGCGGGGGAGCACGCACGCACTGGGCGATGAGATAACAAATCTCGGGGATAGTTTGCTTTATCGCAACTCTTGCTAGATGATCGAGGCAGAGCACGCACTAGAGGCTGCTAGATGTTCATTATTTTAAAGGTGAGCGGGGAGTACATTATTATTTTATTACTCTCTCCAATTCCAAATATAAGTCTTTTTACAGATTTTAATAAAGACTACATACGGATATATAGACATATTTTTAGGGTGCAGATTCATTCATTTACTCTGTATGTAGTCCATATTGGAATCTCTAAAAAGATTTATAATTAGGAACGACGCGAGTATATACAATAATTAAAATATATTGGAGTAAAATATTAAAAAGAAATATGTAATTTTTTTAAGGAGAAGATATTTGGGTCTCATTGAGAGGTGCTGACCATCGTGATATATACTATGATTGTCACCGGTACCGTTGGTGAGACAGAGAGGAGGGAGGAATCGAGAGTAGAGAGAATGCGACAACAATGCACTTTAGTCGCGTCCTGTCTCATCCGCACTCCGCATGGGGGTGGGGGAGGAGAGAAGCATGTGGCTGTGCCTACGTTAACCATGTCCTCTAACCCCATCTCCATGTGTCTACTCCTTCCCATTATATCATCTCTCTCACAACTCTGCAGGCCCCAATCCTTACTCCTTCCCATTATACCACATGAACTCTTAGATTTATTTAATACCCATTGCAACACACAGGCTCTTTTGTTATCTATACCTAATATTAAAGGGAGATTTGTTTCTCCAAAAATTTTATCAGATCAGGCATTTCGTACGTTGTCCATGATCAATTCGTACGTGTTTCCTTAGTCCGACTTGGCAACGTTTTCTGTTTTGTTAATTAAATTAAATTGTGCTTATAGAGACTCTAACAATGATGGTGGAGGTTAACATAAGTGATGACAGATTTTTCAGTCTTTCTCTGGCCTATATGAAAATGAACTTTACTGCTATTTTACTACCAGCAGTGGAGAGGAGGTTTAATCTTTTTAGGCATTGGTCGTACTAATAAGTCATTCTCCAGATGGGGTGGGCCTAAACTATTGTCTCTTCTTTTTCTTCACTGCAATAAATAATAATACTCATGTTTGCTGAATTTGCTACGTGAAATGAGGAGCAAGACACCAAACCGAGTTGCAATGCAATTGGCATGGTTAACAGGACCAACTTCAAAATTGAACATGTCTATAGATCAATTTACATGTGTAGTACTTGAAGGCAAATAAGACCTCTCACAAATGAGGGGTCCACCTCAACTATGTGAAAAAGTAGTTGAGGTCATTGTCTTAGGATTGACCACGTTCATATGTGTTGTGATCATGAGGACACCGCTCGGCGAGGACGGCGAGGGTGTGGGCCTGTGGGCGGCAAGGGTGTTGAGCAATGCTTAGTGGGTATGGCCCTTGAGCTATTTTCTTCTCCCGTTGCAACGCACAGGCATGTTTACTAGTCATCTTAATGGATCCATGTCACGATGAAGTCTAAAACCATATAATTAGCACACTAAATCGCATGGCACATGATCTGCTTCTTCTCACTGTTGAACGGTTCACGTCCAATTCAGATAGACGAGGACTTCCCTTTGCTTCACGGTATGTGTACAATTTTATTTTCCACAATGTAATCTATTTAACGAAAAAATATAGTAGCCAAATAAAATAGAATTAAAAAAAATATAACTCAATGAATCGTGCCATATGGGCCCTTCTCTATGTTTTAGCGACTAGTCCCACAATGGGTGGGGTATATGGCAATTCCCTATTTGACGCTCTTTGCGTCAAATTATTGACATATTCTCGACTTCATCGTTGTAGTAAGATGTTAGAGAGTGGAGTCACCTAATAAACCACTCTTCCCCTCAAATGAGAGCAAGAGAGGGAGAAATCAGACCACAAGATATATATTCTCATATCTTTCCGCAGAAACAGAGGAAATTAGATCCTCAAATATTAACTGTAATTCAACATCAAGTTGAAAGACACCTCACAAGATGCTCGTCATCCAAAGCCCGGCACAAATGTGCACAACTGTTTTGGCGCCGAGACATCGAAACACCTTTACTCCATTGTTGTAGGAAATCACAAAGAGTTAAAAGGGATAAATACATTTCCACACATTTCATTGATTCCACTAGAATCGTAGAAATAAAGACTAAATTTGTCGACATATATTTCTTCACAAAATTTCTAAAATATTTTGGGCCCTGAATCAAAATCCATGGTAGAGTGCCTCTTGCGCTCATATGGTTTCACATAAAAGGAAGCAAGTTATAGAAGAATAGCACTCACTCAACAAAAGAGTTGTATTTATCAAAGTTATACATACTCCCCATAAGTAACTCCCATATAGAATACAAATAACTTCTCATTAATAAACAAAAGCTATGAGGTGGTGAGAAAGCAAGGCTTGTAGCAAAAACGGTTCACACAGAGACCCGACATCAATTATGATGTAACATACGCTCTTGGTATAAGTGGAATTATGTTTAGATACTAATATCATTGGCAGTACAAATGATATTATCCATGCAGTCAATGGATGTAGTGACTACATACTCATATGTCACTCGATTCAAAAATCCATATTGAAGTCCCTACAGGGCTTACAGTTCCGAATCCAAAAATAAATTGCAACGTATTTTTATGTAAAACTTCATAAGTCACTCTATAACTTGAAATTGTCGGAAATCATATGGTACTACCGACTAAATGTGTTCCTTCTTTAAATGGGCTTCTAAAATAATGATGATTAATTTTTTGGTTAATATAGGAACCCCAAATTTGATTTCCTTATATCACTTAGTGTATATTGATGGCCTCATAATCAATATCTATACATACACAAAATCATCTCAAGACGGGAAATTTGGATTCATCCAAATTCAGCTTAAGTTTACAACTTGAGCATTTCTAAAGAATATATATTAGTCTACATAGATCCAAAACATATATGAGAGGTTCAATGTGGATATATCATACCAATTAAAGACATGTATGGTCATACTGCCCTGCTATGGTACAAATCCATTCTTAACTAGGGGTGATAATGACGTGATATCAGGACCTGAAGTTCTATATCTCACTAATGCCAAATCATTCATATAGTTGCAAACTACGTCAGGCCTGCCACTATATTTGCTATATTTATTCAGAGTGCAACCCTCAACAAAAGGTATATGGTGATATAAGGAATACCATCTTATATCTCAAGCTCACAATATATCTTGGACAATTCCATCAGGAAAATCAAGATATGACCATGATATGATATAATGATACTGGTTACTTATTTGATCGTAACAATGCCATATCAATGACTAAATTTGTAGGAATATCCTTCTTATGAAAGCCATCTAAATATACTTTAATGGCTACTTCACTTATCATTCTAACACAAATACTTAATATGAACATTCAAAATATGCATGGCTTAATAAAATGATTGACCACACTCAAAATGATGTGGCTAAGATTCATTAGAATCACACATTATTATGTATCAAGATAATATCACTTGTATCATTGAAATACATTAGGTTATAGAAGATTAATATCACAAATAAATTACTCATAAATTATTGTGAATATCTAACAGATTATTCACAGTGTCATGACCAACTTCTACATTCGATTGTCATGCCAATGGAATTAATATGACAAAACCTCTAGATTTGGAAGTTCAGGGGGAGTAGACTCCAAAATTATAACCTAGTAATAATCATCAGATTCATATATTGTACTCTTTTTCCCGTCATTGGTTTCTCCCTAATGGTTTCTCATAAAATGTTTTTAATGAGCCAATATAGATACAAGTGTTTAGATATGCCATATCAGTTTCTTCTTATATTTTCCCACTGGATTTTAAAGGGGTTTTTTCAGTGACATATGGTATCACACTACTTTCATTTACGAGTTTTTCTCTCAAAGTTTCACATAACGGTGTTTAATGAGGTGATATCTTCTCAAAATAATATGTGATACTTTCAAGTTTCCCTAATAGGGTTTTGAAGGAAAGTATACAAACTACATTTATTATTTTGTCAACTCACTAATGAGTTTTCTCCCCCTTCAGAGGTTTTTCTCATATAAGTTATTAAGAGACAATAATCATTATATGTTGTATCATTTTCTCCTTATTTTTTCCACTAGGTTTAAAGGAGTTTTAAGTTTCCATCGTTTACTTTCACTTCTAAACAACATCCCCACTAACCTTTCCCTAATTTTTCTTTGGGTGAGCCCATATTTCCCAATCCAAATGAAGCCACATCGCCCAGCCAAATGAAGTCACATCACTCTATAACCTGCAATCCATAAGGGCAAGTCTAATAAGGTACGATCAATAGGCTGTAAGGATTAAGCTATTATATCTTGGATGAGTTGAATGCGAGAGAAGAGGAGAGAAAGAAAACAGGTTGTATATTAACAAAGCTGCAACACGAACTTCAAAAAATATTGTGAGAGTGTAAGACGGGTCATGTATTAATAAAGGAGTAATCCTTACTAGTAACTAGCTAATATAGATGTTGTCTATTAGATTGGCTATACTTGACACGGTAACTCCATATAGCTGGTTGTTGGCTGCACTATTAATCATGCTCTAAGGTAGAGTCGGTAATTGTGGGAAAACAAAATCACATTATTAAATGAGTCAGTAACTCAATATCAATTTGAGAAGAAAGTTTCGTTTCAGGAAAGAAAAGAATAACGACCCACATTGGATACATATACAATATACCTAATTAAAATATAAAAAATAAAAACCAACAAAGGCACATACATTGTGTACGAGCTTAATTACAGCTCTTCATTTTGTATACTGCGAAAACAAATCGAATGGCGTGTGCTACGTAGTACGTGGCCACATCATACGTTCCATATCAGCTGGAGTAGGCCAAGTAGGTCTTGATGTCCGAGGTGGAGAAGCCGTTGAAGTTGGAGCCGGAGGCGGTGGTGTAGGCGCCCATGTCGTCGAACACGAGCCAGTCCCCCACGCTCATCTCTGGCAGCTGGTACCCGGTCACCACCGTGTCGAGGGAGTCGCACGTCGGCCCGAACACCGTCGACGTGTACGTCTTCTCGCCGGCGCGCGGCACGGCGAGCGGCCTCGGGTGCGGCACGTAGTGGTCCATGGGGATGCAGCTGAGGGTGCCGTAGAGGCCGTCGTCGATCCAGTACTCGCGTACCTCGCCGCGAGTGCGCTTCCCGATGACCCGCGCCGCCATCGTGAAGGCGGTCTCGGCGAAGTACCTCCCCGGCTCGCCTATCACCTCCACGCAGGGAAGCTCCCCAAAGTAGCGCTCGAGCGCCGCGTTGATGACCGTGGCCGCCTCGTCGAACGCGGAGCCGGCCATGAACCCGCCGCCGATGTCCAGCACGCGCATGGGCGGCATGCCGAGCGCGGCGGCCGCGTCGAAGACCCCACGCGCGGCCTCAATGGCGCCCCGGTACACGTCCGTGTTGGACGCGCCGCTGCCGACGTGGAACGACACGCCAGCCACGTTGAGCCCCTCGCGCTGGGCAGCGCGGAGGAGCGGCAGGACCTCGTCCTCGTGCGCGCCGTACTTGGTGCCGAGGTCCACCCGGGCCTCGCCGCCGTCGGGGCCCTTGATGCGGAGGATGAGCTCGCAGCCCGGGTGGCAGCGCTTCACCTTGACCACCTCCTCCTCGGAGTCGTAGGTGGTGAGGTTGACGCCCACCTCAGCGGCGTACTCCAGGTGCGCCTCGGGCTTGCACGGGTTGGCGTACACGATGCTGCCGGGCTGCACGCCGAGCGCGAGCACGGCCTCGATCTCCCTGCGGCTGGCGCAGTCGAAGCCCGCCCCGAGCGCGGCCAGCGCGCCGAGCAGCGCCGGCTCCGGGTTGCACTTGACGGCGTAGCAGGCGCGCACGCCGGGAAGCGCGCGGCGCCAGCCGCGGTACAGGTCGACGATCCGGGCGAGGTCGAAGACGTAGAAGGCGCTCCGCACGCCGCCGGCCGCGATGGTGCGCATGAGCGCGGCGACGGCGTCCTTCTCCTTGAGCGCGTCCCGCCTGAACGCCAGCACCTTCTTGTCCTTCACCCCCGGCGCCACCAGGACCGCCTGCATCGGGCTGCTCCCAACCATCTCAGACAACGACGACGACGACGACTGTGATGATGATCACGCTTAAACAATGAGAACCTCACGGTATCTCAGGCCGTCGCACGTGCACGAGCAACTGTGTGAAGTGCGGCGACAAGATCGCTGGCTCGGGGAATGCTTCTTGGCGTGTGTGGCTTGTTGGTTGCGACGGACTCGGCGCGTTATATAGTGCTCTGGGGCCTCTGCCAGCGGCTTGGTGGCCAAGGATGAACCTAGAAGAAGTGGCCGGGTTAGGTCAGGTGGTGCGCGGTCAGAGAGCTCCGACGCCGAGGCAGGTGTGCAACGGTAGGTAAGCTGCCTGGCGCACTAGCTGGGGGCGGCATCCCGTCCCCCCGTCCCCCGTTGTCTCTGAAACGGTGTGGTGTGGTGTGCGGCCCAGCGCCAACGACTCTGAACATTTCGTCGCTTGCTGTGGCTGGTTCGAGGACTCTTCTTCGTTGCTTTGCAAGATCCGGGGCTCTGTGTCGGGTCCGGTCAAACAAAATGGGAAGGTGCGCATGCTCTTCTTTATTCGGCCGCACTTTCAAAAAGGCTTCTAGTATGATATAAGTTCGCGGCACGTGTTGCCAAGGCTCTGGCCATTTTGGGCCGGCAAGCCGAAGCTTGGGCCTGGTACGTCGGATGGGACGTGTTGGGCCCTGGACCTCTTACTTTGCATGGCCTAGTTCAAGTTTTCAAATGAACATATGAAAAGCCTATGCCACCGCGGGAAGGAGAAAATGCCACTTCTTTTCCATCGTCTCAAAACAAAAAAATTGCAAGAAAAACTTACAATCTATTCATTAAACATCATCGTAATACAAAAACATAAGAAATAATAAAAAAATTACATCCATGTGTGTAGACCACCTACGGATGATTACAAGCGCTAGAGCGATTCGAAGGCACAGCGCAGTCATCTCGCCTCCCTCACTCGATCCGAGCAAACCTTGTTGTAGTAGACAAACATGAAGTCATGTGCCAACGGCCCAAAGTACTAGCGCACCAGAACAGCAACTATCGCCGATGAAGAGAAGTTTGGATCAGAAGAATCCAACCCACAGACGAACGAAGACCGGATTCAAGCAGATCCACCGAAGACAAGCACCGGACCAAATCGTGCATGATCTGCTGGAGACACATCTCCAAACGCCCTCCGATGATGCTAGATGCACTGTGAAAGTGCAACTAATCCCCGAGTGGTTTTGGTAATTCATAACAACATATAGCTCATTGAACTAATATCCATTCAACTTTAATATTTCAGAAAGTTCAATGAATGACATGGCATGGACTAGAGATGTGGACCCCTCAAAATGCCAAGGACACATATTGGCAAAAGTTGAAGACTCTTCATTTATATTTTAGTGATCCAAGATCACATTGAGTCCATAGGAAAGCCAATACTATTAAAAGGGGATGAGGTGTTGCTTAATGGTCTACTTGCTCAAAGTGCTTAGTGATATTGCTCCAAAATCCTCAACCACTTTCTCATTTCCAAATATGTCCAAAACTCAAAGTCAAACTCGGCCCCACCAAAATGATCTATCCGGTGCCACCGAGTTCATTTGACATAGCCACTGCCAGAAACCCTAACTCCTCGGTCACACCGATATGGATCTCGGTCTCATCGAGATGGCCCTGCAAACTCTCTGTTGCCTATTGCAATTATTTCGGTCTCACCGAAATGTGCAGTCGGTCCCATCGAGTTTGCTTGACCAACTCTCTGTTTGCTCTTTGCTGAAATCGGTCTCACCGAGTTCAACAATCGGCTTCACCGAGATGAGGTTTTGCCCTAGCCCTAGCACGTCGGTCCCACCGAGTTGTTTCAGTCGGTCCCACCGAGATTCCTAACGTTCACATTTTGAACTAAATCGGTCTCACCGAGTTTTTCTATTCGGTCTGACCGAGTTGGGTCAAATGTGTGTAACGGTTGGATTTTGTGTGGAGGCTATATATACCCCTCCACCCCCTTCTCCATTTGAGAGAGAGTTATCAGAACGTGCCTACACTTCCAGCCTACATTTTCTGAGAGAGAACCACCTACTCATGTGTTGAGGTCAAGATATTCCATTCCAACCACAAGAATCTTGATTTCTAGCCTTCCCCAAGTTGCTTTCCACTCAAATCATCTTTTCACCATATCCAAATCTGTGAGAGAGAGTTGAGTGTTGGGGAGACTATCATTTGAAGCACAAGAGCAAGGAGTTCATCATCAACACAACATCTATTACCTTTTGAAGAGTGGTGTCTCGCTTGGGAGCCTCCGACAAGATTGTGGAGTTGAACCAAAAAGTTTGAAAGGGCAAGGAGGTCGCCTACTTCATGAAGATCTACCCGAGTGAGGCAAGTCCTTCGTGGGCGATGGCCATGGTGGGATAGACAAGGTTGCTTCTTCATGGACCCTTCGTGGGTGGAGCCCTCCGTGGACTCGCACAACCGTTACCCTTCGTGGGTTGAAGTCTCCATCAACGTGGATGTACGATAGCACCACCTATCGGAACCACGCCAAAAATCTCCGTGTCATCATTGCGTTTGCACTCTCCAAACCCTCCCTTTACCTTCATATGCAATGTTTTACTTTCCGCTGCTACACTCTTAGAATTGCATGTGTAGGTTGATTGCTTGACTTGTGCTAAATTGCTAAAATCTGCCCACAACTAAAATTGGGAAAATATTAGATTTTTATTTGGTCAAGTAGTCTAATCACCCCCCTCTAGACCTACTTTCGATCCTACAAGTGGTATCAGAGCTTTGGTCTCCACTTGCCTTGATTTCCATAGCTTTGGTGATCATAGCCTTGATTTCACAACCTAGGAGAGTATGGCGTCTAGCAAGGGAAATTATCACCGTAGAGGTCCTTACTTTGATGGTACAAATTTTGCTAGTTGGAAGCATAAGATGAAAATGCATATTCTTGGTCATAACCCCGCCATTTGGGCTATTGTGCGCATTGGCTTGCAAGGTGATTTCTTCGAGGACGGAAAAGAACCGGATCGTGAAGCGTCCGCGGAAGAAATGAAGATGTTGCAATACAATGCTCAAGCTTGCGATATTCTCTTCAACGGATTATGCCCTGAAGAATTCAACAAAATCAGCCGCCTTGAGAATGAAAAGGAAATTTGGGATACTTTGGTTGATATGCACGAAGGTACCGAGTCCGTCAAGGAATCCAAATTGGATGTGCTTTAAAGTCAACTTGACAAGTTCAGGATGAAGGATGGTGAAGGAGTTGCTGAGATGTACTCTAGGCTTGCTCTCATCATAAATGAGATTGCCGGCTTAGGAAGCGAAGAGATGACTGACAAATTCATCATCAAGAAGATCCTAAGAGCCTTGGATGGAAAATATGATACCGTGTGCAGCTTGATCCAAATGATGCCCAACTACAAAGATATCAAGCCCAGAGAAGTCATTGGTAGAATTGTTGCTCATGAGATGTCACTCAAGGATAAGGAAGAGCTCCACAACAAGTCTAGTGGTGCTTATAAAGCTTCAAGTGATGCTCCTACAACATCAAGTGAGAAACAAGTCTTCAATGAAGAATTGAGCTTAATGGTGAAGAACTTTAACAAATTCTACAAGAATAGAAGCAAAGAAAGAAGTTCCAAGTCAAGATCCTACAATGACAAAAGATCTTCTAGTCGTGATTGTAATTGCTACTCCCTCCGTTCCATAATATAGCGCCTATAGATTTTTTGCAAAAGTCAAACATTACAAACTTTGACCATATTTATAGAAAAAAGTAAGTACATCTAGAATACCAAATGCACATCATTGAATCCATCATGAGTTATATTTTCATAATGTACATATTTGGTATTGTAGATATAGACAGTTTTCTCTATACACTTGGTCAAAGTTGGCAAAGTTTGACTTTCACAAAAATCTATAGGCACTACATTGTGGAATGGAGGGAGTACAATTGTGGAAGACCCGGACACTACTCCAATGAGTGTATGGCTCCCTACAAGAAAAGAGAAGATTCACCTAAGAGGAGAAGTAAAAGAGATGAATCACCACCAAGAGAGAGAAGGAGTAGATATGATCGTTATTAACGAAGACCCTCTCGTAGAAGCAAGGATTCGGAAAGGAAGGACAAGTCATCAGAGAGCTACACAAGACAAAGACATCAAGCTCACGTTGCTGAATGGGTATCTGGTTCCAACTCCGACAACTACTCCGAGAGAAGCTATCACTCCGACTCCGAATATACTCAAGATGAAGGTGTTGCCAGACTTGCACTTGTGTCATCCAACTCCTACGACATATTTGACTCACCAAATGAAGGAATTGGAAGATGCTTCATGGCTAAAGGCCCTAAGGTATCACACCCCAAGTATGTTGATTTCAATAGTGATGAAGATGATTTGCTAGGTGATGATGATTTAGTTGTTGACAACACTAGTGATGAAAACTATGATGAAATTGCTAGTATTCATGCTAATCAAGATGAAACGAATGACAATGATAAGAAGGAGATTGAGCGTCTAACTAAAGAACTAAACAATCTTAAGTTAGCTCATGAAACAACTCTAGAGGATCATAGAGAGCTTCTAAGAAGTCATGAGAAGCTACGCTTCGAGAAGCTAAATTTAGAGCAAGAGCATGGGTTCCTAAAAGCAATCAATGTTGATCTTCGAAAGAAGGGTTCTTCTTACATTGCCGAACGTCTCCTCTTGTCTACTTATATGCCACAAGTAAAATCTAGCAATAAGAACAAGAAGGATTCTTCCTCTAGTAGTAACAATAATCATGTTAAATCCAGTATTGTTGCTTCTAGTAGTTCTCTTGATTCCACTAATGATTCTCTTAGCCAAGTTACACTTGAGCAAGAAAATAGCTTATTGAAGGGAATTATAGAGAAAGGTGTTTACAAGAGCCTTGCCGGAAGTAAGCAATTTGAGGAAATTGTACGCAAGCAAGGAAGGCACCGGAAGAATCAAGGTGTTGGTTTTGAACGAAAGATCAATGCCAATGGAGTTGAGTGGGAAGAAGATCAATACCCCAAGACGAAGTTTGTTCCTCAACAAGAGAAGTATGATCCCACTTCTTTCAAAGGAACACAAGCTCAAGATGATCTTCCACCACAAGACCACAAGCTAAAAGGCAAGGACAAGCTTCAAGAAGAGATTGATTCATTTGAAGAAGCTCCTAAGGCCATGGTCAAGTGGGTTCCCAAGACTACATCAAGTTCCACTACATCAAGTACGACTACAACTCCAAGGATTCCCATCAAGTTGATGTGGATCCCAAAGAAGAAGAACTAGAGAGTTCTTAAGGGTGACTCTGCCAACATACTTCACTCATATTCATTTTGGCAAGGACAAGTGCAATCAATTTCCATATCTTGCACTAGTTCATGGAGTCACAAACCCTCTTGTTGGTAAGACAAGGGACAAGGTAACCTAATGCCTTCATGGAAATCATCACATGTGTGTTTCACTCTATGTCTATGGATATCCTTGTATGTTCCTTGTGGGATTAACCCGTGTAGGTATTGAAAGTGCAACATTCCAATGGATTGCTCCAAACGATCTACATCAACATTGAGCATCCACATTTTCACTATCTACATGAAGTCATCATCGACAAAACCCAAGGTTAGTTCATCCCTCTTAGGGGGGATATCACATCTAGGGGGAGCTTTGCTCTAAAAATTGAGCTAAAGCAACTCTAATGATGTGAACACAACAATGCTTTATGTAAAAGTGGTAACCCCACTTGTGCTTAAACGATGAGTATGACCTATGATCAAATGTTCTCATTTGACTCCTAAGTCAATATACTCATATATAGATGACCTAGTCATCGCCAATTGCTTAATAGATGCTAGAGTGTACGTGCATGCTTTGTCACATGATTTATTTGCTATCTTATTGTGTGAGCATGTTGGTTGCATAATTTTCTCCATTCGAGGACATCCATTTGTTGTTTTGATTGTTTGGTTATCTTTTTCCAAATGGATGGACAAGAATGCCTAAGTACTTCCTCTAGCTATCTATGCTTTTTCTCGTCTCAAACTCTATTCATGCTACATCACAAAGTTTGAACAAGTCACTTTCGGACCGTCCAGATGAGGAGCACTCGGAGCCACCGATCCGTCAAGGGCTTAACTTTCAAAACCTCTTAATGATTTTCGGTGTGACCGACCTATCCAACCCGGTCTCACCGAGATCAATAAGTTGATCTAGGTTTTCATCTCGGTGCCACCGATTAGAACTATTCGGTCACACCGAGTTGCAGCAACTGCCAGCAGTTTTGCATCTCGGTGCCACCGAGCCATTCCACTCGGCGCCACCGACAGCGCCTGGGTATTTATACCTCGCGTATCCGTACGGTTGAAAATTACTTCAAACCGCACGAGCTCGCACCCCAGCACTGCCGCCCTTGGTCTCCGGATCATCGCCGTCGTCGCCAATGACCCTCCGCCGCTGTTTTCCTCCGCCGTCAACGGAATCTTCATCGCCGTTGCCGCCGTAGCAAATCTGTCACCAAGTTAGGGTACGGATTTGACCCTTTGTGCTTTCCATTACTCCGATTCTTGCACAAAGTAGATTGCCATTGTTCTTCCCACGTATGAGATCAATCTATCCACCAAACAATGTCCTCAGAATAGATTTGATGCAAAAACTTAGGGTTAGGTTTCCGCCGAACCCATCTCGGACCGACCGATCTGAGGATCTCGGTCACACCGATTGGCCCTGGCCATTGCACAAGTACAACTTGGTCTGACCGAAGTGTATTGATCGGTGAGACTGAAATCACTTTCTCTGTGAAACCCTAGCATCTCGGAGTCACCGAACTGCATTTCGGTCTGACCAAAACTGCATGTTTAGACTCTGTTAGAGCTTCGGTGTCACCGAGTTTGTCAAATCGATAACTCCGAAATGCTTTCTGCAGAAAACTAAAGTTAAGTTTTTGTCTCAATATTTTGCAAAACAAGCTGTACTTTGTGATGCTCATCTACTCTATCTACACCCAACTATTCACAGGGTCAGTTGCAGCTATGTTAGAGGGCAGTGACAGTCAGAACAAGTCTGAAGAGCAGCTCAACCTCAGTGAGGGCACTAGTCCCTCTAGCAGCTATGATGATGGGAGCAGAAGCACTCCTAGCAATTTGCCTAAGGCAGCTACTAGGCAAAGGAAGAAAAGAACATCTGAATCTGAGGATGAAGATTTTGTGATTGAGGAGGAAGTGACCTCCAAGAAGAAAGTACTCAAGAAGGAGTATGTTGCGGCTGCTACCAAACCTGGACTGCAGAAGAAAGCTCCTACAAAGAGAGCTCCAATGTCAAAAGTCAGAGCCTCAACTAAAGAAACCATGCAGTTTACCCTTGAGCCCAGAGAAGAAGAAGAAGCTGCTGGTGGAAAGAAGAAGAGGAAGGAAAGGGTCGAAAAGACTATTGCCAGAGTCATTGGTAGATCTTCCATGATGAGAGATTCTACTGAAGAAGATGAGGAGGAGGAAGAGCCTATTGCACCTCCTGCCAAGACTCAGAAGCTGATGGGGGATGCCATCAGGACTGGGGCTGCTCCTTCTAAGCCCAAGTCTGCCCCAAGCCTTCAGCTCAAGCTCAAGCCCCCAAGCCAACAGCTCCAAAGAGATCAACCAGGAACATCTCAGCTACTGAAAAGAACAAGGCCCCAGTGCGTGAAGTTCAAGATGAAGAAGAGCCACTAGTGCTCAGAAAGCTCAAGCCCAAGATTTCAGACCACAATGAAGATCATCCTGTGGCAGAGAACATGAAGTTGAGGAAGGATGCATGTCTGAGACTATGGAGGAAGACTGATCCTTATGCCACAAGGAGGAGAACTGCTGTAGATTATCGCTTTCACACCAAAGAATAGCAAGATTTCTATGAGACTGTCCTATTGGACAAGAAACCCATTGTGTGTGACATGAAATGGGTAGACTGGAAATACATTGACTGTAATGAAGACTACTTTCCTCATGTGCATGAGAGTTTCAGGATGAATGGTGTTGACAAATTTGTTGGTCAGAAGCTGACAAAATGGAACGATGAAATGATAATGCAATTCTATTCCACTGCTCATTTCTACCCTGATGGGAAGATTGTATGGATGACAGAAGGAACAAGATATCAGTCAACAATCTCTGAATGGGCCAAGTTGATCAATGTCCCAGAGGAAGCTGAAGATGATGTTGATGTGTATGCCAAGCCTAGGAAAGATCACAACTCCATGGCAAACATGTACAAGCAAATACCTGATGCAGCATTGGACACTCACAAGTTTGGTTCTATTTACTTCCTGCTTGCTGGTTTGACCACCATGAACACCATCTTGAGGCACACTCTATTGCCCAAGTCAGGAGATCATAGGATGATTCATGGTCACTCTATCAACTTGCTTCACTTGTTTAATGTTCCACAGAAATTCAAGGTGATGAGCCTGATTGTAGAGACTGTGAAGAGAATAGCAGCAGACCAGAAGAGGTCTTGTGGATATGCCCCACATATTCAGACTTTGATCAACTCCAAGATGGGAACTGGGACATATCTACTATACAAAGAGCATCTTCCCCTGAGGCCAGACTTTGAGGACAACGAGGTTGTCATGGATGCTTCTCATCCTACTTGTGCTGAAGCCCAGGAGAAGATAGAGAGAGAGCAAAGGCTGCCCAAGCAGCAAAGGCAGCAAGTGCACCAGATGCTTCCACAGTGCTACTCAAGACCAAGCAAGATCAACTCAATTATCTTCTTGAGGCTACCATGGGAATTGATAAGAGCTTGGCCACCTTGACTCAAAATCAGGAAAGTCTTGAGAGGATCATTGAGACAAAATTCCATGACCTAGATGTGAAGGTCACTGAGATTCAGACAACTGTGGAGAAGCTTCAAGAGGATGCTGAGGATAGGGATGATAGACCCACAACAGACACATTCTAGAGAGTGCAAAGGGCACAAAGATCATCAGCTGTGCCAGTTGTCAGAGACTCCAGGACTAACACTTCAACACCTGTAGCCACTGCCACAGTTGTACCTCCAGTGTCAACTCCTCCAGCTCCACAGACTTCTGCCGAGGCATTTGCAGATGCCCTCCTCTCCATGCCATCTACGCACACCGGAGCAACAAGCCAGAAGACCCCTTCAGGAGCTCCCAAAGATCATGCTTAGAGTGCCGTATAGCACTATACGTTTTAAAAAAATTTGGTAACTTGTTTCCAAAGGGGGAGAAAGTGTATAGATCATAGGCTTCGAGAGAGAGAGAGAGTGCCTCTTGTTTTTGTTGGTTTCATTTGCCTTGCTACTCTTATCACTTTGCTTTGGTTGTTTGTTTCCTATGCTACAATTTGTGTTTGATCATACTATGCCTTAAAGTGTGCTTCCATGATTATATCCATGAATGTTTATATATGATTGATCACTTGTATCCTTGGTGATGAGTGCATGTTATTCAACTCTTATCATTTTGAGCGCTCCATCAAGATGTATGTGACACGGAAGAGTGACCCATGATCCTAATCGATTGTGCATTTGCATTCAAAAGCAAATTTCAATTTAGGGGGAGCTTTTGCTTATCACATACTTCTCAAAGCGATGGTGTATTTCATTCATATTACCATTTGTCGAAGCTTTGATCTATATGTTGTCATCAATTACCAAAAAGGGGGAGATTGAAAGTGCAACTAATCCCCGGGTGGTTTTGGTAATTCATAACAGCATATAGCTCATTGAACTAATATCCATTCAAGTTTAATATTTCAGAAAGTTCAATGAACAGCATGGCATGGACTAGAGATGTGGACCCCTCAAAATGCCAAGGACACATATTGGCAAAAGTTGAAGACTCTTCATTTATATTTTAGTGATCCAAGATCACATTGAGTCCATAGGAAAGCCAATACTATTAAAAGGGGATGAGGTGTTGCTTAATGGTATACTTGCTCAAAGTGCTTAGTGATATTGCTCCAAAACCCTCAACCACTTTCTCATTTCCAAATATGTCCAAAACTCAAAGTCAAGCTTGGCCCCACCGAAATGATCTATCCGGCGCCACCGAGTTCATTTGACATAGCCACTGCCAGAAACCCTAACTCCTCGGTCACACTGATATGGATCTCGGTGTCACTGAGATGGCCCTGCAAACTCTCTGTTGCCTGTTGCAATTATTTCGGTCTCACCAAAATGTGCAATCGGCCCCACCGAGTTTGCTTGACCAACTCTCTGTTTGCTCTTTGCTGAAATCGGTCTCACCGAGTTCAAGCAATCGGCTTCAAAGAGATGAGGTTTTGCCCTAGCCCTAGCACGTCGGTCCCACCGAGTTGTTTCAGTCAGTCCCACCGATATTCCTAACATTCACATTTTGAACTAAATCGGTCTCACCGAGTTCTTCTATTCGGTCTGACTGAGTTGGGTCAAATGTGTGTAACGGTTGGATTTTGTGTGGAGGCTATATATACCCCTCCACCCCCTTCTCCATTCAAGAGAGAGCTATCAGAACGTGCCTACACTTCCAGCCTACATTTTCTGAGAGAGAACCACCTACTCATGTGTTGAGATCAAGATATTCCATTCCAACCACAAGAATCTTGATTTCTAGCCTTCCCCAAGTTGCTTTCCACTCAAATCATCTTTCCACCATATTCAAATCTGTGAGAGAGAGTTGAGTGTTGGGGAGACTATCATTTGAAGCACAAGAGCAAGGAGTTCATCATCAACACAACATCTATTAACTTTTGGAGAGTGGTGTCTCCAAGATTGGTTAGGTGTCGCTTGGGAGCCTCCGACAAGATTGTGGAGTCGAACCAAGAAGTTTGTAAGGGCAAGGAGATCGCCTACTTTGTGAAGATCTACCCGAGTGAGGCATGTCCTTCGTGGGCGATGGCCATGGTGGGATAGGCAAGGTTGCTTCTTCGTGGACCCTTCGTGGGTGGAGTCCTCCGTGGACTCGCGCAACCGTTACCCTTCGTGGGTTGAAGTCTCCATCAACGTGGATGTACGATAGCACCACCTATCGGAACCACGCCAAAAATCTCTTTGTCATCATTGAGTTTGCACTTTCCAAACCCCCCCTTTACCATCATATGCAATGTTTTACTTTTCGCTGCTACACTTTTAGAATTGCATGTGTAGGTTGATTGCTTGACTTGTGCTAAATTGCTAAAATCTGCCCACAACTAAAATCGGGAAAATGTTAGATTTTTATTTGGTCAAGTAGTCTAATCACCCCCCCTCTAGACCTACTTTCGATCCTACACACTGCCGGGACGAGGTCTAGGCAGAGAGAACCTTATTCAATCTTCAAGGAGACGCAACCGTCTCGTCTTCCTGAGCAGGACATAGACCCTAAAAAACACCTAAACACAAGAAAGAGTCCTCCCACCAGCAATGGAAGGGATCCACCGCACCTCCATGGCCCTAAGGCCACAAGAGACTAGGCAGATTGGCGCTGGCGCCGATGAGAGGCGGGAAAACCCTCACGTGGAAGTCACACGTGGGAGGCGAAAGGAGGAAAATGTTTCATGTGATTGTAGTACACCTCAACCTTGTGAAATTCCATCTTCATTGGTTCCTTCGACTAGTAGGAAACAAGGCACCAGTCCCGGTTCCAGAGGGCCTTTAGTCCCGGTTCTGCAACCGAGACAAAACGATCGGGACTAATGCCCATTACTTTTAGTCCCGGTTGGCTTATGAACCGGGACTAAAGGAGCTCCACGTGGCTACTATGGGGCACCCTGGCAGGAGGACCTTTAGTCCCGGTTGGTAACACCGATCGGGACTAAAAGGCAGCCACGCGTCAGTAGCTGCCAGGCACTGGGGTTTTTATTTTTTTTGAAAGGAGGAGTTTAGGGGTTTTGGAGGATTTAGGGGTTTTCATATTGTGTTTCCCCCTTTTATTTTTGTGTTTACCCTTCAATTCTTTTACATTTAGGGTTTCATTTTTATTTAACGTTTTCCATTCAACTCGATGCTAGCTACTACATATAGCAATGAAGGAACCATTACACAAGATCGTCATGAACATATATAGAGAGAAGTGACCTCTCTTTCTCCGTGCTTGGTCGAACAACAAGTTTTTGTATATCTATCCGACATTACTACATATATACAATATAACATCTCTTACGATCCCTGACATTATCTAGCACCAAAATTGCATTGAATTTCCATATGGTATTCTCCCTTTTCAGGTATGACGCGGTCAAGAAAGAATCCCGCCAATTCCTCTTGAATTGCTCGTATGCAATCATGTGGTAGGAGTTGATCCCGCATCTCCCACATCTAATTTAAAGAAGGGGGTCAATACATATATATGAATGAAACTTAACACAATTTATGGTAATAAAATAAAATTGTGAATATTGTTTACGTACTTCAAATTGTTGGTCAGAGAAGCCCCGCTCAGAGGACGAGTGGTGAATGAACTCGCAAACGTTGTATCCACATAAATTATTCCCGGCTGCCTGCCACCAGCACTTTACGAGAATAGAGTTCAATCAAACTGATAATCAAGCATGATAATGGTATTGATGAAACTAGAATCAATGAGAGATGCGCGGAACTAGCTAGTACTACTTACTTTGGGGTGTGTAAATCGCAGCTCCTTCTTCAGACCCGGAACCATTCCGGTGAACTTTTTCCAAACCCTGCCCGGCAAAGAAAATGATTACTTGATATCAGGAAATGAACGAAAGTTGCCGATATGGTGCGATAATGATTGAACTTACTTCTGGAGCATTTCACTCATGTCCGCCCACTCCTTTTGCTCTTTACGTCTCGAGTCTAAGACAGTTACTACTCCCCCATCAAGCTTAATGGATAGCAGAATAAAGTGGAAGCTGCGCACGCATAACTCATCAATTACACTTAACCTCGAGTAAGCGAAACCGAATATGCACAAGACAGTAACACTCACTTGAAGTTGTAAGGAAAGAGTATTTCCCTTTTGTTTTGATGTCGAAGGAACGCTTTTAGCAAGTTTTCCTCAGTATCTTTGGCTCTATTTTGTACCGCCCATTCATTTACGATATTTGGGCTAATGAACCCAATATCATAGATTTGTCCTCTTTTGCATTCGACGATCTTCAATCTGCATAATATAGTGAGGATAATTATATATACATGCAATGAACAAGCTGAGCTAGAGACTTAATTACAGAAATAATACTTACAGACTGTAGCAACTCATGAGAGATTTGTCGATGGTGTCTTGATTGAATAACTGAAATAATTCCACAAATTCAACAGACATCCGGTCGACTCCAATGAAGTCGTGCTCATCATTAATTCCCAGCAACATATTGTCGGTCCCATCCTTGCTGCAGGTTTCCAAGTGCCAATCATGCAATCTTCGCATCATCGTTGGTAGATGCGGGAGCTGATCAGGTTTGACGAGAGGATTCCCGTGCTCGTATCTAAAGGGCGCTACTACCTCAGCCATTTCAAATTGTACATCATCGCCCACGTAATCACCAAGAGTGGTACCGAGCGCTAGCCCCGGATGATCAGCGATATCGCTAGACACCTTGAGCGGGGGGCACGATTGCTTCTCCTGTTCGCCGAGCTGGGGAATTGTTTTCTCACTTCGTCCTGCAGCACTGGTAGTACTTCCCGACCGCCGCGCTTCATCATATGTCTTTTCAATACAGCGATCATAGTGTGATTGCGGCGGAGGCGGCGGTGGTCGCTTAAGGGCATCCAGAGTGCGCTTCGCTTTCACCGGATCTATTATTTCCTTCGGAGGTGGATGTTTCCGTTCAAAATGGGCCTGCTCTTCGGCAGCCATGATGTCCTTGTTTTCCTCGTCAGTCCTCTCATATGGTAACTTTGGAGGAGCCTTGAGGCTTGGACCAGCTCTGAATTTCTTGCATGTTGTACTTCTAGCCGCCGTAGCGGCGGCGCCTCTCTTCTGATGTTGCTGAGATGGCGGAGTCCGCTGACGCGCCGGAGGAGGCTGAGTCCGCTGACACACCGGAGGAGGCGGAGTCCGCTGACGCACCGGAGACAGCTGAGGTGGAAGAGGACTCTGCTGAGGGGCCTCCTCCGCCGGAGACGGCGGAGACAGATCACGCGTCGAAGACGACTCAGGCAGCTGAGACGGCTGAGCTGGATTGTGAGGAGTCTGCTGAGGGACCTCCTCCGGCTGAGTCTGTTGAGGCGGCGTCCAGTTTGGAAGCTTGATGTTCTCCTTTCTCCATAGACAGGTAGTCCCTAAGGCATTTTCCAGAACAATCTCTCCTTCACCTGTAGGGTACTCAAGCTCCAGCCCCTCAAATCCATCGATTATTCCATCCACCCCGACAATAGCAAAGCGGTGTGGAATCGGACGGCAATGGAAAGTTCCCTCAGCTCGAGGAGGTAAGACATAGCCGACCGCCACCTTCAAGGTCAGGTTATGGCATTTCGCCATTAGCACACAATGTTCATTCTCCGTGATACGATCCACGGGGTAGCGAGGAGCCGTGATATCAGGCTGAACAAGCTTTGTGGAAGCCACGCTGCTTCTCCGCTGAGATGGTGGGGTAGCTTCGGGGGCAGTGTTGAATGAAGTATCTTCGTGCTGCTGAGGTGGTTGGCCGGTAGCTCGCTGGCTCTCAAGTTCCTCTAGTTTCGCTAATCTTTCATTGATCTTCTACATTTCGCTTGCTTCCTCTTTCTTCTTTCTCTCTCGGCTTCTATAACCAGTGCTATCGGGAAACCCATGCACCCACAGAACGGAGCCTGATGTGCCTCGTGTTTGTCCAGGGTGTTCAGGATTCCCGAGGGCCTTGGACAGCTCATCCTTCCCTCTGTCGGGATGGAACCTCCCTTCCTGCGCTTCCTTGATTGCTTCCTCAAGCTTCTTGACGGGTGTTGCAAGTTGAGCTTTCGTGAAAACACACTTCCCTAATTCTGGGTCCAAAGTTCCCCCAACCCCGAAGAACCAAGTTCTTGCCCGATCTAGCCAGTGCAATGTCGCTGGTTGGACCCCTTTAGCAAGCAGTTCTTGCTCAACTTTGTCCCACGTAGGCCGGGCTTTGCTGTAGCCACCTGACCCAATAACATGGTGTTACTTCTTCTTTGCAGCATTTTGCTTATTTATCTGTGACCTTTGCTTAGCCTTCTTTGATTTCTTGTAGGCCACAAATAAGGGCTAGTGATCTTTTATCTTCTCATATTGACCGTTGAATTCTGGAGTCTTGTCTTTGTCGACAAACTTTTTGTTCAAATCTTTCTTCCAGTTCTTGAATAGTTCTGCCATCTTCTTAAGAGCAAACGCCTTAACCTTCGGGAGAATAACTGGCTTATTCGGATCCTCCTCTGGCGGTAGGCTGAAATTTGTCATCAGCGAGTTCCAAAGATCATCTTTCTGTCTATCGTGGACATAAGAAACTTTAGGGTCCTTCTTCTTATTCCATTCTTGGATGCTGATTGGGATGCTGTCCCTAACAATAACTCCGCACTAATGTACAAATTTGTCTTTGGTCCGCTTGGGAGCAATCGGTTGGCCATTTGGAGCGACTACTTCGATCGTGAACCTTTCATCCTGGCCCAACCTTTTCTTCGAGCCTCGTCTCCTTACCGAAGTTTGGCTCGATCCGGAGGGCTAAAAGAAGAAAGAAGCATTAATATATGTACATACAAAACAATTAATGCATCTAGTCAGCAGAGGCTTAATTAATATATATATATATACCTCGCCGGACTTTGCAACAGTTAAGGCTCCCTTCTCCATTCGATCACCGGAGCCGTCATGATCTCCTTCCTCCTCCATTGGATCAACGGAGCCATCATGATCTCCTTCCTCCTCCATTGGATCAGCGGAGCTGTCATCCTCTCTTTCCTCACCATCGGTGTCATTGAGAAACGACAAGGTGATATCACCTCCGTCGTGGATTATGTCCCCCAACAACTCTTCTTTTTCTAAGTCTCTATCCATAGTTTCTGCAAATATTACAACATGGCAATATACAACCATGAGAGATGGATTAGTGGTAAACATAGACCTAATCACAACAAGGATTCATATGCATATGAGCAATGGATTAGTGGCAAACATCATGCAAAGTTCACAAGTTTTATATCAGTCAGTTTTAGACGATCGTCGAGAACTCGATCCTCCCCCCTCATGTCTGATGAGTCATCCTATCTTTCAAGAGAGGATACTTTAATTGCGGACCGCCTCTCTCATGCATGTCCGACGTCCCCCCGCCCCTCATGTCGAAGTTATCGGGGATATGTTTTGAGAGAAAATACAACACTTGACATGGAACAAATTTTGGTCGAGCCCCCGACTCCGGCCGCCGCCACCTTCGACAAACAGGTAGGGGCGGGAGGGGGTAGGAGATCGACAACGCTCTTTCTTCTAGGGTTTGGGTGGCCTCTCTAGAGTTGGTCGGGCCAGCGGACAGGTGAAGGGGGATAACATCCGGGAATGTTTTCCCGAAGTCTGCATTTTCGGATAGATGGAACGAAGGGGGACGGTTCTAGATTCACTATGCTAGCTGCTTGTGACAGACGAACGAAGGGCATATTCGGATTCGTCATATTTTTCTGATTGATTTTCATATATAAATTATTTTCATCGGAGTTACGGTTAATTTTCTATGAATTTCTAAAGTTATACCAATATCCTGAAAATTCCTAGAATTCTGTTAAGTCTGAGAATTCCTCGGCTTTAAACATCACTTAGCTATTTTCCAAAGGCTACAACTATTGTTCTGTACATGCTATGGGTTAGTGCCTTATATCAATATTGATCACTCTCCTGTGATCTACAAGATAGTATCAATTGCATCTCTGCTAGAGTCCATTAACTTGCTCAAAACTTTGTTTGAAAAGTGCCACTTGATATTAGTTCCAAAAACTGTTATAATTTACAAACTTTGTTAGATGATCGCCATTGATCTATAGTTCTAATGGAGACACTTCATATAAGTGTTTTACTCTACATATGAACATTTTCTATATACATCAATCCATCCATCCATACATACATACATGGCCAAAAAAATTCTATGAAAAAAAATCATCATATCAACATTTTCTATATACATCCATACATACATCCATACATGGACAAAAAAAATTCTATGAACATAAAAAATTTTAAGAACAAAAAAATGCTAAGTGCTGGGGCGGCGGTGGCTAAGCAGCAGGGCAGGGGCGGCGGCGGCGACAGCGCAGGGGAAGGTGGGCGGAGCTCACTGGGGGTGGCGCCGGGGCAGGGAGCGGCCACGGGCGTCGGGGCAGGGAGCGGCGGCCGGCGTCGGGGTCAGGGCAGGGACGGCGACGAGGACCGGGCGGAGCAGCCTGGTAGCGTCGGGGGCAGGGCTCGGCGGCGTCAGGGGAAGAAGAACAGAGATTTGGAGAAAACTGCTAAGTTGCTGCTTATATAACCCCACCTTTAGTCCCAGTTGGTGGCTCGAACCAGGACGAAAGGGGGCCTTTAGTCCTGGTGCGAGCCACCAACCGGGATTAAAGGGCTATGCTGCCGCAGCCAAAAGTTTAGTCCCACCTCGCTAGTTGAGAGGGGCTCGGAGTGGTTTATAAGCGTTGTTGCCGCTACCCTCTCGAGCTCCTCTCTAATGCAGGCAGTACATGCCTATCTCACGCCCTGTTGGGCCTGCTTCCACTGCGGGCCTGCATCCTGGCCCATTTGTAGGGTTTCTAGTCGTATGCAGGCCTTTGTGGCTAGTAGGCGGGCCTTTTTTTATTTTTTGCATATGTTATGTTTTTAAATTTTTAATGTTATTTTTTGCATATGTTATTTTTAGTTATATAATTTTAGTTGCATAAATTTTATATAATTTTAGTTGCATAAGTTTTATTTTTTATTGATTCTTTTTAGTTGATTCCTTTTGCTATTAGAGTTTTATAAAAGCTTTTTAGTTTGCTATTAAAGTTTGAAACAAAAAATACTTTATGAAAATTCTTTTTACTACTCCCTCCGTTCCAAAATATAGTGCTTCCTCTATTCCCGTGCTTCAATTTTGACCATAAATTTAACCAAGGAGACCGACTGCGGCGGGAGCAAAAGTTATAACAGTGAATTCGTATTCAAAAGAAGTTTTCAATTATATAATTTTTTCTCCCGCCGCAGTCGGTCTAGTTGGTTAAATTTATGGTCAAAGTTGGACCTCAGGAAGCGCGGGCGCACTATATTTTGGAATGGAGGGAGTATTAAAGTTTTTAACAAAAAAATACTTTGATAATTTTAGTTAATATTATTTTGATTCTTTTTAGTTGATTCTTTTATTTTTATTTTTTGCATATGGTATGTTTTTAAAATTTTAATGTTATTTTTTGCATATGTTTTTTTAGTTATATAATTTTAGTTGCATAAATTTTATATAATTTTAGTTGCATAAGTTTAATTTTTTATTGATTCTTTTTAGTTGATTCCTTTGGCTATTAGAGTTTTATAAAAGCATTTTTAGTTTGCTATAAAGTTTGTAACAAAAAATACTTTATGAAAATTCTTTTTACTATTAAAGTTTTTAACAAAAAAATACTTTGATAATTTTAGTTAATATTATTTTGATTCTTTTTAGTTGATTCTTTTTGCTATTGAAGAATATTATATTTTAATTGATTCTTTTTAGTTCATTCTTTTTGCTATTAGAGTTTTATAAAAGCTTTTTAGTTCATTCTTTTTGCTATTAGTTCATTCTTTGAGCTAAATGACCCTGAAATTGAAAAGCACTACAAATGAACTCTGAAAAGGTTGAAACTTGGCATGGTATCATAATTTCACCCACATAGCATGTGCTAAAAAGTTCAGAGGGTTACGGGAAAAACTGGATGCACTTCATGTACAAACTAGACAATCTCTTTCAAAGTATCAGGGTTTCGGACGAAAACTCATCTATTACAAAAGGGATTTCATTTTTTTAACATATGTTAACTCTAGACTTTTTGTGCGTTCAATCTGCACCATTCAAAGGCACATCATCAATTTCCAACATTTTTCTGACTTCATTTGCTATTTTTCATGCATTTAATGGTTCATTCTTTGAGCTAAATGACCCTGAAATTGAAAAGCACTACAAATGAACTCTGAAAAGGTTGAAAATTGGCATGGTATCATAATTTCGCCCACATAGCATGTGCTAAAAAGTTGAGAGGGTTACGGGAAAAACTAGATGCACTTCGTGTACAAACTCGACAATCTCTTTCGAAGTATCAGGGTTTCAGACGAAAACTCATCTACTACAAAGGCATTTCATTTTTTAAACTTTTTTTAACTCCATTCTTTTTGTGTGTTCAAAATGCACCATTCAAAGCCACATCATCAATTTTCAACCCTTTTGTGACTTCATTTGCTATTTTTCATGCATTTAATGATTTATTTTGAGCTAAATGACCCTGAAATTGACAAGCACTACAAATGAACTCTGAAAAGGTTGAAACTTGGCATGGTATCATAATTTCACCCACATAGCATGTGCTAAAAAGTTGAGAGGGTTACGGGGAAAAATGGATGCACTTCGTGTACAAACTGGACAATCTCTTTCGAAGTATCAGGGTTTCGGATGAAAACTCATCTATTACAAAAGGGATTTCATTTCTTGACATGTAACTGCAGTGATATTCTAGATCAAAGCCATCATCAGAATAGTTGTGGAGAGAAAGTCTTCACTTTTTCTTTGCGTGTGTCCCTTGCTTATTGCGCCGTAACCATGGATAATCTTCATCGTTTAACAGGATGCTTGGGTCAGCCTTCACTTTGAAGGTAGGAATTTCATGAAACTTTTAATAATCTTCAGACATGTCTGTCTTGCCCTCCACTCCCACGATGTCTCTTTTCCCTGAAAGAACTATGTGGTTCTTTGGCTCATCGTATGATGTATTCGCTTCCTTATCTTTTCTTTTTCTCGGTTTGGTAGACATGTCCTTCACATAGAAAACATGTGCCACATCATTGGCTAGGATGAATGGTTCGTCTGTGTACCCAAGACTGTTGAGATCCACTATTGTCATTCCGTACTATGGGTCTACCTGTACCCCGCCTCCTGACAGATTAACCCATTTGCACCGAAACAAAGGGACCTTAAAATCATGTCCATAGTCAAGTTCCCATATGTCCACTATGTAACCATAATATGTGTCCTTTCCCCTGTTGGTTGCTGCATCAAAGCGGACACCACTGTTTTGGTTGGTGCTCTTTTTATCTTGGGCGATCATGTAAAATGTATTACCATTTATCTCGTACCCTTGGTAAGTCAATACAGTCAAAGATGGTGTCCTGGCCAATGAGTACAGCTCATCTCCAACAATGTTGTTACCCATGAGATGTGTTTGCAACCAACTACCAAAAGTCCTGATGTGTTCACATGTAATCCAGTCGTCAGACTACTCTGGGTGTTTGGAGCGCAGAATATTCTTGTGTTCATTGACATACGGGGTCACCAAGGTAGAATTCTGTAGAACTGTGTAGTGTGCTTGAGCCCAAGAATGCCCGTCCCTACATATTATTGAATCTGCTCCTAGCGTGCCTTTTCCAGTCAGTCTCCCCTCATACCATGATTGAGGGAGACCAATCGGCTTAAGGTCAGGAATAAAGTCAACACAAAACCCAATGACCTCCTCTGTTTGATGGCCCATGAAGATGCTTCCTTCTGGCCTAGAACGGTTACGAACATATTTTTTTAAGACTCCCATGAACCTCTCAGAGGGGAACATATTGTGTAGAAATACAGGAACCAGAATGGCAATCTCGTCGACTAGATGAACTAGGACGTGCGTCATGATATTGAAGAAGGATGGTGGGAACACCAACTCAAAACTGACAAGACATTGGACCAAATCATTCTTTAACCTTGGTAGGATTTCTGGATCGATTACCTTTTGAGAGATTGCATTGAGGAATTCACATAGCTTCACAATGGCTAATCAAACATTTTTCGGTAGAAGCCCCCTCAATGCAACCAGAAGCAGTTGCGTCATAATCACGTGGCAGTCATGAGACTTTAGGTTCTGGAACTTTTTCTCTGCCATATTTATTATTCCCTTTATATTGGACGAGAAGCCAGACGGGACCTTCATACTGAGCAGGCATTCAAAGAAGATTTCCTTCTCTTCTTTGGTACGCGTCCCTCAGCGTCATTCGGAACAGATTGTCCGCCAGGATCCTTTCCATAGATTACTTGTAAATCCTTGACCATATCAAGTATGTCATCACCAGTATGGAGGACAGGTTTCTTCCAGTGATCTGCCTCACCTTTGAAATGCTTGCCTTTCTTTCTTAAGATATGGTTGGTCGGAAGAAATCGATGATGTCCCAGGTACATATTCTTCTTGCATTTGTCCAAATATATACTTTCAGTATCATTTAAACAGTGCGTGCATGCGTGATATCCCTTGTTAGTCTGTCCTGAAAGGTTACTAAGAGCAGGCCAATCATTGATGGTTACAAACAGCAACGCATGTAGGTCGAATTCCTGTTGTTTGTGCTCATCCCACACACGTACACCTTTTCCATTCCATAGCTGTAAAAGTTCTTCAACTAATGGCCTTAGGTACACATCAATATCGTTGCCGGGTTGCATAGGGCCTTGGATGAGCATTGGCATCATAATGAATTTCCGCTTCATGCACAACCAAGGAGGAAGGTTATAGATACATAGAGTCACGGGCCAGGTGCTATGATTGCTGCTCTGCTCCCCAAAAGGATTAATGCCATCTACACTTAAACCAAACCATACGTTCCTTGCATCACCTACAAAGTCCCCCACTTTCTCTCGATTTTTCTCCACTGCGACCCATCAGCGGGTGCTCTCAACTTCACGTCTTTCTTACAATCTTCTTTGTGCCATCGTAACAACTTGGCATGCTCTTTGTTTCCGAACAGACGTTTCAACCGTGGTATTATAGGAGCATACCACATCACCTTGGCAGGAACCCTCTTCCTGGGGCGCTCGCCCTCAACATCACCAGGGTCATCTCATCTGATCTTATACCGCAATGCACCGCATACCGGGCATGCGTTCAAATCCTCGTACTCACCACGATAGAGGATGCAGTCATTAGGGCATGCATGTATCTTCTGCACCTCCTCCTAGAGGGCATAGAACCTTCTTTGCTTCGTACGTACTATCGGGCAATTCGTCATCCTTTGGAAGCTTCTTCTTCATTATTTTCAGTAGCTTCCCAAATTCGTTGTCAGATACACCATTGTCTGCCTTCCATTGCAGCAATTCTAGTGTGGTACCGAGCTTTGTGTTGTCATCTTTGCAATTTGGGTACAACCCTTTTTTGTGATCCTCTAACATGCGATCGAACTTCAACTTCTCCCTTTCACTTTGGCATTCTCTCTGTGCATCAACAATGACCCGGCGAAGATCATCAACACGCACATCGTCTGGTTCCTCTTGATCTTCAGCTTCCCCCGTTGCAGTATCACCGTATTCAGGGGGATAGTTGTCATCATCCTCTTCTTCTTCGTTGTCTTCCATCATAACCCCTCCTTCTCCGTGCTTGGTCCAAACATTATAGTGTGGCATGAAACCCTTCTCAAGCAGGTGGATGTGAAGGGTTTTCAAGGAAGAGTGATCCTTTGTATTCCCATAGACAGTACATGGACAATACATAAAACCATTCTTCTTGTTTGCCTCAGCCACTTCGAGAAAATTATGTAGGCCCTCAATGTACTCGGAGGTGTGTTGGTCACCGTACATCCATTGCCGGTTCATCTGAGTGCATTATATAATTAAGTGTATCAAAAACCATTACAGAACATCATGAATAGAGAAGTGACCAAATTAATACAAGTTCATCATCACATTAAAACCAAAGTACATTAGTGATCAAATGTTATTACTGATAAAATAGATACATAAAGTTCATACATAGTTCTCATAGAACAACATATAGCTCTCTAGAGCATCTAATTAAGACATACATTGAAACTAACATACAACTATGTAAAACATTTAAATGCAACAACAAATGCGATCATAATCACAACTAAGGTAACAATTGATCCAACAACATAATGATACCAAGTGTCATTATCAATGGCATATTTTCTAATCTTTCTAATCTTCAAGCGCATTGCATCCATCTGGATCTTGCGATCATCGACGATATCGGCAACAAGCAACTCCAATTCCATCTTCTCCTCCTCAATTCTTTTCAATTTTTTCTTCAAGTAATTGTTTTCTTTTTCAACTAAATTTAACCTCTCGACAAGAGGGTTGGTTGGAATTTCCGGTTCACATACCTCCTAGATAAAAACATGTATGTCACGTTGGTCGGCTTAATTGTCATAAACACTAAATGAAACAAATAGTAATAAAAGATAATATACCACATCCGAATCATAGACAGGACGAGGGCCGACGGGGGCGGATACCAAAACCATGGCACTATATAATAACAAACAATAATAAAAGTAAGAAAATTATACAAGTATCTATCTAAATCATACAAGTAAGAATTTTTTTTCTTTTAAAAAGAAGATAAGAACAAGAGGCTCACGACGGTGGTGCTGGCAACGAGATCGGCGCGGGCGATCGACCGCGGTGAGGACGGGGACGGGGACGGCACCCTACGCATGTGCAGACTCTAAGAAGTTAATTTCAGCTCAAATTGTGCATCTAAATTAAAAGAACTCCCACATACACTCCTCCACTAAAACCCACAAACCACTCTACTTCTAGAGCATTTGAAATGAGCTAAACTAGCAGTGAGAGATGAAACGATGAAGTTGCTAACCTTTTAGAGCACTTGTGTAGTTGGTGCATCGCCAAACCTAGACAAATCTTGGGGAAAATGTAGCTTGGAGGTCGAGCTTGGAGAGGAGAAAGCTTAAGTGTGGCTCCGGCATTTCATCGAACACCTCATGTGCATAGGAGGTGAGAACAGAGAGCAGCACACCTCCCACACGCCGGCCGGCCAAAAAACAGAGGAGTGAGCGGGCAGGGGCGAGCATATATATAGGCATCTCTTTAGCTCCGGTTGGTGGCTAGAACCGGGACAGAAGACTGACCTTTAGTCCCCGTTCTAGCCACCAAACGGGACTAAAGGGGCTGCGCCAGGAGCGAGGCCCTTTAGTCCCGGTTCGTGTCTGGAACCAGGACCAAAGGGGTCAGACGAAACGGGACTGGTTCCTTCCGAGGCCCGGCCGGCGGCATGGTCGCTCGAACCGGGACTGATGCACCCATTGGTCCCGGTTCGTAACAGAACCGGGACTAATGCTCTGATCTGGCCTGGACCAAAGCCCTGTTTTCTACTAGTGTTCTTGTGTGGCCAAACGATTTTTTTTAAAATAAAATATATTAATATCACGGAGATACCAATTACACCCAACCTCTGGAACAATGAAATGTCCTAAAGACATTACGGATGCACACAACCCAAAAACAAAAAGAAAAAAAATGAAAGATCAATTCCTTGTAACTGCAGCACGAAACACCACCAAGACAACACCGAAGTCCAAATTCTCCAAAAGTGACGCCTCCAAGAAGGAAACAATGGACAAGTGCCGTCGTCGCCCGATCATAGATCTTAGGCTTTCACTCTGAAGAAAATTCGCGCTCTCAAAACAATGCCTTCAATAAGGCCACTGACAAGTATAACCAATTAAGGCCAGACCATGAGTTTTCACACTGAAAGCTAAGACTTTGTAATCCTCTTGTTCTGTCATCCCCACTTGTCGATCCCGCTACTACAACTCACGAATCACCAAGAAAAGTCATCATCTCCTCGAAGACTCGGTCCACCATTACTAGCCTCTGACCTTAGCCACCATGACATTCTCTGCCACTGTCTTAACCATGGAAATCGAAATACCAACATGTCCCATAATGTCAAAAGTCAACGAAGCTTTGCGTCACGCCCTCCTGAAGCCACACGGGCTGAAATAGGTGCGCACATGACCGAATCCCATCCGATCCAGCAGTCTACAGGCTTCAAGCACCCAATGGAGATCTCCGAAGGAGCCTTTTGGAACTCGTCAACATGCCATATTAGTGAGGGTCGGCATCAAGCAGAACACTGTCTTGGCGCTAGAAGAACTCTAGGACCGCCTCCATTATTCAAGCAAAACCAGCAAGCCCCCATGTCGCCGGTCAGGATAGCGGAGGAGAAGGCAACTGCAGCTCCGCTTACATGGATGCGCCACTCGCCCCTGCCTTGCCACTCCAGCTCACGCTAGAGCATGACCAGAAGGGCCACGACAACTAGCGCCACCATCCCCCAACTGAAACCGAAGGGTAGTGATGAGGCCATGACCTAGGGTTTCCAAAAGATCCCCCAAATCCATGTGCCTTCGCAGCCAGATCGTCGCTATGGTTGATCACCACCGCCACCCCAATGCAGGGGCACCGCCCTGGTCACCGCGCGTCGACTACCGCCGCCCCTGCA
Source organism: Thinopyrum elongatum (assembly GCA_011799875.1). Lineage (NCBI taxonomy): Eukaryota > Viridiplantae > Streptophyta > Magnoliopsida > Poales > Poaceae > Thinopyrum > Thinopyrum elongatum. The sequence continues at coordinate 433,031,025 of CM022301.1, forward strand.
GCTCCTGCGATTTCCTCTGACGCACCACCAACCCCAGCCACCTTTTGCAGCTAGGCTCGCCGCCACCGCGGCGAGGTCCAGTGGCAGCAGCGACGAGGGAAGCCGGAGAAGGGAGGACTTCTGGCGACGCTAGGGTTTCACCCCCTATGTCCACGACCAACCGATCTAGCACCAAGAGAGTGAATCTCGGTATACAATTCAGTTTTAGTATTTTCTGATATTTTGGGTGTTGTTCGTGGCACCGATTTGGTGGCGGACACCGTGTTGGGCGGATAAATGTCTCCTTCCCACTAGTCTAGCTTGGTTGTGACTGTTGTGTCTGATGCAGCTAACACTAGGAACTAGTGTGCGGTGTTTTGGTTAGTCGAGTCTATATCTGATGATTTGGCATTCGATGTACGACATGCCTTGTCTATGGTGTCAGTGGTGGCGGTGTCAGATTTGTCTTGGTCGGTGGATCTCATGCTTTTATGTGCTCATGAAATTCTTCCAGGAAAGTATGGTGATAAATTAATGGTTCAAAAACCTATAAGGATCTACGCCCACCGTGCGTTCGACAATCTTAGGTTCTCATTAACTAGGGTGGTTTATACACCCTAAATGTATCTACCTCTCAGAACATTTTTGTGTTGGGGAACGTTGCATGGGAAACAAAAATTTTCCTACGCTCACCAAGATCGAATCTAGGAGATGACCATCTACGAGAGGAGAGATTGGATCTACATACCCTTGTAGATCACTAAGCGGAAGCGTTAAGAAATGTGGTTGATGTAGTCGAACGTCTTCGTGATCCAATCATGATCCGTCCCGCGAACTCCCGATCCAAGTGCCGAACGGACGGCACCTCCGCGTTCAACACACGTACGGCTTGATGACGCCTTCACCTCCTCGATCCAGCGAGCGATGGTGAAGTAGTAGCTCGAGTCCTCCGGCAGCACGACGGCGTGGTGGCGGTAGTGGTGGAGAAATCTCGGCAGAGCTTCGCTAAGCACTACGGAGAAGAAGAGGGATGCGAGGGAGAGGAGAGACAGCGTCGTGGCGTAGAGATGTGCTCCAGGGGTGCGGCTGCCCTCTCTCTACCTCTCTATATATAGGGGGGGAAGGAAGGAGAAGGAGGCGCCCTAGATCCAATCTAGGAGTGGCGGCCAAGGCAGATGGGGCCGCCCCCCTAGGGAAACCCTAGGGTGACTTGCCCCACAAGCCAGGTGGAGGGAACCCTAGATGGGGCGCCCCACCTCCCCTGGTAACGTGAGATGGGTTGAGAGGGGCGTTCAACCCCTTAGTGGGCTGGTTTGCCCCCTCCCCTTGGCCCATGAGGCCCCCCAACACTTGCCGGGACCCCCCGAAACCTTTTTCAGTCATGCTGGTCATCACCCAGTACCCCCGGAACACTTCCGGACTCCAATACCCTTCGTCCAATATATCGATCTTCACCTCCGGACCATTTCGGAGTTCCTCGTCATGTCCGGGATCTCATCTGGGACTCCGAACAACCTTCGGTAACCACCATAATGACTCAACTATACTTATATCGTCACCAAACGTTAAGTGTGTAGACCCTGCGGGTTCGAGAACTATGCAGACATGACCGAGACACCTCTACGGTCAATAACCAATAGCGGGACCTGGATGCCCATAATGGTTCCTATATATTCTATGAAGATCTTATCGGTCGAACCTCGATGTCAAGGATTCAGCTAATCCCGTATGTAGTTCCCTTTGTCTATCGGTATGTTACTTGCCCGAGATTCGATCGTCGGTATCTCCATACCTAGTTCAATCTCATTACCGGCAAGTCTCTTTACTCGTTCCGTAATACAAGATCCCGTGGCTAAACCATTAGTCACATTGCTTGCAAGCTTCTTGTGATGTTGTATTACCGAGTGGGCCCTGAGATACCTCTCCGTCATACGGAGTGACAAATCCCAGTCTTGATCCATGCCAACTCAACAGACACCCTCGGAGATACCTGTAGAGCACCTTTATAGTCACCCAGTTATGTTGTGACGTTTGGTACACACAAGGTACTCCTCCGGTGTTAGTGAGTTGCATGATCTCATGGTCATAGGAACATATACTTGACATGCAGAAAACGATAGCAATAAACTTGACACGATCATATGCTACGTTTATAGTTTGGGTCTTGTCCATCACATCATTCTCCTAATGATGTGATCCCATTATCAAATGACAACTCATGTCCATGGATAGGAAACCATAGCCATCTTTAATCAATGAGCTAGTCCGGTAGAGGCTTACTAGGGACATGTTGTTGTCTATGTATCCACACATGTATCTGAGTTTCCGATCAATACAATTCTAGCATGGATAATAAATGATTATCTTGAACAAGGAAATATGATAATAACCAATTTATTATTGCCTCTAGGGCATATTTCCAACAGTCTCCCACTTGCACTAGAGTCAATAATCTAGTTCACATCGCCATATGATTAACACTCATAGTTCACATCGCCATGTGACTAACACCCAAAGAGTTTACTAGAGTCAATAATCTAGTTCACATCACCATGTGATTAACACTCAATGAGTTCTGGGGTTTGATCATGTTATGCTTGTGAGGGAGGTTTTACTCAACGGGTCTGCAACATTCAGATCCGTATGTACTTCGCAAATCTCTATGTCATATTGAATATGCTGCTACCACGCTCCACTTGGAGCTATTCCAAATGGTTGCTCCACTATACATATCCGGTTTGCTACTCAGAGTCATCCGGATAGGTGTTAAAGCTTGCAATGACGTAACCCTTTACGCCGAACTCTTTATCACCTCCATAACCGAGAAACATTTCCTTATTCCTCAAAGGATAATTTTGACCGCTGTCCAGTGATCCACTCTTGGGTCACTTTTGTACCCCCTTGCCAGACACGTGGCAAGGCACGCCGTAGGTGCGGTACACAGCATGGCATACCGTATAGAGCCTATGGCTAAGGCATAGGGGACGACCTTCATCCTTTCTCTCCTTCTGCCGTGGTCGAGCTTTGAGTCTCACTCAACTTCACACCTTACCACTCAGGCAAGAACGCCTTCTTTGACTGATCCATTTTGAACTCCTTCAAAATCATGTCAAGGTATGTGCTCTGTGAAAGTCTTATCAGGCGTCTTAATCTATTTCTATAGATCTTGATGCCCAATATGTAAGCATTTTTACCCAGGTCTTCCTTGAAAAACACCATTCAAACAACCCTTTATGCTTTCCAAAAATTCTACATCATTTCCGATCAACAATATGTCATCCACATATACTTATCAGAAATGTTGTCGTGCTCCCACTCACTTTCTTGTAAATACAAGTTTCTTGTAAACTTTGTATAAACCCACAAGCTTCGATCACCTCATCAAAGCATATATTCCAACTCCAAGATGCTTGCTCCAGTCCATAGAAGGATCGCTGGAGCTTGCATACCCTTTAGCATCCTTAGGATCGACAAAACCTTCTGGTTGTATCACATACAACCTTTCCTCACGGAAACCGTTAAGGAAACTCTGTTTTGACATCCATCTGCTAGATTTCATAATCAAAAAATGCAGCAACTGCTAACACAATTCTGACGGACTCAAGCATCGCTACGGGTGAGAAAGTCTCATCATAGTCAACTCCTTGAACTTGTGAAAACCCCTTTGCCACAAGTCGAGCTTTACAGACGGTGACATTACCGTCTGCGTCCGTCTTCTTCTTGAAGATCCATTTATTCTGAATGGCCTTTCGCCCTTCAGGTAATACTTCAAAAGTCCACACTTTGTTTTCATACATGGATCCCATCTCGGATTTCATGGCCTCTAACCATTTGTCGGAATCCGAGCCCACCATCGCTTCTCCATAGCTCGTAGGTTCATCGTTGTCCAACAACATGACCTGTAAGACAGGGTTACCATACCACTCAGGAGTACGTATCCTTGTCGACCTACGAGGTTCGATAGTAACTTGATCCGAAACCTCATGATCACTATCATCAGCTTCCTCTTCAACTGTCGTAGGTGCCACAGAAACATCTTTCTGTGTTGTGCTACTTTCTGGTTGAAGTAAAGGTTCAACAACCTCATCAAGTTTTATCTTCGTCCCACTCAATTCTTTCGAGAGAAACTCTTTCTCGAGAAAGGACCCATTCTTAGTGACAAACACTTTGCCCTCAGATCTGAGATAGAAGGTATACCCAACCGTCTCTTTTGGATATCCTATGAAGACACATTTGTCCGCTTTGGGTTCGAGCTTTTCCGGCTGAAGCCTTTTGACATAAGCATCGCAGCCCCAAACCTTAAGAAACGACAACTTAGGTTTCTTGCCAAACCACAGTTCAGACGGTGTCATCTCCACAGACTTAGATGGTGCCCTATTAAAAGTGAATGTAGTTGTCTCTAATGCATAACCCCAAAATGATAGTGGCAGATCGGCAAGAGACATCATAGAACGCACCATATCCAATAAAGTACGATTACGACGTTCGGACACACCATTACGCTGTGGTGTTCCAGGTGGCGTCAACTATGAAACAATTCCACATTGTCTTGAGTGATTGCCAAACCCATAACTCAGATATTCTCCACTTCGATCATATCGTAGGAATTTGATCTTCTTGTTACGATGATTCTCAACTTCACTCTGAAATTGCTTGAACTTTTCAGACGTTTCAGACTTATGCTTCATCAAGTAAATATACCCATATCTACTCAAATCATCGGTGAAGGTGAGAAAGTAACGATATCCACCGCGCACGTCAACACTCATCGAGCCGCACACATCAGTATGTATGAGTTCCAACAAGTCAATTGCCCGTTCCATTGTTCCGGAAAACGGGGTTTTAGTCATCTTGCCCATGAGGCATGGTTCACATGTGTCAAGTGATTCAAAATCAAGTGACTCAAAAAGTCCATCAGCATGGAGTTTCTTCATGCTCTTTACACCAAAATGACCTAAGCGGCAGCGCCACAAGAAAGTGGTATTATCATTATCAACTCTACATCTTTTGGCCTCAATGTTATGAACATGTGTATCACTATGATCGAGATTCAAAAAACCATTCACCTTGGGTGCATGACCATAGAAGGTATTATTCATGTAAACAAAATAACCATTATTCTTTGACTTAAATGAATAACCGTATTGCAATAAACACGATCCAATCATGTTCATGCTCAACGCAGACACCAAATAACATTTATCTAGGTTCAACACTAATCTCAAAGGTAGAGGGAGCGTGCGATGGTGATCACATCAACCTTGGAAACACTTCCAACACACATCGTCACCTCGCCCTTAGCTAGTCTCCGTTTATTCCGTAGCTTTTGTTTCGAGTTACCAATATTAGCAACTGAACCGGTATCTAATACCCAGGTGCTACTAGGAGTACTAGTAAGGTACACATCAATAACACGTATATCAAATATACTATTGTTGAAGTTCCCAACCTTCTTATCTATTGGGGTAGTTCCGCTACCAGTGACCGTTCCCCTTACAATAGAAGCACTTAGTCTCGGGTTTAGGTTCAACCTTGGGTTTCTTCACTGGAGCGGCAACTAGCTTGCCATTCATGAAGTTTCCCTTCTTGCCCTTGCCCTTCTTGAAACCAGTGGTCTTGTTAACCATCAACACTCGATGCTCCTTCTTGATTTCTACCTTCGCGGCCTTAAGCACCACGAACATCTCCGGGATCATCTCTATCCCTTGCATGTTATAGTTCATCACGAGGCTCTAGCAGCTTGGTGATAGTGACTAGAGAACCCTGTCAATCACTATCTTATCTGGAAGATTAGCTCCCACTTGATTCAAGCGATTGTAGCACCCAGACATTCTGAGCACATGCTCACTGGCTGAGCTATTCTCCTCCATCTTGTAGGCAAAGAACTTGTCAGAGGTCTCATACCTCTCAACACGGGCATGAGCCTGAAATACCAATTTCAGCTCTTAGAACATCTCATATGTTCCATGGTGTTCAAAACGCCTTAGGAGCCCCTATTCTAAGTCGTAAAGCATGGCGCACTAAACTATCAAGTAGTAATCAGAACGTGTCTGCCAGATGTTCACAACATCCACAGACGACGCTAAAGGGATTGGCACACCGAGCGGTGCATCAAGGACATAAGCCTTCTGTGCAGCAGTGAGGACGATCCTCAGACTACGGACCTAGTCCGCATAATTGCTTACAATATCTTTCAACTTAGTCTTTCTCTAGGAACGTATTAAAACTGGGAGCTATAGCGCGAGCTATTGATCTACAACATAAATTTGCAAAGGTAACTTAGACTATTGTTCATGATAAATGAGTTCAATTAATCGTATTACCTAAGAACTCCCACTCAAATCAACATCCCTCCAGTTGTCCGAGTGTAACATGATCCAAATTCACCAACCCAAGTCCGATCATCGCGTGAGATGAGGTGGTTTCAATGGTGAACATCTCCATGTGATCATATCTACTATATGACTCACATTCGACCTTTCGGTCTCTTGTGTTCCGAGGCCATGTCTGTACATGCTAGTCTCGTCAAGTTTAACTCGAGTGTTCCGCATATGCAAAACTGGCTTGCACCCGTTGTATGTGAACGTAGAGTCTATCACACCCGATCATCACGTGGTGCTTCGAAACGACAAACTTTCGCAACGGTGCACACTTGGGGAGAACACAATTTTATCTTGAAATTTTAGTGAGGGATCACCTTATAATGCTACCGTCGTCCTAAGAAAAATAAGACGCATAAAAGGATTAACATCACATGCAAATCATAAGTGACATGATATGGCCATCAACTTGTGCTTTTGATCTCCATCTCCAAAGCACCGGCATGATCTCCATCGTCACCGGCATGACACCATGATCTCCATCATCGTGTCGCCATTGGGGTTGTCATGCCAACCATGCTTCTACCACTATTGCTACCGCTTAGCAATAAAGTAAAGCATTACATAGCGCTTAATGATTGACACGCAGGTCATACAATAATTAAAGACAACCCTATGGCTCCTGCCGGTTGCCGTATGCATCGACATGCAAGTCGATATAAACTATTACAAATATGATCATCTCATACAACAAATATATTTCATCATGTCATTGGCCATATCATATCACAACATACCCTGCAAAAACAAGTTAGACGTCCTCTAATTGTTGTTGCATATTTTACATGGCTGCTATGGGTATCTAGCAAGAACGATTCTTACCTACGCAAAGCCACAACGGTGATATGCAAGTTGCTATTTAACCTTCTATAAGGACCGCCCTTGTCGAATCCGATTCAACTAAGGTGGGAGAGACAGTCACCCGCCAGCCATCTTTATGCAACAAAGTCACATGTCAGTCGATGGAACCGGTCTCATGTACGTGGACATGTAAGGTTGGTTCGGGCCGCTTCATCCCACAATACCGCCGAATTAAGAAAAGACCAAGGAAGGAAGCAATCTGAATATCAACACCCACAAACTCCTTTGTGTTCTACTCGTGATGTCATCTACACATAGACCTAGCTCTGATACCACTGTTGGGGAACGTTGCATGGGAAACAAAAAATTTCCTACGCTCACCAAGATCCAATCTAGGAGATGACCATCTACGAGAGGAGAGATTGGATCTACATACCCTTGTAGATCACTAAGCAGAAGGTTAAGAAACGCGGTTGATGTAGTCGAACATCTTCGCGATCCAATCATGATCCATCCCGCGAACTCTCGATCCAAGTGCCGAACGGACGGCATCTCCGCGTTCAACACACGTACGGCTTGATGATGCCTTCACCTCCTCGATCCAGCGAGCGATGGTGAAGTAGTAGCTCGAGTCCTTCGGTAGCATGACGGCGTGGTGGCGGTAGTGGTGGAGAAATCTCGGCAGAGCTTCGCTAAGCACTATGGAGAAGAAGAGGGATGCGAGGGAGAGGAGAGGCAGCGCCGTGGCGTAGAGATGTGCTCCAGGGGTGCGGCTGCCCTCTCTCTACCTCTCTATATATAGGGGGGAAGGGAGGAGGAGGAGGCGCCCTAGATCCAATCTAGGAGTGGCGGCCAAGGCAGATGGGGCCGCACCCCTAGGGAAACCCTAGGGTAACTTGCTCCCCAAGCTAGGTGGAGGGAACCCTAGACGGGGCGCCCCACCTCCCCTGGTAATGTGAGATGGGGTGAGAGGGGCGTTCAGCCTCTTAGTGGGCTGGTTTGCCCCCTCCCCTTGGCCCATGAGGCCCCCCAACACTTGCTGGGACCCCCCGAAACCCCTTTCGGTCATGCTGGTCATCACCCGGTACCCCCAGAACACTTTCGGACTCCAATACCCTTCGTCCAATATATCGATCTTCACCTCCGGACCATTCCGGAGTTCCTTATCATGTCCAGGATCTCATCCGGGACTCCGAACAACCTTCGGTAACCACCATAATGACTCAACTATACTTATATCATCACCAAACATTAAGTGTGTAGACCCTGCGGGTTCGAGAACTATGCAGACATGACCGAGACACCTCTACGGTCAATAACCAATAGCGGGACCTGGATGCCCATAATGGTTCCTACATATTCTATGAAGATCTTATGGGTCGAACCTCGATGTCAAGGATTCAGCTAATCCCGTATGTAGTTCCCTTTGTCTATCGGTATGTTACTTGCCCGAGATTCGATCGTCGGTATCTCCATACCTAGTTCAATCTCGTTAACGGCAAGTCTCTTTACTCGTTCCATAATACAAGATCCCGTGGCTAAACCATTAGTCACATTGCTTGCAAGCTTCTTGTGATGTTGTATTACCGAGTGGGCCCTGAGATACCTCTCCGTTATACGGAGTGACAAATCCCAGTCTTGATCCATGCCAACTCAACAGACACCCTCGGAGATACCTGTAGAGCACCTTTATAGTCACCCAGTTACGTTGCGACGTTTGATACACACAAGGTACTCGTCCGGTGTCAGTGAGTTGCATGATCTCATGGTCATAGGAACATATACTTGACATGCAGAAAATGATAGCAATAAACTTGACACGATCATATGCTACGTTTATAGTTTGGGTCTTGTCGATCACATCATTCTCCTAATGATGTGATCCCGTTATCAAATGACAACTCATGTCCATGGCTAGGAAACCATAGCCATCTTTGATCAACGAGCTAGTCCGGTAGAGGCTTACTAGGGACATGTTGTTGTCTATGTATCCACACATGTATCTGAGTTTCCGATCAATACAATTCTAGCATGGATAATAAATGATTATCATGAACAAGTAAATATGATAATAACCAATTTATTATTGCCTCTAGGGCATATTTTGAACATTTTGCATAGTTGTTGTCCTCTAAACTTCCCAAAGTGAATGAAAACTAATGGGGCCGACAATGGTTTCTAAAGAATTGTAATTTGGTCTTGCTATTCTGCAGGTATAACATCCTATTAAAATAAAAAAATAGATTCATTCAAAACATCAAAGGACAAGGCTAGCTGCCAGAGCTGGGCCCCTTGGGAGGTCCAGGAAACCCACACAGTTGGATGAAGCGACCCAAGGAGGGGGGGGTGCCCATAGGGCATACGTTTCACCTAACCTCCTTGGTTTTTTCATAAATGTTGTCCTACATACGTACCAACATAGCCATATGGGGTGGACCCACATGGTTGGTTCAGGCGACCCAAGGAGGGGGCCACGCCAGAAGATCACTATTCACTCATATGCCTACATTTTCCATGAATGTCGCCCTCATTAATATACTACTTGATACTTGACAGCTGTTGGGTATTTGCTGCTCTCGTTTACATTTCTATGAAGATACAACAATCACCATCTCACCATTATCATCGCTAATAATAAATTATGTTGAGCGAGTATTTGTTCCAAGTGTGGTTGAATTGACAACTCAACTGTCGAAACTTATAAATGTTCTCTAAATCTCACCATGTAGAATATAATTTAGGCATGTAATACTTCACAATGAAGACTGGTGAGATCCCTTGCACTTGGAGGATATCCATGGGAAACTCATAAATCCCTTCAAAACCTTTGAGTCTAATTCGTATGGTACAAGTTTGGTCTTCTCTAATTTTTCTTCCGGGTACATTCGAACGATGTAGCTTTTGCTTTCTTAGAAAATGTTGTTGCATGTATGTTTTAGTTTGCACAGGTGTGCTCCAATTACTTTCTCAATAAAGTAGAACCATATTGTAAAATAAGTCCCAAATCAATTGTTCTTTAACACATGGCTTATGTTAAGTTTTATAGTAGTTAGGGTTGTGATTGTATTTTGTTTGTTCCCTCAAAAAGTAATTTGCGCTATGTGTATTCCACTGAAAATAATTTTCTCACCATTTTGTTGGGTTTCAAGGCAACTTATGCTCAATGCCAAGCACACAAAAACCTCACATAAAGAAACGAGGGTTTGGTTGCTCACGTGAGTGACTTCGATTAGATAAAAGAACAGAAAAAATGTCAGACTAGGTGTTTTTCTATGATTTTCTGGTAGATTTGTCTTTAATCATTTCGGGGAATTTAGCAAAGTTTACTAGAACAAGAGCAACATCCATTGATTTGGCTTAAGCTGCAACACAAAGTTAAAGCTTAACATGGCTTCCTAATAAATAAAGTAATGCCATATGTGGAGAATTTCCTTCGGATATGACACAGTAATTGCGGTACTGAAGTAAGAAAGATGAAGAGTATTGCTAAATGCTTGAAGAACTTCCAATGCTTCTACTTGCACAATGGAGTAATTTATGCTCACAACACCATTTTCATCAAAAGCATAACAAGCGATGTTTTCATTGCCATATCACGGTTGCACGATACTACACAATCAGACACAATTTCTTTATGCAAACAAAAAAATTCCTTGATTATTTATTAGCATATTTTTTATCATTATGAATAATCAAATGTGTCATAGAGTCTGTACTCATCATATGTAACAACTATAAAAGACCAACAGCTATGCGTAGAGAATAGTAAACATAGAGGTGATCTTGGTTACTAATTACTTTTACAATCTCTCTATCCAGCTAAAAAAAACAAGCAAGCCTGCTAACCAGGGGTAAATTATATAGGATCAGCACCCGAGGTGCGATCATGTGATCTGGTGATCCGGAGCATTGGATGGAGATCTTATGGTACAGATCGAGTGAGGTGGACACATACTAGACATTTTCACAAGCACCCTCCACATAACAAATATTGCAACTGCGCTCCCCTTGCCTGTCGCCTGTAACACCCCCAGTGTCATGCTACAGTAATCCCTCTTAATTATGCTAAGTCACTTTGCTTAACAGTGCTTGATCACTTGGGTTCAAATCTCTTTTCAAATTCCACCTCTGAAATCAATTCAAATTTAAAGTGAGAATTTAAATTCACAAACATGATTGGAAAATAGTTCACCTTTTAGAAAATATTCCAAAACAAATATTGGTGAAGAAAAATAACTTTACTTGTTTGCTCATTTGGGCTCTAGCATTTAAAATAGGGCCAAAACAATATTTTAAGTGCTTTTCTAAAATTATGAAAAATCCAAACTTTTTCAATTGCCTCAAAAACTTTTGTGACGATGTCTAAAATTGCAAAATAATTATTGGCCCAAGTTTCATATTTTATAAAACTAATTTACTATTAAAAATAATTGCAAAACAGAATAAATAAAAGAAAACAGAAAAAGAAATGAAAAAGAAAATAAAACCTTACCTGTGCCTGGGCCTTAGGCCACAGGGACAGGACCAAACAGGCCTAGCCCACCCCCTCGGTCGCCTTCAACCTCGCTACAGTTACCGACCGAGGGCACGCGCGTGCCCGCGCCAGTCCCCGACGAACCACCTCGTCGGCCGCACCGCACGGAGGATAAGGACGCCACCATAGCCCCCTCGGCCTCGTCCTTCCCCCTTGAGATCTTTTCCTCCACTCCCTCGCTCTCTGTCGTGGAATTGTCACGGCAGATGTCCTAGCATGAGGACTTAGGTGTGGAGCCATCGCAACGAGGTTAGCTTGAAGGGGTTAAAACAGGACAAGGGACACAGAGTTTACCCTGGTTCGGCCCCTCTCAACGAGGTAAAGGCCTACTCCTGCTTTAGGTTGTATTGCTTGGGTTTTGATTACCAGGGAGCGAATATGCTTGACCTAGTTCTCGACTTCTTCTCTCACCCTAAACCGCCGCCGGGTCACCCGTTTATATACACAGGCTGATGCCCGGCGGCTTACAGAGTCCCGGCCGGCTCATACACAACGTGTCCGGCTCGGTAACAGAACTACACTTTCCTTAACGTATAAGTTAAACATATGGCGGTTTACGCCCGCGGGCCTCAAGTCTCGTCCGGGTCTTGGGCCTTCAATAAGCTTGCTTCATGAACCGCCATCTCTTCTTGGGCCTCATCATTATGAACCGCCAGTGGCATGACCCGGCCCCTCCTGGGCGGGTCATACCCAATAGCTATATTCCCAACATTAGGCCCCAGGTTGATGTGAACTTGTTCATATCAATCTTCAACACTTAGAAAAAATCCTTCCTCATCTGTCCTCGCGAGATCTCATAACCCGCCATGACGTCATCTCCTGAAATTTCGGTAACCCGCCGTGATGTCATCTCACATTTAATATCACACGAGGCCCAAATCTTAATATGTCGTCACTTTAATGAATCTCCGAAAATCGAGGCGTCTGTGCTGTCACATATCCATTTTTCAATCTCCTCGATTTTCATGCATGCCACTTATCCTTTCTGCCTTATAAATAGAGCCAGGGGTCCCTTTCACTTTTCCCCCTTGCCTCCTCGTCTTCATCCTCTTCCTCATGACGCTTCCAGCGCCCGAGCTCCGCCGCCGCCGTCGACTTTCGTCACTTCCTCAACTGCGGCCGCTGCATCAACCTGAACCGACCTGAGTTCGTTCGCACACCTCCGCTGTTCAACAGCTCCAGTAAGTTAGTCCCTTTCTCTCACTGTAGATCCCATTAGGGTTTCTGCGAGTTCGTCGGAGTTCATCTCCGTTCTTCCCTAGATCATATAGTTTTTGGTCCAAGTGTAGTACCAATCTTGTGCGGTAGCAGTTTGGCACTTGTTTTTAATATCTAAACGCCTCCCCTCTATAGAAGATCTCATCTGAGCATGTGAACTGCCCTGCTGCCGCCTCCTTATTTTTAGAATTTTCCTTCATTATCTGAACTGCTATAGATCCAAAATTATAACATCGACCTGTGAAAACTGTTTGTCCAACACTTAGCAATCTTTCCGCTTCACAGATCTGAAAATCAATGATTGTGCGGGCGGCTTAACTCATAAATCGTAAGCCGCTAGGTACCATTAGTCCCCTTTTAAGCCGCCAACATGTGTACTATCTTCTGACTTAATCAACCTTTATAGCACTTACTTTCCGATCATTTATCCGGCTTAACAGCATAATCTTAAACCGACAATATTTTCTTTTTAGGCCTTCATCCTCAAAATGAGCAAAACTGTCACCTCATGCAACTGGGTTGCTTCCACTGTCACGGAAGAGATCCTTAATGAATTTGTGAACGAAGGCATCCTGGCTAAAAAGAGCGTGATCCATTGGAGAGTCCCGGGAATCGATACCACTCCTGAACCAAAAGAAGGTGAAGTTGTAGTTTTCACGGATCACATGCTTCGGGGGTTTACTCCACCCGACTCAAAATTCTTTCGTGATGTGCTGCACTTCTTTCAACTTCATCCACAAGATATTGGGCCCAACTCTGTTTCAAACATCTGCAACTTCCAAGTTTTCTGCGAAGTATATCTTTAACAGGAACCCACTGTAGAGCTGTTCAGGGAATTCTATTACTTGAACCGCCAGACTGAGTTCACAAATGGACCCAGCCTAGAACTGGGCGGCATTTCAATCCAGAGGAGCAAAGAAGCTACTTTCCCAGCCGCCGCACTTCCCAGTCATCCCAAGGACTGGAACCAGACTTGGTTTTACTGCCAAGATACATCTCCAGAAGGTGAAAATCCCTTGCCGGGTTATCGTCAGAACCGGCTTAGCAACAGGCACCCCCTCCCTGACCGGATCAGCACAGCAGAACGAGCCAAATATATGCCCATTTTTGGAAAAATTAGAGCCTTAATGGCCAATGGCTTAACTGGAGTTGACCTAGTTCAATGCTGGGTCGGATGGAGAATATTACCTTTAAGCCGCCAGACCGGCTTAATGTGCGAGTATACCTGTGACGTTAAAGACCCACAACGCCACAGCCGAGTGCAATTAGACGACGAGAGCCTCAACAAGATGGTCAAGACACTGCTGAACGAAAGCTTGGCTACTTGCAGCAAGATGGGGCTGAACCCCTTTTGCACCCTCAACAAGCCGCCAGCTGTGAGTATTTGTGAACAGTTTTCATTAACAAATTATCTGTCAATCTGCCTTTTCATTCTTACTTGAATTTTTGCAGGCTGACTCCCCCTTCTGGAAAAATAAGCTTCAAGATAAGCCGGTCAAGAAGACCAGGACCAAGAACTTGGCTAAGAAAACTGCCAAGAAAAAATCAGAAGTAGTTGACCCGTTTGCTCTTGATGAAGAGTCGGAGGTAGAACTTGATTCTCTTGGCTCCTTTTTTGTACATCTTATTAACAATGACCATTATCAGGATGATGCGGAAGCCAGCCGTGCAGATGATGACGAGGTAATTATCATTCCCTCCGGCTCAGAACCTCTGCCAACACAGAAAACTCGACAAGCAAGCCGGAAAGTAAGGTTTTCTCACCCTTTAGCTTACTTGGATCCCAACTTTATTTTGAAGAAGCAGCAGCATGAAGCTCGTCGCATGACCCGGAACAGTGGTGGTGGGATTCTTTCTTCCGGCTTACCAAACACGCCGGTTCCTCGCAAGCGTCGTCCCGAGGTCTCACATATTTCCGACTTAGCTTACCCCAAGGCAGGTTTCTTCCTTCAACCTCTTAATCCGTCTGATTCAAACTATTAGGGAACATCTCACTCCTCCTCTGGCGACTCAACAGGAACTCAAATCCCGGCCTTCAAGACCGTGCCTGGGTAAGGGTGCATTCAATCAGTCGAAACTTCATGCTTAATCAATATGCTGACATCTTTGTATTTTATTTTTCAGTGGTATGGCCAAGCCCAGCAAGAAGGTGAAATTGAACAAACCGGCTGAAGACTCCAACCCTTCTGAGTCGGAAAAACAATTGCCGGAAACCTCTTATCCAACCGCTGAGGCCACTATTGATAACCTACCACCAGAAGAGCACCTTGTCACTATGGACACCGTGAATGTTGATCCAGAAATTGCTAAACCGCCCAGCCCCACGCAGCCGACTCAAGAAACTGAAGATGTCATAATCACTGGGACGGCTTATGCAGCACCAGGTAATCCCATCGTCTTATCCAAGCACAGCGCCAAAGAAGAATTTTCTGCTGTTGATAAGGGCAAGTGGAATGTGGACTTGGAAGGCTATGCCCAGTTCAATGCTCAGGAGATTTATTCAGGCAACCTAAACCGCCTTCACACCAGCCGTGATTTTGAAGCCAGCTTGGTCAACCTTATGAAGGAACGTTTTGAGGTAACCACTATCATCTTGTCCATATATCTCTGCCAGCCGCCAAGTCTATTGGGTATGATAGAATTGAATGTACTGTAGACTTCAGATAGCCTCTTTAATCTTTCATTACTGTCATAGCGCTTTAGAGTTGCAGAGTCAAAACAAGTAGCCCTCAAGGGCCGGCTTAAGCTGCACAGCTAAAACCGGGACTTCAAATTGTAGTTCTCAAGTTTGCATATGTATCCCCCAAGGGCCGGCTTATTCAGCATCAATAAGCTGGAACCTATCACCATAATTGTGAATAAAATCCAAGTATGTAACCCCCATGAATCGGCTATAGTTATAATAGTGTAGTCGAGTCATCATATAACTGTCTTGAAGAAAAGAGCAATGTGCATTAGCCCCCAAGTGCCAAGTAAAATACTTGTATTATGCTTGGGACTTACAATAGGATGATCATCGGAATGTCATACTGCCTGCCTTTTTATGTGACAGGCTGAATTGGACATGAAGGAATCTCAAGTCAGTGATCTAAGGCAAAATATTCAGACCCAGCAATCTGAGACTTCCAAGGCCAAATCAGCACTGAAGACTGCTTTGGAAAATATTAAAAAACTAAAAAAGGACTTCAGTGCTGAGAAAAACAGCTGGGAAACCGAGAAGGCAGCTCTACAAAAAAGAGCAGAAGATGCTGAGGCCGCCCTTAAGCCGGTTACTGATGAGTTATCCGGCTTAAAACATCAAATCAATAGCATGACAGCCGCCATCTTTGGTAAGTGATAATATATTTCAATCTTTCATCATCCATGCCTTGAACAATTACTCAGCCGGTTTATCAATCTCTTTGGTAATGCAGGCTCCAGAATCTCCCACTTTGGCTTAGACATGCGCATGTGGCTGAAAGCTGCCTACACCCTTATAGAGCAATTGTACACTGGCGCTCAACGAGCTATTGCTGCCTCCTCCCATAAGAAGCAACCGCCTTCCCTCATCAAGGAAACGTTGGAGAAACTATCCGTGCTACCACAAAGAGTTGAAGAATTGAAACGTTCAGCCGCTAGAGATGGCGCCATTACGGTCTTAAGCCGGGCAAAGGCATGGCAATCAGAGCTTGACCTGGCAGAACTGGCCACCGGTTGCCCGAGTTTAAAAGAAGATGGGTCTCCCTTCAGTGCTGAGGACTTCACAAAAATAGTAAGGGAGATGCGTCCCTTTTCAAGCAAATTGGCCCAAGAGACTGATCTTTCCAAATATCACCCGGCTTATGATGCTGAAAATACCAAAGTGAAGGTGCCGATGTATGAGGTCGTGGACCTTATCCCGCCAACGCATAAGCACACCTTCGCTCCTGATATTGACCTGTCAACCCTTATAGATGATAAAGCTGTTTTCAATGCTTTGACTGGGATCGATTGGTCACCGCCTAACTTCCAGACGACAGAGGAGGAAGAAGAACCAGCGCAGGATGACCCGGAAGCCTCAACCCGCCAAGAATAACCATATGAATTCATGAGCCGGTGCTAGTCATAGCGTTGTGATGCTACATATGAAAAACACTTGTCCTTTTGGGCCTTCAGATGCCTTGTAATAGGCTAGTTTAAACAATTCCGCTCTGTCACGCCATCGTGCGTGTTTTATTCGCATAACAATGCTGATCCATCATTTAAAGATCCGCCACTTATGCTTCTTAGTACCATCAACGATGCAAGGTAGTTTAATCATTTGTTCCTGCACATAAACAGATAACAAGTGTCCTGGCGGTTTACCCCAGGGCGGGTGACAACACCTCTTTACAAAAACCACTGATGACTAAACAATTCATGATCAGGGCCGGCTTATCAAGACCTCATATAACAAGAAAATAAACATCACACCTGTGATGTTTAGGCACATTACTGTCTTATCATGTCAGCAAGGGTAACAGCCCAGACAGAACACAATGGCCTGTACAATTTTATTCATACTGCCGACTTATCACGCCATCGCAGCCAGGGTTAACATCCCAAAGCTTAGAGCACAATACTCAAGCAAATAATTATTATACACTGGCGACTTAAAGTCCAAAGCCAGGCCGGGTTAATAAACTCCGGATAAGTTCATATATAAACCATAAGGCAACATAGCCCTCATCGGTTTTTCAATCATGTATTAACATGTCACAAGAGATGAACCTCAAAAAATGTTCAAAATCAAATATAATTTAAAACCCAAGGCTTTCATAGGCCGCCAAGCCTCAAAATCAAGTGCCGTTCAAGGGCCGCACAGCCGCTGAATTAAACCTTCATTCAAACCTTGTAAGCCGGGCCTCACATGATCAATCGCCGTTTTAACCTTAACAAGTTCAGGGTCTATAAGATTGACTGTCAAGAGTACGGCGAGTCATTCCAGGATTACCTGGGTGGAGTGGCAAACTTACAAAGGCAGGATAACCCAGATGTTTTGGTGAATACACCTGGCGTCCAAGCCTATTACAAGGGTCAACAAAGCTCTGTCCATTAACAGAGCCCCCATGTAATATTTCATTCCAGGAGTATAAGCCGGATCAGCTGGGTAGTCATAGCTATGCTCAATGAGCAGGAAGCCCCCAAGTGATTAGATGAAGTCATAATAGACTCATATTCTTTATAAATGAAACGACAGGGGCCCTGAATTCAGGGATGCCGGCTTTATTATATTCATCATAATATATGCATTGACAAGGTATGTACATCATAAGAGCCGGTGGCTCAGGTGTAATAAGGCCGAAGATGAGCAATATTCCACGGCCGGTGGGTTTCCTCCTCCGACGTGCGTGAGTCCTTGTGGTCTCGAACATCGATAAGGTAGTATGACCCGTTGTTCAGATTTTTGCTGACCACAAAGGGTCCTTCCCAAGGTGGGGATAGCTTGTGCATATCAGTTTGATCCTGGATAAGCTGGAGCACCAAATCGCCTTCTTGAAAGGTCCTGGTTTTAACCCGACGTCTATGATAACGGTGCAGATCCTGCTGGTAAATCGCCGAACGAGCCGCCGCCAGGTCACGCTCCTCATCCAACAGGTCAATAGCATCCTGACGTGCTTTTTCATTATCAGCTTCAACATAAGCCGCCACACGGGGCGAGTTATGACGGATGTCACTAGGGAGAACCGCCTCTGCTCCATAAACCATGAAGAAAGGCGTGTAACCCGTAGATCTGTTGGGGGTGGTATTGATGCTCCATAACACTGAGGGTAATTCCTCTACCCAACAGCCCGACGTCCTCTGCAAAGGGACCATAAGCCGGGGTCTGATACCTCTCAAGATTTCTTGATTGGCTCTTTCAGCTTGACCGTTAGACTGAGGATGAGCCACTGATGACACATCAAGCCGGATATGCTCTTGTTGACAGAACTCTTTCATTGCACCCTTAGACAGATTAGTACCATTATCAGTAATGATACTATGAGGGTATCCAAAACGAAAGACCACCTTCTTGATAAATTGAACCACAGTTGCTGCATCACATTTGCTGACCGGCTCAGCTTCAACCCACTTTGTAAACTTGTCAACAGCTACCAGGAGATGAGTCTTTTTGTCCTTGGACCCTTTAAAAGGCCCAATCATATCCAGCCCCCAGACTGCAAACGGCCAAGTAATTGGAATCATCCTTAATTCTTGAGCCAGTACATGAGCTCGTCTGGAAAATTTCTGACAGCCATCACATTTACTGACCAGATCTTCTGCATCAGCGTGAGCTGTCAGCCAATAAAACCCGTGACGAAAAGCTTTAGCAACCAGAGGTTTAGAGCCGGCATGATGACCGCAATCTCCTTCATGAATCTCCCTTAAAATTTCACGGCCCTCCTCAAGCGAAACGCATCGTTGAAACACCCCTGTAACACTGCATCTATGCAACTCCCCATTGACAATAGTCATTGACTTAGACCTCCGGGTTATTTGCCTGGCCAAGGTTTCATCCTCAGGTAACTCACCCCGGGTCATATAAGCCAAATATGGAACAGTCCAATCAGGAATAACATGGAGAGCTGCCACCAACTGTGCTTCCGGGTCAGGGACTGCAAGATCTTCCTCCATAGGCAATTTAACTGATGGATTATGCAAAACATCGAGGAAAATATTAGGGGGTACCGGCTTACGCTGAGACCCCAGCCGGCTTAAAGCATCAGCAGCTTCATTTTTCCTATGATCAACATGCTCCACTTGATAACCTTTGAAATGACCAGCAATAGTATCAACCTCTCGGTGATAAGCCGCCATGAGTGGATCCTTTGAATCCCAAGTTCCTGACACCTGCTGAGCCACTAAGTCTGAGTCGCCAAAACACATCACCCGGCTTAAATTCATCTCTTTAGCGATCCGAAGACCATGGAGTAAAGCTTCATACTCAGCTGCATTGTTAGTACAAGGGAACATCAACCTTAACACATAACAGAATTTATCACCTCGCGGGGAAGTTAATATAACTCCAGCCCCTGAGCCTTCCAACTGCCTGGACCCATCAAAATGAATGGTCCAATATGTATTGTCCGGCTTATCCTCAGGCATCTGCAGCTCCGTCCAGTCATTGATGAAATCCACAAGTGCTTGAGATTTTATAGCCGTTCGAGGCATATACTTCAAGCCATGGGGTCCAAGCTCAATAGCCCACTTAGCGATCCTTCCTGTGGCTTCTCTGTTTTGAATAATATCCCCCAAGGGAGCAGAACTAACCACAGTGATGGGATGACCGAGGAAATATTGCTTCAACTTGCGACTAGCCATGAACACGCCGTAAACCAATTTCTGCCAATGTGGGTATCTCTGTTTGGATTCGATGAGCACCTCACTGACATAATAAAGCGGCCTTTGAGTCGGATACTCCTTGCCTGATTCTTTCCTTTCAACCACAATTGCCACACTGACAGCTCTATTGTTTGCAGCCACATATAAAAGTAAGGGCTCCTTCTCAATAGGAGCTGCAACAACCGGCGGCTCAGCCAGCTGTTTCTTAAGAGACTCAAATGCCTCATTGGCAGCATCACTCCAGACAAAGTTATCTGTCTTCTTCATCATTTGATACAAAGGGATAGCCTTTTCTCCCAGCCGGCTGATAAACCGGCTCAAAGCTGCAATCCGACCTGCCAACCGCTGGACGTCATTGATACATGCCGGTTTAGCCAAAGAAGTGATAGCCTTAATTTTCTCTGGGTTAGCTTCAATGCCTCTCTCAGAAACCAGGAAACCCAATAGTTTGCCTGCTGGCACGCCAAAGACGCATTTGGCCGGGTTAAGCATCATTTTATAGACCCGGAGATTGTCGAAGGTTTCTTTCAAATCATCTATCAAAGTCTCTCTCTTCCTGGATTTCACAACGGTATCATCCACATAAGCGTGAACATTTCGTCCGATTTGGTCATGGAGACAATTCTGAACGCACCGTTGGTAAGTCGCCTGGGCACTCTTGAGCCCAAAGGGCATAGACACATAGCAGAAGGCTCCAAAGGGAGTGATGAAAGTTGTCTTCTCCTGGTCCTTAACTACCATTTTAATCTGGTGATACCCAGAGTAAGCATCCAAAAAGCTCAAATGCTCACAACCCGCCGTAGCATCAATAATCTGATCAACACGAGGGAGAGCAAAAGGGTCAGCCGGACAGGCCTTATTAAGGTCTGTATAATCCACACACATACGCCAAGTGCCGTTTTTCTTAAGCACCAGCATCGGGTTAGCTAACCACTCAGGATGAAAACCCTCAATGATGAATCCAGCGGCTAAGAGCCGGGCCACTTCTTCACCAATTGCCTTGCGCCTTTCTTCATTGAAACAATGAAGAAACTGCTTGACCGGTTTAAATCTTGGATCAACATTAAGAGTGTGCTCAGCGAGTTCCCTCGGTACACCTGGCATGTCGGAAGGTTTCCATGCGAAGATGTCCCGGTTCTCACGGATGAACTCGATGAACGCGTTTTCCTATTTTGGATCCATGTTGGCACTTATACTGAACCGTTTGGATGAGTCACCAGGAACAAAATTGACCAACTTAGTGTCATCTGCCGACTTAAATTCTAACAGGGGGTCATTCTCTGTAGTTGGCTTCTTCAAAGGTGTCATATCCACCGGGTCAACATTATCCTTATAAAACTTCAACTCTTCGGTGGCACAGGCCGACTCAGCATACGCAACATCACCCTCTTCACAATCCAGAGCTATCTTCCTATCACCGTGCACCGTGATGGTGCCCTTATGACCCGGCATTTTAAGCTGTAAATAAACATAACAAGGCTGTGCCATGAACTTGGCGTAAGCCGGCCGCCTGAACAAGGCGTGATACGGGCTTTTGATCTTGACCACCTCAAATGTTAATTTTTCAACTCTAAAATCACGGTCATATCCAAAGGCTACCTCCAGGGTTATCTTACCCACTGGATATGCTGACTTACCAGGCACCACCCCATGGAAAACAGTAGAAGATGTCTGAAGATCTTTGTCAGACAGATTCATGCGACGAAAAGTATCATAATAAAGGATATTGATACTACTGCCCCCATCCATGAGTACTTTTGTAAGCTTATATCCTCCTACCTGAGGAGCCACCACCAATGCCAACTGATCTGGATTATCAACCCGAGGCGGGTGGTCCTCACGACTCCATACGATGGTCTGCTCAGACCACTTTAAATAACGAGGTACTGCCGGCTCAACCGAGTTTACTGCTCTCTTATGGAGCTTCTGATCCCGCTTACATAAACTTGTGGTGAAAACATGGTACTGTCTACTATTCAACTGCTTTGGGTTACTCTGATAACCGGACTGCTGTTGCTGATTCCCTTGACCAGATTGCTGATTAAAGCCACCTTGATTGCCTTGGCCCTGAAAGCCAGAGTTTGAACCGCCACCACCAAAGCCAGGCCCATGAGAGCCGGGTCCTGAACCGCCATTCGGGCCATGATTGTTCTGGAAAAAATTGGAATTCCTATATTCCTTCGTGATGAAGCAATCCTTCCACAGACGAGTGGCCGGCTTCTCGTGCGTACTATGCTTTGGACAAGGCTGATTCATCATTGCCTCAAGGTTAAATTTTGGCCCCCCAAACCGGGTCGGTTTTCCCTTGCGACACTGATTATTATTCTGCGTATTGGTGTTAGCCACAAAGTCTAAGCTGCCATCAGCCTTGCGCTTACCATTGCCGCCTTGACCTGCTGGGTTATGCTGCTGCCCTTTCGCATTGCTGCTTCTTTTTCCCTTCCCCGGCTTCTCATCATCAGACTCGGGGTCCTTGGTACTATCAGAGTCGGCATACTTGACGAGAGCCGCCATGAGCTCCCCCATGTCGTTGCAGTGGCGTTTAAGCCGCCCCAGCTTCTGCTTAAGGGGAAGGAAATGACAATTCTTCTCCAACATCAGGACTGCTGAACCGGCGTTGATACTGTCCGACGAGTGTATAATAGCTGAGATCCGGCGCACCCAATGTGTTGTTGACTCGCCTTCACCTTGGACACAAGAATCCAAATCCAGGATTGATATAGGTTGCTTGCATGTGTCTTTAAAATTTTGTATGAAATGAGCTTTCAACCCTGCCCATGATCTAATGGAGTTAGCAGGGAGCCCCTTCAACCAAGTACGAGCCGGCCCATCCAACATCATGGTGAAATACTTGGCACATGCAGCATCACTAACATCTAGCATCTCCATGGCCATCTCATAGCTCTCAATCCAAGCCTCAGGGGGCTGATCCGCTGTATAATTAGGCACCTTACGAGGGCCCTTGAAATCCTTAGGCAAACGCTCATTGCGTAGAGCTGGCACTAAACATGGCACACCCAAAGTCTGAAGGTTTCTCCTGCCTCCACCGATGCAGTTGGATAAACCGGCGACTGTTGTTGTGCCGCCAGCTCAGCCTCCGGACGCGCCCTACCTTGATCCACCAAGGTCTGAGCATCACCACCACCGTGCGCCGGGTTATGCCCACGAGGCTGGTTATGGTGTTGTTCACTGCTTGAAACTGCTGGCGACTCAATATGTCGGCTATAACGCTGGCTTGGCCGAGGGGTTGAGCGAATCCTTTCGTGACTATACGAATAAGCCGTCTACTGATCCAACGCTGTTTGAAGAAGCTCTCTAACCCTCCGTGTCTCTATCGCAGCTGGTGACTCGCCTTCAACTGGCAGGGCCGCCAATCGCGTTGCCGCAGCAATCATATTATCCAAAGGGTTGGAATAATGACCCGGAGGTGTCGGAACGTGCTGAGGTGGGGTATTATTCAACCGGGGTGGGTCCATCGCGCGCGGCTGAACCGGCGTTCCGGTTACAGGTGCTTCGACCACCCGGTTCACCGTCGGCGGGTCACTGGTTCCTGCTCCAGGCGTGTTGAAGAGGTTCCTTGCCTCATAAACCGGGGGTAGTCGACTCTGGTGCCTCCTCCTCATGATCTCGTTTGAAGCGTTCTGATCCAATGTGAGCCGGAAGGAGTCTGCCTGAATCCGTTGTGCTTGGGCGTCCAAAGCAGCCTGCTCCGGGGCCATCCTAGCGTTTTCAGCCGCCAGTTCCTCCTTGGCTTGGGCGATCTCATCTCGCACCTTCGCCACATCCACCTTATGCTGCTCCTGAGTATCCGGGGTTACCTTCACCCCCATTAAAGTCGCCAAGGCTTCCAACAATTCTGTGAGGACTTGAGCCGGTGGGCGCGCAGAACCGCTAGCACCAGCCGCCGCCGCAGCCATTGAACTGGAGGTCATAGCCGCGGCGGTTGTCGACCCAAGAGCTGGCTGTGTACCGGCCATGAAAATCGCGACCCTGTTCGGCGGCTCATAGGGGTCCGGAATACTGTCACCATCGGAACAGCCCCCAAGCCAACCGTCTTGTAGTTGATAGATTGAGTTGGTCTCGCTGGTTGACGACTCACCATCAGAGTAGATGGCCGTCTCACCACCAGATACAGATCCTTCCTCCAATTCTGCCCCATGGATAAATCCAACAAAGGCGCGCTTCACGGCGGGTTAAACCCGGGCGGGTCGCGCACGCTGAGCCGTCTCGATGACGTCGGTGCAGGTGTCCGGCTCAGGGCCCGTTTAACCGATCTTGCTTATGAAAATGTGGATTCCGCAGAAGGGGACCCGGTACCCGTACTCAATTGAGCCGGCCTCGGGGCTCCAGCCTGCATCATCGATGTAGAGCTTGCCGCGACAACTCTTGGTCATCCGGCCCACAGCGTATCCCTTGAGCCCTGCGAAGCTGCCCTTCAAGAACTCGAAACCACCATGCGCAGGCCCCACGGTGGGCGCCAACTGTCGTGGAATTGTCATGGCAGATGTCCTAGCATGAGGACTTAGGTGTGGAGCCATCGCGATGAGGTTATCTTGAAGGGGTTAAAACGGGACAAGGGACACAGAGTTTACCCAGGTTCGGCCCCTCTCAACGAGGTAAAGGCCTACTCCTGCTTTAGGTTGTATTGCTTGGGTTTTGATTACCAGGGAGCGAATATGCTTGACCTAGTTCTCGACTTCTTCTCTCTCCCTAACCCGCCGCCGGGTCACCCCTTTATATACACAGGCTGATGCCCGGCCGCTTACAGAGTCCCAGCCGGCTCATACACAACGTGTCCGGCTCGGTAACAGAACTACACTTTCCTTAACGTATAAGTTAAACATATGGCGGTTTACGCCCGTGGGCCTCAAGTCTCCTCCGTGTCTTGGGCCTTCAATAAGCTTGCTTCGTGAACCGCCATCTCTTCTTGGGCCTCATCATTATGAACCGCCAGTGGCATGACCCGGCCCCTCCTGGGTGGGTCATACCCAATAACTATATTCCCAACACTCTCCCCTCGCCCTCTTTGCCGATACCCGAGCACCTTAGTCGCCGCCGTCTGCCACCACCACGGCGACCGCTGCCCCCATTCCTCTCCGACGTGCCCAGAAGGACCGTCGCGACGTCCCCTTCCTCTCCGTCGAGCCACACGAACCGGAGTGCTCTGCAGCGTCGTCCATGCCACTTTCTACCTCCTCGGGCTCTGGCTACCATCGCTTCGATCCGTGCCGCCCCGAGCTCCTCCGGCCTCCCCAGGCCTTCTCTGCAACGCTATGAGCATCCACTCCCTCCTTCCTCTCCCAGCTAGCATCCGCACGCCCCTAGCACCATTCTGCCGTTGCCGTACCCGTGTCGCCGCCGTGGCCACCGCACACGCAGCTCACGGCCGAGCCCCACGTCGTGCTCAGCAAGTCTCCAAGAGGCCAACGCCGCCCCCAGCGCCGCTTGTCGTTTCCGACAGCCCCAGCCCCGTCCACCCCGTGCTTCGGCCACTGCCTTAGCTCATCACCGGCGCCGTTTCCGGCAGCCCAGCTCCGACCGGCAGCATCACTCGACGCGGCATCATCTCCTCGTTCGAACGCGACCCCTCGCGCTCGATTTGGTGTCCTGTAGCCAAATCCCGCGGCTTCCCAAGCGCGCCGCCATGTATTTGGTCACCAACGGCTAGTCGCCGGCGCCGCTGACCCAGCCTGACACGTGGCCCTCCCTGGGTCACTGACCAGTGGGTCCCAGGGGCCGAGTTGACTGGGTTAACCAGTCAACCATGCTGACTAGGCAGTTCCAGTCACTGACAGGCGGGCCCCACTCGCTAATTAAACTATTTTCTAATTAAACTTAATTTGATAATTAAGTTAAATCACTGAAAAATGGGGTCTACCAGCTAATTAACCCCCCTTTTATTTAATTTAATCTCGGTTTAACCCTCTGTGTATGACATGTGGGTCCCAGTGGTCAGGTTTGACCTGGACCGGCTTTGTTGACTGATGACATCACCCTGACATACCGCTGATGCAATAAAATAATTTCTGTTATTTTCGAATTTAAATTAATCCAGAGAATTTTAGAATATTATTTAAAACTTTGAAAATCATATAAATTAGTCCGTAACTCGGATGAAAATAATTTATATATGAAAGTTGCTTAGAAAAATATGACGAATCCGAATATGTCATCCACTCATCTACCACATGCCTCTAACATGATGAACATGGAACCTTTCCCTCCATTTCATCTGGCCGATAACCGCCGAAAGCCAGGAAAACATTCCCAGATGTTTCCCGCTTCGTCTGTATTGTGTAGCACTACGTTATGTCACCCCTAGCACAACATTTTGCCATGTCATACATCATGATGCATTTGATTGCTTTATATTTATTGTTTCTTCCCCCTCTTCTCTTTGGTAGACCTCGAGACCGATGGTGCTCCCAGGTACGACTACACACCTGACGACCAACCCCTTTCCGCAGAGCTTCCAGGCAAGCAAAACCCCCTATATCGCCCATTCCTTCTCTCTCATGCTTGCATTAGTTTTTTTGCTACTGTTGTTCGATAGCTCCTATTCTGACGCATAGCCTGCTATTATTACCATACCTGTTATCCTCTAGGCTTAGTACATGTTGGTTAGTGATCCATTAGCGACCCCCTCATCCTTGTCCTTATTGCCCCGCTTTGTTACTAGATGTCTCGATCAACGTGATCGATGTTTAGAGACCGACACATCACTGCACAGCCCCATTAGTTGTACGACTCTGCAGAGCTACTATCAAGTGCCGAGGGTGATACCTCATATCACACTTCTGATGATATCTCTATAGTGTAGCTAATCGGTCATGGATTACGGAGGGTGATTCCTCCTTCACCACTCCCGATGACGACTCTGTCGTGCAACACCTCAAGTGTGAACCCTTCGAGGGTGATTCCTCTAAGTTCACCTTGACGGTTACATCGAGTGGAATCCATCGAGGGTGATTCCTCGGATTCCCCCTTGATGTTATGGACACACGGTTACCCTAACATTTACCTCATTCCCCAGTTGAAGTCTGGTTGACCCAGAGGGGTACCCCCGAGAGATGTGTAGTCGGGTGAACCGTGAGGGTACCTACGAGATAATTACGCGGCATGGCTGGGCAGTTTTGGCCCTTGCCATAAGTCCATGAGACGGGGCAACAGGACCACAGATCATGGATCATTGATTGTCTTCGTGCGCTCCCAAGACACTAACGGGTTTGGATATGTGATCTATCATGGTGGGCGCACGACAGATGCCAAAGGATGGCTAAAGAGAGGGACAGGCTCGAGGGCACCGGTGGGCTCTAGAGGCGAGGTCGGCATGAGTGAGCGAGGAACGCAAGACATACCCAGGTTCGGGGCTGTCCGGAGAGATAACCCCTAGTCTTGCCGAGTGTGGTTTATATGTGGATGATACAAGCTTGCTCCTAGAGCTGTTTCAGGGAGGAACACTACTAGGAAAATGCTTATAGATAGAAGTTTACCAGTAGCGTTTGTTTATGACCCCACGCTACTAGTAGTTAGTGGTAGCGCTGGCTAGAAAGCGCGCTACTGGTATCTGTTAGCAGTAGCGCTTGTTATCTAGCCCCACGCTACTGCTAAGTGTAACACACCACACCCCCTGATCAATAAATATTAGCAGCGCTGGTCGTCCAACCGGCGCTACTGTTAGTTCAGGATCTATAGCGCCCGTTTATGCAAATGCGCTACTGCTATTTTTTCTATGTATAACATTTTACCAGTAGCGTGTTTTTCTGGCCCGCGCTATAGGTAGTGCAACACTAGCCGTAGATATTTTGCAAGCTGCCATAGCAGTAGCGCGCATAGCTGACCCGCGCTACTACTATGCCCGCCAGCCACCTACCACCTTTCCCCTTCTTCCTCCCCTCTCTTCTTCTTCTCCCCCTTCCTTTCTCCCCCTTTCCTTGCACCTTGCTTGTTCCTTTCAATGCTCCCCCTCCACCACCCCTCCATTAGAGCCCTCCCTCCCCCTCTTCTTTGCCCTCCACCAACCCCTTCTTCTTTGCCCCTCCACCACCCCCTCCATTAATGCCCTCCCTCCCCCTCTTCTTTGCCCTCCACCCCCTTCCATTAATGCCTTCCCTCTTCTCTCCCTCTCCTCCCCGCACTATCTCCCTAGCTAGCTAGCTAGTTAGAGCTATATATCTAGAGCTACTAGGTAATTAAGAAGAAAGGTGCTCGATATCCCTCTCGACACATAGGTGAGCAAAAAAAAGGTGTTTGTGTGGATAGGACCGAAACTATATATATATGGGCGATATGAGAATATATATACGGAATTGTTTGTGGCATAATTTGAGTTTCCTGCATTGTGTATTCGATGAAATAATGTGTGGGTGACATGAGTTGCCTATGTTTTGCCAAAATGTCGATTCAATTCTGTTTCGGCGAATTTCGGGCAAACTCAATATGTCCTATGTTTAGGGAAGGTCATGCCGAATTTTTGTATGAATTTGATCCATGCATGCATATATACGTGGTTATAATATTTGCTCCACGCGCAGGTGATCATGAAGGTCAATGGAAGGATGGTGGAAAGATACTGGCAATCCGCTGTGGATGACATGTATGAAAAAAGACTGAAGGATGTTTTATGTCCGTGTCGAAAATGCAAAGGACTAGTCAGGCTCGACCCCTTTGAGGGTGGTACATTCAAGGCGCACCTGCTCGTGCATGGTTTCATGGATGGCCATACTCGGTGGATAAGTGAAGATGATGATGATGATGAGGACGTCGACGGGGTAGGAAATAACGACATGGGGCCACCAGACGAAGAGATGACCGATTATGTGCCCGAAGAGGAAGACGGCCTCGGAAATGTCGATGGCGAAGAGGCAGTTCAAGGCGGAGAAGACGCGGACACGCCACCGTCTTCATCGGTACTAAGTTCAGCCATGCGGGACCCGCATGTTCGAGACCTGCTTCGCAAGAAGACGACTAGCGACAGAGCTGCTTCTAGAGAGGAGGCCAAACTGGCACAACTGGAGGTAGACTCGATGACTCCTTTGTATGATGGTTGCAATCCCTAGGTGACCCGCTTGAGTTTCACACTAGAACTTCTAAAGACGAAGGAAAAAAACAAATGGACAGATGCAAGCCTGGATGAGCTTCTGAAGTATCTAAAGAAGGTTCTTCCCGCGGGAAGCCTGTGTCCTACTAGTGTCGAGGAGGCAAAGAAAATCGTGTGCCCTCTTGATCTGCCACACGTTAGATATCACACATGCATCAATGATTGCATCATATATCAGAACGAGCACGCAGAAAAAACCATTTGTCCAAAGTGCAATGCTTCACGATATAAAAAGGCCGAAAAGAAAGCTCCACAGAAAGTTGTACGGTACTTTCCGATCACTCCGCGTCTACAGCGGTATTTCGTAGATCCTAAGGAAGCAAAGCTTATGCGCTGGCACGCGGAGAGGGTGAAGCCCGATGACGGAGATGATCCGAAGCTGAGACACCTCGCAGATGCTAGCTAGTGGAGAGCATTAAATGCTGAATTTGATTTTTTTGCAAATGATCCAAGGAACATCGTGCTTGGCGCTAGTAGTGATGGCATGAATCCGTTTGGCAACCAGAACACCAATCATAGCACATGGCCCGTGTTTGTATGGATATACAACCTCCCCCCTGGTTGTGCATGAAGGAAAAATACATACACATGGCTATGCTTATTCAAGGGCCGAGACAACCGGGAAATGATATAAATCTGTATCTCGGGTTACTGAAAGAGGAGCTACAGACCTTATGGACAACGCCGGCCAAGACATGGGATGCAGGCAAAGGAGAGTATTTCTACATGAGAGCCGCGCTGATCACGATGGTACAGAACTATCTCGGTTACGGCTATCTCTCCGGCCAGGTGTGCCACGGATATTGCGGATGCACGAGGTGCATGGATGATACAACTTCTCTGCAGCTATCGAAAGATGGCGGGTCTTTGAAAATCGTGTACATGGGGTATCGAAGATGGCTCGAGAAGGATGACCCGTGGAGAAAGCGTGGAGATCTATTCAATGGTAAGGCTGAGCATCGAGGTCCTCCACGTAAGCATAGCGGTGCAGAAATATATGAGTTATTGAAGAACTGGGAAGAGTGCCCCTCACCGGGAAAGACGAAGAAAAAGGCGCCGGAGCCCCTGCTGAAGGTATGGAAGACGAGATCTGTTTTCTGGGACTTGGAATACTGGCCCAAACTCGACACGCCTCATAGCCTTGATCAAATGCATATCACAAAAAACATCCTTGAGAGTTTGCTTGGAACATTGATGAACATGCCGGAGAGGACCAAGGATGGGCCGAAGGCAAGAAAAGACTTGGAATTTTTGAATATCAGGAAAGATCTCCAAATGCCCGGTAAAAAGTCGTCAGAGGAGACCGAGACGGAGACGGAGACGGAAGATAGGGGCAAAAAAGTAAACAAGAAGGAAGAACAATATTGCCCCCCCCCCTCTTGCTTCACCTTAGATCCGAAGGAGGTCGATCAATTGTTCAAGTGCCTTGCCGGAATCAAAGTTAGTTCCGGATACTGTGGGAAGATAAGCAGATATCTGGACACTAAGAAAAAAAGGTTCAGTGGGATGAAGTCTCACGACTGTCATGTGATGATGACGCAGTTACTCTCGGTTGCATTTAGAGGGATTATGGACACACATGTGCGTGAGACGCTTACTGACCTATGCCACTTTTTTGGTGCTATCTCTTGAAAGTCGATCAGTGTGAAGCAACTCCATAGGCTACAGGAAGAGATCGTTGTCATACTGAATGAGCTAGAGATGTACTTCCCGCCCGCGTTCTTTGATGTCATGGTGCATCTATGTGTCCACATCGTGGACGACATCATCGACCTAGGGCCGACATTCCTGCACAGCATGATGCCGTTCGAGAGGATGAATGGGGTCATTAAAGGATTCGTTAATAACATGTCCCGTCCAGATGGAAGCATAGCCCAGGGATATCTGACCAAAGAGTGCATCTCTTTCTGTGAGAGTTATCTAGTAGGCACCGGAGACCCTGTTGTTGGTTTGCCCGTCAACAAGCACTGTGGAAGGCTCAAAGGCAAAGGTCACACCAATGGTCATAGGGATGTGAATGTGTTACGCTCGGGCCGACAAAACGACCTTGACAGGGCAAACTTAGTAGTGCTACAACACCTAGATGTGCTAGAAGATTTCGTGACACTGCACAAAGAGACCATCGCAAAGAAGTACCGTGACCGTGGGGTGCACAGGACGGACGCTGAAGTTATTAGAGAGCACAACTCCACTTTCTTGTGTTGGTTCAAAGAGCGAGTTCTGGCTAATCCCCCGAAAGAGGGCTGTCCGAACGGAACGCTCATATACGCCTTAGCACATGGCCCGTCGACCAACCTCGCGACTTATCAAGCATACGATATCAACGGATACACGTTCTACACGAAGGAGAAAGATATAAACAGTGATGACCAAAAATCATGGGTGATGATGGAAGCCATGACCGGGAATGTAATTGAAAGATATTACGGAAGGGTCGAAGAGATATGGGAGCTTAACTACTCTGGATTGCATAGCGCGACGATGTTCCGTGTCAGATGGGCTAACAATGTACAAAGAGAAAACCGACATTTCACTACCATGTGTATACCCGACTCCGATAGCGGTACCGTCAACGCCATCGCCAAAAATGAGCCATGGGTACACGCTAAACATGTGACACAATGTTTCTTCATAACCGACCCGATCAATCCCAGCCGTGTTGTCGTGAGGAGAGGCAAAAGGAGCATCGTCGGAATGGATGGAGTCGCCAACGAGGAAGACTACGACCAGTACGGTGATCCGATGAGGGAAGATGATGCTGATGACAATGAAACATACGTCAAAAGAAGAATGAAGACTACATTACCTATGAAAGATCGTAATCCCTGGAAAAGGAAAAGTCACGACCATGGGCTTAATTATTCGACAACGAACAAAAGAAGGAAGAAGATCAGTCTGAAGCGTCGTCGTCGCCCAAGCTGACAAACTAATCCACAAATTTTGTGTGTGTCTATTTTGTATACCGCCGTTAGCGGTCAAATGATGTAATATATATTATACTAATTATTATCCGGAGGGTAACAGTGGTATTGCTGCAACGAAAGAAATGAAAGAAAAAAAAAAAGAAAAAGGAAGGAAGTTTGTGGAATATGAAGAAGAAAAAGAAAAATAAAAATAAAAATAAAAATAAAAGAAAAAGTTAGCAGTAGCGCGGTTTGTGCTGGGGCCGCGCTATAGCTAACTTAGCTATAGCGTGTTTTGCTGCCCCGCGCTATAGCTAACTTAGCTATAGCGCGTTTTGCCATGTCGTGCTATAGCTAAGTTGCCTAGATAGCACACATCTCTTTCCTCTCTCTCTCACTCTGGCTCGATCCGATCCCCTCTCCCACGCCACCGCCTACGCCGCACCCGCCCACGCCGCCGTCGACGCGCGCCGCACCTGACCCTGACGCCGGCCACTGGCCGCCCCGACACTCCCTCCCCCCTTCCCGCCCCCGTCCCCATAGGTCCACCCCCCAGCCCTACCCCTCCCCCTGTGCCGCCCCTCCCCCGAGCTGTCCCCTCCACCGGCCGGCGCCCCTCCCCCGAGCAGTCCCCTCCACTGGCCGGCGCCCCTCCCCCCAGCAGTCTCTCTCTCTCTCTCTCTCTCTCTGACCGGCCGTGTTCTCTGCAGCAGGTTCGGCTCCTCCGGAAGCAAGGTGCTCGGCGAGGAGGAGAAGGACGCCGGGAATGTCACCCGGATGCAAGGTGCTTGGCTCCTCCGGCGGCAAGGTGCTTTGCTCAATGTTTGAATATACACACTACAGCCAGTAGAAACTAATAAGCCAAATAATATGCAGAGTGGTTATGGATATGCGATTAGGCAATGCTGGTTAGAGTGCTTGTTAAAATGCTTGTTAAAATGCTTGTTAGAGTGCTTGTTAGACTGTTGAAATGCTTGCTGTTAAAATGAAATGCAATTGTGTTGTCCATTGGATTCATATTTGGAGTTGCTAAAGTATTTGGAGTTCAAATAAAATGAAATGAAATGCTGTCAATTGGAGTCCATTTGGAGTTGCTGTTAAAATGAAATGTCGGACTTTGGTTGTTACATAGTAGTAGTATAAATTATAAAATTTCGGTGATCTTGGTGGCTCCATTGCTTGTGAGATGCTGTGTGGGGAATATCTTTGTTCTTGCATCACATAGTTATTGCATTCTGCTAGTGTTGGCAGATGGTAGTGAAATGCTACTTCAGCACATAGTGCTTATTGTCATTTGCAGGGAAACCGATTGCGAGTGACCTATGTTTTGCCAGAAATGTTGATTCATTTCCATTCCGGCAAATTTCAGGCGCTCTATATGTGCACTTTCTAGCAAAGGTCATGCCGAAATTTTCCGTGAATTTCGGCATGACTTGTGCTAGAAAGTTGGACATATCGAGTGCTCGAGATTTGTCATTATTCACTTTATTATATAAAGCTCGATAATTAAACGACTATGACATTGAACCCTAGGAAACATGACCGACACTGATGAGGCCGGAGGTTCTCAGTCCCAATTAGGTCAAGCACACGCCTACCTCGACTTTCTGGCGGATCAGGAGTGACAACAAGCTGGGTGTCAGGACCCCCTTGTCATGACGGACGACGACGGTGGTGGCGCTGGTGCCGACACTGATGCCACCAACGACACCGGCACTGAGACTGGCGCTGATGATGTTGCTAACTACACCACGGAAGTTGGGACCTCCCAAGCCAGTGAAGGAAAGAAGGAAAAGAGGACACGATGCCCAAATGAGCTCGGCACCGGAAGACTGGTGGTCACGGCGATGCACCCTGGCGAGTTTGAGCCAATAGAGCCGCGGGAAGTGGCAGCGTGTTACGACAACCAACTAGCATGCATCCTACGGGATACAGCTAACATCAACACCACGAAAATATGGAAGAATGAAAATTTGAAGAAGCTGCTCCTAACTAGGTTGCACGCAAGATTCCTTTTCCCCGGTCGGAAAGACGATGTTGACCCATGGGATGATGATGGCATGAAAAAAATCAACAACAAAGCCCTAGGGAAGTTCAGCAACGCATTGAGCGCTTGGAAAACTAGGGTGAAAAAGGCGATTGAAGGAGACAATGAAACCTACGCCGAGATTGTTGCAGACAATCTGAAAATTACGATAGAGGACTTTGAAAAGTTCAAGGAGACTTGCAATGAAGAAGCTGCCAAGGCCAGGTCGGAGAGAGGCAAGCAGCTGCAGGCAAAGAACATGGGGAACCACCGCCTTGGAAGTCGTGGTTACATGGGAAAGAGGCCCGTGTGGGCTAAGGAGGACGTAGAACGTGAACGTCAGGGGATCCCAGACCCATTGGCTGAGTTCACCGACCAGCAGGAGCACGACTTCATCAGGGCCCGATTCTCATGGGACCCAAAAAAAGATTTTTTTCACCGACGGGCCGACTAGGAAATTCATGAGATTACTGGTAATTATCCTTTTACCACCTTACATATTAGCTTCTGATCAATGAAGTCTACTACATTCTAGTCTCATTCATAAATGATTCACGCTCCATTTTGCAGAGAGAGCAACACAAGCTTGTGGCCGAAAGCGACTCGTCGACTCAGTCATCGGCGAAGTACAAGTGGGACACTCCTTTCAACCGGGCCATGAACATAATGATGGGACACCCGCCGGGCAAGCGGCCGCAATATGGATGTGTGCACGGCGTCGGGGATGGCGCCACGTGGAAGTACTATTATAACAAGGACCCTGAGGCTAAAAGACAGAGAAAGAAGTTCAGTCAAGTGACTATCAACCAGAAGGTGGCGCGGGCGATGGAGAAAACAAAAGCTGAGACCAAAGCTGAGGTCAAAGCTGAGGTAATCCAGGAAGCGGTAGCTGCCTGTAGAAATGATATGGTGGTTGCCTTTACAAGCTTGATTCCAACTGTGGTCAGCTGGGTGCAACAAAATCCAAACGCGCCACCAACTGATTTTCCCATGCCCAGCTTCACCGGGAGCAAATCAATGAACAGCGCACCCATACCCGTACCTAGTATGGCAACCGCACCTGCACCTACTCCAGCACCTACTCCTGCACCCAGCTCTCATAGCAGCCCTAGCTCCGTCTCTGGCTTGAATGTCGGGCCGTCGACATTGGCTGAGCTCGATGCCCTCACGGTAAATACGCGTCGCACCCTCATCAACTCAACTAATTAATTAATCTTCAGTTGCCGTTCATTTTGGATCTCAGACGCCGCACGTATATGTCTTTGTAGGCCGACTCCACTCCGTGCACCCTCCTTTACCACATGAAGGGCGGGTTGGTGGATGTGGGGAAGGGTACTTTAGTGAAGCCCAAGGATCGATTGTTCCACCGCCGGTAGATGCCTGATAACGCCTTAAGGGTCTCCGTGGCGAGTGTGAAAGCGGGCTACGAGGGTTTCCCTCGTCCGATACAAACCGATGGAGAGGATGACGAGACCGCCACGCAGCTTGGTCAATGCAAAAATTGGCCGATCCTGTGGCCGAAAAATCTTCTTCGTGTCGAGGTGGCCGGGAGCACACCAACGGGACCTCAGGAAGGTATGACCACAACCCCACCTACACAAGTACAACCATCGTCTGCGCTGCTTGCTGAGATGGAGAGACACGAGGAAGGAGGGCCAACCGTTCCGGCAGATGATGCCATCTGCCCCATGGAAGAGGATATGGATCATGACATGGAGGAGGCCGATGACCCTCTCCAGTATTTCAATACCGGCTATGACAACGATGTAATAATGAGTCAACCATATGAATATGAGATGCATGTACCAGAGCCGGAACGTCCTCGGGAGTACAAGAAGTCTTTGTTCATGCAATCCTCGCATGACACGCCTCCAGATGCCGGTTCCACCAAGCTCAACTAATTAGCCAGAGTCATCCAATGCTGAGCCTGACAACACTAGGGGTGGTGGTCAGGGAGGGTCTGACAGACCCACCAGCACCTGAGCCCACCAAGAAGAAGCAAAGGAAGAGACCGGCGGCGAGAAAATCCAGTAAAGCTGGCAATGTTGGTTCTAGCAGCCAGCCGCCTTCGACCAAGGTTGACAGTGTATCGATGAAAAATGCGCCATTAATCCATGTCGCGGGAGAGCCAATGGTACCGGCGAATGCACTAGCTGCCATAACAGGGGATCTCAGGAGACTCCATGACCATGTGCTTTCGACAGAGAGAAGCCTCCTCGCCTCGGATGATCCAGGATACCCACTTTATACGGTTCATGTGCCGAGCAGTTGCAAGATGTACGTCCACACATGCCCCGCGAACCTCTTCTTCCTGCAATTTGATTACATCTTCCAGATATTTCAAATGAGGACACTCGATTTTACGTTCGTCCGCCTGTATGCGCTGCACATGAACTACATCGTCAGGATAGAGCAAGTC
This sequence comes from Thinopyrum elongatum, assembly GCA_011799875.1. NCBI lineage: Eukaryota > Viridiplantae > Streptophyta > Magnoliopsida > Poales > Poaceae > Thinopyrum > Thinopyrum elongatum. The sequence goes on from CM022301.1 coordinate 433,067,705, forward strand.
ACCGGTCTTGCGGTCGCGGACCCATACTACATGCATGAGGGCTTCTTGTCAATCAATGACGCCAACTGTCAATATGCGAGTCAGTACATTGAAGAATTCTTGGTCAGCAATAAGGACAAAGAAACGATTCTCCTACCTTATCATCCCTCGTAAGTCATCCGCGGATAGCACTATAACACATACATCCTTTCGTGCATTTCAATAATTACTTTGCACGCATGGAGGCTAACTTGATCGTGTATTTTGCGCAGCGGAGGGTGTCATGCCGTTCTCATCGTTCTTTACCCACGTTACTCCTGCACTCTATATTTGGACCCGTCGAAGAACATACAGAAGAAAGATTACACACACATAAAGTATGTTCTGGACAGAGCTATGCTGGGCTTCAGCATGCGGGGTGGCTACATCCAATGCAAAAAACAAATAAGGCCGGGCTCTGTTTCAGCCACAAGACTGACTTCTGTTGCATCCAGCAACCAGCAAGAAGTGAGAATGATGGATTCTACATCATCCATCTAATGATGGAGTACAGAAGGGATGTGCAATCACTTTGCATGAAATCTTCATCCGATACCCTTATCCAGAGATGGGCCGAAGCCTTTGGAGCCGTGCCGGATAATCAACTTCGAAATGATTTCTACCGGATCCAGCAGGAAATTGCGTCCATCATCATGAAAGATGTCCTCGAAGAGAATGGGATGTTCTACGGCGGCCCAATATCGCGAGCTGACGTCCGAACCCGCATTGCCCTACAGCGTCAGGACATGACGCCTTTCACTAAGCTAGGGTCCACCCTCCCGGATATGGACAGATGGGAAGAGTGCACTGCTTAAAAACAATGTGTCTGTTTAGTTACTTGTTACTTTCTGTACGACGAAACTTTGAAATGTCTCTGTACGACGAAACTATTAGATGTATGGTGCCGCGCTCTAGTTAATTACTTTCGGTACGATGAAATTTGTTAACTATGTTTACTATATATGTTGCTTCTATTTCATAACTATTTCATTGAATTCGCTTCACGATATATATATATATATATATATATATATATATATATATATATACATATATATATATATATGTGTGTGTGCATCTCTGACAGGTATATAGATCAACGATGGCGAGGAAGTGGTATGCCGTGTATGTAGGGCATGTTCCAGGTGTGTATGATGAGTGGCCAGAGTGTCAGGCCCAAGTCTCTGGCTTCTCGGGTGGAAGCCAGAAAGGGTTTGATAGCAGAGCGGAAGCCGAAGCTAGTTACTTGAGATTCATAGCACAACAGGGGATTCAGAACCAGCGCCGCCGCAAAAACTACTACATAATACCGCTTTTGATCATCGTGATCGCTCTTATCTTCTATGCGGTCATATCATAGTCTACATAGATGATGAAACATGAGTATGTGACCATGTAGTTGCATGTATTGGGAACTTGTAATGACTTGTAACGCTATTTTGAGACATGTGTTCGACCATGATTGATGATGATGAAATACTTGAGACATGTCGAGACTTCTAATAACTTTGGCTCATCGATGACTCACTTGCTTTTCAATGAATATGTATGTTATTGTATAAATGGTGGATCTGTTTAAATGTGTACAGAGCCAAAACGCAAAAAAAAACTACAAAAGTTAGCAGTGGCGTGGGGGTAAAGGTTACCAGTAGCACTCAAATAACAGTAGCGCTGGCTAGATACCCACGCTGCAGATACGTATCAGTAGCGCTGGATGGAACAGCGCTACTGCTAGCTTCTGTTACCAGTAGCGCTGGGGCAAACAAGCGCTACTGCTAAAAAATAGCTGTAGCGCTGTAGCAGTAGCGCGTCTACCAGCGCTACTAATAGCAAAAAAAAACAGCGCTACTGGTAAGGGTTTTCCTAGTAGTGGAAGGAAGACAGGCCAAAGCATAGGCTGCTCCGTCTCCTTGTGTGTGTATTCTACTGATGATCTCTCTCTCTCTCTGCCCTCTCTTGTGCATGGAGGCTTCCTGGGGGGTTTTATAGGTCAACCCCCCAGGGTTGCAATGGTAAAGTTACATGGTCGTGGGGCCGGGATGTCAGCGTCTGGGAAGCCGGCGTTCGGGCCCGTCGGGTACCAGGGTTCGCTGGGTTCTCCGGGCACGGGCCCCGTGCGCCAGAGGGCACTGTTCCCCATCTTGTCATGCGTCACGGAGTGGTTGAGCCGGCTCGGCTATAGTGGCGCGTCGCCTGGTCGCCGTCGGCTTGCATCAGCAGGACGAGGGATGCACTGTAGCCATGCCGACCCTGGTCAGCGGGGTAGGTGGGCCACTGTTGCCACGCTCCTGCTGGTCAGCGGGGTAGGTGGGCCACTGTTGCTTTGCTCATCTCTTCATGGGAACTTGTTTCGCCGTACGCCCCAGATGGGACGGGAGCTAACCCATGGCCGGGTTGAGGGATGCACTATGATGGCATTTGTTTGTTGATGAAGTCTTGACTTGCTGGGACCGGCCGGCATGCACCAGCGGGCTTGGCCAGGTTAAGGGACTTGGCCGCGTTGCGGAACCCGGCCAAGGACAAGTCGGATTGAGGGGCGTTGCTAGCCCTGATGTTTTTGAAAAGGATCCAGGTTCCGTTGCCTGCTAGGGGTTCATCCCCCCGACAGTAGTCCCCGAAGCTGTGAAGGCTCACCGGCTTCAAGCAGGGGGGCCTTCGCAGTTTCACCCCCTGAGAAGGTAGCTGGTATTGATGAAGCTTGCGACCGCCGGGTCCAGCAACACCCACTGTGTGCCGGCTTCCGGAAGCCGGATCGCGGCACCCCGGCCTGGGCGGGAAACCAAGGAGTCCATCAAATCTTGAAGGGGAAGGGGCGCGCGTCCCATGACCTGATGTGGGCGCCAGATGGCGGGCAGTAGCTGAGGAGGCACTACCAGGCCACGTGCGCGACGGGACATCACAGCGGGCTGGGGCCCACCACGCCGCGCCCACAGCCCCCACGCGGGGATTGAATGTGGCGACCGCGGACGGTTGCCCTTCTCGATGTAGTTAATGCGTGGGGAGATCGTGCCCACTTAATGCGGGGAAGTGGAAAGGGTGGGCGCAACCGATCCCACTTCCCCATGTTCTTGCCGTGGTTATAAATCAGAGGGAGGGGGCAGCGGAAATCATTCACGCGCGTGCCCCTACCTCCTTCTTCCCTTCCTCTCCGCATTTCTTTGAGCTTTGCCGCCCATCGGAACACCAGGCGCCGCCCGAGTGGCGCACCGGCAACGCTAGCTTCTTTTCTTCCTTCGCTTCTCAGACCCTCGCTGAGCACCGCAGATGGCGCCACCGAAAGGCTCGTGGGAGGGTTCCGTCATCACCGATGAGGATATTCAGTATCTTCGCGACACCCGACGCCTGCCACCGGTGGCGAAGGTGGCCACTCGCTCACCCGGAGGGGAGGTGGAGCCACAGCTGCGGGACGACGAGCGCGTGGTTTTCAATAGCCACCTCAAGCGCGTGCTCAGCCTTCCCGCGAGCGCCTTCTTCCGCGCCTTTCTCTCCTTCTTCAGGCTGCAGCCGCACCACCTAGGCGCCAATGCCGTGCTGCAGCTCTCGGGCTTCGTCACCCTCTGCGAGGGGTATTTGGGGGTGGAGCCAGATGTGGAGCTCTAGAGCCGCCTCTTCTTCCTCAAGCAGCAGGGGCCAGAGGCCGGAGCTATGTCTGACTGCGGGACCACCGTCGTTTTGGTCCAGCCGAATGGGGTGTTCCCTAAAATGCCCATTGAGGATTCTGCAAGAAGTGGCAGAATACCTTCTTCTATGTTCGCCGCATCGGCGGAGGAGGCGATGCCATCAACTTGCCCCCATTCACCAACGAGCAGCCGCTCGCCAAGATGAACAAGGGCGACATGCCCAAGAACCTGCCGCAGGGGATGCTGAACCTCTGCGACCGGACTCGGGAAATGACAGCGCGGGAGGGCCTCAAGGGGACAGACCTCGTGGCCGCCTTCATCGCGCGCCGGGTTCTGCCGCTGCAGCGCCGGGTGCACATCATCGGCTTGGCGGTCGACCACCGGGATCCCACCCGGATGTCGTCCGGGAGGCTGAACCCGGAGCAGGTGGCTGAATGGGTGAACGGCATCTCCAAGGCCGGGTTGGCCCCGGATTGGCACTTTGGGAAGGCGCCCTACAACGCAGAGATCCCGGCACCGGCGGTGAGTCCCTGGTCTTCTTTTTTCGCATTGTCTCAGCTTCTCCTTCATCCTAATGCGACGCGAGAGGTGCTACTGAACGCAATCCGGCCGACGCATGATGGGACGAGGACGCAGGTACTGGCTGCCAAGCAGGCCCGCTCGGAGGGGGCAGAGTCCTTCGCCGAGAACCCGAAGACAGCCGATGCCGAGGCCGGCGAGGCACGATGCGCGGGTAAGTCTCCACATCCAGATCTCCTACGAGATTGGTCGGACTATGACATGGAGGTGTTGATGCACGCCGGTGGTGCAGCGCCGTCGAGGGGAGGAGGCGGCAGTGTCGATCTCTTAAGGCGGCCGGGGCCGGGTCGTCCCGCGTGTCGGCCGCACGGGAAGGAGGACGTGGTGCCAAGGCCGAAGCCGGCCGTGAAGCACACGGCGGACCTGGCTGCAGGCGGGAAGCCGGACGCCAAGAGGAGGCGCCGCGTCATCTCGACGGTGCCGACGAGACAGGCCATCCCGACGGTGGTAGGGTATGTTTCTTTTCTGACTCCGGCATGCCGCCGAGTCGTTGTTTTCTCATGTTTTCCTTGGTGGGATTCAGGACGCCGCTGGAGTTGGCTATGGCGGCGACTGATGCCGCGTCTGGGGGTGGCTTCTCATTCTAGAGGACCCGGACCAGCGCCATCGATCTGCCTGAGGACTGGGCCGAGGAGGACCTTGGCCTGGACCTGGTGGACACGGAGCACTGCGCCTGGTGGGCCAGGAAAAAGGCCGAGGAGGAGCTGAAGGCGGCCTCGGCCCAGTCCTGGGCCAGGGCCGCGGAGGCCTGGGAGAGGGCCGCCACGGAGCCGGCATGGCCGGAGATGCCGGCGGTCCTCGAGCCGGCGGAGATAGTCGTCGTGCCGCCGATGGAGGGGCGCGACCCGGACGGCCGGGTGGAGATGGCGGTGGACGATCGGGAGGTCATGGAGATCGATGACGACACCCCACCCCGCAACGACGTGGTCGAGCGGGTGGAGGTTGAAGGAGGCGGCGGAGGGGGCTGCCTCAGGAGGGGTGCGCAGGCGACACCGGATGGGGCACCGCAGGCGACGCCGGACGGAGCGTCGGAGGGGACACCGGCCAGCGCGACGGGGTCGAGGCCGGTCGGCGAGGAAGTGGCGGACGGCGAGCACGCCCTAGTGATCAGGCAGCCGCAGGCGGCGCCGGGTGGTCCCCCTGCCGCTGGGTCGCAGCAGGTTTGGGCTAGGCCCGGCCGAGCCGTCTTCGGGCCGCTGACGCAGGAGGAGGCGTCGATGTCCGCCGTGTGCCGGCATCTTCGCGGGTGTGCGAACCGGGTTGAGGCCTTTGCCCAGGCCAAAGTGGAACGGGTGCAGGAGCTGGAGCGCTCCGTGATCGTGAGTTTTCTTCCTCTGGCTTTTCTCTTGTAGCCGGCTAGTGGGGGCGCGCCAGCGCACCCACTGGGTGTAGCCCCCGAGGTTCTGGCCAACTACGTAGTAGTTGGGTCGAATCTTAAAGAGTCTTGTGCTAATTCTTGTCTTTCTGCAGCACCTGGATGCCCTCCGAGTCGGAATCTACAACCAGCTTCTGGAGAAGCACCAGTAGATCACGGCGCAGCTTGCTGCCAAGGAGGAGGCGATCCGCCTTGCTAAAGGTATGACTTCGTGCTCTTAGTGGGGGCGCGCCAGCGCACCCACTGGGTGTAGCCGCCGAGATTCGGGCCAACTACGTAGTAGTTGGGTCGAATCTTAAAGAATATATTTCTTTTGTTCTGCTGTCTTGACTTTGAATCTTTGCCACGCAGCTGCCGCGACCGAGGTGCCGGACCTGTAAAACCGGCTGGTTGAAGCCGGCCAACAGCGCGACTAGGCGGTTGCTGACGCCGGCCAGCTCCGGGCCAAGGTGGGGCAGCTGAAGGCGGAGGCCACCAAGGCGGCGGAGGCCCACCAGGCGGAGCTCCTCCGCCTCAAGGAGGAGCACAAGAAAGCGGTCGCCACCAAGGACGACGAGCTGAAGGCGGCGGCCGACCAGCGCGCCGAGCTGGAGAAGTCGCTTGAAGCGCGTGACCGTGCCGGGGACCTAGAGCGGCACGGTATGTTGTGCGAGGCGCAGCACTTGGATGAGGCCTTCGCCAGTAAGTGTTTTCTCGTTGGTTTCGCCGGGTTGTGAAGCCGGCTTTGTTTATTCTGTGGCTGACTGTCTTGCTTCTCTGCTTCGACAGAGTACTTCCCGAAAACACAGGAGAAGGCGGACGAGGCCGTGCGCAACCACAGGTCGACCCATGCGGACGCGGGCGCCGAAGACGATCTGCACGCTGCCTGGTCCTTCCCGGAGATCATGCACGCAGCGGAGACCCACCTGCAGGCCCTGGACGAGCAGACAGCGAGGCTCTCCGAGGCCGGGTTGGGCATGGCGGCGGCCCTCTGGCCAGGCGCGGTCATGCCCAACTCCTTCACGTGGCTAGCGCGCTGGCTGGAAGCCGGACCGCCGCGGCTTCATGCGTGGCGTGTTTTCGCCGCTCGCGCCGGCGCCGACTTAGCGCTGAGGTTTGTCATGTCTTGGTATCCGAGTTTGAACCTGGACCAGCTGGCGGCCCAGCAAGCCGGCGCGGAGCCCCAGCTATAGGAGGAGGCGGGTCGGATCGCCGCACGGGCCAGCAACCTGGCCTCGTTTGCATTGCATGACGAGTTCCAGGTAGAGCGGACCGAAGATGGCGGGGTGGTGCCGCCCGACAACTTCGGCTTGGCGCTCGATGATCCGGCAGGCAGCTCCGAGGAGACGAGCGCCTATGCGGACGACGAGGCCGCGTTGGACGATACCGGCGCCTCGGTGAACCCGGAGGCCACCGTGGAGGAGCCGGCAGCTGCGCAACCCGGTGCGGGAACTGCCTGAAGCCGCCCTGTTTTATCTTTCTCGAATTTTTGTTAAGTGGCAGGTCCACCCACCCACTGGGGTGTATTATTGAATGTAATAAATTCTGGCCTTGGGCCCATATTTCTGCAATGTAAATTTTTTTTGCGAGTGTTTACGCCTTTGTTCTTTGTTCTCTAAGCCTTTTTCTTGCCTGATCCTTCTCTGGGCTCCCCCCCCCCCCCCCCGCGAGTCGAAGAGCCGGGTTCCGATCTATGACAAGGAGTTCGGCCTTTGGAAAGAGCGCGCAATACTTAGGCTTTTCGAATGTTGAGCGCGAGCGAAACACCACCCACTGGGACGGCTGCCGCCAGGCGGCGAAGCCAGCTGGTGCACAGCCAGTCGTGCGGCATCTTAGTGTGGTGAGGCCGGGTTGGCCGATCCGGCGAATCCAGCTTAGTGTTTCTCGGCATGCCGGTGCTTTGGCCCATAGCTCTTGTCGGCCGACAGTCGAAGCTGGACTGTGGCGTAGGGCGAAGTGGAAGGCCTCGGCAACTCGAGCACGCCGGGATGTACCAAGGAGGACAACGGGTTGCGGTCAAGCCGGCTAGCCCCTGAGCCCCCGGGTTGGGCGTGCCAACACGGCGGTGGGGGTTTAAGAAAATTTACAAGGATGTGCGAGACGCAAGAACTTGATAGGAAAAGGTAGCCCCCGAATGTTGTTCGGGGGTCCCATTGTCTTTCATTAAAGTACAAAAGGCAACGATACATACGTGCATAGAGCTAACTGTAAAACGGGCGGAGGAGCTCCGCATTCCAGGGCCGGCTTATTTCTTCTTTGGCGGTGTCTCTATTGCGCTTGTTCGGCTTGCGAGCGTCGATGAGGTAGTAGGCGTTGCGGTCACATAGGGCTCTACTGACGATGAAGGGGCCCTCCCATGGGGAGGCCAACTTGTGCTGGCCGGCTTGCTGCTGGACAAGCCGGAGGACGAGGTCTCCCTCGAGGAATGCGAGGGGCTTGATCTTTTTGCTGTGGTAGTGCCTCAGGCCTTGCTGATAGATGGCGGATCGGCTAAGGGCGAAGAGGCGTGCTTCTTCGAGCAAGTCGACGCCGTCTTCGCGGGCTTCCTTGGCTTGGGCTTCTGTGTACATTAGAGTCGTGGTGAGTCGAACTGGATGTCGGTCGGGATGACGGCCTCTGCTCCATAGACGAGGAAGAATGGGCTGAACCCGATCGATTGGTTTGGCATTTTCCAGAGACTCCAGAGGACGGCAGGCAGCTCGTTGAGCCAGCTGTCGGGTGAGCGGATGAGGGGCTCGATGAGTCGCGGCTTGATGCTGGATAGAATTAGCCCATTGGCCTGCTCGACCTGGCTGTTGGATTGGGGATGTGCGATGGAGGCAAGGCCAAGCCGGATGCCGGATACCGAGTAGTATTGCGCCAGAGCGCCTTTGGCGAAGTTTGTGTCGTTGTCCGTGATGATGCTGTGCGGGACGCCGTAGCGCACCGCGATGTCCTTGACGAACCGGACGGCCGTTGGCCCGTCCAGCTTCTTGATCGGTCGTGCTTTGATCCACTTGGTGAACTTGTCGACTGCCACCAGCAAGTGCATCATGCCGCCCCGAGTGGTTTTGAAGGGTCCCACCATGTCGAGGCCCCAGACCGCGAAGGGCCAGGTGATCGGGATGGTTTGCAGGGCTGAAACCGGCTGGTGGCTGCGCTTGCTGAAGCATTGGCAACCCTCGCACTTGAGGACGAGCGACTCGGCATCTTTGAGGGCCGTGGGCCAGTAGAAAGCATGGCGGAAAGCCTTGGCCACCAGGGACCTGGAGGCGGCGTGGTGCCCACACTCTCCCTGATGTATGTCGAGGAGGATCTCTATGCCCTTGTCTTGCTCGACGCAGCGCTGGAACATGCCCATCGCGCTGCGCTTGACGAGCTCGTTGTTGATGATGCTAAAGGCGGACGCTCGGCGTTGCACTTGTCGGGCCTCGGTCTCGTCCATGGGGAGCGCTCCGCTCTCCAGGAAAGCCAGCTGGGCCCATGACGGAGCCGTCACCACGGTGAAGATGGCCGCCAGGACGGGTTCCGGGCCAGCAGCCCGCAAGCCGCAGGCGGCAGCCCCTGGGTCAAGGACATCGGCGGCCGGGTTGAGCACAGCAGCCCTCGGGCCAGGGTCGAGAAGGCAGCCCCCGGGCCGGGATCAGCACTCCCCGGGCCGGGATCCGCAGCCCCCGGGACTGTCTTGGGGATGACAGCCCCCAAGCTTGGACCGGCAGTCCCTGGGTTCAGGTTGGGGAGGGGCGCTGCAGGGTCGTCCGGGATGAAGATGGACTCCGAATCCGGAGACGACTTGACGGACGTCTTGCGCAAGTACTCGAGGGAGACGCCGGACGGTATGGCCTACCGGGATGAGCCAATCTTGTCTAGCATGTCGGCGGCTTCGTTCTCTATGCGCGGGACGTGTAGGAACTCGCAGCCGTCAAAGTTGCCGGAGAGCTGCTGGACCAGGAAGCGGTAGCTGGCCATGTTGGCATCCCGGGCGTCACACTCACCGGAACACTGCTGCACGACCAGATCCGAGTCGCCATAGCATAGGATGCGCCGGACGCCGAGTTCCTTGGCAAGCCAGAGGCCATGCACAAGGGCTTCGTACTCGGCGACGTTGTTGGAGGTGGTGAAGTGGATCTAGAGTGCGTACTGCAGCTGGTCGCCCTTCGGGGAAGACAGCACGATGTCGGCTCCCAAGCCGTTGCGCATCTTGGAGCCGTCGAAGTGCATGCGCCAGTGCGTCGAATCCGGGGGCGGCGGCAGGTACTGGGTCTCCGTCCAGTCGACGAGGAAGTCAGCCAAGGCCTGGGACTTGATCGTGGTGCGGGGCTCGTAGAGGATGGTGTGGCTGGCCAGCTCGATGGCCCATTTGGCAAGCCAGCCAGAGGCATCCCGGCAGCCCATGATCTCGGCGATGGGGGCCGTGCTGACCACGGTGACGACATGCTCTTGAAAGTACTGCTTCAGCTTCTTGGCGGTAAAGTACACGCCGTAACACATCTTCTGGTAGTACAGAAATTCCTATCTTTTACTCGAAAGTGGAAAAACTGTGAATTTATTTCAGAAGATTTATATTCAAATTTTCTACGTTTTTCTAATTTTTCAGAATATTTTTAGTTACACAATTATGACCATAATTCAGATCTTTACAGACTGTTCTGTTTTTGACAGATTCTGTTTTCGATGCATAGTTTGCTTGTTTTCTAGTTTCTATGGCTTATATTGCTTAATATAAATTATAGAAATGAAAGGGTACAGTAGGAATCATGTGAGAAAAATTTTGAATCTTGTCTTGACAGTACCAAAGTGAATGATTTGTTTTATCATACTAACCCATCTCATGAAGTTCCGTTAAGTTTTGTGTGATTGAAGTTTTCAAGTTTTGGGTAAGATATCGATATGAGGAGAATAAGGAGTGACAAGACCCTAAGCTTGGGGATTCCCAAGGCACCCCAAGGTAATATTCAAGGAAGATCCAAGCAAGTAAGCTTGGGGATGCCCCGGAAGGCATCCCGTCTTTCGTCTTCAACATTATCGGTAACCTTACTTGGAGCTATATTTTTATTCGTCACATGATATGGGTTTTGCTTGGAGCATCATTTTATTTTATTAGGATTTGCTTGCTGTTATTTAGAGTAATGTTTTGCATCTTTTATTTCAATAAAAAGCTTAAGTTTAGCCTTTACCATGCTTATTTTGCAAGTCTATATGTTGCTGTTTTGAAAACAGAAAGTTTTCTATCATTGTATGAATTCTCCTGGAAAGTCAAAACGTGGTAAAATCTTGAAATTTTTACATAATGAGTAACAACAAATTTTCTACAGTTTGGTAATTTTTCAGAATTTTTGGAGTTAGGGAAGTATGAGTACAATTGCACTCTTTAAAGACTGTCCTGTTTAGACAGATTGCTGTTGTGTTTGCATTGTTTGCATATGTTTACTTGTTTAATGATTTTATTTGAGGATAGGAGTATTAAATACGCAGAGGCATTTAGTATGCAATGTTAAATAATAATTTTAGTGATTTTCTACAGTAGAGAATGATAAGGTTTTGCATTTGATTTATACTAACTTTTCTCACAAGTTCTTGTTGAGTTTTGTGTGGATGAAGTTTTTAAGATTTAGGGAAACCGTGATATAAAAGGAATTAAGGAGACACAAAAGCTAAAGCTTGGGGATTCCCAAGGCATCCCTAGTTAATATTTCAAGAAGTCTCAAGCATCTAAGCTTGGGGATGCCCTGGTAGGCATCCCACCTTTCTTCATCAAGAATTATCGGTTAATATCGGTTGAGCCTAAGTTTTTGCTTCTTCACATGATGTGTGCTATTTTTAGAATGTCATTTTATTTTGTTTTGCTTGCTGTTTTAATAAAGTACTTAAGATCTGAAATTTTATTTATGAGAGAGAGTCTTCATATAGCTACATAATTATTCAACTACTCATTGATCTTCACTTATAATTTTTTTGGAGTAGTTTGTCCGTTGCAAGAAGGATATAGTAAAAACTTTCATATAAAGAGCATTGAATACTATGAGAAGTTTGATTCCTTGCATTTGTTTTGAGATATAAAGATGGTGATATTAGAGTCATGCTAGTGAGTAATTGTGGATTGGTAGAAATACTTGTGTTAAAGTTTGTGATTCCCGTAGCATGCACGTATGGTGAACCGTTATGTGATGAAGTCGGAACATGATTTATTTATTGATTGTCTTCCTTATGAGTGGCGGTTGGGGACGAGCGATGGTATTTTCCTACCAATCTATCCCCTAGGAGCATGCGTGTAGTAATTTGTTTAGATAGCTAATAGACTTTTGCAATAAGTATGTGAGTTCTTTATGACTAATGTTGAGTCCATGGATTATACGCATTCTCACCCTTCCACCATTGCTAGCCCCTCTATTACCACGCAACTTTCGCCGGTGCACTACACCCACCATATACCTTCCTCAAAACAGCCACCATACCTACCTATTATGGCATTTCCACAGCTATTCCGAGATATATTGCCATGCAACTTCCACCGTTCCGTTTATTATGACACGCTTCATCATTGTCATATTGCTTTGCATGAGCATGTAGTTGACATCATATTTGCGGCAAAGCCACCATTCATATTTTTTAAACATGTCTCTCTTGATCATTGCACATCCCGGTACACCGCCGGAGGCATTCATATAGAGTCATATCTTTGTTCTAGTATCAAGTTGTAATTCTTGAGTTGTAAGTGAATAAAAGTGTGATCATCATCATTATTAGAGCATTGTCCCAGTGAGGAAAGGATGATGGAGGCCATGATTCCCCCACAAGTCGGGATGAGACTCCGGACGAAAAATAAAAAAAATAAAAAAGAGTCCAAAAAAGGGAGAGCCCAAAAAAGAGAGAAAAAGAGAGAAGGGACAATGTTACTATCCTTTTACCACACTTGTGCTTCAAAGTAGCACCATGTTCTTCATGATAGAGAGTCTCCTATTTTATCACTTTCGTATACTAGTTGGAATTTTTCATTATAGAACTTGGCTTGTATATTCCAATGATGGGCTTCCTCAAATTGCCCTAGGTCTTCATGAGCAAGCAAGTTGGATGCACACCCACTTAGTTTTGTTTTTGAGCTTTCATACACTTATAGCTCTAGTGCATCCGTTGCATGGCAATCCCTACTCACTTGCATCGATATCAATTGATGGCATCTCCATAGCCCGTTGATACGCCTAGTTGATGTGAGACTATCTCGTTCTTTTTGCCTTCTCCACAACCACCATATTCTATTCTGCCTATAGTGCTATGTCCATGGCTCACACTCATGTATTGCGTGAAAGTTGAAAAGGTTTGAGAATATTAAAAGTATGAAACAATTGCTTGGCTTGTCATCGGGGTTGTGCATGATTTGAATACTTTATGTGATGAAGATGGAGCATAGCCAGACTATATGATTTTGTAGGGATAACTTTCTTTGGCCATGTTATTTTGAGAAGACATGATTGCCTTATTAGTATGCTTGAAGTATTATTGTTTTGATGTCAATATTAAACTTTTGTTTTGAATCTTATGGATCTGAATATTCTTGCTACAATAGAGAAGATTACATTGATAAATATGTTAGGTAGCATTCCACATAAAAAATTCTGTTTTTATCATTTACCTACTCGAGGACGAGCAGGAATTAAGCTTGGGAATGCTTGATACGTCTCCAACGTATCTATAATTTTAGATTGTTCCATGCTATTATATTATCCATCTTGGATGTTTTATATGCTATTTTATATTATTTTTGGGACTAACCTATTAACCTAGAGCCCAGTGCCAGTTTCTGTTTTTCCTTGTTTTTGAGTTTTACAGAAAAGGAATATCAAACGGAGTCCAAATGACCTAAAAATTTACGATGATTTTTTATGGACCAGAAGAAGCCCCCAACGCAAAAGAGTTGGGCCAGAAGAGTCCCGAGTCAACGACAAGGGTGGAGGGCGCGCCCCCCTGCCTTGTCGCTGACTCGTGGACCCCCCTGACATGAAACCGACACCAAAAATTCCTATAAATTCAGAAATCCCCAGAAAGAAACCTAGATCGGGAGTTCCGCCGCTGCAAGCCTCTGTAGCCACCAAAAACCAATCGGGAGCCCGTTCCGGCACCCTGCCGGAGGGGGAAATCATCACCTGTGGCCATCTTCATCATCCCGGCGGTCTCCATGACGAGGAGGGAGTAGTTCACCCTCAGGGCTGAGGGTATGTACCAGTAGCTATGTGTTTGATCTCTCTCTCTCTCGTGTTCTTGATATGGCACGATCTTGATGTACCGCAAGCTTTGTTATTATAGTTGGATCATATGGTGTTTCTCCCCCTCTACTTTCTTGTGATGAATTGAGTTTTACCTTTGAGGTTTCACTATTATTGGATTGAATACTATTGTGGATTTGAGAACACTTGATGTATGTCTTGCGTGGGATACCTGTGGTGACAATGGGGTATTCTATTGATTCAGTTGATGTATGTTTTGGCACTGAACTCGCGGATTCCCGAGGTGACATTGGGGTAATCTATGCATAGGGGTTGATGCACGTTTTCGTCTTTGTTTCTTCGGTAGGAATCTTGGGGCACTATTTGAGGTTCTTTGTGTCGGATTAAATATTATGAATCTGAAGTTGTTTGATGCATATCGTATAATTGACCCACGGATACTTGTGGTGACATTGGAGTATCTAGGTGACATTAGGGTTGATTGATGTGTGTCATATGGTGTTATTTTACTACGAACTCTAGGGCTGTTTGTGACACTTATAGGAATAGCTCAATGGATTGATCGGAAAGAATAACTTTGAGGTGGTTTTGTACCCTACAAGAAATTTCATCTTATGTTCTTCGTGATAGGAACTCCGGAGTGACTTTTCTCGCACGTTGAGGGATTGCCATATGATCTAATTATGTTATCATTGTTGAGAGAACTTGCACTGGTGAAAGTATGAACCCTAGGCCTTGTTTCTAAGCATTGCAATACCGTTTTTGCTCACTTTTGTTACTAGTTACCTTGCTGTTTTTATATTTTCAGATTACAAAAACCTATATCTACCATCCATATTACACTTGTATCACCATCTCTTCGCCGAACTAGTGCACCTATACAATTTACCATTGTATTGGGTGTGTTGGGGACACAAGAGACTCTTTGTTATTTGGTTGCAGGGTTGTTTGAGAGAGACCATCTTCATCCTATGCCTCCCACGGATTGATAAACCTTAGGTCATCCACTTGAGGGAAATTTGCTACTGTCCTACAAAACTCTACGCTTGGAGGCCCAAAACGAGTCTACAAGAAGAAGGTTGTGTAGTAGACATCAAGCTCTTTTCTGGTGCCGTTGCCGGGGAGGCTAGGTAAGCGGCACTCACATCCCGTCAACGAAGCTCTTTTCTGGCGCCATTGCCGGGGAGGTGAGTGCTTGAAGGTATATCTTTAGATCTTGCAATTGAATCTTTTAGTATCTTGTTTTATCACTAGTTTAGTCTATGAAAGAAAACTACAAAAAAAATGGAATTGAGGTTGCCTCATATGCTTCATCTTTTTTAATGTCTTTCGTGAAAATGATGGAAAGGAAAATTGTGCTCAATTGTTAGAAGAAGAAGTCTATAAAATGTTTGGCACTAAATTTTTGAATGATGAGCATGATTGCAATGTTGTTAGTATGAATTCTTTGAATATCCATGATGCTAATGATATGCAAAGCCACAAGCTTGGGGATGCTATGTTTGATGAAGATGATATTTTTTGTCCCCCAAGTTTTGATGAGCAAATTTATTTTGAGGATAGCAATCCTCCTATTTATGATGATTATGTTGATGAAAGTGGATTTGTAGAGGTCATGACTTTATTTAGTGATGAATCCACTATTTTGGAAGAGGTTCCAATTGATTTATGAGAACAAAGTTGCTATCTATGATGATTATTGTGATGACATGTATGCTATAAAGAATAATGATAACCATGAAACTTGTCATCATGATTTTAAATTTCAATTGGATTATGCCTCACATGATAGTTATTTTGTTGAGTTTGCTCCCACTACTATTCATGAGAATAAATTTGCTTATGTGGAGAGTAGTAAAATTTATGTGCTTGTGGATCATGAAAATAATGCTTTATGTGACGGTTATATTGTTGAATTCATTCATGATGCCACTGAAAATTATTATGAGGGAGGAATATATGCTTGTAGGAATTGCAGTAATATCAAGTTTCATCTCTTTGTGTTGAAAATCTTGAAGTTTTGCTTGTTTTATCTTCCCACACAGAGCGAGATCAGTTCATGACGTGTCATGGTACTGCCCACTTTGACTCGGTGGGAGGGATTCATGCGTACACATCCATGTGTGCTCAAACTATATCATGGCATCCCAGAGCATGACCTATATACCGTAATACAAACCAAAAAATAATCCCCTCCTAATTCAAATTAACCTCTCTCGTTGTCGAGCAAAGTAGTGATGGACCAAGCGGGCCCACAGTTGGAAAGCATCGATATCGTTGATGACCGCGTGAGTGGTGCGAGAGGACAACCGCCATCGCTTTGCATGTGGGCCAAACATATGTATGGAGAGGTGTGTGTGGTTGTGATGTTTGAATACCCAAAATGCACAACTTTGATGTGGCACATGCCTCGAAAACCATAAAGTCCCCACACAGAGCAAGGTTCATGAAGCATACTACATATGCTGGTCCCCTTCCCCCTCTTCGGCGCATACTATATGCTCCTACCGAAATACAAAGCAAAAAGAATCCTCCTAGATGGTGAAATTAATTAACCTGTCCCGATGTAGGTCAAAGTGATGCATGCATGGAGGACGACCTCGCGGGCCCACAGATGGAAGCATCACACGTGAGTGTCCTAGGATCAATAACCACCGCCTGCATGCATGTGGCCCAAAGAGGTGTTGTGTGATGTTTGAATAACCAATGAACAACTTTGATGTGGCACGTGCCTCAAAAACCGAAAAGTCCCGACACTGAGAGAGGTGTGTTCACGGACGCGTATGTAGTATATATGATGGTCCCCTCCCACCTCTTCGACGCGTACTATATACTCCCACCATAACACAAACAAAAAAGAATCAAACTTTGATGGTCAAATTAACCTATCCGTCGGCTGTTGGTCGAAGTGATGGACGATGACCTCGCAGGCCCACAGAAAGCGTCACACGCGAGTGAGTGTATGTATGAAAGGGCTGTGTAATGTTTTAAATAACGAATTCACGACTTTGATGTGGCACCTGCCTCCCAAAACGGCCAACCCACACGGTGGCTCACGACTCGTAGTGTACTGCCAGCCCCCCCCACCCAGACGCACACACACACACCATGCATCCACCGCAACTACGATACATGCTAAATTTTCCTGCGGTGAACATATGTTACCAAAGGAGGGATCTTTTAATTAAAAAACAAAAATCATTAAGACGTTTTAGTACATTGATTGATTTTGTAGGGGTATAATGTGCAAAAATCAAATTTGAGCTACATGCACATGTGTCAGTGCACCTAAATGGATTGGAAAACACATGTGTCTCACTGGGTGCTTGTTTACTCCCCGTGCAAGATATTTCAAACATTGAGAATCTTGATTTTTAAAATCTAGTACATCCATAACTTATTTGAAATTCATGAAACTTATCGTGTTGTCATATGGACACCAATACATAGTGGTATTGTACTTTTCTGTCAAATTTGAGACAAGTTTTGATGTAATCTTTATCTTCTTACAAACAGGAGATTATTAATAATTGGGAACCAATATCGCAAACGGATTATTTATTCGAACCGTGGGCGTTAGACAAACAATGGATATGTGCCATGCTTCGGTTAAGCAATAAAGCGGCAGGATTAATCATCAAAATAGAATAACAATATATGTGCCGCCACGCTACCCGTGTGCCGTGCGAGCAGGCGTGAGTTGATGGGACGCATGCGAGCAGTCCGCCGCGCAGGCAGACCGGGAGGCGTGCGTGCAGGTGTGTGAATTGACGGAAGGTGTGCTCACTGTGCAGTGTCATCGCGAGGCGTGCGAGTAGCAGTGCGAAATGATGATAGGCATGCCAGCAGTCCGGTGCGCAGGCTCACCGGGAGGCGAGCTAGCGGTTTGACCACCGCCCGCCTCTCTCCCACTACTCAATATTAATTGCACGCCCGAGCGGCCGCACCCCCACCCTCGCCACACACACAGTCCTCTCTCTCCGCGTACATCCTCGACGCCGCTCTCAGTCCTCAAAGCTGTCAGTGTATGAGGATGCCGCTGAAGCACCCCATCGGAGGGAGTGGCGACGCTGGGGCTATTGAAGCACCGGAGCACGGCGTGAAGATGGAGTCAGAGGTTGCCATCGCCGCCGACGAGGTATCGCTGCACCTTGATGTCGTCGACGGCATCATGCTTCCACAGCAGGAGCCGGAGGTCCACACCGACTCCGGAGACGACTCCGGTGACGACTCGGGCAACGACTCCGACGACGACGGACAACCGGTTAGTCATCTATACCCATTTATGTGTCAAATACATCCTAGGGTTTCTCTGGTTACTCCCGCCTCCCCCCTTTTTGGAATAGAAATCCTATGGTTATGCTCTCTCAATCCATGAAATCTGAGTAAGTTTCATTAGATCCGTGTAGTGTATTGATTTTTTGAATGGTATAAATGATATGTGATTAGTTGTTTCATCTGTGCAAATGATTTCTGCTAATAATCCAACTAGGGTTAGTGTTTGTGCTAATAATTCCTAGCCAGGCCTTGACAATTGATTTTGAATGACCTACATATATGTTTGTGACATTTTTTTTTCAAGATTGGTCTCTACATAGAAGATTGTGCTTAAAAATCAAACCATAATCTCTGGATATGTCTAAAAATAGCCATAAATTCCTAATCCTACTTTACGGCATGTAAACATTGATTTGATGCCAAATTTTGGCAACTGCCAAATGTTCGCTAGAGATTAGTTTGTATTCCAAATTTGACGCCACATTTTTTTACTATATGTATAGGTGCTATCTGACGATGTCGACAGCGAGCATGAAGATGGCCAGAGGAGGTACAAGAGGCAAATCCTCAGGGAGATTTATGGGGGAATGCATAACAAGCGTACTAGGATCTGGAACAGGGGCTATCGATGCCCATTTTGCAACCAAAAGCTTCATGACGCTTATCAAAGTGTTCTGGCGCATGCAAGAGGACGAGCCGTTGGGTCCTTCAGGCAGAAGTATTCTCGCAGGGTGGCGCATGCCGCGTACGCTGAGTACCTAGAGAAGCTTCAGGATCATGCCGGCAGATGAGATGAGATGTGGGATTGAACTATGTATGGCTATGTAGTGTCTTAATTATAAATGTGCTTGAGTATGCTTAATGACGGTTGAACTATATACTTATGGTTGAACTACGCTTGTGTACGCTTATTATCTATGCCTGAGTATGTTTAATCTATGTTTACTTATGTCTAAATGTGGGATATGGATGCAATCAGTTCGGTTTATGAAATCTACCTCCGTCCTGGTTTATTGGTCCCCTTTATAATTTGTGTTAAATTTTGACCAAAGATTAAACTGACAAAATGTTAGTGCAGGTCAGCAAAAATATATCATTGGATTCATATTTGACATAGTGTTCAATGATATAATTTTTGATGACATGCATAAAGATTTGTTAGTTAAATCTTTGGTCAAAATTTATCACAAATTACAAAGGGGACCAATAAACCAGGACAGAAGTAGTACGTCAATCACACACGGTTGCCAAATCGGAACCGTGTGCAATGACTTTCATTTTCCGAGTTATGTCAATCACACACAATTGGCTCTAGCAAACTGTTGCCTCCGAAACTCTTTGTGGGACAGAAAACCCACACCACCCAATTAAAAAAAACCTCACCATCCCCACGTCACAAAAACCCTCACCCCGCCCGCCACCCCCTCCGGTCCCCATTCACACCTGTACAAGCTCCTCAACGACTCTGCATGGCACCGCCTAACGCCGCGGCAACCACTTACCTCGACGCCTGTCGCCGCCGCCAGGCTGCCGGCAAACCCCACCACATTTCGCTACTTCCCGCTTGCCGCCGCCTATCACCATCGACTTTCTCGATGCTGCTTGCAGTTGACCCAGCTCCCCCCGATTGGGGAATCCACTATATTGAGGGTTTTTTCTCATGGACAACAAGGAAACTAATTTACTGAGATATTATCTCATCTCTTATCCCAGTTCATCTGCCTCCTGTACTCACCTGGCCGAAATCGCCGTGAATTCATTTTTATTCGAGCTGATTTTAGGGTTTTCTTTCATTCATAGAGTCTACAATGCACGGACACATCAGGACTTTGCGGCCTCAGCCAGACATCAATGGAGTTCCATCTCACCGTACCAGATGACTTCAGGATGCGCACGGTATGTTCAATCTCACCCTATATCGGTTGGCATGGCCTACTTTCCTGAACATATACTATATATTGCTACATCTTGATAAAAGGTGCCACATGCGGCATATACATCAAAGGGGATTTTTTTCCTCTTCTTTCTATATTAGGCAAATTAATGATGTATTGTTCTTTCGATTACTCTCATATTCCCATGACATCATGGTTGCACTATCTGTTTAATTATAGTTTTTTGTCCTTTGATTTCAACTGATGTACTATTCTTTCAATTTCGCCCATATTTGCATTTTACCATATTCTTTAACAATCCTACCATTTTCTGCAGCACATCCCTTGCTATGCAACAACATCTGTAGTACACAATCTTGCCCTTTACATAACTCAAGACTGCAGGGATGTCAAAATTAACACAAACCATTTATTTACAATCATTGCTACTGTAAGACTTGATGAACGTGGTGACTCCTATTTTGGCACGGGCCTTTGGACAATTTTTTTTAAGTTTTATGTACTGAAATCTGGCACTAAAATTGCACTGCACATAAAAGAGACTGGTCATGAGAAATATGCTAACTTCCCCGACGGTATCATCCGTCCAGAGTTTGTTTGAAGTAAGTGTTCTTTTCAAGTATCTGCATGTTGACTTACCCAACAATATCAAAGGAATTGTGTAGTATTTAAGCAACCAATTGTTATTCCATTTTCTTACTATATTCCTACCTACTAACTTCTAGTTACCAATACACTTTTCTTTTGCCCTATCTTAACTAAATGTTCCCTGTACTCCCACTTCTATCAGAAAGCGCCGCTGACGAGGACACTTCGGAGGTGGAGAACGAGGCTGCCAACAAGAAAGAACCGCATGCGACTCCAGCAGTCCTAGACTTCATCAGCAGCCTCCCCGATGATATTTTAATAGTCATCATCTCCCTCCTCCCAATCAAATATGGGGCGAGGACAACCGTCCTTTCCCGGCGGTGGTGCCCCCCATGGCACTTCACCCCTCTCGACCTCATCGACGCCCACGAGCTCTACCATGGCTATCACAAAAGCTTGGATGCGTTCTCCCAGATCCTCGCCAGTCACCTTGGCCCAATCAGAGGCCTTATCATGGGCAAGTTCCGTTCCAACGGCAAGGACCTGATACGTCTCCAATGTATCTATAATTTTTGATTGTTCCATGCTATTATATTATCTGTTTTGGATGTTTTATATGCATTATTGTGCTATTTTATATTATTTTTGGGACTAACCTATTAACCTAGAGCCCAGTGCCAGTTTCTGTTTTTTTTATTGTTTTTGAGTTTCGCGGAAAGGGAATACCAAACGGAATAAAACTTTCGGGATGATTTTTCTTGGACCAAAAAACACCCCGGAGACTTGGAGTTCAAGTCAGAAGAGCCACGAGGCGGCGACAAGGGGGGAGGGCGCACCCCCTGCCTTGTGGGCCCCACATGACTCCACCGACCTACTTCTTCGTCCTATATATTCACATATATTCCCAAACCCTCAAAAGCATCCACAAAAACACTTTTCCACCGCCGCAACCTTCTGTACCCATGAGATCCCATCTAGGGACCTTTTCCGGTACCCTGCCGGAGGGGGATTCGATCACGGAGGGCTTCTACATCAACTCTATTGCCCTTCCGATGAAGCGTGAGTAGTTTACCTCAGACCTACGGGTCCATAGCTAGTAGCTAGATGGCTTCTTCTCTCTCTTTGATTCTCAATACCACGTTCTCCTCATTGTTCTTGGAGATCTATCCGATGTAATCTTCTTTTGCGGTGTGTTTGTCGAGATCCGATGAATTGTGGATTTATGATCAGCTTATCTATGAATATTATTTGAATCTTCTCTGAATTATATGCATTATTTGATATCTTTGTAATTCTCTTCGAATTATCGGTTTGGTTTGGCCAACTAGATTGGTTTTTCTTGCAATGGGAGAAGTGCTTAGCTTTGGGTTCAATCTTTCGGTGTCCTTTCCCAGTGACAGTAGGGGCAGCAAGGCACGTATTGTATTGTTGCCATCGAGGATAAAAAGATGGGGTTTACATCATATTGCTTGAGTTTATTCCTCTACATCATGTCATCTTAGTTAATGCGTTACTCTGTTCTTCATGAACTTAATACTCCAGATGCAGGCAGGAGTCGGTCGATGTGTGGAGTAATAGTAGTAGATGCAGAATCATTTCGGTCTACTTGACACGGACGTGATGCCTATATTTCATAATCATTGCCTTAGATATCGTCATAACTTTGCGCTTTTCTATCAATTGCTCAACAGTAATTTGCTCACCCACCGTATTATTTGCTATCTTGAGAGAAGCCTCTAGTGAAACCTATGGCCCCCGGGTCTATTTTCCATCATATAAGTTTCCGATCTACTATTTCCCATCATATTACTTTTCGATCTACTATTTTGCAATCTTTTATTTTTCAGATCTATATACCAAAAAACACAAAAACTATTTTATCTTTTGTTTATCTATCTCTATCAGATCTCACTTTTGCAATTGACCGTGAAGGGATTGACAACCCCTTTATCGCGTTGGGTGCAAGTGTTTGATTGTTTGTGCAGGTATTAGGTGATTTGTGCGTTGTCTCCTACTGGATTGATACCTTGGTTCTCTAACTGAGGGAAATACTTATCTCTACTTTCCTGCATCACCCTTTCCTCTTCAAGGGAAAAACCAACGCAAGCTCAAGAAGTAGCAGGAAGAATTTCTGACGCTGTTGCCAGGGAGATCTACGCCAAGTCAAGACATACCAAGTACCCATCATAAACTCTCAGCTCTTGCATTATATTATTCGCCATTTGCCTCTCGTTTTCCTCTCCCCCACTTCTAAAACGATTTTCAATTTTTTTTGCCTTTTTGTTTGCCTTCTTTCCGTTCGATCTTTTGTTTGCTTGTGTTACCATGTGCCTTCTCTTTGCTTGCATCTTCGCTTGCTAAAAGTTTATGGATCCTCATCCACTTGCTAATCTTTTTAAGAGATCCAATTATGATGAACCAATTTCTAGTGATTTGAGTGCACTAGATTATCTTTATGAAGTTTTGCTTGAAATTCGTGAATCTGAAAATTGTGATGAAGTGTTAAAGGAAGAAATCTATGAAGTGATTCACGATAGCTCCTTGGATGAAAAGCATGATTGCAGTGGTTTTACTATAAATTCTATTGATGTCAATTGTGCTAATAATATGCAAAACCCTAAGCTTGGGGATGCTAGTTTTGCTATGTCCACTACTTATTGCAATGATCATGATTGGGGTGATTCTTCTTATAATCTTGAAAATTTATTTAAGACTCATGATGAATATGTTTGCAATAATATTGAAAGTGGTTTTGGAAGAGTGTCAACTCTAGGTAATAATGATCCCACTACTTTGGAGATTGATCGATCTTATGAAATTTCTGATAGAAGTGGGCTTGGAGAAGTAATGACTTTATTTTATGTTGATCCCACTATTTTGGAAGAGTGTCAACTTTGCATGCATGTGGATCATGAAGAGAAAATTTTATGTGATAGCTATATCGCTGAATTTGAATATGATTCCACATGTAATTATTATGAGAGAGGAAAATATGGTTGTGGAAATCTTCATGTTACTAAATCACCTCTCGTTACGTTGAGTTTGCTATTTCTTTCTTCTTCTTTGCATATGCTAGATCTTGCTTGTCTTGATAATTTGTTTGCTTATAAAATGCCTATGCATAGGAAGTATGTTAGACTTAAACTTGTTTTTCACATACTACATGATGCTCTTTTCGCGTTTCAATTGCTATCTTTCACGTGAGCATCATCAAAATTTTCAACGCCTAGCTAAGGGCGTTAAACAATAGCGCTTGTTGGGAGGCAACCCAATTTTATTTTTTGTTTCTACTTTTTTTGGTTCTGTTTTTCAATAAATTTTTCATCTAGCCTCTGGTTAGATGTGTTTTGGTGTTTTAATTAGTGTTTGTGCCAAGTAAGACCTTTGGGATGGCTTACGGTGATAGTTGATTTGATCTTGCTGAAAAACAGAAACTTTTGTGTCCAGTCACAGAATTTTAATAATTAACTGGAGTGTTGAAAATCCCTTAATTTTTTACACGGGATTGATATACAAATTTCCTCTGTTGTCCTCTTTTTTTAGAATTTTTGGAGTTACACCAGTATTATAACAATTCAGATCTTCGCAGACTGTTCTGTTTTTGACAGATTCAGTTTTCTACGTGTTGTTTGCTTATTTTGATGAATATATGGGTAGTATCGGGGGGTATGAAAAATGGAAAAGTTGGAATACAGTAGATATTACACCAATATAAATAAATAATGAGTTCACAATAGTACCAAAAGTGATGATTTATTTTCTTATACTAACTGAGCTTATGAGGTTTTCTGTTGAGTTTTGTGTTGTGAAGTTTTCAAGTTTTTGGTAAGGATTTGATGGACTATGGAATAAGGAGTGGCAAGAGCCTAAGATTGGGGATGCCCAAGGCACCCCAAGGTAATATTCAAGGAGAACCAAGAGCCTAAGCTTGGGGATGCCCCGGAAGGCATCCCCTCTTCCGTCTTCGTCTATCGGTAACTTTACTTGAGGCTATATTTTTATTCACCACATGATATGTGTTTTGCTTGGAGCGTCTTGTATTATATGAGTCTTTAATTTTTAGTTTGCCACAATCATCCTTGCTGTACACACCTTTTGAGAGGGACACACATGAATCGTGATTTATTAGAATACTCTATGTGCTTCACTTATATCTTTTGAGCTAGGCAATTTTGCTCTAGTGCTTCACTTATATCTTTTTAGAGCACGACGGTGGCTTTATTTTATAGAAATTGTTGAACTCTCATGATTCACTTATATTATTTTGAGAGTCTCTCTAAACAGCATGGTAATTTTCTTTGGTTATGAATTTAGTCCTAATATGATAGACATCCAAGAGGGATATAATAAAAACTTTCATATAAAGTGCATTGAATACTATGTGAAGTTTGATTCCTTATGATTGTTTTGAGATATATTGATGGTGATATTAGAGTCATGCTAGTGAGTAATTGTGGATTGTATAAATACTTATGTTAAAGTTTGTGATTCCCGTAGCATGCATGTATGGTGAACCGTTATGTGATGAAGTCGGAGCATGATTTATTTATTGATTGTCTTCCTTATGAGTGGCGGTCGGGGATGAGCGATGATCTTTTCCTACCAATCTATCCCCCTAGGAGCATGCACGTAGTACTTTGTTTTGATAACTAATAGATTTTTGCAATAAGTATGTGAGTTCTTTATGACTAATGTTGAGTCCATGGATTATACGCACTCTCACCCTTCCACCATTGCTAGCCTCTCTAGTGCCACGCAACTTTCTCCGGTACCATACACCCACCATATACCTTCCTCAAAACAGCCACCATACCTACCTATTATGGCATTTCCATAGCCATTCCGAGATATATTGCCATGCAACTTTCCACCATTCCGTTTTATTATGACACGCTTCATCATTGTCATATTGCTTTGCATGATCATGTAGTTGACATCGTATTTGTGGCAAAGCCACCGTTCATAATTCTTTCATACATGTCACTCTTTATTCATTGCACATCCCGGTACACCGCCGGAGGCATTCCTATAGAGTCATATTTTGTTCTAATTCTTGAGTTGTAAGTAAATAAAAGTGTGATGATCTTCATTATTAGAGCATTGTCCCATGTGAGGAAAGGATGATTGAGACTATGATTCCCCCACAAGTCGGGATGAGACTCCGGACGAAAAATAAAAAAAAGAGGCCAAAGAAGCCCAACAAAAAAATGAGAGAAAAAGAGAGAAGGGGCAATGCTACTATCCTTTTTCCATACTTGTGCTTCAAAGTAGCACCATGATCTTCATGATAGAGAGTCTCCTATTTTGGCACTTGCGTATACTAGTGGGAAATTTTCATTATAGAACTTGGCTTGTATATTCCAACGATGGGCTTCCTCAAATTGCCCTAGGTCTTCATGAGCAAGCAAGTTGGATGCACACCCACTTAGTTTTCTTTTGAGCTTTCATACACTTATAGCTCTAGTGCATCCGTTACATGGCAATCCCTACTCACTCACATTGATATCTATTGATGGGCATCTCCATAGCCCGTTAATATGCCTAGTTGATGTGAGACTATCTCCTTCTTTTTTGTCTTCTCCACAACCACCATATTCTATTCCACCTATAGTGATATGTCCATGGCTCACGCTCATGTATTGCGTGAAAGTTGAAAAGGTTTGAGAACATTAAAAGTATAAAACAATTGCTTGGCTTGTCATCGGGGTTGTGCATGATTTGAATATTTTGTGTGACAAAGATGGAGCATAGCCAGACTATATGATTTTGTAGGGATAAGCTTTCTTTGGCCATGTTATTTTGAGAAGACATAATTGCCTTGTTAGTATGCTTGAAGTATTATTGTTTTTATGTCAATATTAAACTTTTGTTTTGAATCTTATGGATCTGAACATTCATGCCACAATAAAGAAAATTACATGGATAAATATGTTAGGTAGCATTCCACATCAAAAATTCTGTTTTTATCATTTACCTACTCGAGGATGAGCAGGAATTAAGCTTGGGGATGCTTGATACGTCTCCAACGTATCTATAAATTTTGATTGTTCCATGGTATTATATTATCTGTTTTGGATGTTTTATATGCACTATTATGCTATTTTATATTATTTTTGGGACTAACCTATTAACCTAGAGCCCAGTGCCAGTTTCCGTTTTTTTCCTTGTTTTTGAGTTTCGCAGAAAAGGAATACCAAATGGAGTCCAAACGGAATAAAACTTTTGCGATGATTTTTCTTGGAGCAGAAGACACCCCGGAGACTGGGACTTCAAGTCAGAAGAGCCACGAGGCGGCGATAAGGGGGTAGGGCGCGCCCAGGGGGTAGGGCGCGCCCCCTGCCTTGTGGGCCCCACGTGACTCCACCGACCTACTTCTTCGTCCTATATATTCACATATATTCCCAAACACTCAGAAGCTTCCCCGAAAACACTTTTCAACCGCCGCAACCTTCTGTACCCGTGAAATCCCATCTAGGGACCTTTTCCGGCACCCTGCCGGAGGGGGATTCGACCATGGAGGGCTTCTACATCAACTCTATTGCCCTTCCGATGAAGCGTGAGTAGTTTACCTGAGACCTACGGGTCCATAGGTAGTAGCTAGATGGCTTCTTCTCTCTCTTTGATTCTCAATACCACGTTCTCCTCGTTGTTCTTGGAGATCTATCCGATGTAATCTTCTTTTGCGGTGTGTTTGTCGAGATCCGATGAATTGTGGATTTATGATCAGCTTATCTATGAATATTATTTGAATCTTCTGTGAATTCTTATATGCATGATTTGATATCTTTGTAATTCTCTTC
Source organism: Thinopyrum elongatum (assembly GCA_011799875.1). Classification (NCBI taxonomy): domain Eukaryota; kingdom Viridiplantae; phylum Streptophyta; class Magnoliopsida; order Poales; family Poaceae; genus Thinopyrum; species Thinopyrum elongatum. The sequence continues at coordinate 433,095,038 of CM022301.1, forward strand.
GAATTATCAGTTTGGTTTGGCCAACTAGATTGGTTTTTCTTGCAATGGGAGAAGTGCTTAGCTTTGGGTTTAATCTTGCGGTGTCCTTTCCCAGTGACAGTATGGGCAGCAAGGCACGTATTGTATTGTTGCCATCGAGGATAAAAATATGAGGTTTACATCATATTGCTTGAGTTTATTCCTCTACATCATGTCATCTTACTTAATGCGTTACTCTGTTCTTCATGAACTTAATACTCTAGATGCAGGCAGGAGTCGGTCGATGTGTGGAGTAATAGTAGTAAATGCAGAATCGTTTTGATCTACTTGACACGGACGTGATGCCTATATTTCATAATCATTGCCTTAGATATCGTCATAACTTTACGCTTTTCTATCAATTGCTCGACAGTAATTTGCTCACCCACCGTATTATTTGCTATCTTGAGAGAAGCCTCTAGTGAAACCTATGGCCCCCGGGTCTATTTTCCATCATATAGGTTTCCGATCTACTATTTTCCATCATATTACTTTCCGATCTACTATTTTGCAATCTTTTATTTTCAGATCTATATACCAAAAAACCCAAAAAATATTTTATATTTTGTTTATCTATCTCTATCAGATCTCACTTTTGCAATTGACCGTGAAGGGATTGACAACCCCTTTATCGCGTCGGGTGCAAGTGTTTGATTGTGTGTGCAGGTATTAGGTGATTTGTACGTTGTCTCCTACTGGATTGATACCTTGGTTCTCTAACTGAGGGAAATACTTATCTCTACTTTGCTGCATCACCCTTTCCTCTTCAAGGGAAAAACCAACGCGAGCTCAAGAAGTAGCAGGATCGAGCCAAGCTTGATGAGTGGTTCTGATCCCCTGCCCTAGATTAGCTTGAGGGGCTCAGTTTTAATGATGGGCATATGCGATTGCCGCCAACGTCCTCGCTCCGCCTCGCGCCCACGCTGCGCTTTGGCAAGTTCGTGAACTACCATCCCCCCTTAATGATGCATCCGCTCTTTTTCTGCCATGACTGAAGCACCTCGATCTCGTCGTCGTCTTCATCCCAAAGGATGACATGGAGCGCCTGCTCCACGGCTGTACTGCACTCGAGTACCTTCGTCTTCAGGCGATCAATGGGTTGAGTAGCTTCCACATCACCTCCATGACTCTCCAGACTATTTATGTGTGTTGCTGGTGCTGCAACAAGAGATCACAGAAGGTGGACCACAATATGGTCATTGAGGACACACCTTCACTTGAGAGATTACTTATAGTTGATCAACAAGGTCCAACAAGAATCAGTGTCATTTCTGCGCCGAAATTGACAGTGGTGGGCTACACATCTGTCAAATACTCTGAACTTGTTATTGGATCCACACCCGTTTAGGTACAACAATCGCCTTCTACCTCTCCTTGATATCAACATTATTTCTAATTTTGAACATGTATGTTCTTCTGTCATCCAGAAAATGATTCCAACAAGCCTGACCCCGAATCTATGCACAGTGAAGGTCTTGGCACTAGGATCTATCGGCCCCAACCTGCACCAAGTTGTCAGTTTCCTGAGATGCTTTCCGTGCCTGGAGAAGCTGTATATCGAGGTGATGTTCCTTTCCTGTTAAATGTTAATCATAAGGGAGTTCAATTTTTGGCACCTTTTCCCAAGTTTACACTGACAATGTACTATGATTTCTGAAGGAATTTTGGATGATTTCAGTACATACATTTTCCCCCAATATTGGTTGCTTGATTCATATTGTTACAATCCATAAGCATTTCTCCTTTGGATTCATCTGTACTAGTTTTCTTAGGGAATTTTTCATCCAATCCAACCTCTTGTGAAGAAGGCTACATTTTTCTAGATTGTAATCAAATTCCCATGTTAATGATGTTGGATCAAAGATGGCACGTTAGTGCATTTTACAAATCCTGCAAACCAAATAGGCATGCAGTAGTGTTCAAAACTGCATGTAGGTACTAACACGTTCTGTTCTTTTGCAGATAATATTAGGCCCGGTGGTGGATAATGTGATACAATATAACAGTCACATCGAATGCCTAGATCTGCATCTCTCAGAAATTACTTTGAACTCATACCGAGGGACCTTACCGAAGATTATATTCGCCAGGATCTTTGTTGTCAAGCATGGGTGCTGAAGGTAATGAGGTTTGCCCTGCATTTATTTCGCAAAAATGAATGCTTTGTTGATCAGCGCCAGCGGCTGCGGCAGAATGGAAAAGGCTCCGAAAAAGTTGAATTTCATTTTGGAACTTCAGATGACAGAGTAATTGGAAGTCATCGTGTCAACCCCATACATGACTTGTCAGTGGCTGATCCCTTTGCATAAATGATGAGGTTTCGAAACAAGCCTTACAAGTGGTAATATTAGTTTGAACCTCTCTTATATCCATGTTCAGCTGATTAGTGCAGGCGTTTGCAGTTGAATGAGCTGAATTTCATTTCTAATATCAGTTTGAACCTTGTAATCTTTGAATTTGAGCCATATAACTCTTGAATTCGAACCTTGTAATATTTTGGGCTTTTGTGGTACAATCGTTGAAATGGCATCGTATGAGACTCGTATATTGGTAGTACTATTTTGACCTTAATATGCAATAGACTTAGATTTTATTAACCATTCTCGAATGTGTTTCCCTTGTCGATCTCATAGCAAACGATCTGTATAGCTAACTCGACTGCGATCTTCTACATTAGTGCACACAGTAGGTTTCTTCAACCGTGCGCCCTGTATAGTGCAGAATTAATTATCGCACTCGAGTGTCCATCATCACCCTTCTATGTAACTTTGACCTCATCACCCACGGGTAAACTTATGATCGAAGTCATTCCACACACTTCATTTTTACAAAGCTTTTTGCCAATAAACGCCCATGATTTTCCCCTCTTCTAGCCGACGCGTGGCCAAACTACCCGGGTGGGAAGCTTGCGTGGTAAACTACGCGGTTGCGCAGGAACAGGCTCACCGACGATACATTTGGTGCCTCTTCGAGCCCACGCGTGGTCAAACGAAACGCGCGCGGGGTTCTCAAGCATGCACTGGAATCCTCCGCTATGAACGCGGTGACAAGACATGACGATTGCAGGCCGGCCGACCCCATTTATTATAGCGGCCATTTAACCCTTGTGTCTCTTCAACCTTTCGATCGCGCCCAACTATTGCAAGAAGCACACCCACCACGACAAAATCTTAGAGGGTATCCCGCACGGCTCCAATGGCGCTCTGAGCGGCTACAGACGACGAGCAGCAGTTCACCATGCATGTCATGGTGGACACCCACAGAAGGTTCACGGAGCTCTCGGTGGTGTACACCAACAACCCGACCTGGGTGGAGCACTCCATCCACATCATGGAGTTGTTGCTTGCTGAGGAGAAGTACAAGGTGGTTGCGTTCGACCTCGAGTACACCCGCGCTCGTGCCGGGTCTCGTCCCAAGGTCACCATCGCCCAGATGTGCGTGCGCAATCATGTCCTCATCTACCACTACTTCCTGGCCACAAGGCCTTGCGAGCGTTTCGTCAGGTTTGTCAATAGCCCCACTACATGTTCACTACGGTGGACATCACCAACAATGTAAAGGTGCTCAAGAATTCGGGCATCGCCTGCCAGAATCTTGTCTACATCCAGGGCCAACACAAGATTTGGGTAGCAAGGAGCATGAGAAGGACTCATTTTTTCACCTCGCCGAGGCCATCATTGACCACTACTACAGAGACATGAAGGATTCCCGCAACAAGGACAAGCGTGCCTGGCACTCGGCCTGGATGGAGAAACTCGACAAAGCTCACGTCATGTACACGGCCAAGGAGGCGTACACGAGCTACAAGATGTACAGGCGGATCGTTGACATGAGGAAGTGCCTCCTTCCCCAAAACGGCCAGGGATCCCGCTGGAAGCAGAGCAATGGCAAGCGTCGTCACAACAAGAAGTAGATGATTAGATCCTCGTTTCTCCTAGTTTAGTATGCATGTAATTGCTTGCTTTGGTGTGTCGAAATGTTATGTGTGTAGTCACTTATGTAATTGTATGTTAATTTGGTTGTGCAATGCTATTCTTATAAGTATACATGTTGATCTTCTGTAGACAGAGCAAATCACATCGCACACAGACTAAACAATGTAACCCGTCGGTGATGATTTCATCAATCACTCACAATTGTATACCAGCAATCGTTTGCTCACAACACACACGACTTGTTAACAGGAATCTTCTATGTTGTTATCGATCTTCCCACACATTTCCTATTACAGACTTGTTTGCCGCGTATCACACACATCTTGTTAAGTTGAACCGTTTCTGTTCTCTTGGCTCAACGCAAAAAGTTCATCCGAGTGAACTGTATGCCGTATATCGCACACACCTTGATCTGGATGACTGTTTCTTTTGTGTTGCCTAATCACAAATAGTTCATCTGAGTGAACTGTATGCCGTATATCGCACACACCTTCATCTGGCTACCCGTTACTGTAATTCTGCCTCATCACAAACAGTTCATCGGGGTGAACTGTATGCCGTATATCGCACACACCTTGATCTGCCTACCCATTTCTGTTGTTCTATCTCATCGCAAACAGTTCATATGGATCAACCGTATGCCCTGCATCGCACACGCAACTAAAATCTGAACCGTGTTTGATGTATCTGCCATCGCAACCGTTTTGCATCTTTTTGACGGGTTTTTTACATCGCCGTTTGTGATTAATGCATCGCACATAGTTTCGTTGAAGGGTCTCTGATTGTAGTGTCGCGTTAGCAGCATCCTGCAGTAGTGCATGACCCCTTCGCATTTAGGATGTAGACCGGCGTGCTGGCCTCTATGTTGTGCCTAGGTAGGACTACAGTGTGTCGATCAGCTGAGGCCAAACATGACCCAAAAGTGTGTCCGGTCGGAGTTAATCAAACGTGATAGGTAAGTAGGTGCACCCCAGCAGGGAAGTATATCTATTCGAATAGCTGTGTCCAAGGTAACGGACGCTCGAAGTTGTATCCCGATCTATTACAACTAGAACTGGATACTGGAGACACTAAATGGATATGATGGCTCCAGGATCGCTTCCTCGTGGGGTAGTCGAGGAAGGATCTCTGGGCGTTACTAATATATATACTTGTTACCTTTTATTATATGTTACTCTACTCTCTTCTGTTGCTGCAAGGTGCTAGTCTTTGATAGGCTAGGCCTTCCCCTCTAATCTGGCATTTCGGCAGTATAGTCCACAGATACAACCCCTTCCCATTGATACTGATGCATACTTTGTATAGATCTGATGTAAGTCTTGCGAGTACTTTGGATGAGTACTCACGGTTGCTTTGCTACCTCTTTTTCCCTCTACCTGATTGGTGCGATCAGATGACGGAGCTTAGGAGCCAGCTGATCCCGCTGATGGCTAATACTACCCCAACGGAGCCTACTACTACGTGGAGACCGTCGATGACCAGGAGTAGTTAGGAGGCTTCCAGGCAGGAGGCCTGCACATTTTCGATCCAGATGTCTTTGTTTTGCTAGCCTTCTTAAGGAAGACTTGTTTACTTATGTATGTACTCAGATATTGTTGCTTCCGCTGACTCTTGTGTAACTCGAGCTTATGTATTCGAGCCCTCGAGGCCCCTGGCTTGTAATATAAAGCTTGTATTATGTAATTTGTGTTTAGAGTTGTGTTGTGATATCTTCCCGTGAGTCTCTGATCTTGATCATGCACATTTACGTGGATGATTAGTGCATGATTGAGTTGGGGGCATCACAAGTTGGTATCAGAGCTGATTGCCTGTAGGAAGCCACTTTCCAACTCCATGGCCGATGTTGAGTCTAGTCTTTGAAAAACTATTTTACTAACATTGTTGTGTGGCTTACGGGCCCACATCGCGAATGGTTGGAATTAGGATCTTTTATTTCTCTCCTTACTCTGGGATTCTTATCTCTCTTCTCTTCGGATTAAAGCTTTTACTAACTCTAACTCTAGGTTCTCGTAACTACTTCCTCTCGGAGATCCCCTCATTCCAGATGATGGCTTGATTCACCCGAAGATTCTGAAGATACTCTTCAATGTTCTCCTGAGACCCTTATGCCCACCGCCTTTGCAATTCCCTACCACCGATGTATCCTTATGGAAAACTACATACACTTGACATTCATACATTCATTACCAGTTGCTCTTGTTATTACAAGATGCCCCGAAATACTCTCCATTGTCCCGAGAATCCTTTGAGCTTACTGCCTTGCAGTTCATTACCGCATGAAAGCTCTTATGGACAATTCCTCACACTTACGGGGATCTATTCATCCCCAGTTGTTCATGTGTTTCACAAAATTCTTCGAAATGCTATTCGATCTTCTGAAAATGCTCTATAGCCTATTGCCCTTGAAATTCTTGCCTGCTTGCATTATGGTTAATTCCATATGTCTAGTAGTCTCCGTTGACATCCGTTGTCATTGCCATTGCCATTTTGAGCCTAATGATTCAATGTGTGCGAATGCATGCAATCATCACTTGATCCTTATAAATTATCTTTCCGGCTCAGACATCTTTTCGAACATGAGCTGGTTCTCGGCAAATCAAACCTTGATTGATTATCCATCTAAGCCTATTCAACTTACTCGTATTTAAATCAGAGCATCTGATTCTGATACACCAATCGGGAAATCATAATTCCTTTGTATTTAAGCGTCAAACTATTCAGATGATTCTATAATCCGATGCCTTTGCATTCTTTCTTCCTTTGATTGAGTATCGATACTCACATCAGCTCCATTGTGGATCACCAGATCCATTGCTGGATTATTATCCGAAAGTGTCCTTCATATTCAATCACCTTGTGAGTTCTTTCCCTAATACATAATTCCTTTGGTAAATTGTATTCTCTGATTTGGCCAACCATGCTCTGCTTTCGAGCTTGTGTTATTTACTCTTGAAGCTTGTAGTATATGGTCCTAAGATCCCCCGATGGGTTGAACCTATGCCTTCCCTAAACCGTATGAACCCGAAAGTTTTCACGAGTCATACTCTTCTGTTGTTTTGCCAGATAAAATTTTCAACACCACAACTTCATCGAAGCGAGAAGTGAATGAAAGGTTATGCACTGGAGAAGTGCGAGTCGACCTTGAACTTTGAATTCATGCCCATGGACACAATGTAGACCTTATCATTGAAGCTTCTCGTAAAAATAATTATCCCCTTGATATAAGTTCATCTTGTATCTTCGATTTAATCGTTTGCAATCATGGTTCCAACCATATTGTTCTCCTTTCATTTCATTTTTCAGACAAGTTAAAGCACTTGGCTTATGCAGATCAATATGCCCGTCCAACTTATATTCTGATCTACCTTTGAGTATTACACCTTTGGTATTTCGAGAATATTATAGAACTGCATTACTTCTAATGTGTTTTTCATCAAGTATCGCTTCTCGCCAATTTTAGTTTTTCCCCGGGTTCTGAGTTGTTTATCACTCGTGAACACCAATAAGTGAATCGAATCCACTGCAATTCAATACCCCTAGTAATTTTTTGCTAGGAAGTTTATACTCAATCTAGTCATTCTAGACTATCAGTTGCATCCTTATTATGCTACCACTGACCGTGCTACCTTGTCCTTCTTTGGTGCATGAGTTCCTCAGACCATGAGCAAGGCTTACGTCGAGTTTTCAACATCATTTTGTTGTCTTGTAAAGCAACTCTGATTCTGAGATTGCATCTCATCAGTGGTCCCGATAACCTTTTGCTTCACCATTCCTTTTGCTTGATGTCATCGCTGTTCGATTGCATCCTATTGAAACCTCTCGACAAAATGTGTCGTGATCATCATCAACTTTTTTGCTTCTTCCAAGATGTGAACTGAATTCATGATGAGAAATACCATCCTTGCCCCTCGATGATTTATGTTATCATCGACAACATTATTGCCTTCCCTCCAACACAAACTTGTTCGTGTTTTGTGTTGTACCTTGAGTTCCTTGCTATCCAGCTTATGTTCTGTTCTACCTGGTAGTATTACCATCTTTTATGTCAAGGATGTTGTGAGAATTACTCCACCTCTTAAATAATTCTTGATATAGTGATACTTCTCACCATATCAATTCATTTCTTGGTCCTCGTGTTGTTTCTAACCGGAATACCGACAAATGAACTATGATGTGTGAATTCAAAACTTCTAGCAACCCTATTTCTTTGAAGTTAATGGTCGATAGTTTCATTCTTAGTCTATTGGTTATTGAATCAACGTTCTAACATTGATCGTTCTACTTAGTCCATATTTCAAGTGCACCTTTCAATCAATGTTTAATTGTGGATGTTTTTCTCGAGCATATGTCATTATATCATTTGATCTGACAAATGCTATCTCCTTGTTCGTATAATTTGGGGAATCCATCTTGAAGGAAATCTCGTTGAATCATTGCTGAGCCCATCGGCCACATCCTCATCTTCTCCGTGGTTCACGATGAGCATGAAGTATATCGATAAAAGAAGAGTTTTTCTCTAAGTTCACGTGCCTTTTTGCCACCGTGAATATGAGAAAGTTTTGTTTCGCTTCCTCTAGAATCATCCCAATCAATCAGATCTGAATCTCGGGCAGATTTGATGGTTGGAACATTTTCCAAGAATTATAACACTCTATTCTATGTAACCTGGTAAGGTGATGTTATGGCTAGCACACCTGGCCGGAGGACCTATTGTTATAGTATCTTGTTCAGCAAGATTAGCCCTTCTTCCATGAGGAAATTCTATGACTTATTCTAGAAATTGTTCCTTGTGTATCTCTTGTGATCTTTAGACCCAACCCTTACTTTAAACACCATACTATTGCTCCCCCCGAAGCATGACTGTGCTAATCCGAACATCAATAAGAACATTGAAGGTGTAATGCTAAATGTTTCTTGATCAATTATCCAAACACCATTGTATGGGTAAACATCATGATTCTCCTTGCCCCTTTTATCTAAAGGGTTATGTACTTGAAGACCCGTCAGGATTATCTCGATCTGCTTGCTCTTGGGAAATATATACTTCTAATACTTGTGTATAATCACATTTTCCTTTTCATTGGTATGTTTAATCTGATAAACACATTTTCCTTTCCATTGGTATGTTTAATCTGATAAACACATTTTCCTTTCCATTGGTTTGTTTAACCTTTCTTAATAATTTTTTGTGATCTAAGCAGTAATATTTCCCTGCATATGTAAACACCTCGATGTACAACTTGGTTAGTATAACCCTGTTACTATTGTTGATGACATTCTGGTAACCACCGATGGACGAGAACTTTGCCGATTGGTCCACCTCGCCTTGCGAGCAGGAAAATGGTTCTCTTTGTTCCCCGCCCTTGGTACCGATGTGGTTGCCAACATAGCTGACAAACTTTCCTCTGGCATGCCTTGTTGTCATGGTCGTGCAAGATGTCACCGCCCTTCCAACTCTTAATCCACACTAACCACAGTTCCATAGGATCGAAACCTAGCTCTCCTGTACAATCTTGATTATGAAGTATCCTTTGCACTTGGCTTCATATGTAATTCACGAGCTAATTTCCTTACCATGTTTCATTCTGGTATCAGATGCAACATTATTATTCATTGCTCTTAACCCCTTCATCACTTGTTTTAGGCATCAACGGGATTCCTACCTGGTTGAAACTTGTTGAACCTCCTTATATCACTCTTGATATGTTTCCTGGTGCTTCTAAAATCTACTTCCCTGAGATAATTACCGGATGCCAATCCTTCCAGACATCCGTCCTTATAGTTTCCCCCTTCCACCCTATTCGTAAGAACGATGGAGTTCCCAAAGAAAGGATGACGACTTCATCATAATGACCTGAAGTAGAGAAATGAAGGCATCAACGAAAGGGATCAACTATTTCAAGAAGAGCAACCAAGAACGAGAAGATCCGTTAGAATTTCGTAACCAAAACTTTCCCCTTACTCCACCTCTTAAATCTCGGGACGAGATTTCTTGTAGTGGAGGAGATTTGTAACACCCCCAGTGTCATGCTACAGTAATCCCGCTTGATTATGCTAAGTCACTTTGCTTAATAGTGCTTGATCACTTGGGGTCAAATCTCTTTTCAAATTCCACCTTTGAAATCAATTCAAATTTAAAGTGAGAATTTAAATTCACAAACATGGTTGGAAATAGTTCACCTTTTAGCAAATATTCCAAAATAAATGTTGGTGAAGAAAAACAACTTCATTGTTTGCTCATTTGGGCTCTAGCATTTAAAACAGGGCCAAAACAATATTTTAAGTGCTTTTCTAAAATTATGAAAATCCAAACTTTTTCAATTGCCTCAAAAACTTTTGTGACAGTGTCTAAAATTGCAATATAATTATTGGCCCATGTTTCATGTTTTATAAAACTAATTTACTATTAAAAATAACTGCAAAACAGAATAAATAAAAGAAAACAGAAAAAGAAATGAAAAAGAAAATAAAACCTTACCTGGGCCTTAGCCATAGGGAGAGGCCCCAACAGGCCCAGCCCGTCCCTTCGGCCGCCTTCAACTTCGCTACAGTGGCCGACCGAGGGCATGAGCCGTGGGGAGGATAAGGACGCTACCATAGCCCCCTCGACCTTGTCCTCCCCCCCCCCCCCCCCGAGATCTTTTCCTCCTCTCCCTCACTCTCCCCTCACCCTCTCCGCCGATCCCAAGTGCCTTAGTCGCCGTTGTCTGCCACCACCACGGCGACCGCCGCCCCGTTCCTCTCCGACGTGCCCAGGAGGACCGCCGTGACCTCCCCTTCCTCTCCGTCGAGCCACAAGAACCGGAGCGCTCCACAGCATTGTCCGCGCCACCGTCTTCCTCCTCGGGCTCGGGCGACCACCGCTTCGATCCGCGCCACCCCGAGCTCCTCTGGCTTCCCCGGGCCTTCTCTGCAACACTATGAGCATCCACTCCCTCTCCTAGCTAGCCTCTGCATGCCCCTAGCACCGTGCCGCCATTGCCGTACCCGCGTTGCCGCCGTTTGCTTCGCCACTGCGGCCACCGCATGCGCAGCTCACGGCCGAGCCCCGCGTCGTGGTCAGCACACCTGTAGGAGGCCAACGCTGCCCCCAGTGCCGCTTGCCATGCTCCCTAGCGTCGACCCCATCCACCCAGTGCTTCGGCCGCCGCCTTAGCTCATTGCCGGCGCCTTTCGGCAGCCCCAGCTCCAACCAGCAGCACCACTCGGCACGACATCATCTCGCCGTTCGAACGCGACCCCTCGCGCTTGATTTGGTGGCCTGTAGCCAAATCCCGTGGCTTCCCGTGCACGCCGCCATGTATTTTGTCGCTGGCAGCTAGTCACAGCTAACCTGGCCTGACACATGGACCTCCCTGGGTCACTGACCAGTGGGTCCCAGGGCCCCAATTTACTGGGTTGACCAGTTAACCCTGCTGACTGGCAGCTCCAGTCACTGATAGGCGGGCCCCACTTGCTAAGTTTTGTCACTGACAGATGGGGTCCACCTGCTAATTAACCCCCTTTTTAGTTAATTTAATTTCTGTTTAACCCTTTGTGTATGACATGTGGGTCCTAGTGGTCAGGTTTGACCTGGACCGGCTATGTTGACTGACGACGTAACCGGGACGTACTGCTGACGCAATAAAATAATTTCTGTTATTTTCGAATTAAAATTAATCCAGAGAATTTTAGAATATTGTTTAAAACTTTGTAAAATCATATAAAATAATTCGTAACTCGGATGAAAATAATTTATATATGAAAGTTGCTTAGAAAAATATGAAGAATCCGAATATGTCATGCACTCATGTGTCACATGCCTCTAACATGATGAACATGGAACCTTCCCCTTTGTTTCATCTATCTGATAACCACTGAAAGCCGGGAAAACATTCCCAGATTTTTTCCCGCTTCATTTGTAATGTGTAGCACTGCGTTAGGTCACCCCTAGCACAACATTTTTCCATGTCATGCATCGTGATGTATTTGATTGCTTTATGATATGTAACACCCCTGTGTAACTGCCACTGTGATCAGCTGCTAATCATACCAAATCATATCATTTGCAGTGCCTAGTCATAGTGGTTAACCAAAACAATTCAAAATCCATTCTGAAAATCAACTCAAATTCAAAAATGCAAAATAAATTTGCTCAAACACCATTGGTAAAATGTTCATTAAATAGCAAATATTCCAGAAGCACTCATAAAAATATAAACAATGGAATTGGAACTAGTTAAACGACTCTTACAACATGAAACAGCACTAAAACAGAATTATTTAATCTAATTAAATTCATTTCAAATTCAAATGAAACCTTATTTTGCCCAAACCAATTTTTGGTGAAAGCTAACATTGCACAGTAATATTTGGGTCAACTCTCATATTTTATAGAAGTGCACAAATGGCCTAACTATTTCAAAACAGAAAAAATAAAAGAAAAGCAAAACAGAAAAATAGGACGAGGCACTGTGCACTGGGCCTAAGTGCACATTGCCCCGACCGCAGCCCACCTGGCCCTGCTCCTTCTCTCTCCCTCGCGTGTCACCTTCCCAATGGCCGAGCGCGCGTGCACCGGCGGGCGCGCGACACCGCGGCAACCACCGACGCCGCCGACAGCAAGGGGATAAGGACGAGGCCGAGCCGTCCCCCTGGTCTATCCGCTCATTCCCCCGCCCCCCACTCTCCTCGCTCGCTCCTCCCTTCTCTTCCCCTCAGATCCAGCGCCCGAGAGCCATCGTCGTCGCGTTTTGCTGTTCGCCGCGGCCACCGGCGCTTGCTCCTTCCTCCTTGGTGTCCAGGCGGTCCACCAGCGTCTGCCTCGTCGATCGGTGCACCCAGCAGGAGCAGGGAGGCCCTGTAGCTGCCGGACGCCGCCGCCCCTTTCTTCTCCGACTCCGGTGCTCGCCGACGGATTCGAGCTCCTCTGCTGCTACTAATCCGTCGAGGGTTTTCCGTAACCGCTCGGTGAGCCTCACCTTCGCTCCTTTATCTCTCTACGATGCTTTGCGCTGTCCGTAGCCGCCGCGCCGCACTTGGCCGAACGGAGCTCCGCCGTCGTTGGCACTGCTATCGCTGTGGCCGTTGACGATCTCGTCCGAACTCACGGTCATGCTAGCCGTCGTCGTAGAAGTCGAACACGCTAGCTGCCATTGCTTGCCGTGTCCGGAGTCACCCTTTCTACACTCGCCCGAATGCCACCGCTGCCATAGCTGGTCGCCGCCGTCGTTTCCGGCCACCTCTGGCCCGGAGACCACCCGCGTTGGATGCGGCTCAACTCGCTCGTTCGAATGCAATAGACCGCGCACGGAATGGAGCCCCCTAGCGCGATCCCAACGAGCTCCGGCGACGCGCCGCCGTTGTTTTGGTCGCAGGAGCAGCTCCGGCGCCGGCCGCCGATGTGGCTCGGTGGGCCCCGCCCCTGAGCCACTGACCATGGGCCCTGGGGCCCCAGTTGACTGGGTTGACCCAGTCAACTGCTGACTGGGCAACCCAGTGTCACTGACAGGCGGGCCCCACTGCCCTATTAATTAACTAAAACATTTTGTAAATAAAAATAAACTAAATATGCTAATTAGCCTATGACATGTGGGGCCAGATGCTAATTAACACTCTGATTAGTTTTAACTAAATCTAATTAGTCACAGAGACTGACATGTGGGTCCCACTGGACCCACATGTCAGGTTTGACCTGGTCAGCCGCTGTTGACCTGCTGATGTCAGCATGGCATCATGCTGACGTCATATATCATTTTCTGTTAAATAAAATAATTCCAGAAAATCATTTAAACTTCGAAAATACATTACTTTTAAACCGTAGCTCAGATCGAAAAACATAAAACATGAAAGTTGCTCAGAACGACGAGGCGAATATGATCGTGTCGTCTGTTTCGATTCCGAAATCCACTATGTAGGAGAACCCGTAACTTTTAGTCCGATTCCGGTATATGAATAGTGCACACACTACGATTAAGAAATCCCGCGTTAATCCTATAGTAACTAAAAAAGACTTAGGCATACTTCAGGCAACCCTGCACTGCATCATAGTCGTAGCATGCCCTGTGTTGCATCGTTGCTGTGTATTTACTTGTTTCCTCCCCCTCTCTTCTCTATCGGTAGACCCCGACGTCGACGTAGCTCCCGAGGCCGACGCTGCTCAGGAGCCCGACGACGCAGTTGACGACCTTGCCCTTGCCGTCGAGCAGACAGGCAAGCACCCCCTTTTTGAGCATTTCGATATCGCCCACTCTCTTCTCTCTTATGCTTGTATTAGAAGTTACTGTTGCTACTGTATCCTATATCTGCTTCATAGCCTGTTTACTTGTAACCTGCTGTTGATACTTACCTGTTATCCTAAACTGTTTAGAATAGGTTGGGTAGAGACTGACAGAGACCCCACTTAACCCGACTGCCCCGCTGGATGATCAGAAGACCCGTGTAATGGGATTGAAGACCAGGCCCCGACACCGCACGTCACATCCCCCTTAGTTGCCGACACTGCGGAGTGCCGAGGGTGATACCTCGTCAGCACTTCTGATGATAACCTTGTAGGTTAGTTATTTGGTCGTGGTAAGCGAGGGTGATTCCTCCTACACCACCCCCGATAAGGACATCATCGCGCAACTCCTCAAGTGTGGACCTCGCGGGTGATTCCTCCTCCGTTCACCTTGACGGTAACATCAGAGGGAATTCCATCGAGGGTGATTCCTCAGGATTCCCCTTGGTGTCAGACACATAGATACTTTGGATACTATGACTGAACACTGAACCATGATACTAAAGATGGGTCGGCCCTGAGGGGTACCCGCGCGAGCTTATTAGCGAAGTGATATGGGATCGGGTGGACCTGGATGGTGCCCGAGGGTTGAACACGAGGCGTGGCCAGGCATTCCTCGCCCTTGCCGCAAGTCCTCGAGACGGGGCGACGGGGTCACATCTTTCGTGAGTCTTTGCTTGTTTCCGCACTATCAACACACTAACGGTTTGGATATTTGATCTGAGGGGCCTCTGGCCTGATAGCACTAACCATCACGTGGGCATAGTATGGGCGTTCTGCATCGTGTACTTCAGTCGGAGCTTAATGGACGTCAGCGACTGAGCGGCGCGTGCCGAGTTGGACTGGTTACGGAACTGCACTTGTATTAAGGGGTTGCTAGCTCTGCTCTCGGCCGCGTTCGCAATATGCAGGAGTTCCCGGGGCGATGGCCCAAGACCCCTGGGGGCATAGGTTTAGTCCGGCATGCTGACCTCTCTGTTAGCTATTTGGTTGGGTTGCGGCGTATCGTTTGGCCGAGGCCGGGCATGACCCAGAAAAGTGTGTCCGGTCGGAGTTAATCGAGCATGGTGGGTAAGTTGGTGCATCCCTGCAGGGAAGAAACAATCTATCGATAGCCTTTCCTACGGTAACGGACACTCGGAGTTGTATCCCGATCGGTACAACTAGAACTTGAGATGAAATGGATAGTATGGCTCTGGGATTGCTTTCTCGCAGGGAGTCGAGAAAGGATCTCTGGCCGAGGTTGATGATACTACTACTACTTTACATTATGTTAATCTGCACTCTTCTAATGCTGCAAGACCGATGAAGATGATTGAAGATGCTAGTCTTCGATAGGACTAGGCTTTTCCCCTCTATTCTAGCATTTCTGCAGCCCAGTCCATTTATACAGCTCCCTTTGAAAATGTTGCATATGTAGTGTAGATCCTTGCTTGCTGAGTACTTAGGATGAGTACTCACGTTTACTTTATTTTCTTTTTCTCCCCATATCCATTTGACGCCGCCAGATGACAGAGCCCCTGAGATAGCAGCCCCCGTCGACGACTATGGCTACTACTACTACCCTCCCGGCGAGTACTACTATGAGGAGCCGACAGACGACCAGGAGTAGGATTCGGAGGGTTCTAGGCAGGAGGCCTACGCCTTTCGATCGTAGAGTTTTATTTTGCCCCGCCTTTCTAAAGGCGTATCTTCATTTCTGTAATATATCTGTACCCAGAAATCTGATGCTTCCGCTGACACTTGTATGCCATCGAGCTATGTATTCGAGCCCTCGAGGCCCTGGCTTGTAATATAAAGCTTGAATGAAATTATTTATGTTTTAGAGTTGTGTTGTGATATCTTCAAGTGAGTCCTTAGGCTTGATCGTGTGCATTTGCGTGTATGGTTAGTGCACGATTAAGCCGGGGTCGTCACAGGTTGGTATCAGAGCCGACTGCCTCTAGGAATCCCCCTATCCAATTCCTTGGCCGAAGTTGAGTCTAGAAACCAAAAACTGTTTTACTAACTTGGCTGTGTGGCTTACGGGCCCATGTCGCCAACTGGGTGGTATTAGGATCTTTTATTCCTCGTCTATACTCTGGGACTCTGATCTCTCTTCTATTCAGGTTAAATAAATTTACTAACGCCGACACTTAGGATCTCGTAAATTCCATCCATCCGGAGAGCTGGATTCTGTGCGATTTCCCTGTCATTGATCTGATTAGACTGATAATCATTTTCCTTTCCATTGTTTTGTTTAACCTTTCCTTCTGAGATTTGTTATATTTCTCATCGTCATATGACAACCCTAAACTCCTTTGTTTCAGATGGATCGTCTGTTTCCCCCGCGCCCTACGACTCAGCTCATGCTTCGCACTTGGGCTCGTGATGCCCCTGGGTTTCCAACTATTCTGATCGCTCTCTTGACCAGACTGGGCTACCGCTGGTACCCTGAGTACATGGTCTACGAGGTTTACCGCGAGTTCAACCAGGAGCAGTACTATGCTGATGTTCGCATCTATGATCAGCAGGATGACTCAGACACTGAGCTGTACCTTTTCCACGGTATCGGCGTGACGATTGAGATGGTAGTCCATGATGCCGCCTACTCTGCTGTCGCACGTCTCCGAGGAGAGCACAGCGCTAGCTTGGATGCTTCTGAGTATCGATACATTCCGTATGCCCCTGCTAGAGATGCTACTGGTTACTACACTGCTACCTGTGCCGCGTACGAGCCTCGTTGCTACGATCAGCGAGTTCTGATTCAGTCTACTCAGGCTCTGGATCGCACTGTTCGCGCTCTTGCCGTCGAGTTGTTCGCCACTTGAGCACGCTACTACGAGTCTATGACACAGTTGCTACTAGCTGTTCGTGCAGGGATACATCCGGAGCATATCCTTTACCCACGCAGGACCGAGATGCCAACAGGGATTGATTGGCCTGCAGTGGGAGGTCGCACGCCTGCACGTGGACCTCTTCTTACAGTTCGAGACCGGGTTCTGCATCAGAGTGCACATGGAGCACAGGATCCTTCTGCGACGAGCATTCATCGTCCGCACTTGCAGCTACCCCGTTTCAGTGGATATCTCCGATGTTGATGTAGCCTTTGCTATGTCTTGTTGTGTACTTCCTTACCGCGTGCCTGCGTGCCGCCTAGTATGTCTAGCTTTTAAATTTGCTCCGTTATGCTGCCCGTTTGTAACCGACTCTGTATGGACCTGTATGACTTAATGACTGCTACTAAGCATCTGTTGTACTACTTAAATTCCATCGCGTTACATCATGCATGTCGCTAAACACTCGCATTGGCTTCTGCGAAACTACCCCTATTGATTTAGCAGGATGGCAGATAACAATCCACCACCACCGCCACCGCCTGACTATATGGCTGCGATGATGCAACAGTTTGAACTTAATCGGCAGTTTATGACTGGGATTATGCAACAGTTCCCTCGTCCCAATGCCGACCAGCCGCCACCTTCAATCACACTGCATGAGTTTATGCGACACAACCCGTCGTTCTTTCGCAACACAGTCAACCCACTGGATGCCAATGACTGGCTGCGTGACATCTCCTATGAGATGGAGTCTGCTGATGTCGCCCTGGCCAATTATGTCACCTTTGCGACATACCTACTGAAGGGTCCCGCATCTCAATGGTGGGCCACTCACCGACATACCCTACCACTTGGTACCGTCGTCACTTGGGCAGAATTCAAGATTGCTTTCCGTGCCCGCTACATTCCTCAAGCCGTCATAGCCTGGAAGAAGGCCGAGTTCCGTAGTCTCGTTCAAGGTAACAAGACTGTGGAAGTTTACCAGCGCGAGTTTCTTGACTTGTTTCGCTACGCTGAAGAAGACATCCCCACTGATGCCCGAAGGCAAGAGAAGTTTCGTGAAGGGCTGCACCATGACATTCAATTAGCCCTGGTCGTCCAAGACTATCCTGACTTCGCCACCTTGGTGAATAAGGCTATCATGGTCGAGACTGGTCTGAAGAAACACAAGGAAGCAACCAGACGCACTCATGAAGCAGGCTCATCTTTGGGCTCGTCTTCCCAGAAGCACCGCATCTGGATACCTCAGAGCATGTATCGTCCAGCAGCTCCTGTGAACAGTCTTTCTTATGCTGCACCTTGTCTGCCTCCTCCACCACCGAGGCAGCCCCTTCGAGCTCCACCACCTGGAGCTCCCGCACCACGTCCTGACAGTGGACTATGCTTCAAGTGTGGCCAGCCAGGTCACCGTGCCAGAGACTGTTCTCAGAATCAGAATCAGTTAGCTCTTCCTTCTGCTGGCCGTGGTATTCCTCAGCAGCGCAACAACAGTGCCAGACCTTCTTATGGTCGTGGGCAAAACTATCACGTCAACATGGCTGAAGCTCAAGATCAACCTGAAACTGTGATGGGTACACTTCTTGTTAATTCAGTACCAGCATCTGTTTTATTTGATTCAGAAGCATCGCATTAATTCATGTGGGAAGAATTTGCATTCATGCATGGCATTAAATATGAAAGGTTGCACCATCCGTTAGCGGTAAATACTCCTGAGGGCCAGTGCCAAGCTTCCCTATTCAGCCCCGAAGTTACTATTGAAATTGAGGGGTTGAAATTTCAGGCATTTCCCATTATTCTGAAATCCTCCAAGATTGATCTTATACTGGGAATGGATTGGTTGAAGGCTCACTACGCCTCAATCAATTGTGCCACTAAGGTTGTTCACCTCCTACATCCCTCAGATGAGATAGTAAATTATCATGCTCACCTCACTCAGAACACCGAGGCTCAGATTTATGTCTTGAATGCATTGAATGCTTCTCCGCTGGAGGGGATCGAAAACGTTCCAGTCGTCTATGACTTCCAGGGTGTTTTCCCAGAAGAACTTCCAGGAATACCCCTTGCTAGAGCTGTCGAGTTTGTCATTGACTTGAAGCCTGGCACTACTCCTATTGCGAAGCATCCTTACAAGATGCCTCCGCACCACCTACTTGAACTTAAGGAAGAAATCGATAAATCACTTAAGATGGGCTTCATCCGTCCTAGTTCCTCTGCCTAGGGAGCACCGTCTCTCTTTGTCAAGAAGAAAGATGGTACGAATAGGTTGGTTCAAGATTACCGTCCTATCAACCAGGCAACCATTCAGAATAAATATCCGCTTCCACGGATCAATGACTTATATGATCAACTTGCTGGATCATCGGTGTTCTCTAAACTCGACTTGAGGTTGGGTTATCACCAGATCCGTGTCCGTGAAGAAGATATTCTCAAGACTGCATTCGTCACTCGTTATGGTTCTTACGAATACACCGTCATGTCATTTGGCCTAATGAATGCTCCAGCTATGTTCTCCCGCCTGATGAATTATATATTCATGGATTACCTCGACAAGTTCGTCGCGGTATATCTGGATGATATTCTGGTATATTCGAAGAATAAGGAAGAACATGCCGAACATCTTCGCCTTGTTCTAGAAAGACTTCGAGAACACAAGTTGTATGCCAAGTACTCCAGATGCGAATTCTGGCTTTCTGAAGGGACCTACCTTGGACATGTGATTTCCAAGGATGGTATTGCCGTTAACCCGGAGCGTGTTCAGGCTATCCTTGACTGGACCCCTCCGAAGAATGCCAAGCAAGTCCGAAGTTTTCTCGGCCTTGCAAGTTATTGCCGTCGATTCGTCGAGAATTTTTCCAAGATTGCCAAACCCCTGACTAATCTGCTCCACAAAGGCGTTAAGTTTGAGTGGACAGACAAATGTCAGGAGAGTTTCCAGACCCTCAAGGACAAGCTTACTTCTGCTCCAGTGCTTGCTCCTCCTGATTCCCGCAAGGACTTTGTCATATATTGTGACGCCTCTCGTCAGGGATTAGGCTGTGTCCTAATGCAAGAACGAAGAGTAATTGCATATGCCTCATGACAGTTGCGTCCGCATGAAGAAAACTATCGAGTGCATGATCTCAAACTCGCTGCTATGATCTATGCGTTGAAACAGTGGCGACATTACCTTCTGGGTAATCGGTGTGAAATTTATACTGACCATCAAAGTCTGAAGTACTTGTTCACCCAACCGGATCTTAATCTTCGTCAACAACGATGGTTGGAAACAATTACGGACTATGACTGTGGAATTTATTATACTCCTGGCAAGGCTAATGTGATGGCTGATGCCTTGAGCCGCAAGTCGTATTGCAATAACCTCATGGTTAAGCAAGCTCAACCCCAACTATATGAAGAACTGCGCAAGTTGAACGTCTGTATCGTTCCGCAGGGTTCCCTTAATAACCTTGTGGTACAGCCAGACCTTCAGAAGGCTGTTAAAGAAGCGCAAGCGAAAGATGCTGAAATCGATCTGATGAAGAAAGAACTTCACCTTGAGAAGTTCAGGGATTTCTCGATTGCTGAAGATGGAACTTTATATTTCCGAGACCGCATTATAGTACCTTGCTTCGAGCTTATGACAGACAAGGTCATGAAGGAGGCTCATGATACACCGCTGTCTATCCATCCGGGTAGTACCAAGATGTATCGCAATCTTCGACAGAGGTACTGGTGGTCTAAAATGAAGCAGGACATTGCCCGATATGTTGCTGAATGTGACGTATGTCGTCGCGTGAAAGCAGAACATCAGAAGCCTACTGGAATTCTTCAACCACTCCCTATTCCTTTTTGGAAGTGGGATAAAGTGCAAATGGATTTCATTACTGGTCTTCCCAAGTCTCAGAAAGGTCACGACGCTATTCTTGTCGTCATCGATCAACTTTCCAAGGTTGCTCATTTTCTGCCTGTCAAGGAGACTATCACTGCTAGCCAGTTAGCAGAACTTTACATCTCCAGAATTGTCTCACTCCATGGTATTCCGAAGGAGATCAGTTCGGACCGTGGTGGTCTTTTCACGTCCAAGTTCTGGGAAAGTTTCCAAGAAGCTATGGGAACTCACATTACATGGAGTTCAGCATATCATCCCCAATCCCAAGGCCAAGTCGAGCGAGTTAATCAAGTACTTGAAGACATGCTTCGAGCTTGTGTTATATCATTCGGTAAAAAGTGGGAGGAATCTCTCCCGTTTGCCGAATTCTCCTATAATAAATGTTATCAAGCCAGTTTGAAGATGGCTCCATTCGAAGTGTTATACGGACGTAAGTGTCGAACCCCTCTGAATTGGTCAAAAACTAGGGAACGACCACTCGTTGGACCGGACATTATTCAACACGCTGAAGAACAAGTCAGAATTGTCCGAGAAAATCTCAAAGCAGCTCAGGACTGCCAGAAGAGCAACTATGATCGCAAACGATGGGGTTTGACTTATCAACCACGTGATCAAGTTTATCTGCGTGTCACTCCTATGAAGGGCACCCGTCGATTCGGAATCAAGGGCTAGCTAGCTCCTCGCTATATTGGTCCTTTTCGCATTATTGCCAGACGTGGATAGGTGGCATATAAATTGGAGTTGCCACCACAATTCTCTCATATCCACGATGTCTTCCATGTGTCGCAACTTCGTAAATGCTTCAAGGAATCTCCGCACCACGCAGTGGATCATGAGATGCTTGAATTGCAAGATGACTTATCTTATAAGGAGCATCCGATCCGCATCCTTGATGAAGCTGAACGTCGAACTTGTCAGAAGACGACCAAGTTCCTGAAAGTGTAGTAGTCGAATCACACTGAAGATGAAGCCACTTGGGAACGCGAGGATCATCTTCGGGAACAATATCCCGACCTCTTTCCTTCTACCTCCTAAATTCTCAGGACGAGAATTTATTTTAGAGGAGGAGAATTTGTAACACCCCTGTGTAACTGCCACTGTGATCAGCTGCTAATCATGCCAAATCATATCATTTGCAGTGCCTAGTCATAGTGGTTAACCAAAACAATTCAAAATCCATTCTGAAAATCAACTCAAATTCAAAAATGCAAAATAAATTTGGTCAAACACCTTTGGTAAAATGTTCATTAAATAGCAAATATATCAGAAGCACTCATAAAAATATAAACAATGGAATTGGAACTAGTTAAATGACTCCCACAACATGAAACAACACTAAAACAAAATTATTTAATCTAATTAAATTCATTTCAAATTCAAATGAAACCTTATTTTGCCCAAACCAATTTTTGGTGAAAGCTAACATTGCACAGTAATATTTGGGTCAACTCTCATATTTTATAGAAGTGCACAAATGGCCTAACTATTTCAAAACAGAAAAAATAAAAGAAAAGCAAAACAGAAAAATAGAAAAATAGGACGAGGCAGTGTGCACTGGGCCTAAGTGCATAGTGCCCCGATCGCAGCCCACCTGGCCCAGCTCCTTCTCTCTCCCTCGCGTGTCACCTTCCCATGGCCGAGAGCGCGTGCACCGGCAGGCGCGCGACACCGCGGTAGCCACCGACGCCGCCGACAGCAGGGGGATAAGGACGAGGCCGAGCCGTCCCCCCTGGTCTATCCGCTCATCCCCCCCCCCACTGTCCTCGCTCGCTCCTCCCTTCTCTTCCCCTCAGATCCAATGCCCGAGAGCCATCGTCGCCGCGTTTCGCTGTTCGCCACGGCCACTGGCACTTGCTCCTCCCTCCTTGGTGTCCAGGCGGTCCGCCAGCGTCTGCCTCATCGATCGGTGCACCCAGCAGGAGCAGGGAGGCCCTGTAGCTGCCGGACGCCGCCGCCCCTTTCTTCTCCGACTCCGGTGCTCGCCGACGGATTCGAGCTCCTCTGCTGCTACTAATCCGTCGAGGGTTTTCCGTAACCGTTCGTTGAGCCTCACCTTCGCTCCTTTATCTCTCTACGATGCTTTGCGCTGTCCGTAGCCGCCGCGCCGCACTTGGCCGAACGGAGCTCGGCCGTCATTGGCACTGCTATCGCTGTGGCCGTTGACGATCTCGTCCGAGCTCACGGTCGTGCTCGCCGTCGTCGTAGAAGTCGAACACGCTAGCTGTCAATTGCTTGCCGTGTCCGGAGTCGCCGTTTCCACACTCGCCCGAACGCCGCCGCCGCCATAGCTGGTCGCCGCCGTCGTTTCCAGCCACCTCTGGCCCGGAGACCACCCGCGTTGGATGCGGCTCAGCTCGCTCGTTCGAACGCAACAGACCGCGCACGGAATGGAGCCCCCTAGCGCGATCCCGACGAGCTCAGGCGACGCGCCGCCGTTGTTTTGGTCGCCGGAGCAGCTCCGGCGCCGGCCGCCGACGTGGCTCGGTCGGCCCCGCCCCTAAGCCACTGACCGTGGGCCCTGGGGCCCCAGTTCACTGGGTTGCTGACTAGGCAACCCAGTGTCACTAACACGCGGGCCCCACCGACCTGTTAATTAACTAAAACATTTTGTAAATAAAAATAAACTAAATATGCTAATTAGCCTATGACATGTGGGGCCAGATGCTAATTAACACTCTGATTAGTTTTAACTAAAATCTAATTAGTCACAGAGACTGACATGTGGGTCCCACTGGAATCTAAAATCTAAAATCTAAAATCTAATTAGTCCAGTGGGACCCACATGTCAGGTTTGACCTGGTCAGCCGCTGTTGACCTGCTGATGTCAGCATGACATCATGCTGACGTCATATATCATTTTCTGTTAAATAAAATAATTCCAGAAAATCATTTAAACTTCGAAAATACGTAACTTTTAAACCGTAGCTCAGATCGAAAAACTTAAAACATGAAAGTTGCTTAGAACGACGAGGCGAATCTGATCGTATCGTCTGTTTCAATGCTAGAAGCCCCTACGTAGGAGAACCCGTAACTTTTAGTCCGATTCCGGTATATGAATAGTGCACACACTCCGATTAAGAAATCCCGCGTTAATCCTATAGGAACTAAAAATGACTTAGGCATACTTCTGGCAACCCTGCACTGCATCATAGTCGTAGCATACCCTGTGTTGCATCGTTGCTGTGTATTTACTTGTTTCCTCCCCCTCTCTTCTCTCTCGGTAGACCCCGATGTCGACGTAGCTCCCGAGGCCGACACTGCTCAGGAGCCCGACGACGCAGTTGACGACCTTGCCCTTGCCGTCGAGCACACAAGCAAGCACCCCCTTTTTGAGAATTCTGATATCGCCCACTCTCTTCTTTCTTATGCTTGCATTAGAAGTTACTGCTGCTACTGTATCCTATATCTGCTGCATAGCCTATTTACTTGTAACCTGCTGTTGATACTTACCTGTTATCCTAAACTGTTTAGAATAGGTTGGGTAGAGACCGACAGAGACCCCACTTAACCCGACTGCCCCGCTGGATGATCAAAAGACCCATGTAACGGGATTGAAGACCAGGCCCCGACACCGCACGTCACATCCCCCTTAGTTGGCGACACTGCTGGGTTACTATCGAGTGCCGAGGGTGATACCTCGTCAGCACTTCTGATGATAACCTTGTAGGTTAGTTATTCGGTCGTGGTAAGCGAGGGTGATTCCTCCTACACCACCCCCGATAACGACATCGTGGCGCAACTCCTCAAGTGTGGACCTCGAGGGTGATTCCTCCTCCATTCACCTTGACGGTAACATCAGAGGGAATTCCATCGAGGGTGATTCCTCAGGGTTCCCCTTGGTGTCAGACACACAGATACTTTGGATACTATGACTGAACACTGAACCATGATACTAAAGACGGGTCGGCCCTGAGGGGTACCCGCGCAAGCTTATTAGCGAAGTGATGTGGGATCGGGTGGACCTGGATGGTGCCCGAGGGGTGAACACGAGCCGTGGCCGGGCATTCCTCGCCCTTGCCGCAAGTCCTCGAGACGGGGCGACGGGGTCACATCTTTCATGAGTCTCTGCTTATTTCCGCACAATCAACACACTAACGGTTTGGATATTTGATCCGAGGGGCCTCTGGCCTGATAGCACTAACCATCACGTGGGCATAGTATGGGCGTTCTGCATCGTGTACTTCAGCCGGAGCTTAATGGACGTCAGCGACTGAGCGGCACGCGC
This sequence comes from Thinopyrum elongatum, assembly GCA_011799875.1. Lineage (NCBI taxonomy): Eukaryota > Viridiplantae > Streptophyta > Magnoliopsida > Poales > Poaceae > Thinopyrum > Thinopyrum elongatum. The sequence continues at coordinate 433,120,161 of CM022301.1, forward strand.
CGAGTTGGACTGGTTACGCAACTGCGCTTGTATTAAGGGGTTGCTAGGTCTGCTCTCGGCCGCGTTCGCAACGTGCAGGAGTTCCCGGGGTGATGGCCCAAGACCCCTGGGGGCATAGGTTTAGTCCGGCGTGCTGACGTCTCTGTTAGCTATTTGGTCGGGTTGTGGCGTATCGTTTGGCCGAGGCCGGGCATGACCCAGAAAAGTGTGTCCGGCCGGAGTTAATCGAGCGTGGTGGGTAAGTTGGTGCACCCCTGCAGGGAAGAAACAATCTATCGATAGCCTATCCTACGGTAACGGACACTCGGAGTTGCATCCCGATCGGTACAACTAGAACTTGAGATGAAATGGATAGTATGGCTCTGGGATTGTTTTCTCGCAGGGAGTCGAGAAAGGATCTCTGGCCGAGGTTGATGATACTACTACTACTTTACATTATGTTAATCTGCACTCTTCTAATGCTGCAAGACCGATGAAGATGATTGAAGATGCTAGTCTTCGATAAGACTAGGCTTTTCCCTCTATTCTGGCATTTCTGTAGCCCAGTCCACTTATACAGCTCCCTTTGAAAATGTTGCATATGTAGTGTAGATCCTTGCTTGCTGATACTTCGGATGAGTACTCACGTTTGCTTTATTTTCTTTTTCTCCCCATATCCATTTGACGCTGCCAGATGACGGAGCCCCTGAGATAGCAGCCCCCGTCGACGACTACGGCTACTACTACTACCCTCCCAGTGAGTACTACTACGAGGAGCCGACAGACGACCAGGAGTAGGATTCGGAGGGTCCTAGGCAGGAGGCCTAAGCCTTTCGATTGTAGAGTTTTATTTTGCCCCGCCTTTCTAAAGGCGTATCTTCATTTCTGTAATATATATGTACCCAGATATCTGATGCTTCCGCTGACACTTGTACGCCATCGAGCTATGTATTCGAGCCCTCGAGGCCCTGGCTTGTAATATAAAGCTTGAATGAAATTATTTATGTTTTAGAGTTGTGTTGTGATATCTTCAAGTGAGTCCTTAGGCTTGATCGTGTGCATTTGCGTGTATGGTTAGTGCACGATTAAGCCGGGGTCGTCACATGATACGTCCATTTTGCATCATGTTTTTACGTTGATATTTATTGCATTATGGGCTGTTATTTCACTTTATGATACAATTATTATGCCTTTTCCCTCTTATTTTACAAGGTTTACATGAAGAGGGAGAATGCCGATAGCTGGAATTCTGGACCGAAAAGGAGCAAATATGATATACCTTTTCTGCACAACTTCAAATGTCCTGAAACTTTACGAAGAATTGTTTTGGAATATATAAAAAATATTAGGCGAAGAAACAATAGAAGGGGACCCACCAGGTGGCCACAAGCCTGGGGGGCGCGCCCTACCCCCAGGGCACGCTTCCTGAGCTTGTGGGCCCCTGGCCAGCCCTCGGTGTCCATCTTCTGCTATATGGAGGGTTTTGACCTAGAAAAAATAATAAGGATGCTTTCAGGATGAAGCGCCGCCTTCTCGAGGCGGAACCTGGGCAGAAGCAAATCTAGGGCGCCGATAGAGCAATTCTGCCAGGGAAACTTCCCTCCGGGGGGGGGGGGGAATCGAAGCCAATGTCATCACCATCGATCCTCTCATCGTGGGAGGGTCAATCTTCATCAACATCTTCACCAGCACCATCTCCTCTCAAAGCCTAGTTCATCTCTTGTATTCAATCTTTGTCCCAAGACCTCAGATTGGTACCTGTGGGTTGCTAGTAGTGTTGATTACTCTTTGTAGTTGATGCTAGTTGGTTTATTTGGTGGAAGATCATAAGTTCAGATCCTTTATGATATTCAATACCCCTCTGATCTTGAATACCCCTCTGATCTTGAACATGAGCATGCTTTGTGAGTAGTTACGTTTGTTCCTAAGGACATGGGAGAAGTCTTGTTATAAGTAATCATGTGAATTTGGTATCTATTCGATATTTTGATGAGATGTATGGTGTCTTTCCTCTAGTGGTGTTATGTGAACGTCGACTACATGACACTTCACCATGATTTGGGCCTAGGGGAAGGCATTGGGAGTAATAAGTAGATGATGGGTTGCTAGAGTGACAGAAGATTAAACCCTAGTTTATGTGTTGCTTCGCAAGGGGCTGATTTGGATCCACATGTTTCATACTATGGTTAGATTTATCTTAATTCTTATTTCGTAGTTGCGGATGCTTGTGAGAGGGGTTAATGAAGTGTGAGGCTTGTCCAAGTAAGGACATCACCGAAGCACCGGTCCACCCTCGGGAGCACTTTGCTTTATATAAGAGTTCGTCCAGGCTTATCCTTTTGCTATAAAAAGGATTGGGCACATTGCTGCACCTTTGTTACACTTGTTACTTGTTACCCATTATGAATTATCTTACGACCAAACTATCTGTTATCGATAATTTCAGTGCCTGCAGAAAATACCTTGTTGAAAACCACTTGTCATTTTCTTCTGCTCCTCGTTGGGTTCAACACTCTTACTTATCGAAAGGACTACGATTGATCCCCTATACTTGTGGGTCATCAAGACCCTTTTCTGGCATTGTTGTCGGGGAGTGAAGCGCCTTTGGTGAGTGGAATTTGGTAAGGAAACATTTATATTACGTGCTGAAATTTATTGTCACTTTTCACTATGGAAAATAATCCTTTGAGGGGCTTCTTCGAGGTATCTTCACCCCGACCGAAAGAACGAAGAGTTGCTCCTCAACCTACTGCACCTACTAAAAATATTTATTATGAAATTCCTTCGGGTCTGATAGAGAAACTGCTAGATAATCCTTATGCAAGAGATGGAACACTACAACCTGATATGCATCTAATCTATGTGGATGAAGTTTGTAGATTATTTAAGCTTGCAGGTTTACCTGGCGAGATGAAGTCAAGAAGAAGGTCTTCCCTTTATCTTTGAAGGGAAAGGCATTGACATGGTATAGGCTATGTGATGATATTGGAGTTTGGAATTACAACTGATTGAAATTGGAATTTCATCAGAGGTTTTATCCTATGCATCTGGTTCATCGTGATCAGAATTATATATATAATTTTTGGCCTCATGAAGGAGAAAGTATCGCTCAAGCTTGGGGGAGGCTTAAGTCATTGTTATATTCATGCCCCAATCATGAGCTCTCAAGAGAAATTATTATTTAGAATTTTTATGCTCGGCTTTCTCGTAATGATCAATCCATGCTCGATACTTCTTGTACTGGTTCTTTTATGAAGAATACTATTGAATTCAGATGGGATATTTTGTAAAGAATTAAACACAACTCTGAAGATTGGGAGCTCGACGAAGTTAAGGAGTCAGGTATAAAGCTTGAATTTGATTGTGTTAAAACTTTTATGGATACCAATGCTTTTCATAATTTTAGCACTAAATATGGACTTGACTTTGAGATAGTAGCTTCTTTTTGTGAATCATTTGCTAGTCATGTTGATCTCCCTAAGGAGAAGTTGTTTAAATATCATCCTCCCATTGAAGTAAAAATAGTAGAACCCCTTGAAGCTAGAGAATAAACTACTAGTTATAATGTTGATCCAGTTATTCCTACTGCTCACATTGATAAACCACCTTTTCTTGTAAGGAAAAAAACATGTTAAAGCTTCAGCTGTGGTTCGCAAGAGTTATACAAGAACACCTACACCCTCTGAACAAATTAAAGTTGAACCTAATGTTGTTATGGTTAAAGATCTCTTGGTTGAAAATATTGATGGACACATTATTTATTTCTTTGATGAAGCAACTAGAATTTCCAAACCCGATGAAAAAGATAAACATAGACCTGTTGTTGGCATGCCTGTTGTCTCTGTTAAAATAGGAGATCATTGTTATCATGTCTTATGTGATTTGGGTGCTAGTGTGAGTGCTATACCATTTACTTTATATCAAGAAATTATGAATGATATTGCACCTACTGAGATAGAAGATATTGATGTTACTATTAAACTTGCGAATAGAGATACTATTACACCACTTGGGATTGTTAGAGATGTTGAAGTCTTGTGTGGGAAAATAAAAAACCCTACTGATTTTCTAGTTCTTGGTTCCCCACAAGATGATTTTTGTCCCATTATATTTGGTAGGCCTTTCTTAAGCACAATTAATGCTAAGATAGATTGTGAGAAAGAAACTGTTAGTGTAAGTTATGGTAATGTGTCTCATGAGTTTAATTTCTCCAAATTCCGTAGACAACACCGTGATAAAGAATTACCTAGCAAGGATGAAATTATTGGTCTTGCTTCTATTGCCATGCCTCCTACTGATCCTTTAGAACAATATCTGCTAGACCATAAAAATGATATGCATATGAATGAAAGTGAAATTAAATAGATGAGATATTCTTTAAACAAATGCCTGTTTTGAAACACAATTTGCCTATTGAGACTCTTGGAGATCCTCTTCCTACCAAGAGTGATCCTGTGTTTGAGCTTAAACAATTACCTGATACATTCAAATATGCTTATCTTGATGAAAAAAAAGGATATATCCTGTTATTATTAGTGCTAACCTTTCACAGCATGAAGAAAAGAGATTATTGAAAACTCTAAGGAAGCACCATGCCGCTATTGGATATACTCTTGATGATCTTAAGGGCATTAGCCCCACCCTATGTCAGCATAAGATTAATATGGAACCTGATGCTAAACCAGTTGTTGATCATCAATGACGGTTAAATCCTAAGATGAAAGAAGTGGTAAGAAATGAAATATTAAAGCTTTTGGAAGCAGGTATAATCTATCCTATAGCTGATAGTAGATGGGTAAGTCTGTTGGGGAACGTTGCATGGAAAACAAAAAAAAATCTACGCACATGCAAGATCTATCCATGGAGATGCATAGCTACGAGAGGGGGAGAGCATCTAAATACCCGCGTAGATCGCTAAGCTGAAGCATTTATCAACGCGGTTGATGTAGTCGCACACCTTCACGATCCGTCCCGATCAAGTACCGAACGTACGGCACCTCCGCGTTTAGCACACGTTCAGCTCGATGACGTCCTTGCCTTGTCGATCCAGCAAGAGAGGCGAAGTAGTAGATGAGTTCCGGCAGCACGACGGTGTGGTGACGGTGGTGGTGAAACTATTCCGCAAGGCTTCGCCAAGCACAATGGACGTGGACGGAGGAGGAACTAGAACTAGAGGGAGAGGGGGCGCCGCACACGGCTTTGGGATTCGTGGTGTGTGTTACCCCCTCCCCTCCTCACATATATATAGTTGGAGGGGGAGGGGAGGCAGCCCTAGGGCATGCCCCAAGAGGCCGGCGGCTGCCCTAGGCGCCTGCCTAGGCACCTCCTCCTTTTCCATATTTGGGCGCAGAGGAGAAGGTAGGAGGGGGGCCGGCGGCTGCCCTCCCTCAGGCCCCCCTTTCCTTCCGGGCGCGTGGGCTGGGGAGGTGGAGCGCGCCTTGCCCCCTAGTGGGCTGGTGCACCTCCTTCCTTTGGCCCATGAGGCCCACCAAGTACCGTTGGCCTCCCGGAACCCTTTCCGGCACTCTGATAAAAACTCCGGTGCATTCCGAAACCTTTCCGGAGACCAAATAATATCGTCCTATATATCAATCTTTACCTCCGGACCATTTCGGAGCTCCTCGTCATGTCCGCGATCTCATCCGGGACTTTGAACAACATTCGGTCACCAACTCACATAACTCATATAATACTATATCGTCAACGAACGTTAAGCGTGCGAACCCTACGGGTTCGAGAATGATGTAGACACGCCCGAGATGCTTCTCCAGTCAATAACCAATAGCGGGACCTGGATGCCCATATTGGTTTCTACATATTCTATGAAGATCATTATCGGTCGAACCTTTATGACAACATACGTAGTTCCCTTTGTTTGTCGGTATGTTACTTGCCCAAGATTCGATCGTCGCTATCTCCATACCTAGTTCAATCTCATTACCGGCAAGTCTCTTTACTCGTTCCATAATACATCATCTCGTAACTAACTCCTTAGTCACTTTGCTTGCAAGCTTCTTTTGATGATGTATTACCGAGAGGGCCCAGAGATACCTCTCCGTCATACAGAGTGACAAATCCCAATCTCGATTCACACCAACTCAACAGACACCTTCGGAGATACCTGTAGAGCATCTTTATGGTCACCCAATTCCATTGTGATGTTTGATAGCACACAAGGTATTCCTCTGGTATCCGGGAGTTGCATGATCTCATGGTCGAAGGAATATGTATTTGATATTTAGAAAGCAGTAGCAATAAACGGAACGATCATATGCTATGCTAACGGATGGGTCTTGTCCATCACATCATTCTCCTAATGATGTGATCCCGCTATCAAGTGACAACACATGTCTATGGTTAGGAAACCTTAACCATCTTTTGATCAATGAGCTATTCTAGTAGAGGCTCACTAGGGACATGGTATTTGTTTATGTATCCACATATGTATTTAAGTTTTCGGGCAATACAATTCTGGCATGAATAATAATCCTTTATCATGATTAAGGAAATATAATAATAACCACTTTATTATTGCCTCTAGGGCATATTTCCAACAGTCTCCTACTTGCACTAGACTCAATAATCTTTACATAGTAATGAATCTAACACCCATGGAGTCTTGGTGCTGGTCATGTTTTACCCACGGAAGAGGTTTAGTCAACAGGTCTGCCACATTCAGATCCATATGTACTTTGCAAATTTCTATGTCTCCATCCTTGACCTTTTCACAAATGGAGTTGAAGCGTCTCTTGATGTGTTTGGTTCTCTTGTGAAACCTGGATTCCTTCTCTAAGGCAATTGCTCCAGTGTTGTCACAAAAGATTGTCATTGGACCCGATGCACTGGGTATTACACCTAGATCGGATATGAACTCCTTCATCCAGACTCCTTCATGCGCTGCTTCCGAAGCAGCTATGTACTCCGCTTCACATGTAGATCCCGCCACGACGCTCTGCTTGGAACTGCACCAACTAATAGCTCTACCATTCAATATAAATATGTATCTGGTTTGTGACTTAGAGTCATCCGGATCTGTGTCAAAGCTAGCATCGACGTAACCCTTTACTACGAGCTCTTCATCACCTCCATAAACAAGAAACATATCATTGGTCCTTTTCAGGTACTTTAGGATATTCTTGACCGCTGTCCAGTGATCCACTCCTGGATTACTTTGATACCTCCCTGCCAAACTTATGGCAAGGCACACATCAGGTCTAGTACACAGCATGGCATACATAATAGAACCTATGGCTGAGGCATAGGGAATGACTTTCATTCCCTCTCTATCTTCTGCCATGGTCGGGCTTTGAATTTGACTCAATTTCACACCTTGCAACATAGGCAAGAACCCTTTCTTTGACTGGTCCATTTTGAACTTCTTCAGAACTTTGTCAAGATATGTGCTTTGTGAAAGTCCTATTAAGCGTCTCGATCTATCCCTGTAGATCTTAATGCCCAATATATAAGCAGCTTCACCGAGGTCTTTCACTGAAAAATTCTTATTCAAGTATCCTTTTATGCTATCCAAAAGTTCTATATCATTTCCAATCAGCAATTTGTCATCCACATATAATATCAGAAATGCTACAGAGCTCCCACTCACTTTCTTGTAAATACAGGCTTCACCGTAAGTCTGTAAAAAACCATATGCTTTGATCACCTAATCAAAGTGTATATTCCAACTATGAGATGCTTGCACCAGTCCATAGATGGATCGCTCGAGTTTGCACACTTTGTTAGCTCCTTTAGGATCGACAAAACCTTTTGGTTGCATCATATACAACTCTTCTTTAAGAAACCCGTTAAGGAATGTAGTTTTGATGTCCATTTGCAAGATTTCATATCATAAAATGTGGCAATTGTAACATGATTCGGACAGACTTAAGCATCGCTACGGGTGAGAAAGTCTCATCGTAGTCCACACTTTGTTCTTCTACATGGATCCTATCTCAGATTTCATGGCCTCAAGCCATTTGTCGGAATCTGGGCTCATCATAGCTTCTTCATAGTTCGTAGGTTCGCTGTTGTCTAACAACATGACTTCTTGGACAGGATTACCATACCACTCTAGTGCGGTACGTGTTTTGGTCGACCTACGAGGTTTAATAGTAACTTGATCCAAAGTTTCATGATCATCATCATTAGCTTCTTCTCTAGTTGGTGTAGACATCATGGGAATGGTTTTCTCTTATGTGCTACTTTCCAATTCGAGAGAAGGTACAACTACCTCATCAAGTTATACTTTCCTCCCACTCACTTCTTTCGAGAGAAACTCCTTCTCTAGAAATGACCCATTCTTAGCAACAAAGATCTTGCCTTCGGATCTGTGATACAAGGTATACCCAATAATTTCCATAGGGTAACCTATGAAGACGCACTTCTCCGCTTTGGGTTCGAGCTTATCAGGCTGAAGCCTTTTAACATAAGCATCACATCCCCAAACTTTAAGAAACGACAGCTTAGGTTTCTTGCCAAACCATAGTTCATACGGTGTCGCCTCAATGGATTTAGACGGTGCCCTATTTAACGTGAATGCGGCTGTCTCTAATGCATAACCCCAAAATGATAAAGGCAAATCGGTAAGAGACATCATAGAACGCACCATATCTAATAAAGTACGGTTACGACGTTCGGACACACGATTACGCTGTGGTGTTCTGGGTGGCGTGAGTTGTGAAACAATTCCACATTGTCTTAAATGAAGGCCAAACTCATAACTCAAATATTCGCCTCCGCGATCAGATCGTAGAAACTTTATTTTCTTGTTACGATGATTCTCCACTTCACTCCAAAATTCTTTGAACTTTTCAAATGTTTCAGACTTGTGCTTCATCAAGTAGATATACCCATACCTCAAATCATCTGTGAAGGTTAGAAAATAACGATACCCGCCGCGTGGCACTCATTGGACCGCAAACATCGATATGTATTATTTCCAATAAGTCATTAGCTCGCTCCATTGTTCCGGAGAATGGAGTTTTAGTCATCTTACCCATGAGGCATGGTTCGCAACTATCAAATGATTCATAATCAAGTGATTCCAAAAGTTCATCCGCATGGAGTTTCTTCATGCTCACCAAGTACCGGTGGCCTCCCGGAACCCTTTCCGGCACTCCGATAAAACTCCGGTGCATTCTGTAACCTTTCCAGAGACCAAGTAGTATCGTCCTATATATCGATCTTTACCTCCGGACCATTTCAGAGCTCCTCGTCATGTCCATGTTGTCATCCGGGACTCTGAACAACATTCGGTCACCAACTCACATAACTCATATAATACTATATCGTCAACGAACGTTAAGCGTGCGGACCCTACGGGTGCAAGAATGATGTAGACATGACCGAGATGCTTCTCCGGTCAATAACCAATAGCGGGACCTGGATGCCCATATTGGTTCCTACATATTCTATGAAGATCTTTATCGGTCGAACCTTTATGAGAACATACGTAGTTCCCTTTGTCTGTCGGTATGTTACTTGCCCGAGATTTGATTGTCGGTATCTCCATACCTAGTTCAATCTCGTTACCGGCAAGTCTCTTTACTCGTTCCATAATACATCATCTTGTAACTAACTCCTTAGTCACTTTTCTTGCAAGCTTCTTGTGATGATGTATTACCGAGAGGGCCCAGAGATACCTCTCTGTAATACGGAGTGACAAATCCCAATCTCGATTCACGCCAACTCAACAGACACCTTCGGAGATACCTGTAGAGCATCTTTATGGTCACCCAGTTACGTTGTGACATTTGATAGAACACAAGGTATTCCTCCGGTATCCGGGAGTTGCATGATCTCATGGTCGAAGGAATATGTATTTGACATTAAGAAAGTAGTTGCAATAAACTGAACGATCATATGCTATGCTAACGGATGGGTCTTGTCCATCACATCATTCTCCTAATGATGTGATTCCGTTATCCAGTGACAACACATGTCTATGGTTAGGAAACCTTAACCATATTTTGATCAACGAGCTAGTCTAGTAGAGGCTCACAATGGACACGGTATTTGTTTATGTATCCACACATGTATTTAAGTTTCCGGTTAATACAATTCAAGCATGAATAATAAACCTTTATCATGATTAAGGTAATATAATAATAACCACTTTATTATTGCCTCTAGGGCATATTTCCAACAAAGTCTTGTTCATTGTGTCCCTAGGAGGGAGGTATTACTATCGTGCCTAATGATAAAAATGGACTTATTCCACAAAGGATTATCACAAGTTATAGAATGGTAATTGATTTTAGAAAATTAAACAATGCTACTAGGAAAGATCATTATCCTCTACCTTTCATTGATCAAATGCTAGAAAGACTATCAAAACATACACATTTCTGCTTTCTAGATGGATACTCTGGTTTTTCCCAAATACCTGTGTCACAAGAGGATCAAGAAAAAACTACTTTTACATGCCCTTTTGGTACTTTTGCTTATAGACGTATGCCTTTTGGTTTATGCAATGCACCTGCTACCTTTCAAAGATGTATGACTTCTATATTCTCTGACTTTTGTGAAAAGATTGTTGAGATTTTCATGGATGATTTTTCTGTATACGGAACTTCTTTCGATGAGCAGTCTTGATCGAGTTTTGCAGAGATGTGAAGAAACTAATCTTGTCTTGAATTGCGACAAGTGCTAGTTTATGGTTAATGAAGGTATTGTCTTGGGGCACAAAATCTCCGAACGAGGTATTGAAGTTGATAAAGCTAAAGTTGATGCTATTGAAAAAATGCCATGTCCTAAAGATATCAAAGGTATAAGAAGTTTCCTTGGTTATGCTGGTTTCTATAGGAGATTTATTAAAGACTTCTCTAAAATTTCTAGGCCTCTCACTAATCTTTTGCAAAAAGATGTTCCATTTGTTTTTGATAATGACTGTGTAGAAGCATTTGAAATCCTTAAGAAAGCCTTATTTTTTGCACCTATTGTTCAACCACCTGATTGGAACCTACCCTTCAAAATTCTGTGTGATGCTAGTGATTATGCTGTTGGTGCTATTCTAGGACAAAGAGTTGATAAGAAATTTAATGTTATCCATTATGCTAGCAAAAATCTAGGCAGTGCTCAAAGAAATTATGCTACTACTGAAAAAGAATTTTTAGCAGTTGTGTTCGCATGTGACAAATTCAGATATTACATAGTTGATTCTAAAGTAACTGTTCACACTGATCATGCTACTATTAAGTACCTTATGGAAAAGAAATATGCTAAACCTAGACTCATTAGGTGGGTTCTCTTACTACAAGAATTTGATTTACATATTACTGATAGGAAGGGAGCTGAGAACCCCGTAGCAGACAACTTGTCTAGGTTAGAAAATATTCTTGATGACCCAATAGCTATTGATGATAGCTTTCCTGATGAACAATTAAATGTGCTTCTCGTAGTACCCCATGGTATGCAGACTATGCTAATTATATTGTTGCTAAATTTGTACCACCTAGTTTTACATACCAACAAAAGAAAAAGTTTTTCTATGATTTAAGACATTACTTCTGGGATGACCCACACCTTTATAAAGGAGTAGATGGTGTTATTAGATGTTGTATAACTAAGCATGAACATGAACAAATCCTACACAAGTGTCACTCCGAGGCTTACAGAGGACACCATGCTGGAGATAGAACTACACACAAGGTATTACAATCTGGTTTTTATCGGCCTACTCTTTTCAAAGATGCTCAAAAGTTTGTCTTGTATTGTGATGAAGGTCAAAGAATTGGTAACATTAGTAGATTTCAGGAAATGCCTATGAATTATTCACTTGTTATTGAACCATTTGATGTTTGGGGATTTGATTATATGGGACATTTTCCTTCCTCTAATGGGTATACTCATATTTTAGTTGCTATTGATTACGTTACTAAGTGGGTAGAAGCTATTCCAACTAGTAGTGCTGATCACAACACTTTTATTAAAATGCTTAAAGAATTTATTTTCACGAGGTTTGGAGCCCCTAGATATTTAATGACTGATGGTGGTTCACATTTTATTCATGGTGCTTTCTGTAAATTGCTTGCTAAGTATGATGTTAACCATAGAATTGCATCTCCATATCATCATCAGCCTAGTGGTCAAGTAGAATTAAGTAATAGAGAAATAAAATTGATCTTGCAAAAGACTGTTAATAGATATAGGAAGAATTGGTCTAAGAAACTCGATGATGCATTATGGGCTTATAGAACTGCTTATAATAATCCTATGGGTATGTCTCCCTATAAAATGGTTTATAGAAAAGCATGTCACCCACCTCTCGAATTAGAACATAAAGCTTATTGGGCAATCAAAGAGCTCAACTATGATTTCAAACTTGCCGGTGAAAAGAGGTTATTTGACATTAGCTCACTTGATGAATGGAGAACCCAAGCCTACGAAAATGCCAAGTTGTTTAAAGAAAAGGTTAAAAGATGGCATGACAAAAGAATACAAAAGCGGGGATTTAATGTAGGTGACCATGTCTTGCTATACAATTCTCGTTTAAGATTTTTCGCAGGAAAACTTCTCTCCAAATGGGAAGGTCCTTACATTATCGAAGAAGTTTATCGTTCCGGTGCCATCAAGATCAACAATGCCTAAGGTAACAACCCGAAGGTGGTGAATGGGCAAAGAATCAAACATTATATCTCAGGTACGCCCATAAATGTTGAAACTAATATTATTCATTTCGTAACACCGGAGGAGTACATAAAGGAAATCTTCCAGAACGCTCCAGAACCCTGAAAAGGAATAGGTATGTAATACGCTAAGTAAACCGACTCCAAAAGTTTTCCAAAAGCAATTTTACTCTGTTTTGGATTATTTAAAAATTAGGAAAACAAAAAGTAGTCTGAAAAGTGCACTAGCAGGTGACAAGCCTGGGGGGCGCGCCCTACCCCCTGGGCCCGCCTCCCGAGCTTGTGGCCACCTCGTGTAACTCCCGGACTCGTTTTCTCCCAGAATACTTGTTTTGCACAGTAAAAATTCATTATATCATCTCCCGAAGGTTTTGACCACCGTATTTCGACAATATCCTCTGTTCTTGTTTCGAGCTATTTCTGCAGCAGATTTAGAGCAATATGTCTTCGCAAGAGTCGGTCAGGGAGAGTCAGATATCTCACCCAAAACCAAATCTAGGAGCATATAGCGAAGCTAATCCCTTTGGGTGGTCAACAGAGGAAGAGATAGAAGCTGACCTGAAAAGAGTGGATGCCATGGAAGCGGATCAAGAAGTCACTTCTCTCCCTCAACCTGGAGCGATGCATGTGGGACTCGATGACTCGAGCCTCCCAAATTCGGTCAAACCTCCTAGTGCTAAATTTATATCTTACAATAACTTGAAAAAGAGTGTTGCTTCTTCCTCTACAGCAAGGATGCATCCGTGGGTGGACGGTGCTTTAACTGTCACTGGAAAGCTACGTAAGGAAATTATGGATCTCAAACAGCAAGTCAATAAGCTCAAGAAGGAAAATCGCATCCTGGGGGGCATCATTGCCAAGAATATTGCACCACCACCTCTAGAGAAGGAGACTTGAGTACATGGGTATGGGCACTCCCCTTGGCTTATGCAAATCTTGGGGGAGGTGCCCTGGTATCGTATCACCATCACATCTTTATCTTTATCATTTATCTTAGTTTGATCATTTTGGTTAAATCTTGATCTAGTAGAATAAAAGTTTTAGTATGATCTAGTCTTTGAGTTTTGCTTTGTGTTCTATCTATGTAATCGAGTGCGAGAGTTATATAATAAAGATTAGTTTTGAGTTAAGGGCTCTGCTTTCTTGCTTTGATCTTGAAAAAAGGAAAAAGAATAAAAGAAATAAAAAGATTATATAATAATCTTATGGAGAGTGATGACTTCACATATAAGAAGTATGATGCATGAAATTTGTTGAGGGTTCACAAACATAGTATTGGTCATTGTTGCAATTAATAGGAAGTAATAAAGAAAGAGAGGTTTCACATATAAATACACCATTTTGGACATCTTTTGTGATTGTGAGCACCCATTAAAATATTATATGCTAATAAGTTGATGTTGGACAAGGAAGACAACATAATGTGTTATGTTCCCTTATATCCGAATATAAGTTATATTGTCATGGATCCTCCAACATGTTGATCTTGCTTCTCATCCTATGCTAGCCAAAAATTCCGCACTAAGTAGAGATACTACTTGTGCATCCATAAACCTTTAACCCAGTTTTGCCATGAGAGTCCACTATATCTACCTATGGATTGAGTAAGATCCTTCAAGTAAGTTGTCATCGGTGCAAGCAATAAAAAATTCTATCTAATTATGTATGATATTTTAGTGTGAGGAAAATAAGCTTTATACGAACTTGTGATGGGGAAGAAATAAAAGCGACGTACTGCATAATAAAGTTCTCTATCATAAGCGGCAATATGAAGTGACGTTCTTTTGCATTAAGATTTCGTGCATCCACATAAAAAGCGCATGACAACCTCTGCTTCCCTCTGCGAAGGGCCTATCTTTTATTTTACTTTCTACCTTTATGCAAGAGTCATGGTGTTCTTCACCCTTCCTTTTATATTTTCTCTTTTTGGCAAGCACTATGTGTTGGGGAAAGATCCAGACATACATATCCACTTGGATGTCGGTTTTCATAAATTATTATTGTTGACATTACCCTTGAGGTAAATGGTTGGGAGGCGAAACTATAAGACCCTATCTTCCTATGTGTCTGATTGAAGCTTTGATCTCATAGGTATCGCGTGAGTGTTAGCAATTATGAAAGACTAAATGATGGTTGAGTATGCGAACTTGCTAAATAAGAGCTCTTACATTGACTCTTTCCGATGTTATGATAAATTGCAATTGCTTTAATGACCGAGATTATGGTTTGTTAGTTTTCAATAAAATTTCTGGTTCATACTTTACCTTGTGAATGAATTATCACTTTAGCATAAGAAGTTATACGACAATATATTGCTGCTCTTCAGATGATCATGATGCCCTCATGTCCGTATTTTATTTTATCGGCACCTCTATCTCTAAACATGTGGACATGATTATTGATTTCGGTTTTCGCTTGAGGACAAGCGAGTTCTATGCTTGGGGGAGTTGATATGTCCATTTTGCATCATTTTTTTATGTTGATATTTATTGCATTATGGGCTGTTATTTCACTTTATGATACAATTCTTATGCCTTTTCTCTCTTATTATACAAGGTTTTTATGAAGAGGGAGAATGCCGGCAGCTGGAATTCTAGACCGGAAAGGAGCAAATCTGAGATACCTATTCTGCACAACTCCAAATGTCCTGAAACTTTGCGGAGAATTGTTTTGGAATATATAAAAAATATTGGGCGAAGAAACAACAGAAGGGGACCCACCAGGTGGCCACAAGCCTGGGGGGCGTGCCCTACCCCCAGGACGCGCCTCCCGAGCTTGTGGGCCCCCTGGCCAGCCCCTAGTGTCCATCTTCTTCTATATGGAGGGTTTTGACCTAGGAAAAATCATAAGGAAGCTTCCGGGACGAATCACCGCCATCTCGAGGCGGAACATGGGCAGAATCAATCTAGGGCTCCGGCAGAGCGATTCTGCCGGGGAAACTTCCCTCTGGGAGGGGAAAATCGAAGCCATCGTCATCACCATCGATCCTCTCATCATGAGTGGGTCAATCTTCATCAACATCTTCACCAGAACCATCTCCTATCAAACCCTAGTTCATCTCTTGTATTCAATCTTTATCCCAAAACCTTAGATAGGTACGTGTGGGTTGCTAATAGTGTTGATTACTCTTTGTAGTTGATGCTAGTTGGTTTATTTGGTGGAAGATCATATGTTCAGATCCATAATGATATTCAATACCCCTCTGATCTTGAACATGAGCATGCTTTGTGAGTAGTTACGTTTGTTCCTGAGGACATGGGAGAAGTCTTGTTATAAGTAATCATGTGAATATGATATTCGTTCGATATTTTGATGAGATGTATGCTGTCTTTCCTCTAGTGGTTTTATATGAACGTCGACTACATGACACTTCACCATGATTTGGGCCTAGGGGAAGGCATTGGGAAGTAATAAGTAGATTATGGGTTGCTAGAGTGACAGAAGCTTAAACCCTAGTTTATGCGTTGCTTCGTAAGGGGCTGATTTGGATCCACATGTTTCATGCTATGGTTAGATTTATCTTAATTCTTCTTTTGTAGTTGCGGATGCTCGCGAAAGGGGTTAATCATAAGTGGGAGGCTTGTCCATGTAAGTACAGCACCCAAGCACCGGTCCACCCACATATCAAATTATCAAAGTAACGAACGCGAATCATATGAGCATGATGAAAACTAGCTTGACAATAATTACCATGTGTCCTCGAGAGCGCTTTGCTTTATATAAGAGTTCGCCTAGGCTTATCCTTTGCTATAAAAAGGATTGGTCCACCTTGTTGCACCTTTGTTACACTTGTTACTTGTTACCCGTTATGAATTATCTTACTACCAAACTATCTGTTACCGATAATTTCAGTGCCTGCAGAAAATACCTTGCTGAAAACCGCTTGTCATTTCCTTCTGCTCCTCATTGGGTTCAACAATCGAAAGGACTACGATTGATCCCCTATACTTGTGGGTCCTCACTTTATATTTATTGTTTCTTCCCCCTCTTCTCTCCGGTAGACCCCGAGACCGACGTTGCTCCCGGGTACGACTACACACCTGACGACCAGCCCCTTTTCGCAAAGCTCCCAGGCAAGCAAAACCCCCTTGATCATTCCTATATCGCCCATTCTTTCTCTCTCATGCTTGCATTAGATTTTGCTACTGTTGTTCGATAGCTCCTATTTTGATGCATAGCCTGCTTTTGTAACCTGCTATTGTTACCTTACCTGTTATCCTACATGCTTAGTATAGATTGGTTAGTGATCTATCAGCGACCCCCTCATCCTTGTCCTTGTTGCCCCATTTTGTTATCGGATGTCTCGATCAACGTGATCGATGTGCAGAGACCGACACATCACCGCACCCCTCCTTAGTTGTATGACTCTGCAGAGCTACTATCAAGTGCCGCGGGTGATACCTCGTATCGCACTTCTGATGATATCTTTGTAGTGTAGCTAATCGGTCGTGGATTACGGAGGGTGATTCCTCCTTCACCACTCCTGATGACGACTCTGTCGTGCAACACCTCAAGTGTGAACTCTTCGAGGGTGATTCCTCTAAGTTCACCTTGACGGTTACATCGAGTGGAATCCATCGATGGTGATTCCTCAGATTCCCCCTTGATGTTATGGACACACGGTTACCCTGACTTTTACTTCAGTCCTCTGTTGAAGTCGGGTCGACCCCGAGGGGTACCCGCGAGAGATGTGAACTTGGGTTGACCGTGAGGGTACCCGCGAGATAATTACGCGGCATGGCCGGGCAGTCTTGGCCCTTGCCGTAAGTCCGCGAGACGGGGCGACGGGACCACAGATCATGGATCATTGATCGTCTCCGCGTGCTCCCAAGACACTAATGGGTTTGGAATGTGATCTGAGTAGGCATATGACCTTTTTCCACTAACCAACACGCGGGAATAAGTATGGGCACTCGGCGTCGTATGATTCTTCCGAAAGCTCAATGACGTCAGAAGTTTAGCGGTGCACCCCCGGTTGGACGTTAACCACTTGCGCTTGTATTAGGGGGTGGGTCTGCTCCCGGCCGCATTCGCAACGCGCAGGATTGCAAAGGACGATTGGCCCATGACCC
Source organism: Thinopyrum elongatum (assembly GCA_011799875.1). Lineage (NCBI taxonomy): Eukaryota > Viridiplantae > Streptophyta > Magnoliopsida > Poales > Poaceae > Thinopyrum > Thinopyrum elongatum. The sequence continues at coordinate 433,137,835 of CM022301.1, forward strand.
CTTCACATTTATGATGTAGACCGGCGTGCTGGCCTCTTTGTTGAGCCTAGATAGAACTACGGTGTGTCGATCAGCCGAGGCCGGACATGACCCGAAAGTATGTCCGGCCGGAGTTAATCGAGCGTGATGGGTAAGTTGGTGCACCCCTGCAGGGAAGTATATCTATTCGAATAGCCATGTCCACGGTAACGGACGCTTGGAGTTGTATCCCGATCTATTACAACTAGAACTGGATACTGTAGACACTAAATGGATATGATGGCTCCGGGATCGCTTCCTCACGGGGTAGTCGAGAAGGATCTCAGGGCGTTACTAATATATATACTTGTTACCTATTATTATATGCTACACTACTCTCTTCTGTTGCTGCAAGATGCTACAAGATGCTAGTCTTTGATAGGCTAGGCCTTCCCCTCTATTCTGGCATTTCTGCAGTATAGTCCACAGATACAGACCCTTCCCTTTGATACTGATGCATACTTAGTATAGATCTGATGTAAGTATTGCGAGTACTTTGGATGAGTACTCACGGTTGCTTTGCTACCTCTTTTCCCCTCTACCCGATTGTTGCGATCAGATGACGGAGCCCAGGAGCCAGCTGATCCCGCCGATGACTACTACTACCCCGACGGAGCCTACTACTACGTGATGACCGCCGACGACCAGGAGTAGTTAGGAGGCTCACAGGCAGGAGGCCTGCGTCTTTTTGATCCAGATGTCTTTGTTTTGCTAGCCTTCTTAAGGCAGACTTGTTTACTTATGTCTGTACTCAGATATTGTTACTTCCGCTGACTTTTGTGTAACTTGAGCTTATGTATTCGAGCCCTCGAGGCCCCTGGTTTGTAATATAAAGCTTGTATTATTTAATTTGTGTTTAGAGTTGTGTTGTGATATCTTCTCGTAAGTCTCTGATCTTAATCGTGTACATTTACATGAATGATTAATGCACGATTGAGTCAGGGAGGTCACATCGCCCCATGTTTCCAGTTCAAACCTCTCCCTCACCGTCTCAGGCGTGGGCTGCCGGCGAGCACCACCCTTATTCTCCGTGATGTGATGTGTGGTGCCGACCTCGCTGAAGGAACTGCCCTTATGCTAACCACCATATGAGTTTTTTTATTGGAGGTGAACAAGAATAAAGCCCTCCAGCCCGCCCCATATTAGTGTTTTCCTCCCGCCGCACTTCAATTTGTAGGGAAAACACCTAAATTGCATTGTGGAAGCACGTACAAGTAAGAAATATTCTTGGGGAAGGATAGATGCTAGTAGAATAAGGTGGTGAAAGTAAAATGTGCACCAAGATAAAAGAGATGCAACCACATAAATTTGAAAAGAAATGTAGGCTCATTATCATCTGACATTGCTTTACAACTATTTTTGAAATTGACATAGACAATCCATCATAGTTGACCAAGTCAAGTGACGACCAAAAAATTCCAAGTTACATGTTTATCACACATAAGTCTTGAAAAGTTAACAAAAACCACCTTGGAAGACTTATTTTTCAAAGAAAGTAGTTGCGTCCATTAAAATTTTCCATCCAAAACGATCAACAAAATAGTAGGTTCAAACTTTAATAAACCTACTGCCAACATCATGTTCACCGGAAACAAACCCAGATCTTGATTACGTCTATTTGCAGAAGGTCCTTCACTCGAGAAGGTTCATCTCATCGAAGAAAATATAAGTCATCTAGAAGAAGTTCCCACCCAATGTGCTAATTTTGTCCCGAATGATCACAACCTCCTTTTAAAAGACATCACGTTTCGCGGTGATGTATTCGAATTCAAAGCATGATTTTATCTTTTTGATCATCTACGCAGATACTTGTGTGTCAAATGGTTCAACTTATTACGGATACAGAGATTTCTCATCACGCAAGTGAGGTAGTCAGGTAGCACATCCGACTCCTTGGGTTCTTTTTCATGCCCCCGGCAGCACAGTTTTGAGCAGTCGGTGTCTTCCCAACTTGTTTTCTGGCAATGCATGCACTACAAACTCTATCTTTATCGAAAGAAATATCGGTTAGTCCAACAAATAAGAAATTCTCATATCTTCCACATACATTAGTGGATGGAAATAAATCTTTTTTTTTTGCTCAATATTGGACCTAATAGAATCATCCAGTTACTATAGAACCTACTGCTAATAAACCCAATAGGGCTGACAAGAATAGTAGCCTTGAGACCTATAACAAGCATAAATTAAGAATGTTTGAGTCTATCCAATTCTATTTCTTGTGAGAACTTTAAGATTTGGAATTTTTAATGGTTTGAACCTTCCTATTCACATTTGTAAGGTGTGATTTTTTTGTAACACCACACTATATTAAAAAGGTTTGTAGCACCAACATATTGTCTTATTCTTCATTTTTTTACTTCGCTTCTTGTTGTTCTATTTTCATAGGTAAGGCTTCGTAGTACCAAAATTTAACTCTGATCTCGAGCTCATCTGCTCCCCTGGTCAACATTAAATTCAAATTAAATATAAAAAAAAATAAAAAAAATATTTTTACAGATCAAATATGAAAGAATCTTTTAGGTGCTTGCACATTTTTCACACTGAGATGGCATCCGAGGTGCTCGTGACAAAGAAGCAACTCTGAGCTTGAATTTTTGTGCAACTCTGGACATTTTTTGAGCTCCATTTTTTTTCATCGATCTCCTCTGATGCCATCTCAGCATAAAAAATTATAAGCACCTAGAAGGGCCTCTCATCTTCGACGTCTAAAAACTTCAGATTTCTTTAATTAGTTTGGCATTTTTAGAATATTTTGTTCACTTTGTTGCAGATGGATCCGAAACACCGCTCTCTTTGCAGTTCCCCTAATTTGACATAGTAACCATTCTTTGAGGATCCACACCTTCACTTGTTTAGTGCACTATTAGCTTTCAATCAAGTGAATTGCTCATCTTAAGCCGATTAAGAGCATCTACAGTCGGGCTTCCCAAAACGGCTATACATCCGGGCGGACGGCCTGGTCACTGACCGGTGACAAAAATCCGATCCAGCCGCAACCCTCGTACCGGCCTTATACGCCCGGGCTGATCAGCACCCCTCAAACCCAGCCCAAATCCTGGGCGAGTCCACCACATCACACCGGCCCACCGTGACCCACTCGGACCCCACGTATATCCCACATTCGGATGAATCCTAGACCGAAGTCAACACAGTCCACTCCTCTCTCTCTCTCTCTCTACCTGCCCATCCCCTTCTGATTTATGGCGAGCGACAAAGCAGCGCCACCTCCGGTGGCAGATCCGGCGGCGCCGATAACATGGAGGAGATCACCCTCCGCATAGTGTTGCGCCGTTCACTGCTAGACTGGGGCGGCTGCGAAGAAGCTCAGGTTCCACGCCGTCCCCCATCGCCTGGCGACGCAGTGAGGGTGACATCGCCGGCCCCTCGCATCCGGTGCATAGTTCTGGCCACTCCGCGCTCCTACAGGTACACCGCCCCTCTGCGCCTGCTCTACCAGCTCTAGAGGGCATCCCCGACCACCACTTGCCAAGGAGCAGGACCGCTCAGATCGAAGGATTACCATACAAATCTCCTAGGACGACGACTTGAATGTCACCAACGGATCCAGCCGGCCGCCCACACCTACACGGAGGGGTACAGCCGCGCATGCGACTGGAAGGGGCCGGCGAGGAAATGATTATTTCCTCAACCCTTCTCCGTCTCTCCATTTTATCTACTTTTTATGTTTAAGTACTGTCCGGTGATGAAAACTTGTTCGTTTGGTTGTCCGATGACCGCCACAATGCGAATTATGTTCATTTGTTGCTAGTTTGTTGATCTACGTAGGTTTGTTGTTTACCTTGCATGATTTGCATGGATATGAGGGTTCGACTATGAGAGATATGGTTGTGTGGAAAGCAAAATGAGGGGTGACCGGTCATGGTCCACGGACGTGCCCGGACGCGTCCCCGGATATTTGAGGGGCCGGATTTGCTACTCACGGTTGTAGATACTCTAAGTGACTCATATTGAAGCATTTCCCCGAACGTTCGAGGGGCCGGATTTGCTACTCACGGTTGAAGCGTGTCCCCGGACGTTTGAGGGGCAGGATTTGCTACTCAAGGCTGTAGATGCTCTAAGTGACTCATATTGAAACGTGTCCCCGGAAGTTTGAGTGGCCAGATTTGCTACTCACGGCTGTAGATGCTCTAAGTGACTCATATTGAAGCGCGTTCCCGGACGTTTGAGGCGCAGGATTTGCTACTCACGACTGTAGATACTTTAACTGACTCATATTGAAGCGTGTTCCCGGACATTTGAGGGGTACGATTTGCTACTCATGACTGTAAAGATGATCTAAGTGACTCGTATTGAATCATAACTCAAGCATCGAACACTGGACGTATATCAGGAATAGCATAAGGACATGTACAATGGTTGATAAGATAGTTTTATCTTAAATCTTTCATATAATTTAGAGATGACAAAAAAATATGTCTACAATGGGTCATCTCTTAGTCTTATCTTCAATAACTTGTTATTCCTAAAAATGTGGTGAGACATGTTGTGCTAAGAGATCATCTAAGAGAAGATTTTTCTTATGATTTCTCTCTTCTCTATCTCATTATTTATCCTACGTGTCATTCCTAAGATATAACCATTGTACATGCCCTAACAGGAAAACATGTGCAACTCAACTCTTGGTGGCTGCCTATCTGTAGTATTGCTTTCTCGTAGCCATTCCTGAAATTTGTCTGGCCGTTGGATTGCCTCACGATTTACAAAGTAGTAGAATGGAAGCATGCAAACTTGGTGCTGATGAAAGGAAAGACATCATGCAAATAGCTGACGACCTTGGTGTGCTACTGGTTCCAGAAACAGAGCAATTTATGCCTGGCCGCACGATGTCCGCTCCCCTGGCAAGCATAACATGCTGCTGCCACCTGAGAAGTGCGAGCTGCTAGATAGCCACAAACAAATTCAGAGGAGCTGATCCTGGGAACAAGGCTAATCGAACACATAACAAGTTTATTTAGAGCCGCTAGGTAAAAGTGGCCCTAACCTGTTTACCCATTGAATATCTGTCGGTTCCTCTTTCTTTGCTTTTCAGCATGCCAGATAGAGTAGACAGCATATTAAATCTAAAATATGGGTTGGTTTAATTCAGGTTTAGCATCACAATTCGTTGTAGAATTATCGCATGTACCAGCGGCAAAAGAAAACATGATGACGACGTGCAGAGAACTACAAAGTCAGTCGTGAACTTGGTTAACTTTCAGAAAAATCTGCCAGCTATCCTGTCGAAAAAAATCATTACGTGTCGACGCTAATAATTAGTTAATTACCGACGACAGGTGCACCCGCCTTGTTCCTAGCCGACGATGGTGAATGTCGATCGGTCCAAGTTTGGGGCAACCAGAGACCATCTGTCCTTCGACTTTTTTCTTCTCTGACCATACATGCGTGTGTTTCATTCAGCCCATGAGAATGAGATCGCTGCTCCTAGGACGGATCCTTTTCGTGTTGGGTAGAACGAAAATGACCTTCTGCCGACGGCGATGGGAATCCAGTCAGGGCTTTACGTGTAGCGATTGGAATCAGATCGCTGACCGGGGTTGGTGATGGCGGCCGCCGGCTCTTGCTCGTCCCGGCAAGTCGCAGCCAGCCGCTATGATGGCGGGCGGGCGCGTCGGTTCAATGGTCGGGGATTCGTTTGAGATCGACGGCAGGCAGGAGCAGTCGAGCACCACTGACTCCGTCGTCCGGCGTCTCGATCGTTCGTGTGATGGTGTTCTTTCTCATTAACAACTTTGTTGCGTTCTGGATGGGATGTTGTGTATTCGCAAAAAATATGGAATGTCTGGTGGTAGCTTCTCCCGTTGCTTGAAGAAAGAGAAACGATCAGTTATCCCCAATAAACTTTCCAGAAGAAGAAAAATCATCATGACAAATTGCCTTTGGAAAAAGGAAAACGATGGAGTATTCCCATGGTTAAGAGCATCTACAGCCGGACCTCTCAAGCCCATCTCATACGCCCGGGCGGGCCATCCGGTCATTGACCGGTCATGTTTTTTTGACTCAGACGGACGTCTCAAACATGCCTCAAACGTCCGGGCTGACCGGCACCCCACATATCCAGCCCAACTATGGGGCGGATATGGGGGCGCCCGGGCACGCCCGAGCACGGCCACCACGTCGGACCGACGAAGGGGGCCTAGCCGAAAACGTCCTCAAACCCAGCGGTCCGAAACTCGTCTCCTCCGTCGGACCGGTGGCGCGCCACACGGCGCAGCTCCGGTGGGCCGCATAGTGCATTGGCCGGCTATTTAAGTCGACCGGCGGCACCGAAACCCAACCATCCACCCATATTTTTCCCCTCCTGTCCGTCGGCGCCACTTTCCACTCCACCCGTCCGCCTAGTAGTCATGCCACCATGCCGTTGGGTGAGGAGCGAGCCATTTCTGACGCCGGAGCGCCAACTCGAGCTCGTTGAGCAAATCCGGGCTAGGCATGAAGCCCGATCGCCGCGGGGCTACCTCCGGATGCAGTGGATCCGAAGAAGGAGGACTTTGAGGAGGAAGGGGATGACCTGAAGGAGGAGGATGTGGGGGACGCTGGCGACGGGGATCTGCAGGTAGAGCAGCAGGCCATCCTTGATTTCGTCCGGTCGGAGTCAGCTGCGGAGGCAAGACGCCGTCGCCGGCAGAAGATGGAGGCGCAAGAGGCCGTGGAGGAGGCGGAGATGCTTGCCTACATTGATGAGGTCGAGCAAGAGGAGGATGAGCCGGAGCGCTCCTACCCGCCCGTCCAGCCGGCGCCCGGCACCGTCGTCCTAGACATCTCCGACGACGAAGAGTAGTTAGGGTAGTAAGTAGATGTAGTACGTAAGATTTCTTTTGCATACTTTGTATGGATCTAGGGGATGAAATATAAGAGAGATGGCTGCAAAGTGTCTAATTTGAGGCGTGCGTGATCAATGCCCGTGCGGGCGTTTGAGGGGCCGAATTTGCCAAGTTCGGATGTAGATGCTCTAAGGTACTCCCTCTCTCTCAGTTTACAGGGCGTGCACGTACCCTTAGGTCGTCAATTTGACCAACCTAATACAAGTCATATATTACAAAAAATATACCAATATAAACTTCAGATGTTCTATTTTCAAACGGTATAATTTTTATGTTATATAGTTTATATTAGGGTGATAAAATTGGCAACCTAAGTATACGCACAGGACTTGTAAACTGAAACGGAGGGAGTATGCTGAATCAGTTATTCCAGCCCCCTGAAAAGAGGCTAGAGGCGGGCGTCTGCGTACATGCATGCATGTGGCAGTGGCCCGAGAGACTAAAACCAACCTGAAGAGGGTCACGCCGGCGGCTAACTTGTGAACGAACATACTCCTATAATGTTAATTTGTATGATGTTGCTTCGAGGTACAAAAGAAGAAAATTGGAAGATGTACTAGTGTATTATTGCATCCGTGGTTTTTAAGAAGGGGCATATGATACGTCATTGCTACCAAAGTTCCATCGGTCTTGTGATCTGCATGCATATGTGCATGGGTGTACACCGTACAACGCAAATGATTTACGAATTAATCACAATGTCAAAGGTTCCGGCTGGCTGATATGGCACCTCCAATGAGTGATGTGTATATTATTTTCCCTGCTGTTGATGCTGTTAAGAGACGACTATTGTTTCTGTCCACGCAAAGAGAAGATCAAAGGCACGACATGCAGGTTTCTGGCTTCATGGTGGAGCGTGTTGTGTTTGAAGGAGTCCGGCTGGGGTCCACCTACAGGCGTGGAAATTGTGGCGCACCGAAGAGTCCTTTTATTTTTAGTTGTGTTATTTTTATTTTCTATTTAGGAAAAGTGGGTCCGAGTCAAGTTGTTTTTATTTTCCAGTTGGTTTCGTTTTTCTTGTAGGACAAGTTGAGTAGGCTAATATATAAAGCCAGGTGCGGCCATGTAATAGAGAGGTTATGTTTTGAGTTTATAAACACGATGTGTTTTCGAGGGTAGATACCCGTATTGAGTTTTGAGCAAGCTGTCCAAAAACATCCGTGCTTGCTGATTCATTAGAATCTGTGTTGCGTATCGAGGAGTAGAATTCAATGTATTCACCGATCGAAGTTATCATCTGGTTCCCCGTGAAAGATCGAGCCTAAAAACCCTTTGGATCAAGTTGATCCTTATCACCGGCTGTATTCACTTTCATCGTCAACAAAACAAAACGAAATCGCCCTTAACATAGGCAGCTATCCCCGCAAAAAAAATATTAGGAGATAGAGAAGCCGTATTTTCGTTAACCATACTTATCTCTTGGACTATTTGAAACGAAAAAAATGCACGCGTCTTTTGTCAGAAGAGCGCCCCTCCGATGGTGCTGCTTAGCAATATCAAGGTTGAGGCGGGGGTCTGGGTCACGGCAGGTGGCAAACACTTGGGTTCTAGTATGATGCTGGGAGAGTAATGACCTTTGTACTGATGGTATGTTGTAATGTCCTATTATAACACAACAAACACTAGTGTAGAATCGGGCTATTGTCCCGATTCGTAAGGAACTTTAGGCACTAGAGTGTGGGGACTAAAGCACCCCCCCCCCCCCCAGCCCGCGCCGAGGGGCTGGGGTACACCAACCGGGACTAAAAGGTTTAGGTGTTTATGATTTATTTTTCCTTTTAGTTTTGTGTTTTCCATTTAATTTTTTTCATTTCAAACATATTTTTGTAGGAGATATGCCCTAGAGGCAATAATAAATGTTATTGATTATCTCCCTGTTCATAATTAGGTTTATGTTCCATGCTATAACTGCTATGGTTCTCGAGTCTGCAAATAAAACGAGGCTCGGAGGAAGACTCATATGCACGTGTGGAATAATAAACGATAAAATGTATTCCTAGTCAAGCCTCTATGACTGGCTCAAGTATTGCATGATGATCCTGTTTTCCTGATCATGGGCATGACTATGCCAGCAATTTTGAGGGCACAATGTTAGCAGAACATTTGTGTTGAATCGACCCGATTGATGTTATGCTATGAGATACATTCGTCACAAGTTTATGGTTAATAACACAGAGATGGTTAATGTTTGCATAATTCCTCAGACCATGAGAGTATCGAGTTTCTTCATGCTTGATTCATGAACTTTGGGGTTTGTTAAACGTCATCCGTAAATGGATGGCTATTACGGCGGCTTACGGGTTCATGGGAAAGTATGTCAAGTAACTTGATAGCTCAAGATTGGGATTTGCTCCTCCGACGATGGAGAGATATCTCTGGGCCCTCTCGGTGTTACGGTATCCATCATCGTCTGGCCAGACACTTTGTGATTTGATCACGGGGATGCCGGAACACGGTAACGAGAAAAGAGAACAATATCGGTAACGAGGTAACTAGCATAGTGGACAAGTTGTTGATCCACGGGAATGCCTACATGTCTCACCTCGGGTATTTGTAACATATCGCGAAGCAACAGGAATAGCACACGGCAACTGGAGGTTCACTCGAATATTCATTCGTGTGAGTATAGGGGTCAATATGGGTGTCCACGGCTCCGATGTTGATCATTGATCGGAAGGGGTTCCAGGTCATGTCTATACTTCACCGAACCTATAGGGTCACACGCTTAAGGGTCATCTATCTGCTGAATACTAGACAGGGAGTCTGAGAGAAAATCACCGAAAAAGTTTCGGACACCGAAAAGTTTCGGACAGCGGAAAAGTTCCGCAGAGAGAGGTCACCGGATGAGTTCCGGTGAAACTGAAAAGTTGTTTCAGGGGATACCATTAAGTCAAAATGGTTTCGGCACATGCCTGATAATTCTTGGAGGATGCCGGAATCATTCTGGAAACTTCTGGGAATTTTCTGGAAGAAAAACCGGAAATGTTCCGGGGCTGCCGGAACCGCTTCAGATGCTTTTCGCAGATGAAATCACTAAACTGGAATTGTTCCAGAACGCATTGAAAATTATTTTAGTGGGTACTGGAAATGTACTAAGCCCACATAAATATTTTCAGTTTGAACGGACGCTGAAAAATGTCGTCGTGAATAGTGAAAGTGCTTTTTGGATGGCTTCTTGGAGAAGCCACCTTGAGGGTCCTTTGGTATTTTTCCCCTTGGCTTCTTGGAGAAGCCACCCTTGGGCTTGGCCTATAAATAGGGGTGGAGGGGGCTGCCTAAAGACTCACTCTTTCTCACATATACATGCCATTGCAATGATCTGGCTTCTCTCTCCCTCCCACGAAAAGAGTTTCGTAGAGCCGAAAGGCTGTCTGGGTTCCGGTGGGAACTAGTTCTAGACGGCGAAGCCCTGCCGGATAGTTGACACCGTATGTGTGCAACTCTGTAGAGAGGTCGTAGTTTCGATCTTAGTGCCCGAGGGGCTGTTCGTGAGTGCCTCCCGAAGGGCTGTCCAAGTGACGGTCCGAGTTCTGTGAGTCCTCCCGAAGGGCTGTCCGAGTGACCGTTCGAGTTTCGAAGGTCCTCCCGAAGGGCTGTCCGCGACACCGTCCGGGGGACTGTTTGACCGCCTCCCGGAGGGCTGTCCGAAGGGAAGACGAGGGTATACATCCTCGCGGTTGGGAGGTTGTAAATCCTAGCTGCGGGGATCTGCACCACCGATCGTCATCGACTCTACTTTCGCTGCGCTACGAGTCGGTAACGAAAATGATCAAACCTTGTATGCAGTCTCCATAGTGGTCCTGGGCTGGTGCGTAGGTCGGAAAATTTTTGTTTTCTGCTGCGTTACCCTACAGGAACCCCTTCCGATCAATGATCAACATCGGAGCCGTGGACACCCATATTGACCCCTATACCCACACGAATGAATATTCGAGTGAACCTCCAATTGCCGTGTGCTATTCCTGTTGCTTCGCGATATGTCACAAACACCCGAGGTTAGATTTATTGTAGGAGATATGCCCTAGAGGCAATAATAAATGTTATTATTTATCTCCGTGTTCATAATTAGGTTTATGTTCCATGCTATAACTGCTGTGGTTCCCGAGCCCGTATATCCATAAAGGCTCTGGGGAAAACCCATGTGCACGTGTGGAATAATAAACGGTAAAATGTATTCCTAGTCATGCCTCTAAGACTAGCTCAGGTGTTGCATGATGATTATGTTTTCCCAATCATAGGCATGTCTATGCCAGCAACTTTGAGGGCACAAATGTTAGAAGAACATTTGTGTTGAATCGACCCGATTGATGTTATGCTATGAGATACATTCGTCACAAGTTTATGGTTAATAACACAGAGATGGTTAATGTTTGCATGATTCCTCAGACCATGAGAGTATCGAGTTTCTTCATGCTTGATTCATGAACTTTGGGGTTTGTTAAACGTCATCCGTAAATGGATGGCTATTACGGCGGCTTACGGGTTCATGGGAAAGTATGTCAAGTAACTTGATAGCTCAAGATTGGGATTTGCCCCTCCGACGATGGAGAGATATCTCTGGGCCCTCTCGGTGTTACGCTATCCATCATCGTCTGGCCAGACACTATGTGATTTGATCATGGGGATGCCGGAACACGGTAACGAGAAAAGAGAACAATACCGGTAACGAGGTAACTAGCATAGTGGACAAGTTGTTGATCCACGGGAATGCCTACATGTCTCACCTCGGGTATTTGTAACATATCGCGAAGCAACAGGAATAGCACACGGCAACTGGAGGTTCACTCGAATATTCATTCGTGTGGGTATAGGGGTCAATATGGGTGTCCACGGCTCCGATGTTGATCATTGATCGAAAGGGGTTCCAGGTCATGTCTATACTTCACCGAACCTATAGGGTCACACGCTTAAGGGTCATCTATCTGCTGAATACTAGACAGGGAGTCTGAGAGAAAATCACCGAAAAAGTTTCGGACACCGAAAAGTTTCGGACAGCGGAAAAGTTCCGCAGAGAGAGGTCACCGGATGAGTTCCGGTGAAACTGAAAAGTTGTTTCAGGGGATACCATTAAGTCAAAATGGTTTCGGCACATGCCTGATAATTCTTGGAGGATGCCAGAATCATTCTGGAAACTTCTGGGAATTTTCTGGAAGAAAAAACCGGAAATGTTCCGGGGCTGCCGGAACCGCTTCAGATGCTTTTCGCAGATGAAATCACTAAACTGGAATTGTTCCAAAACGCGTTGAAAATTATTTTAGTGGGTACTGGAAATGTTCTAAGCCCACAAAAAAATATTTTCGGTTCGAACGGACGCTGAAAAATGTCGTCGTGAATAGTGAAAGTGCTTTTTGGGTGGCTTCTTGGAGAAGCCACCTTGAGGGTCCTTTGGTATTTTTCCCCTTGGCTTCTTGGAGAAGCCACCCTTGGGCTTGGCCTATAAATAGGGGTGGAGGGGGCTGCCTAAAGACTCACTCTTTCTCACATATACATGCCATTGCAATGATCTGGCTTCTTCTCTCCCTCCCCGCGAAATAGTTTCGTAGAGCCGAAAGGCTGTCTGGGTTCCGGTGGGAACTAGTTCTGGACGGCGAAGCCCTGCCGGATAGATGACACCGTATGTGTGCAACTCTGTAGAGAGGTCGTAGTTTCGATCTTAGTGCCCGAGGGGCTGTTCGAGAGTGCCTCCCGAAGGGCTGTCCGAGTGACCGTCCGAGTTTCGAAGGTCCTCCCGAAGGGCTGTCCGCGACACCGTCCGGGGGACTGTCCGACCACCTCCCGGAGGGCTGTCCGGGTGGTGGATGAGGGTATACATCCTCGCGGTTGGGAGGTTGTAAATCCTAGCTGTGGGGATCTGCACCGCCGATCGTCATCGACTCTACTTCCGCTGCGCTACGAGTCGGTAACGAAATGATCAAACCTTGTATGCAGTCTCCATAGTGGTCCTGGGCTGGTGCGTAGGTCGGAAAATTTTTGTTTTCTGCTGCGTTACCCTATAGTGGCATCATGAGCCGTGCTATGCGTAGATGCAGGTTGCGATCTAGAATACATGGAGATGTATGGGTGTTGCACAAAATAATTAGGTAGTAGATGAGTTCTATTACTAAAAATTATTTGTGCGGGTAGCAGATGAAATCTGTTACCCGATGTTCTTGTTGCTTCCCTGGAATGCGCATATTTCTGATCTTGATAACAGCATGGTGGAGTTTCAATGTTCTGGCAATCCGCGATCCTGATTGATCAACGAAGTGCTAACAGTTCATTGAATTCCACCGTAGTTAAAAAGAAAGATGAAATTTCGCAGACGAAAGGGCAATGCAGATATGATCTGCACGGGGGTCATGCGTATGACGAAGTTTAGTATGGGGCTTGAGATTTTATTATCTCGGTTTTCATACACCCTGGAAAGTTAATCTAGCGACTTGAATTATCATACTTGATGATGGACGTTGGTAGCTTCGGTTTGTTTCGAAACCTTAGAAGCCACGTAAAACTAGTTTTTTTGCATGAACCAATTAGAGGCGTCTAACTTGGTTTTGCAGGAGGGTTTACATGTGCATGTGATGTGGTATAGCAGTGCTCATAATAATTTGATTATGTATGAGATGACTATATAATGTAAATTGATTAACATGACCTGCGTGTCATGATTCGGCATGATGGCTGGAGCCATATGATTGCACTTTAAATGACCTGTGTGTCAACCTTGTGTAATGCATTATTTTATTAGCTATAGAGATAGCAATATTATCTGCTGCATCGACAAGGTGGTGGCAATCTTCGCGAAGGTGATCACCGACGTGAATGCCGAAGACGAAGGAATACAAGACTTCTCCGTCAGAAAGGGCTATACCATATCATGCTATTATGAATTGCCGGAGATGTTTATCCCTTATGTTGCACCCTTCTTGATTGCGCGGTAGTCGCTTTTATTAGGGTGATCTCTCACAAAAATATCAAGTAGTTAGTGTTCTCCCAAGTGTAGCACCGTCACGGCACCTAACTTTTCGGGGTATCACATGCTAACATGGGTACGAACGATTAGGGATGTGTGAGGCGGGTGAGTTGAGACCTCGCAGCGAGATCACTTGGTTGTCTTGACGTTCAGGCATGAAAGTCATGAGCTCGGAACACACGCATCGAAAGATGAACAAGAGTCACATAGAGATGTGATTGGCAAGTTGGCCTACCGGTTGAGATTTTTGTCATCTGTGATGCTACCATCGTGGCAAACAATCAAAACTCGGATCTTGAATCACTCACAATCAATTATGAGAGATATTGATTTGAGTGGGAGCGCACTTTTGAATTGACTTATTTAATTCTCAGTGCAATTAATTATGAACACTGTCTAAGTGTGATTTGCATAATAGTTGTAGATTTATGGCTCGCGTTTCCACCTTCCCTGTTAATTTTGAATAGCTGTTAAATATCTGGTTAAAACTTTATGGTTGGTAACGTAATGTGAGGATTGTCCTCAAGAGTGCCGAGAAGGACTTTGTCCTATCGCATACTTTCAGTATTCTCTCGCTTATGCTATGGATCATATGACTCTCGTCCTTCGATCCAAAAGCTGGAATCCCGTTTCAGTCAAGTGCAATATGTTTGCTTCCATGAGACCCGAACTTCGAAAGTTTGGATAGTTATGTGATATTCATGGAATCTGAAAATCATTTTCAGAGACAGACAAAGGCTAAAAGATATGAGATATCCAAAGCAATGTTTGTTTGCAAACTATTAGTAAAGAAGTCTACTATGCATTAGACTGATAAGAGAGGGATCCAGAAGAACGCCTATCATATGATGAAAGGTGAATAAAACAACAACTTAAAGAGAAAGGAAGTGTCCGAAGGGTGTTAGTGAAATTTTCACGCCTAGGAAGTCCGGGGCTAACGCCACTCTTAAGTTGGGTGCTTCTTCTGAGAGTAGGAGAAATACTAAAAGTTAAACTATTAGAAGTATAAAGGCAATAAGAAAGAAGACTGGAATACCCAGCTCATGTATGAATGTCATACAAGTTTTTGATGTATAGAAGGCTGGTCAAAGATATAGTCCTTGGGAATTATGATTAAATTGTTAATCACTGATTCTTGGGTATTGTGAGTTAAAACACAAAGATACCCACTCGATTGCATTCTGTTGCAACTCGATGTAAGAACTACTATGGCCTGAAAGACTTGCCAGGAATGAGGTTTAGGTATACACACGGAACATAGTAAATGTTACTATACCTTCCATCGGTGTATTACCATCTGTATTTATTTTCATAATTCATTTAGAGTTTCACAAACTCTAGCCCATTGCATAAGGTATCTTGCAAGAAGGTTGTTCATAAGAGAACTTTTGATGTTCGGTGTTATGAATAACATAAGGGCCATATTTTCATTATGAATGAAACGTATGTTATGAATAATGATAATAAAATATTACCTCTGTGTTTACTTTCATAATTCATTTTAGAGTTTCATACACTCTAGCCCATTGCACAATGTTTGTTGCAATAGGAGTTGTTCATAAAAACAACAATTGTTGTTCAGTATTATGAATAACATGAAGGGCCATGCTTCCATCCAAGATGGGATGTATGTTATGAATATTGATGGTAATATGATACATCCATAACACTAACACTAAATGTCGCAAGACTAACAGAATACCACACACGTGTGGCACTGCATTTGGTCACATTGGAGAAACCCGCATGGAAATTCCATTATGATGGATTTTGAAGTCGGTTGATTTTGAATCATCTGACACTTGCAACTTTCCTCCGAAAAGTAAAGTGACTGAAATACCGTTCACAGGCCATAAGGAACGAGCAACAAACTTATTGATGATCATACATTTTGATGTGTGTAGTTCGATAAATGTTGTTGCAAGTAGTGGATTTATCTATCTTCAGAAATGACTCAAGTAGATATATGGATATTTACTTGATGAGACGTAAGTCTGGATCTTTTGAAATCATTCGAAAGGTTTTCATAAATGAAGAAGAAGTTATTGTAACAAGAAAATTATGTTTCTACAATTCGATTGCAGAAAGGAATTTTTGAGTTACAAGTTTAGCGAATGTCTGATGAGTTGTGAAAGGGGTTTCATAACTTGCACCTCCCGGAACACCACTGCAAGTGGAAAGTCCGTGAAAATGTAATCGAACCATTTATGACATGGTAAGATCAAAGATGACATAAATAAATTTGCCATTATCCCTTTTAAAGAGTGATGCTTTAGAGACTGCGGCTTTTACACTGAAAAGAGCTCCATCGGGTCTGTTGAAATGACACCATGGTATGGTACGCCCAACCATGTTATATCTTTTCTTAACATTTGGAATATGGGGCTTGTGTAAAAGGTTACAAACCTATTCCAAATCAGACAAGTGCTACTTTGTAGGTTATCCCAAGTCATTGGGTATTCCCCCACCACTATACCGAGGCAAAGGTTTTTGCCACAAAACGGTATGCTTTTAAAGAGAATTGTTCTTGCAAAAGGTGAGTGGGAGGACAGTGCAACTCGACGAGATAACCAGTATCTTCGTCATCAGGTCAAAGGAAAGGAACCTTGGAAGTGATTCCGGAGTTTCCTACTGCGACTGATACGGAAGTCTCTACAATAAAATGTATGGACTTCAGTCGAACTTGCAGCTGAACCACGTAGGCAAGGCTCGTGCAAACCTCTCAGGTGCGCAAATGAGATATTGTTGTTAGACAACAGTATACCTACGATACACAAGGAAGCGTTGATGGGCCCTGACTCCGGAATTGGCTAAATGCCAATACAATCCGAGATAGTTTCCATATAAGTGATTCAAGATTAAAACCTTGATACACCTTTCGGAAGACTTAGAGTCCGACGAATATTTATGGAACTATAACTGATACGAATAAAAATGTTTTATCCAGAAAGCTCGACTTGTTGCAATATACAAGTTCAAGGAGTTGACTACGATGAGGTTGCTTCACCGTAGCGATGCTTAAAGTCGGTTCGGGTTGAACTAGCAATTAATACATATTTCATATCATGAGATATAAAACAATGGATGACAAAAGGATTTCCACCTGATGGAAATGAAACCAAGGACTTGCATGTGTTATAGTCCAAGGTATTTTGTCAATCCAGAGGATGCTAGTAAGTATGCAAACTTCAGAGTTCCAGCAATGGACAGAAGAGAGCAAAATGGAGTTGGAATCTTTGTGTTTTGATGAAATGGTTAAAAGGGTTTTGACTTCATCAATGGGTAACGAAGATGCTTGTGATTCAAGAAAGTAAGTGGGAGCATAATAATATTTCTAAAAACGTTGTGTGCTTGACACATTGTTAATTGGAATTAAATTTCTTGACACGAATTAGGACTTCATTTAAAAAGGGTTTTTTGATGAAGTGCTTGGGCTAAATAGCCTTAATATTAGGCATGATGATCTATGGAGATAGATTTACCTGATGGGGCTGAGCAAAGATACATATTGACAAAATGCTAAAACCTTTTAGCATTAAAAACCGTCAAGGAGTGATTCTTGCCGAAGTCACATGGAAAGAGTTTTTGCAAGACTCGGTGTCCCAAAACACTGATGAGCAAAATACATGATGGAGATTCCACACACTCTTGTGTTTGGATTAATCATGTATTCCATGGTATGTAAAAACAACCAGATATGTCCAATACTCCAAAGTTGTTGCGAGTATAGATACCAAGGTGATCAAAAGTTCTGATCATGGGACAACAGTGAAAAAGGGTCATTGAGTACTATAGTAGCACTGATGACATGTTTTCTCGCAAGCGGAGATCATGAAGATTTCATTGTAAAAGGTTACATCGATACAGTCTTCATCCATGCTCCAAGCGATTTTTGATTTAATTTGAGGGTTTTGTGTAAAACACAATATGGTGGCACGGTAGTTGGAAATTGTTCCAAACAAGTTACTGTGGCGAATTCTATAACAGAGGCGAAGTATGTTGCCGCTTTTAAAAGCGACAAAGAAGATGTTGAATCATGGGACACTACTGCAAGTAGTTGCTCCATAACTCAGTCTGAGGAATCCAGGTTCGACCTGTGATTCACATACATACCAAGCCAAGTCCACACAAAATATGAATTTTGTGAAGGCGTGAAAACGCGAGGATATGCAAAGATACACACGGAGCTGAAGTCGTCAGATCCGTTGGACATCAGGCTATACCACAAGCGAAGTATATTTACACCGGTGTGCCACAGGTGTAAAGTGCATTAGCATCAACTAGATTATTGACTCTAGTGCAAGTGGGAGTCTGTAGGAGATATGCCCTAGAGGAAATAATAAATGTTATTAATTATCTCCCTGTTCATAATTAAGTTTATATTCCATGCTATAACTGCTATGGTTCCCGAGCCCATATATCCATAAAGGCTCTGGGGAAAACCCATGTGCACGTGTGGTATAATAAACGGTAAAATGTATTCCTAGTCGTGCCTCTAAGACTAGCTCAAGTGTTGCATGATGATTATGTTTTTCCAATCATGGGCATGTCTATGCCAGCAACTTTGAGGGCACAATGTCAGGAAGGACATTTGTGTTGAATCGACCCGAATTGATGTTATGCTATGAGATACATTCGTCATGAGTTAATGGTTAATAACACAGAGATGGTTAATGTTTGCATGATTCCTCAGACCATGAGAGTATCGAGTTTCTTCATGCTTGATTCATGAACTTTGGGGTTTGTTAAACGTCATCCGTAAATGGATGGCTATTACGGCGGCTTACGGGTTCATGGGAAAGTATGTCAAGTAACTTGATAGCTCAAGATTGGGATTTGCTCCTCCGACGATGGAGAGATATCTCTGGGCCCTCTCGGTGTTACGGTATCCATCATCGTCTGGCCAGACACTTTGTGATTTGATCACGGGGATGCCGGAACACGGTAACGAGAAAAGAGAACAATACCGATAATGGGGTAACTGGCATAGTGGACAAGTTGTTGATCCACGGGGATGCCAACATGTCTAACCTCGGGTATTTGTAACATATCGTGAAGCAACAGGAATAGCACACGGCAACTGGAGGTTCACTCGAATATTCATTCGTGTGGGTATAGGGGTCAATATGGGTGTCCACGGCTCCGATGTTGATCATTGATCGGAAGGGGTTCCAGGTCATGTCTATACTTCACCGAACCTATAGGGTCACACGCTTAAGGGTCATCTATCTGCTGAATACTAGACAGGGAGTCTGAGAGAAAATCACCGAAAAAGTTTCGGACACCGAAAAGTTTCGGACAGCGGAAAAGTTCCGCAGAGAGAGGTCACCGGATGAGTTCCGGTGAAACTGAAAAGTTGTTTCAGGGGATACCATTAAGTCAAAATGGTTTCGGCACATGCCTGATAATTACTGGAGGATGCCAGAATCATTCTGGAAACTTCTGGGAATTTTCTGGAAGAAAAACCGGAAATGTTCCGGGGCTGCCGGAACCGCTTCAGATGCTTTTCGCAGATGAAATCACTAAACTGGAATTGTTCCAGAACGCGTTGAAAATTATTTTAATGGGTACTGGAAATGTTCTAAGCCCACATAAATATTTTCAGTTCGAACGGACGCTGAAAAATGTCGTCGTGAATAGTGAAAGTGCTTTTTGGAATTTTTTGGAAAGCCACCTTTTAGGGCTTTTGCTAAAGGCTTCTAGAAGGTGATGTGGATGGATGAGGGCTCCCATGGGGGGGCCCCTCCTAGGTGTGGCTGGCCACATGGGGACTCCTCCTTGGAGCCCCCTCTTGTGCCTTGGTTTCACATTTGGGTCCTTGTGGAAGGACTTCATCCATGTGCTTTTTGGGTTTTCTTGTAAAACCACCCTACCCCTTGGGATTTCCTATAAATAGAAGTGGAGGGGCAGCCCTCCACACTCATCCCTTGCTCTCATACACATGCCAAGATGTTATCTGGCTTCTCTCTCCCTCCCACGAAAAGAGTTTCGTAGAGCCGAAAGGCTGTCTGGGTTCCGGCAGGAACTAGTTCTGGACGGCGAAGCCTTGCCGGATAGGTGACACCGTATGTGTGCAACTCTGTAGAGAGGTCGTAGTTTCGATCTTTGTGCCCGAGGGGCTGTTTGTGAGTGCCTCCCGAAGGGCTGTCCAAAGTGACGGTCCGAGTTCTGTGAGTCCTCCCGAAGGGCTGTCCGAGTGACCGTCCGAGTTTCGAAGGTCCTCCCGAAGGGCTGTCCGCGACACCGTCCGGGGGACTGTTCGACCGCCTCCCGGAGGGCTGTCCGAGGGGCAGATGAGGGAGTACATCCTCGCGGTTGGGAGGTTGTAAATCCTAGCTGCGGGGATCTGCACCGCCGATCGTCATCGACTCTACTTCCGCTGCGCTACGAGTCGGTAACGAAAATGATCAAACCTTGTATGCAGTCTCCATAGTGGTCCTGGGCTGGTGCGTAGGTCGGAAAATTTTTGTTTTCTGCTGCGTTACCCTACAATTTTACGCTACTATATATTGTACACGTTATGCATATATATAAATAGAATTTCTCGTAGAACCGATCATATATATATATATATATATATGATCAAATTTCTCGCACGACCATTCACACATACACATGTATATATATACAATTTCTCCTATAATTTTTAGATCATTACATGGAGGCATTACAGCTTGTAATAGTATTCTCCGTTGGGATCTATGACCTGGTCGAGCAAAAATTCCGCTATTTCCTCTTGAATTGCTCGTACGCAATTCTCTGGTAGGAGTTTATCCCGCATCTCCTTCATCTTTAAAGAAGGAGATCAATATGCATGTATTAGTTGTGTGTATATATATTAGATAATGATGTAAACATTGTGAATAGTGTTCTGGCAAACGTACCCATTGATCTCTATCAGTTCTGCTTCTTTCGGACGTCATCATGCGAATGTTCTCGCAAACATAGTATGCACATAAATCAGTCTCCGGCACCTGCTTCAGGGCCTTTACGAGAATAGAATTCAATCAGGTAATAATTAATCAAGCATGATAATGGTATTGAAACTAGAATTAAAGAGATGGTAGCTAGCTAGTACTAGCTACTTAATTAATTACCTTGGGTCGCACCCATTTCAACTTTTGTTTCCATGGGCCTTCAACCTGTTTGATGAACTTTTCCCAAGCCCTACCCGCCGGCAAAGAAAATGAATAAAGGAGTTATTAATTAGTTGATATCAGGAAATGACGAACTAAAGAGGCCGACATATAGTTCGATAATGATTGAAATTACCTATCGACCATCCCCCTCACGATTGCGTAATCATTAATGTCTTTAAGTAGTGAGTCCAGTAATTGAACTCTTCCCTCGTCAACTTCAATGATTAGCAGGATCCAGTGAAAACTGCATGCGCACACGTTTGTATAATTAAGCGGGCATGTGCATAACTCATCAACTACACTTATTAACATCTAGTAAGAAAAAACATTATTTGTAGTACAAGACAGTGTGACTCACCCGAAGTTGTAAGGAAGTAGTATTTCTGGTTCGGTATTTAGTTGCATCAAGAACTCTAGCAAGTTTTTCTCTGTGTATGGTCGATCATATTCACGTGACCATGTCTCTTGATTAATGGTATTTGGGTCAATGAACAAAATGGCATAGCGTCCAGCTTTTTTCATTTCATACATCTTCATTCTGCATAATACCACGGAAAAGAATATAGTGAGGATAATTACAGTTAATGAACGAGCACTACAGCTAGCTAGAGACTTAAATTACAGAAAGAAATCACTTACAGCCAATAGCAACTGACGATATATTTGTCGAATGCGTCTTGATTGAATAACTAAAACAGTTCTTGAAACTCAACCCACAGAGCCTTTTCATGGAAGTAATGCTCTGCCTTGACTCTCACCATGAGGGACTCTCGATCGGTAGTCTTTACTTCTCTCATGTACCATTGATGCAATTCATACATTCTCGTTGATAGACGCTTGATCTCCTCAGGCTTGACCAGAGGTTTGCCACGGGCATATTTCCGTTTTAGTTCCTCCTCTTTAAATGTTTCCATGGGCTCGATGCCTAGGAGTTGTTCTACAGTGACACCGGCCTCTTCAGCCTGCCTTCTATGATCGTCGGTTATTACCAGCTGATCGGCGCCGGTACTCATATGTGTTGGTACAATGAGCGGGGGGATCGATTGCACCGCCTGTTCTCCCAGCTGGGGAACAGTTTTCCCGCTTTTTTTGGCAGCTGCTTGGCTCGAGCTCGAGCTCGACTTCTTTTTTTGTGCTTGATATGACTTCTTGATTTGGCGCTCATAGTCTGAGTCCCTATGCTTGGGAGCTGGTGGTTCAGCCATACGAATAAAGTGCTAAATGACATGCTGAGGTACTTTCTCCTCTGGCGGCGGGGGCGGTTTTGGTCCAAAATGGGCCTTCACTTGGGCTTGCACTTCGGCTTCGTTTTCCTCATCAGTCAGGTGGTAAGGCAACCTCGGAAGAGGCTTGAGGCTTGGACCAAATTTGTATTTCTTGCCTCTTGTTGTACCGCTAGCCGCCGTAGCTGCGGCGCCTCTCTTCCGCTGTTGCTTAGGCGGCGGAGCCCGCTGAGGTGGCGGAGACGGCTCACGCGGTGCCTGACTTGGAGGAGGAGTCGGCTGACGCGGTGCCGGACTTGGAGGAGGAGGAGTCGGCTGATGCGGTGCCGGACTTGGAGGAGGAGGAGTGGACTGACGTGATGGCGGACTTGGAGGAGCAGGAGTCTGCTGACGCGGTGGCTGACTTGGAGGAGCGGGAGTCTGCTGACGCGGTAGCGGACTTGGGGGAGGAGCCGGCTAACGCGGTGTCGGTGGCCTTGGAAAGACGATGCAATCCTTTCTCCATAGAATGATATGATGTATGGCCTCTCGCAGTGTGCGCTCGTCGTCACCTCCAGGAATGTCAAGCTCTAGCACAGAATATTGTGCCACCACTTCATCAACCACGACATGAGCATAGCCAGCTGGAATCGGCTTGCAATGGAAGGTTGCTTCAGGGGGATTTGTATAAGCAACGCCGTCTGCCACCTTCATGGATATGTTCTTCATTTTAAAGTGTAGCTCACAAGTTGTCGTATCTATGATATCATCCACAGGGTATCTATCCAGCAGTGCATCATCGCCCGGGGCGGAACCCACGCTACTTCTAGGCAAGGATGGGACGGTGCTATCCAATGCTGGATCCGCTAGCCGCTGCCACTGCTGAGACCATCTTTCCTGGCTAAGTGAGTCGATCTGCTGCTGCTGCCGCTGGAAAGCGAGTGCCAACACCGTGTGCTTTGATTCTAGGCAACAAAGGCGGTCTACTTCCTGCTTCCTCTCCTCCTCCTCCAGCTTCCTCTTCTGCTCCTCCTACTGCTTCTTTCTCGCACGGCTTCTATAGTCGGCGTTCCAGTCCGCAAACCCCTCAAACCACGGAACAATGCCTTTGCCTCGTGTTCTTCCCGGGTGTTCAGGATTCTTCAGGGTGCGCATAAGCTCGTCGTTCTCTCTGTTGGGCTTGAACACCCCCGTTCGAGCCTCTTCTATTGCAACAAGTAAACTGACATCGGCTCCTTTAAGACTTGCCCGCTCCAAAACCTTGCCTGTCTTTGGGTCCAACGTCCCCCCATGCGCATAGAACCAAGTCCTGGACCTGGGGGGGCAGCTCAATGTAACTGGAGTGACCCCTGCACCCATCATCTCTTGCTCAGCGAGATCCCACTTAGGTCGGGCCACCTCGTAGCCACCTGGCCCCAGCTTATGGTGCCACTGCTTTTTGGCGGCATTAATCTTGTTTTTTCTCGACCGTTCCTGAGCTACTTCCGATTCCTTGAGGTTCATGAAAGCGTCCCAGTGAGCTCTTGCCTTCTCCAGTGTTCCCTTGAATTCTGGAGTTTGCTTTCCTCCTTTCACGTACGCGGCCCATATAGTTTTCTTGTGGTTGTTGAATGCTATCGCCATCTTCTTAAGAGCACAGTTCTTGACTTTCTGCAGATCTGCATCTGTCAAATGATCTGGTAGGGTGAAATTGTTGGGAAACGTAGCATGCAATTTCAAAAATTTCCTACGCTCACGCAAGATCTATCCATGGAGATGCATAGCAACGAGAGGGGGAGAATATGTCTACGTACCCTCGTAGACCGAGAGCGGAAGCGTTTGACAACGCGGTTGATGTAGTCGTACACCTTCACGATCCGTGCCGATCAAGTACCGAACGTACGGCACCTCCACGTTCAGCACACGTTCAGCTCGATGACGTCCTCGCCTTCTTGATCCAGCAAGAGGGGCGAAGTAGTAGATGAGTTCCGGCAGCACGACGGCGTGGTGACGGTGTTGGTGAAGAACAATCTCCGCAGGGCTTCGCCAAGCACAACGGAAACTATGATGGAGGATAAACTAGAGGGGACGGGGTTGCTGCCACATGGCTTGGTGAATCTTGATGTGTCTTGGGTGCTAGCCCTGCCCCTCTATTTATATGTTGAGCCCTGGGGTAGAAACTTGGAGTAAAAGCCTCCTCAAAGTCGGTTTTGCCCGAAAGGCAAGAGTCCTTCTCGGACTCCAGGGCTAGACGCTAGGGTTCCCGGCGTCTACCCCCCAGACGCAGGTTCCTGGCGTCTGGCCCCTGGATTCTGCAAAACTTCCTTTTGTATTTTCCAAAACCCTCGTGGGCTTTACCCCTTGGCCCAAATAGAGTGTTCTTGTGCCCAAACATTTCGGGAAACATCCGAAACCCCTTCCGGTGAATTCCGGAACCTTTCCGGAGACCAAACACTATTATCCCATATATCAATCTTTACCTCCGGACTATTCCGGAGCTCCTCATCATGTCCTTGATCTCATCAGGAACACCGAACAACATTCGGTCACCAACATACATAACTCATATAATACTATATCGTCAACGAACGTTAAGCGTGCGGACCCTACGGGTTCAAGAACTATGTAGACATGACCGAGACACCTCTCTGGTCAATAACCAATAGTGGAACCTGGATGCCCATATTGGCTCCTACATATTCTATGAAGATCTTTATCGGTCGAACCTTATGACAACATACGTAATTCCCTTTGTCCATCAGTATGTTACTTGCCCGAGATTCGATCGTCGGTATCTTCATACCTAGTTCAATCTCATTACCGGCAAGTCTCTTTACTCATTCCGTAATACATCACCTCGTGACTAACTCCTTAGTCATTTGCTTGCAAGCTTATGATGTGTATTACCGAGATGGCCCAGAGATACCTCTCCGATACTCGGAGTGACAAATCCCAATCTCGATCTATGCCAACTCAACAAACACCTTCGGAGATACCTGTAGAGCATCTTTATGATCACCCAGTTATGTTGTGACGTTTGATAGCACACAAGGTATTCCTTCGGTATCCGGGAGTTGCATAATCTCATAGTCGAAGGAATAAGTATTTGACATGAAGTAAGCAATAGCAATAAAACTGAACGATCATTATGCTAAGCTAACGGATGGGTCTTGTCCATCACATCATTCTCCTAATGATGTGATCCCGTTATCAAATGAAAACTCATGTCCATGGTTAGGAAACCTTAACCATCTTTGATCAACGACCTAGTCTAGTAGAGGCTCACTAGGGACACGGTATTTGTTTATGTATTCACACATGAATTTAAGTTTCCGATCAATACAATTCTAGAATGAATAATAAACCTTTATCATGAATAAGGAAATATAAAATAACAACTTTATTATTGCCTCTAGGGCATATTTTCTTCAGTCTCCCACTTGCACTAGAGTCAATAATCTAGTTAACATCACCATGTGATTTAACACCCATAGTTCACATCGTTATGTGACCAATACCCAAAGAGTTTACTAGAGTCAATAATCTAGTTCACATCGCCATGTGATTAACACCCAAAGAGCACTAAGGTGTGATCATGTTTTGCTTGTGTGAGAAGTTTAGTCAACGGGTCTGCCACATTCAGATCCGTATGTATTTTGCAAATTTCTATGTCTACAATGCTCTGCATGGAGCTACTCTAGCTGATTGCTCCCACTTTCAATATGTATCCAGATTGAGACTCAGAGTCATCCGGATCGGTGTTAAAGCTTGCATCGACGTAACCCTTTACGACGAACTCTTTATCACCTCCATAACCGAGAAACATTTCCTTAGTCCTCTTTAAGGCATCTAAGGATAATTTTGAACGCTGTCCAGTGATCTACTCCTGGATCACTATTTTACCCCATTGCCAAACTCATGGCAAGGTACACAACAGGTATGGTACACAGCATGGCATAATTTATAAAACCTATGGCTGAGGCATAGGGAATGACTTTTATTCTCTCTCTATCTTCTGTCGTGGTCGGGTTTTGAGTCTTACTCAACTTCACACCTTGCAACACATGCTAGAACCCATTCTTTGACTGATCTATTTTGAACTTCTTCAAAATTTTGTCAAGGTATGTGCTTTGTGAAAGTCCTATTAAGCATCTGAATCTATCCCTATAGATCTTGATGCCCAATATATAAACAGCTTCACCGAGGTCTTTCATCGAAAACCTCTTATTCAAGTATCCTTTTATGCTATCCAAAAATTCTACATCATTTCCAATCAACAATATGTCATCCACATATAATATTGGAAATGCTACAGAGCTCCCACTCACTTTCTTGTAAATACAGGCTTCTCCGAAAGTCTGTATAAAACCACATGCTTTGATCACCTCATCAAAGCGTATATTCCAACTCCGAGATGTTTGCACCAGTCCATAGATGGATCGCTGGAGTTTGCACACTTTGTTAGCACCTTTAGGATCGACAAAACCTTCTGGTTGCATCATATACAACTCTTCTTTAAGAAATCCATTAAGGAATGCAATTTTGACGTCCATTTGCAAGATTTCATAATCATAAAATGTGGCAATTGCTAACATGATTCGGACGGACTTAAGCATCGCTACGGGTGAGAAAGTCTCATCGTAGTCAACTCCTTGAACTTGTCGAAAACCTTTTGTGACAACTCGAGCTTTGTAGATAGTAACATTACCATCGGCGTCAGTCTTCTTCTTGAAGATCCATTTATTCTCTATGGCTCGCCGATCATCGGGTAAGTCCACCAAAGTCCACACTTTGTTCTCATACATGGATCCTATCTCAGATTTCATGGCCTCAAGCCATCTGTCGGAATCTGGGCTCATCATAGCTTCTTGATAGTTCGTAGGTTCGCCATGGTCATATAACATGACTTCCAGGACAGGATTACTATACCACTCTGGTGTGGAACGTGTTCTGGTCGACCTACGAAGTTCTGTAGTAACTTGATCTGAAGTTTCATGATCATTATCATTTGCTTCCTCTCTAGTTGGTGTAGGCATCACGGGAACGGATTTCTCTAATGTGCTACTTTCTAATTCGAGAGAAGGTACAATTACCTCATCAAGTTCTACTTTCCTCCCACTCACTTCTTTCGAGAGAAACTCCTTATCTAGAAAGGTTCCATTCTTGGCAACAAATATCTTGCCTTTGGATCTGTGGTAGAAGGTGTACCCAATTGTTTCCTTAGGGTATCCTATGAAGACGCACTTCTCCAATTTGGGTTCGAGCTTATCATGCTGAAGCCTTTTGACATAAGTGTCGCAACCCAAAACTTTAAGAAACGACAGCTTAGGTTTCTTGCCAAACCACAGTTCATACGGTGTCGTCTCAACGGATTTACACGGTGCCCTATTTAACGTGAATGCAGCTGTCTCTAATGCATAACCCCAAAACGATAGTGGTAAATCGGTAAGAGACATCATAGATCGCATCATATCTAATAAAGTACGGTTACGATGTTCAGACACACCATTACGCTATGGTGTTCCAGGTGGCGTGAGTTGTGAAACTATTCCACATTGTTTTAAATGAAGGCCAAACTCGTAACTCAAATATTCGCCTCCGCGATCAGATTGCGGAAACTTTATTTTCTTGTTACGATGATTTTCCACTTCACTCTAAAATTCTTTGAACTTTTCAAATGTTTCAGACGTGTGTTTCATTTAGTAGATATACCCATATCTGCTCAAATCATCTATGAAGGTCAGAAAATAATGATACCCGCCGCGTGCCTCAACACTCATCGGACCGCATACATCGGTATGTATTATTTCCAATAAGTCATTAGCTCGCTCCATTGTTTTGGAGAACGGAGTTTTAGTCATCTTGCCCATGAGGCATGGTTCGCAAGTATCAAATGATTCATAATCAAGTGGTTCAAAAGCCCATCTACATGGAGTTTCTTCATGCGCTTTACACCAATATGGCATAAACGGCAGTGCCACAAATATGTTGCACTATCATTATCAACTTTGCATCTTTTGGCATCAATATTATGAATATGTGTATCACTACGATCGAGATTCAATAAACCATTTACATTGAGTGTATGACCACAGAAGGTTTTATTCATGTAAACAGAACAACAATTATTCTCTGACTTAAATGAATAACCGTATCGCAATAAACATGATCCAATCATATTCATGCTCAACGCAAACACCAAATAACATTTATTTATTAGGTCCAACACTAATCCCGAAGGTAGAGGGAGTGTGCGGTGGTGATCTTATCAACCTTGGAATCACTTCCAACACACATCGTCACCCCATCATTATCTAGTCCCTGTTCATTTTGCAAATCCTGTTTCGAGTTACTAATCTTAGCAACTGAAACGGTATCAAATACCCAGGGGCTACTATGAACACTAGTAAAATACACATCAATAACATGTATATCAAATATACCTTTGTTCACTTTGACATCCTTCTTATCCGCCAAGTATTTGGGGCAGTTCCGCTTCCAGTAACCATTTTCTTTGCAGTAGAAGCACTCAGTTTCAGGCTTGGGTCCAGCTTTGGGCTTCTTCATGGGAGTGGCAACTTGCTTGCCATTCTTCTTGAAGTTCCCCTTCTTTCCCTTGCCCTTTTTCTTGAAACTAGTGATCTTGTTAACCATCAACACTTGATGCTCTTTCTTGATTTCTACCTTCGCCGATTTCAGTATCGCGAAGAGCTCGGGAATCGTTTTCATCATCCCTTGCATATTATAGTTCATCACGAAGTTCTAGTAGCTTGGTGATAGTGACTAGAGAACTTTGTCAATCACTATCTTATCTGGAAGATTAACTCCCACTTGATTCAAGCGATTGTAGTACCCAGGCATTCTGAGCACGTGCTCACTGGCTGAGCTATTCTCCTCCATCTTGTAGGCAAAGTACTTGTCAGAGGTCTCATACCCCTCGACACGGGCATGAGTCTGAAATACCAATTTTCGCTCTTTGGAACATCTCATATGCTCCGTGCTGTTCAAAACGTTTTTGAAGTCCCGGTTCTAAGCCGTAAAACATGGCGCACTAAACTATCAAGTAGTCATCATATCGAGCTTGCCAAACGTTCATAACGTCTGCATCTGCTCCTGCAATAGGTCTGTCACCTAGCGGTGCATCAAGGACATAATTCTTCTGTGCAGCAATGAGGATAATCCTCAGATCACAGACCCAGTCAGCATCATTGCTACTATCATATTTCAACTTAATTTTTCTAGGAACATAAAAAAATAGGGGAACTACATCTGAGCTATTGATCTACAACATAGAATTGCAAATACTATTAGGACTAAGTTCAAGATAAATTAAGTTCAATTAATCAAATTACTAATGAACTCCCACTTAAATAAACATCCCTCAAGTTATCTAAGTGATACGTGATCCAAATCAACTAACCCATGTCCGATCATCACGTGAGATGGGGTAGTCATCAATGGTGAACATCTCTATGTTGATCATATCTATTATATGATTCACGTTTGACCTTTCGGTCTCCAGTGTTCCGAGGCCATGTCTGTACATACCAGGCTCGTCAAGTTTAACCCGAGTATTCCGCATGTGCAAAACTGTCTTGCACCCGTTGTATTTGAACGTAGAGTCTATCACATCCGATCATCACGTGGTGTCTCAACACGATGAACTGTCGCAACGGTGCATACTCAGGGAGAACACTTATACCTTGAAATTAGATAAGGGATCATCTTATAATGCTACAGCCGTACTAAACAAAATAAGATGCATAAAAGATAAACATCACATGCAATCAAAATATGTGACATGATATGGCCATCATCATCTTGTGCTTTTGATCTCCATCTCCAAAGCATTGTCATGATCTCCATCTTCACCAGCTCAACACCTTGATCTCCATCGTTGCGTCGTGGTCGTCTCGCCAACTATTGATTCTACAACTATCGCTAACGCATAGTGATAAAGTAAAGCAATTACATGGCGTTTGCATTTCATACAATAAAGCGACAACCATAAGGCTCCTGCCAGTTGCCGATAACTTTTACAAAACATGATCATCTCATACAACAATGTATATCACATCATGTCTTGACCATATCACGTCACAACATGCCCCGCAAAAACAAGTTAGATGTCCTCTACTTTGTTGTTGCAAGTTTTACGTGGCTGCTACAGGCTTCTAGCAAGAACCGTTCTTACCTACGCATCAAAACCACAACGGTGATTTATCAAGTTTGTTGTTTTAACCTTCAACAAGGACCGGCCGCAGTCAAATTCGATTCAACTAAAGTAGGAGAAACAAACACCCGCCAGACACCTTTATGCAAAACTAGTTGCATGTCTGTCGGTGGAACCGGTCTCATGAACGTGGTCATGTAAGGTTGGTCCGGGCCGCTTCATCCAACAATACCGCCGAATCAAAATAAGACATTGGTGGTAAGCAGTATGACGATCACCGCCCACAACTCTTTGTGTTCTACTCGTGCATATCATCTATGCATAGACCTGGCTCGGATGCCACTGTTGGGAAACATAGCATGCAATTTCAAAAAATTCCTACGCTCACGCAAGATCTATCCATGGAGATGCCTAGCAACGAGAGGGGGAGAATATGTCTATGTACCCTCGTAGAACGAAAGCGGAAGCATTTGACAACGCGGTTGATGTAGTCGTACACCTTCACGATCCGTCCCGATCAAGTACCGAACGTACGGCACCTCCGCGTTCAGCACACGTTCAGCTCGATGACGTCCTCGCCTTCTTGATCCAGCAAGAGGGGCGAAGTAGTAGATGAGTTCCGACAGCACGACGGCGTGGTGACGGTGTTGGTGAAGAATAATATCCGCAGGGCTTCGCCAAGCACAACGGAAACTATGATGGAGGATAAACTAGAGGGGACGGGGTTGCCGGCACATGGCTTGGTGAATCTTGATGTGTCTTGGGTGCTAGCCCTGCCCCTCTATTTATATGTTAAGCCCTGGGGTCGAAACTTGGAGTAAAAGCCTCCTCAAATTCGGTTTTGCCCGAAAGGCAAGAGTCCTTCTTGGACTTCAGGGCTAGGCGCCAGGGTTCCCGGCGTCTACCCCCCAGATGCCAGGGTTCCTGGTGTCTGGCCCCTGGATTCAGCAAAACTTCCTTTTGCACTTTCCAAAACCCTCGTGGACTTTACCCCTTGGCCCAAATAGAGTGTTCTCGTGCCCAAACATTTCGGGAAACATCCGAAACCCCTTCCGATGAATTCCGGAACCTTTCTGGAGACCAAACACTATTATCCCATATATCAATCTTTACCTCCGGACTATTCTGGAGCCCCTCATCATGTCCGTGATCTCATCCGGAACACCGAACAACATTCGGTCACCAACATACATAACTCCTATAATACTACATCGTCAACGAACGTTAAGCGTGCGGACCCTACGGGTTTGAGAACTATGTAGACATGACTGAGACACCTCTCCGGTCAATAACCAATAGTGGAACCTGGATGCCCATATTGGCTCCTACATATTCTACGAAGATCTTTATCGGTCGAACCTTATGACAACATACGTAATTCCCTTTGTCCATCGGTATGTTACTTGCCCAAGATTCGATCGTCGGTATCTTCATACCTAGTTCAATCTCGTTACCGGCAAGTCTCTTTACTCATTCCGTAATACATCACCTCGTGACTAACTCCTTAGTCATTTGCTTGCAAGCTTATGATGTGTATTACCGAGAGGGCCCAGAGATACCTCTCCTATACTCGGAGTGACAAATCCCAATCTCGATCTATGCCAACTCAACAAACACCTTCAGAGATACCTGTAGAGCATCTTTATGATCACCCAGTTACGTTGTGACGTTTGATAGCACACAAGGTATTCCTCCGGTATCTGGGAGTTGCATAATCTCATAGTCGAAGGAATAAGTATTTGACATGAAGAAAGCAATAGCAATAAAACTGAACGATCATTATGCTAAGCTAACGGATGGGTCTTGTCCATCACATCATTCTCCTAATGATGTGATCCCATTATCAAATGACAACTCATGTCCATGGTTAGGAAACCTTAACCATCTTTGATCAATGAGCTAGTCTAGTAGAGGCTCACTAGGGACACGGTATTTGTTTACGTATTCACATATGTATTTAAGTTTCTGATCAATACAATTCTAGCATGAATAATAAACCTTTATCATGAATAAGGAAATATAAAATAACAACTTTATTATTGCCTCTAGGGCATATTTCCTTCAGAAATGTGACATGAGCGATTCCCAAAGCCAATCTTTTGCTCTTTGGTCGACAAAAGTAACATCTGGATCTTCCTTTGGTGGCTTTTTCCATTCTTGAATGGAGATCTGGATTTGGTCCCTGACAATAACTCCGCATTGACGAATGAACTTGTTCGCATTCTTCTTAGGTTCGTGCGGTTCGTCATTAGGTTTGATGGCATCGATGTTGTACTTTACTCCATCCTTCAACTTTTTGGCCGGGCCTCGAACTGTCCTGCTTCTTGTAGAAGATTTGCTCGATCCGGAGGGCTAAAAGAAGAAAGATCGATTCGTTAATATATATACAAATCAATTAAAACATGTGATGATCACCACATGCCTGCTTATATAAATATACCTCGCCGGTCTTTGTCATTTGAAGAACAACATTTCCTTCGTCATCATTGTTTTGGACTTCATCTATTAGTTCGTCTTCATCAAAGATCATACCCTCACCGCTAGGGTTCAGATATTGCGAGCCGTCATCTTCTTCATTCCCATCTGGGCTCGGGGAGCGTATGATGTCAAACAGAGTCTCTTCTCCTTCTCTGCCGGTATTGTCCATAGCTTTTATTTAACTAATCCAGAAGAAAGATAAAACAATTTAGTATTCAAATTATAATGCATGAATGCAACCAATAAGGAAAAACTTAATCATAGTAGATAATATGCATCTCGAATAATCCAGATAATTAATATACATCATCGAATATAATCTCGAATACATCATCTTGAATATTATCGAATAATATAATCTCGAATACATCGTCTCGAATATTATCTCGAATACATCACTAGCTAATACAGATCAAATATTATCAAATAATCTAATTCACTCGCGGTGGACACCCAAAGAGAAGGAACCATCACAGGATCATAGCTCGAGTGAGATCCCTGAAGAACCTGCCAGGTATTGGAGAACCTGACGTCGAACACAACCATGTAGCGACGGACGTGCTCGTCCTCCTCCCTGACACGGTGACGTACCACCTCCGCGGGGGACGCCAGCCTCCGCACCGAATGTGGCCCACGCGCCCGCCACCAAAGAAGCTCTGGGTCGACGACGGGACCCGGGTTCCTCACCAAGATGCGCGCCCCTGAAGGTAGCACCTCCCAGTGCCAGCCCGGCGGAGCCTAGTCCCGGACATGGCGCCTCTGAAGCAGGACATCGTCGCGAACGGGTCGACGAGGAGGATACGGGCCGGGCATCGTTGACGTCGAGAACAAATTCTATGCAAATGTAACATTTTTTAAATGCTTGGATTGTGATTTCTTATATACGAGGAACCTTTAGTCCCTAGCTAGGAACAGGATTCAGAATCATAATGGATTCTCTTAACATTTAAGGGATTTAACAAAATGGTGCCATTCTGGATGTGCAGAAAATGGTTCATATTTTTCCTGATCTTATCTACCCTTCTATATGTCACGCTGTCTAGTGTCAAAAGATTCAAGAAAACAATGGCTTCATCATTAGCCGGAAGTAACAGGCGCATGATGGTACAAAGCTCTCCAAAGTTGTTTTGGAACGGAGTCCCGGATAGGATAATTAGCTTTTTGGTACGAAGTTCAGCAAGAGCCTTCCAAATATCGCTATTTGGAAGGCCTTTGCTGAACTTCGTACCAAAAAGTGAATTATCCCATCAGGAACTCCGTTCCAAAACAACTTTGGAGAGCTTCGTACCATCATGCGCCTGTTACTTCCGGCTAATGATGAAGCCATGGATTTCTTCAATACTTTGACATACAAGACAACGTGACATATAGAAGGGTACGTAGATGAGATCAGGAAAAAATTGGATCAACTTGTGCACATCCATAATGGGGGCATTCTTGATAAATCCCTTATTAAGACTATAAGAGAATCTATTGTGTACTATACATACATATACTAATTAATTACAAATACATAACAAACTTTTGCAAATACAACATTAAAATATGCAACTTTTGCAAATATTAATTGCTATACATTGGATCAAATGTCAAAATTCATCAACTTTTTTCTATACATTGTATTCATACATATATATATATATATATACTAATTTCTATACATATTGGATCAAAATGTAAAAATTCCTCAAATGTCAAAATTCCTTAACTTTTTTCTATACATCTAATCATCTAGTGAAAATTTAACTTTTGCAAATTCAATCTATGCAAATTTAACTTTTTTTACATGGTTGATTGTGATTTTTTTAACTCTTTTTCACTTGATTTTGCAAATGCATAACTAAAAGTATAAAAAAACTAAAAAACATTCATCTAACATTTATATATCTAGCATTTCTATATAACTAAAAGTATTAAAAACTAAAAAACATTCATCTAACATTTATATATCTAACATTTCTATATAACTAAAAGTATAAAAAACTAAAAAACATTCATCTAACATTTCTATATAACTAAAAGTATAAAAAACTAAAAAACATTCATCTAACATTTCTATATAACTAAAAGTATAAAAAAACTAAAAAACATTCATCTAACATTTCTATAACTAAAAATATAAAAACTAAAAAACAGAAAAACAGAAAATAAGAATATATGTGTGTGTGTGTGTGTTCGTGCATGTGTGTGTGTGTGCGGGCTCGATGGGAGGGGCGGCCATGGCGGCAGGGGCTTACAGCGGGGCGACGGCCGGCAAGGCGAGGCGAGTCGTCGGGGACGGCGACTGCGACGGCGACGGCGACGGCGCGCGAGGTCGAGGAGAGGGGCGGCGCGTCGAGGGCGGCGATGGCGTGGGCGGTGCGACGTGGGTGGCGACGGCGTGGGTGGCGCGTCGGGGGCGGCGACGGCATGGGCGGCGCATCGGTGGCAGCGACGGCGTCGGGGGCGGCGCTCTCCTCTGTGTAGTGGTCGAAGAGACGAAAAAAGCAAAGGGAAACTGAAAAAAATTCAAGTGCTCTATATATATGCAGGGACCTTTAGTCCCGGTTGGAGCCACCAACCGGGACTAAAGGTCACTTTGGCCAGCCGAAGCGGCGGGAAGCACAGGCCTTTAGTCGCGGTTGGAGCCACCAACCGCGACTAAAGACCCCCCCTTTAGCCGCGGTTGGAGCCACCAACCGCGACTAAAGGCATGTGATTCCCGTGTCCAATGTTTAGTCCCACCTCGCTAGTTGAGAGGAGCTCGCACCGGTTTATAAGCCCCGCCGCGGCTACCGTGTCGAGCTCCTCTCTAAGCAGGCCTTTGTGGGCCTATTGAAACTGTGCTGCCCTGTGGGGCCTACTGGGCCGTAAGGGCCTGCATCCTGGCCCAACTAGAGTTTGGGTTTCTAGTCGTATGCAGGCCGTGGCGGCCCAGTAGGCGGGTTTTTTTTATTTTTTTCTGTTTTTTTGTTTTCTGCATTATTTATTTTCTTTTGTTTCTGAGTTGTTTTTTGCTTTATTTAGAGTTTCATTGTGAATCTTTTTGCTTTAGGTAAAAAAATATAAACTTTCTTTTAGTGCTTGTAGTTTTCAAATTTGGATATTTTAAATTTGAATTATTTGAATTTTATGTGAATCACTAGTTTGTGAATAACTTTACTTTAAAAATAGATTTTTCAATGATTCTTTTTTCCGCTGTTTAAAATTAGTGTGTTTTATCATTATATTCAATTTAGTAATTTTTAGGTTATTTAAAAAAAAGAAATACCTTTGTAACAGATGAGTTTTCGTCTGAAACCCTGATACTTTGAAAGAGATTGTCCATTTTGTACACGAAGTGCATCCAGTTTCTCCCGTAACCCTCTCAACTTTTTAGCACATGCTATGTGGATGAAATGATGATACCATGCCAACTTTCAATCTTTTTAGAGTTCATTTTGTAGTGCTTTTCAATTTCAGGGTCATTTAGCTAAAAAAATCAGTAAATGCATGAAAAATTGCAAATGAAGTCAGAAAGGGTTGAAATTTGATGACGTGGCTTTGAATGGTGCATACTGAACGCAAAAAAAGTCTGGAGTTGAAATAAGTTTAAAAAAATGAAATGCCTTTGTAATAGATGAGTTTTCGTTCGAAACCCTGATACTTCGAAAGAGATTGTCCATTTTGTACATGAAGTGCATCTAGTTTTTGCTGTAACCCTCTCAACTTTTTAGCACATGCTATGTGGGTGAAAATGATGATACCATGCCAACTTTCAACCTTTTCAGAGTTCATTTGTAGTGCTTTTCAATTTTAGGGCCATTTAGCTCATAAAAAATCAGTAAATGCATGGAAAATAGCAAATGAAGTAGGAAAGGGTTGAAAATTGATGACGTGGCTTTGAATGGTGCATACTGAATGAACAAAAAGTCTGGAGTTGAAATAAGTTTAAAAAAATAAAATTCCTTTGTAACAGATGAGTTTTCGTCCGAAACCCTGATACTTCGAAAGAGATTACCCATTTTGTACACGAAGTGCATCCAGTTTTTGCCGTAACCCTCTCAACTTTTTAGCACATGCTATGTGGGTGAAATGAGGATACCATGCCAACTTTCAACCTTTTCAGAGTTCATTTGTAGTGCTTTTCAATTTCAGGGTTTTAGCTCAAAAAAAAGTAAATGCATGAAAAATAGCAAACGGGGTCAGAAAGGGTTGAAAATTGATGACGTGGCTTTGAATGGTGCATACTGAACGCACAAAAAGTCTGGAGTTGAAATAAGTTAAAAAAATGAAATGCCTTTGTGACAGATGAGTATTCGTCCGAAAACTTGATACTTCGAAAGAGATTGCCCATTTTCTACACGAAGTGCATCTAGTTTTTGCCGTAACCCTCTCAACTTTTTAGCAAATGCTATGTGGGTGAAATGATGATACCATGCCAACTTTCAACCTTTTCAGAGTTCATTTGTAGTGCTTTTCAATTTCAGGGACATTTAGCTCAAAAAAATCAATAAATGCATGAAAAATAGCAAATGAAGTCAGAAAGGGTTGAAAATTGATGACGTTTGTCCGAAGCACATAAGTACAAGTTTCAAATGCCAAAACACATAAGCACCCTAACTATTACAAAGATTCCCTTCGGTTTGTCCAAAGTGGGACTTTCCAGATATATAAGTCCGAAAACTCACTAGAGAAGAAAGTGATGACAGTGAAGCCGGTCACATCCCAGAGTGGGATCTTTGGGTGTAAAACTTTTTCTTCGCGTGTGTCCCTTTGTGCCGTAACCATGGACAATCTTCATAATTTAACTGGATGCTCGGGTCAATATTCACTGTGAAGGGAGCAATTTCATGAAACTTTTCATAATCTTCTGACATGTCTGTCTTGTCATCCACTCCCACGATGTTTCTTTTCCCTGAAAGAACTATGTGGCGCTTTGGCCCATCGTATGATGTATTCGCTTCCTTATCTTTTCTTTTTCTCGGCTTGGTAGACATGTCCTTCACATAGAAAACCTGCGCCACATCATTGGCTAGGATAAATGGTTCGTCTGCGTACGCAAGATTGTCGAGATCCACTGTTGTCATTCCGTACTGCGGGTCTTCCGTTACCCCGCCTCGTGTCAGATTGACCCATTTGCACCGAAACAAAGAGACCTTCAAACCACGTCCATAGTCAAGTTCCCATATCTCTTTTATGTAACCATAATATGTGTCCTTTCCCCTCTTGGTTGCTGCATCAAAGCAGACACCACTGTTTTGGTTGGTGCTCTTTTTATCTTGGGCGATCATGTAAAATGTATTCCCATTTATCTCGTACCCTTTGAAAGTCATTATATTCGAAGATGGTAACTGGGACAGCAAGTACATGTCATCTTCAACAGCGTCGTCATGCATGGCACGTGTCTACAACCAACCGGCGAAAGTCCCCGTTTGTTCACGTGTAATCCAGTCGTCAGACTGCTCCGGGTGTTTGGAGCGTAGAATATTCTTGCGTTCCTCGATATACGGAGCCACCAAGGCAGAATTTTGTAGAACTGTGTAGTGTGCTTGAGTGAGAGAATGCCCGTCCATACATATTATTGCTTTCGGTCCTAGCGTGCCATTTCCACCCAGTCTGCCCTTATGCCGCGATTCAGGAACACCAATCGGCTTAAGGTCAGGAATAAAGTCAACACAAAACTCAATGACCTCCTCATTTTCATGGCCCTTGGAGATGCATCCTTCTGGCCTAGCACGGTTATGAACATATTTCTTTAAGACTCCCATGAACCTCTCAAAGGGGAAAATATTGTGTAGAAATACAGGACCCAGAACGGCAATCTCTTTGCATAGGTGAACTAGGACGTGCGTCATGATATTGAAGAAGGATGGTGGGAACACCAACTCGAAACTGACAAGACATTGCACCAAATCATTCTCCAACCTTGGTATGATTTCTGGATCGATTACCTTCTGAGAGATTGCATTGAGGAATGCACATAGCTTCATAATGGCTAATCGAACGTTTTCCGGTAGAAGCCCCCTCAATGCAACCGGAAGCAGTTGCGTCATAATCATGTGGCAGTCATGAAACTTTAGGTTCTGAAACTTTTTCTCTGCCATATTTATTATTCCCTTTATATTCGACGAGAAGCCAGACGGGACCTTCATACTGAGCAGGCATTCAAAGAAGATTTCCTTCTCTTCTTTGGTAAGAGCATAGCCAGCATGACCCTGATGTATGTCGTCTTTTCCGTGCATACGTTGCTAGTCCTCCCGTGCCTCCGGTGTATCTTTTGTCTTCCCATACACGCCCAAGAAGCCAAGCAGGGTCACGCAAAGATTCTTCGTCACGTGCATCACGTCGATTGCAGAGCGGACCTCTAGGTCTTTCCAATAGGGTAGGTCCCAAAATATAGATTTCTTCTTCCACATGGGTGCGCGTCCGTCAACGTCATTCGGAACAGATTGTCCGCCAGGACCCTTTCCAAAGATTACCTTTAAATCCTTGACCATATCATGTACATCATCACCAGTACGGTGGCGAGGCTTCGTCCGGTGAGCTGCCTCACATTTGAAATGCTTGTCTTTCTTTCTTACGGGATGCCTACTCGGAAGAAATCGACGATGTCCCAGGTACATATTCTTCTTACAATTATCCAAATATATATTGTCGGTATCATCCAAACAGTGCGTGCATACGCGGTATCCCTTGTTTGTCTGTCCTGAAAGGTTACTGAGAGCAGGCCAATCATTGATGGTCACAAATAGCAACGCATGTAGGTTAAATTCTTCCTGATTGTCCTCATCCCACGCACGTACACCTTTTTCATTCCATAGCTGTAAGAGTTCTTCAACTAATGGCCTTAGGTGCACATCAATGTCATTGCCGGGTTGCTTAGGGCCTTGGATGAGCACTGTCATCATAATGTACTTCCGCTTCATGCACAACAAAGGAGGAAGGTTATACATACATATAGTCACAGGCAGGTGCTATGATTGCTGCTTTGCTCCCCATAAGGATTAATGCCATCTGCGCTTAGACCAAACCATACGTTCCTTGCGTCATCTGCAAAGTCCCTCCACTTCCTCTCGATTTTTCTCCACTGCGACCCGTCAGCGGGTACTCTCAACTTCCCGTCTTTCTTACGGTCTTCTTTGTACCATCACATCAACTTGGCATGCTCTTTGTTTTGGAACAAATGTTTCAACCATGGTATTATAGGAGCATACCACATCACCTTGGCAGGAATCTTCTTCCTGGGGCGCTCGCCCTTGACATCACCAGGGTCATCGCGGCTGATCTTATAGCGCAATGCACCGCATACCGGGCATGCATTCAAATCCTCGTACTCACCGCGGTAGAGGATGCAGTCATTAGGGCATGCATGTATCTTCTGCACCTCTAATCCTAGAGGGCAGACAACCTTCTTTGCTTCGTACGTACTGTCGGGCAATTCGTTGTCCTTTGGAAGCATCTTCTTTAACATTATCAGCAACTTTCCAAATCCCTAATCAGATGCACCATTCTCTGCCTTCCATTGCAGCAATTCCAGTGTGGTGCCCAGTTTTTTCTTGTCAGCTTCGCAATTTGGGTACAACGATTTCTTGTGATCCTCTAACATGCGCTGCAACTTTAGCCTCTCATTTTCACTTGCGCAGTTTCTCTTTGCATCGGCAATGGCCCGACCAAGATCATCAGCGGGCTCATCTGATGTCTCTTCTTCAGCTTCTTCCCGCATTGCCGGCTCAGCTTCTTCCCCCATTGTTGTACCATCGTATTCAGGGAACCCATGGCCAGGATAGCTATCGTCGTCCTCTTCTTCTTCATTGTCTTCCATCATAACCCCTCTTTCTCCGTGCTTGGTCCAAACATTATAGTGGGGCATGAAACCATACTCAAACAGGTGGACATGAATGGTTCTTGACTTAGAGTAATTCTGATCATTCTTACAGCCAGCACATGGACAACACATAAAACCATCCGCCCGCTTGTTTGCCTCAGCCGCAAGCAGAAAAGTACGCACGTCATTAATGAACTGGGGAGAGCATCGGTCATTGTACATCCATTGCCGGCTCATCTTCATTACACAGGACCGAAAAGACCAAATTAATACAAGTTCATACACACTTATTCTCATAAAACAACATACAAACTCTCTAGCTAAAGCATTTAAATGCAACAACAAATGCGACCAAGATCGCAACTAAGGTAACAATTGATCCAACAACATAATGATACCAAGCCTCACTATCAATGGCATATTTTCTAATCTTTCTATTCTTCAAGCGCATTTTCTCCATCTTGATCTTGTGATCATCGACGACATCGGCAACATACAACTCCAGTTTCATCTTCTCTTCTTCAATTCTTTTCAATTTTTCTTTCAAATACTCGTTTTCTTTTTCAACTAAATTTAACCTCTCGACAAGAGGGTCGATTGGAATTTTCGGTTCACATACCTCCTAGATAAAAATATCTATGTCAACTTGATGGGCATAATTTGTCATAAACACGAAATGCAATAAATAGTTATAAAAAAGAATATACCACATCCGAATCATAAACCGGACGAGGGCCGACGGGGACGGATATCAAAACCATGCCATTATGTATAACAAACAACGTACGGGTAAGAAAATTATATAAGTAACTATATATCTAAATCACACAAACATGATTTTTTTATATAAAAAACATAAGAACAAGAGGCTCACCAAGGTGGTGCCGGCGACGGGACGATGCGGGCGATCGACGGTGATTAGGACGGGGACGGGAAGGCACTAAGTAAACCACACCTACATATGCAAACTAAGAGTTAATTTGAGCTCAAATTGCATATAAATCAAATAAACTACCACATATAATTACTCCCAAACTAAAACCCACAAATCACTATACTTATAGTGCATTGCAAGAGTTAATTTAGCAATGAGAGATGAAAAGACAAAGTTGCTAACCTTTGTGATCACTTGGATGGATGGGGGGCCTTCAAATCTTGACAATTTTTGGGTAAAATGAAGGATGAGCTCGAGCAAAGGGGAAGAACAGAGAGAAGAGGAAAGGAGAAGAACAGAGAGCTCGGGCTCGACGAAGGGTTTATATAGGATGATCTATAGTCCCGGTTGGTGATACAAACCGGGACTAAAGATTATCCTCTAGTCCACGAACCGGGACTAAAGGTGTTGGTGGGGCCCCAGCCTGCCACCATCTCTTTAGTCCTGGTTCGTGTCACGAACCGGTACTAGAGGTTCAACACGAACCGGAACTAATGAGTGCCGCCCCCCCTAGCCGTTGGAACCGGCACTAATGCTCACATTAGTGCCGGTCCGTAATTGAACCGGGACTAATGAGATGAACATAACGTCGTTTTTCTACTAGTGAAACTATGTTCTCTCTTAATTAATAGATAATGCAAATCTTTTACCTCCGTTTAAAAAAAAACTCAAGTTGTCGATCGAGTGGCATTATTAATTCCTCGATTAAGTCTCGGCATGCCCCATGCATGCGCTATTATTACCGTGTAGTAGCATGTTAGCTGGGCCGATCGAAGGTGTCTCAATTCTCCTGGCTGAATTCCACGGTCTCCTCTTCCGAAAACGCTACATGCATCAACAGCGAATGGCGGAGCAAACACAGCAGTCAGTCACACGTGCAGAATGCCCACGGCTTGGCCGGCCGGGCGGATGCCAGTTGAAGCCAGTGAACATCGACAGCGATGAGTAGTCGTGGTCCGCTTGTATTTGTCTGCATAGTATAAGGCCTCTTTCAATGCATGGGTACTTAGATGAGATGCTAAGTACATTAAAAGTCTTAGCAACTAGTATCCCCAATGCATAGGTGCTTAGGTTTTGTAGCTAAGCTTTCCTCTTGAAATTGTTTAATAATTAAACTCCTTCATGTGTTGGATGATAGTCACTTTATATAGGTTCGCGTGCTTAGCACCGTTTCTTTCTGGGGTCACCATAATGCTCTCTCTCCTCTTTAATTGCTTTGCCACATCATTTTTTTGCCTATGTGACATCGTTAGCATTTGTACACCTTGGAGCACTGGCAAGGGCCTAAGAGTATTTACTAGATAAGTACTTTAGACTACCCACAATGGCAGTAATATAGGTGGTAATATCACACATATTTAGGCAAAATAGATGATGTGGCAAGTAATTAATGAAGAAAGAGAGTCATGTGATAACATAACTACTTACTAGTAGTATGAGTAACATCACACATATCAAGGCAAGATGAGTCTACAACCTAATAAATGAAATATTGCATGACACCACATATATGTTACTCCCCACTATAAAGGTAGTAACATAGACTAGTAATATGCATTACTCCCCACTGTGGCTAGTCTTTGGGATATAAATCCTTTTATATTTTTTACGGATGGAGTACTATTGTAAGTACCTGACTCCAACCAAATGAAATCCTTAATTGTCTGGCTAGGAACAACTGGCTGGGGTGAATTGCTCCACCAAATGGGACGCGTTCGTACGCAGCAGGGCGTAAAACACGGACGCCTATACTTATTATACCGAACGAAACACATGGACGGATTCGCCCGAGTTATTCGACGTTGCTTCTCTTGTCCCACGCTCGAACAGCGATTGGAATGAGAAAAAAGATGGGAAGACGTCGCTTGTCTAATTAAACTGTGGCGTAGCAGTCAGGTACATGATCAACAGCTAGCGCGGCGGAACAGATGCTTGGAGACGAACCGGACGTGGCGGCCCGGCAGGTAAATAAAGGAAAGGGAACACGCGCCTTCATATGGAGTATATTGTATCCAGCACCACGTAAACACGCTGCTTCTCCTGTCCCGTGTTCGCGTCACCACGTTACTCCACCCTGCTTTCTCTTCTCCCACACGCTCACGCTCAGCTCGACCGGGTCTTTGGGTCTCCATACTAAATAAATAGCTAGCGGTAGGAATTTGAAAGAAGACTGTCTAAACTGTTGCGCGCGCGCATGGCGCTTTGCAGTTGGCAGTACCCGTTATAGCTCTGTACTACACGACCAGAATATAGTAGAGTAGCTGATAGCTGTGTGCGTAGTACATTCAGTCAGTCTATTAACCAGAGCAGCATGGGTTCACACTTGACACGGGTTCATATGAGACACTACTCAAGCAACAACGACCGACCCGACCGTGGTCTAGATACTACGTAGGCTCCACTACGCACTGTGGCTGAACCTCGGCAGAATATTCCACAGCATCTGTGAATGTGATTAGGT
Source organism: Thinopyrum elongatum (assembly GCA_011799875.1). Lineage (NCBI taxonomy): Eukaryota > Viridiplantae > Streptophyta > Magnoliopsida > Poales > Poaceae > Thinopyrum > Thinopyrum elongatum. The sequence continues at coordinate 433,181,802 of CM022301.1, forward strand.
GAAAGGCCGCGGAGGAGGATGAGCAAAGCAGCCAGGAAACGTCGCCCGTCTCGATCGCCAACATATATGCACATGCGCGCGCCCGGTAGCCAAAGCCAGTTGAGATTCCATTCCAGATCCCGCGTGTGCAATAGTGATGCTACATGTAATTTACTACCTCCGTAACTTAATATGAAGACATTTTTTGACAATATAAAGAACCAATCCAGCCCGCGAGATCATCATAATGCATCATACCGCCCAGCACTTAGCACAATTAGTTATAATAAATAATTCATCGGCAGCTAACTTAGCCGATGATGGTTATATATACTCGGCGTACCTAGCAGTCCAAACTGGCTGTGGTTATGGTGCATGTGGTAACAATATAATTAACAGTGCAAGTTTTCATAAACAGATCATACATTGAACCTACACAAAATTAAGGCAGAGTCAAGCAAGAAAACGGTCTGTGTACAGTTTAGCTATGTTCAGGACCACTCCACGTAGATAGGAGGGATCCACCGTTTGATACGAACTTTCGGGGAACGAGGGAAAGTGCATGTGCATTCCCACTGGGTTTTCTGACCTCAATATAACCACAACATGACACTACTAGCTAGCTAGCTTAATTAGCTAGTTAAATAGCATGGATGGATACAAAAGAAAAGACAAAAGCTAAGCTAGAGATGTTAAAACTAACACAAGTTGCTACTCGCTAGCTCGAGCTAATTTCCACTTGCCCGTTCTTTGACACTCTGCATGATAATTTGAATTATCGAAAAAGGCTTTCACCCCGCTTTATAAATAAAGCAATGATCAACAACATCCTGGTACATACGCACTCCACCACAACACACGCACACACCCAAGGCGGGATACATAGGCGCTGAGCGCGGCAACACGACCCCAAGCACTACACGAGCAACCGGGGCTCCACTAATGAACACGCCACCACGAAGAGATGAAGTCGCATATGACGAACCGTGGGCTCCAAGACGGTGCCTTCAGGAAGGTTACGACACCGGAGCGCCGCCACCGCCCGATCCGAGGATCAAGGTTTCCCCAGGAACCACACGACAGACAATGAGAGCCGCGACGACGCCTTCAAGAAGGGAACGAGCTACGCCGCCGCCGGTCTGTCTGAAGAAAGAGCAGGTTTTCACCCTGGCCAATACTCACTGCCATCGGACGCCGCACCCCAACAACCACGCCGTCCACACGGCCCTAGCCACCGGGCAGCACCAAGCGACGGGCTCCGCCCATGAGCACCGCGCAACCACCACCAGGGCCGCCGCCTCGGCATCCAAGACCCAGGAACCACCTCACCCGACACCCGACGCTACCCCAGCGGAAGAGACGATCGGATCCCTGGGCAAACAAGTCCATCGATTCGTCCTGCAGCTCCGAGCGCGAGACGAGCTTGGTCCTGCTGCCGGGCGCGAGACGAGCTCGGTCCTGCTGCCGGGCGCGAGACGAGTAGGTCCTGCTGCCGGGCGCGAGTCGAGCTCGGTCCTGCTGCCCGAGCGCGAGACTAGCGATGGGTCGTAGCAGCGAGAGGGCCATCCCTCCGACGAAGATTGCGCCCGGGCATGGAGAAGAGGGGTCGAAGGCCTATACAGGCCGCTCACCGACGGGCCGACGCCGGAGAAGTCCAGCCGCCGCCGTGAGACGATCCTGACCACCGCCATGAGCCACCACCACGCCGTGGCAGCCCACATCCACGCCGAGCACAGCCCGCGGCACCTGCCATCGGCGGATCGGCCAGGGGCCGGCAGGCCCACCACCACCAGATAGCGCCGCAGAAGGGGCGGCCACCGGAGCAAGCCACCACCTGCGGCGAGCCGGAGCCCCGCCACCACAAGGGCCCAGGCCACCTAAGCCGCCTCCATGACAGATTTGGGCCGCGCCCAACGCCGCCGACGCCGGGAGCAGGGCACGCCCCCAGCCCGCACCACCCACGCCGCCGCCTGCAGGCCGCGCCCCCGTCGCCAGCCGCCGCCGCCGCGCCCTGAGCCAGCGCCGCACCGCCGCCCAACAAGAATGGCCCGCGCCATCCAGCGCCGCACGGGGGAGGGAGAGGCCCCGCCGCCGCCTGAGCTGGCCGGGCTTTGCCTGCCAGCACGCTGGGGCGACGGCGAGGGGAGGGAGGAGCAAGCACTAGTAGAAAACAGGGCTTTGGTCCAGGCCGGGTAAGCCCATTAATCCCGGTTCACTCACGAACTGGGACCCATGGGGGCATCGGTCCCGGTTCGTGAGGCCAGGGGGCCGGCCGGGCCTCGTGGGCCATTGGTCCCGGTTCGTCTGGCCCCATTGGTCCCGGTTCCAGACACAAACCGGGACCAATGGGCCTCGCTCCTGGCCCACAACCATTGGTCCCGGTTGGTGGCTGGAACCGGAACCAAATGGGGTCCTTTAGTCCCGGTTCTAGCCACAAACTAGGACCAAAGAGATGCCTATATATACCCCGCGAGCAGAGCAGTGGAGTGCTCTGTTTTTTTGGCCGGCCGTGGGAGAGCTTTGTGGTGCTCAAGCTCACCTCCTATGCACATGAGGTGTTCGATGAAATGCCCGAGCCACACTTAAGCTTTCTCCTCTCGAAGCTCCTTGTCCAAGCTCCATTTTCCTCAAGATTTATCTAGGTTTGGCGGTCCGTCCTGTCCCGTCCCCGTCCTCACCGCCGTCGATCGCCCGTGCCGATCTCGTCGCCGGCACCACCGTGGTGAGCCTCTTGTTCTTATCTTCTTTCTAAAAGAAAAAGTTCTTACTTGTATGATTTAGATAGATACTTGTGTAATTTTCTTACTTTTATTATTGTTTGTTATTATATAGTGCGATGCTTTTCGTATCCTCCTCCGTCGGCCCTCGTCCTGTCTATGATTCGGTTGTGGTATATATATTATCTTTTATAACTATTAGTTTCATTTAGTGTTTATGACAATATGCCGACCAACGTGACATAGATTTTTTTATCTAGGAGGTATGTGAGCCGGAAATTCCAACTGACCCTATTGTCGAGAGGTTAAATTTAGTTGAAGAAGAAAACAATTACTTGAAGGAAAAATTGAAAAAAATTGAGGAGGAGAAGATGATATTGGAGTTGCATGTTGAGGATGCCGTCGATGATCACAAGATCAAGATGGATGCAATGCGCTTCAAGATTAGAAAGTATAGAAAATATGCCATTCATACTGAGGCTTGGTATCATTATGCCGTTGGATTAATTGTTACCTTAGTTGCGATTATGATCGCATTTGTTGTTGCATTGAAATATTTTAGATAGTTTCAATGTATGGTTTAATTAGATGCTCTGGAGAGCTATATGTTGTTCAATGAGAACTATGTATGTACTTTGGTTTTAATGTGATGATGAACTTCTATTAATTAATTTGGTCACTTCTGTATTCATGATGTTCTGTAATGGTTTTTGACACACTTAATTATATATAATGCACGCAGATGAACCGACAATGGATGTACGGTGACAGACGCACCTCCGAGTACATTAAGGGCGTGCATGATTTTCTCGAAGTGGCTGAGGCAAGAAAGCAGAATGGTTTTATGTGTTGTCCATGCCCTATATGTGGGAATACGAAGTCTTACTCTGACTCGAAAACCCTTCACACCCACCTGCTTTATAAGGGTTTCATGCCACACTATAATGTTTGGACCAAGCATGGAGAAAGAGGGGTTATGATGGAAGACAGCGAAGAAGAAGAGGATGATGACAACTATGTGCCCCCTGAATACGGTGATGCTGCAACGGGGGAAGCTGAAGATCTAGAGGAACCAGACGATGTGCCCGATGATGATCTTCGCCGGGTCATTGTTGATGCAAAGAGACAATGCGAAAGTGAAAAGGAGAAGTTGAAGTTCGATCGCATGTTAGAGGATCACAAAAAAGGGTTGTACCCCAATTGCGAAGATGGCAACACAAAGCTTGGTACCACACTGGAATTGCTGCAGTGGAAGGCAGAGAATGGTGTACCTGACAAAGGATTTGAGAAGCTACTGAAAATATTGAAGAAGAAGCTTCCAAAGGATAACGAATCATTAGGGCATGCATGTATCTTCTGCACCTCCAATCCTAGAGGGCATACAACCTTCTTTGCAGGTGACGCAAGGAACGTATGGTTTGGTTTAAGCGCGGATGGCATTAATCCTTTTGGGGAGCAGAGCAGCAATCATAGCACCTGGCCCGTGACTCTATGTATCTATAACTTTCCTCCTTGGCTGTGCATGAAGCGGAAGTTCATTATGATGCCAGTTCTCATCCAAGGCCCTAAGCAACCCGGCAACGACATTGATGTGTACCTAAGGCCATTAGTTGAAGAACTTTTACTGCTGTGGAATGGAAACGGTGTGCGTGTGTGGGATGAGCACAAACAGCAGGAATTTGTCCTGCATGCGTTGCTGTTTGTAACCATCAATGATTGGCCCGCTCTCAGTAACCTTTCAGGACAGACAAACAAGGGATACCACGCATGCATGCACTGTTTAGATGACACCGAAAGTATATACCTGGACAAAAACAGGAAGAATGTGTACCTGGGGCATCGTCGATTTCTTCCGACCAACCATCAATGTCGAAAGAAAGGCAAGCATTTCAAAGGTGAGGCAGATCACCGGAAGAAGCCCGCCATCCGTACCGGTGATCACATACTTGCTATGGTCAATGATTTACAAGTAATCTTTGGAAAGGGTCCCGGCGGACTATCTGTTCCGAATGACGCTGAGGGACGCGCACCCATGTGGAAGAAGAAATCTATATTTTGGGACCTACCCTACTGGAAAGACCTAGAGGTCCGCTCTTCAGTCGACGTGATGCACGTGACGAAGAATCTTTGCGGGAACCTGCTAGGCTTCTTGGGCGTGTATGGGAAGACAAAAGATACACCGGAGGCACGGGAGGACCAGCAACGTGTGCACGAAAAAGACGGCATGCCTCCAAAGCAGTATGAAGGTCCTGCCAGCTACGCTCTTACCAAAGAAGAGAAGAAAATCTTCTTTGAATGCCTGCTCAGTATGAAGGTCCCGTCTGGCTTCTCGTTGAATATAAAGGGAATAATAAATATGCGAGAGAAAAAGTTCCAGAACCTAAAGTCTCATGACTGCCACGTGATTATGACGCAACTGCTTCCGGTTGCATTGAGGGGGCTTCTACCGGAAAACGTTCGATTAGCCATTGTGAAGCTATGCGCATTCCTCAATGCAATCTCGCAGAAGGTGATCGATCCAGAAATCCTACCAAGGTTAAGGAGTGATTTGGCGCAATGTCTTGTCAGTTTCGAGCTGGTGTTCCCACCATTCTTCTTCAATATCATGACGCACGTCCTAGTTCATCTAGTCGACGAGATTGTCGTTCTGGGCCCTGTATTTCTACACAATATGTTCCCCTTTGAGAGGTTCATGGGAGTCCTAAAGAAATATGTCCGTAACCGCGCTAGGCCAGAAGGAAGCATCTCCATGGGCCATCAAACAGAGGATGTCATTGGGTTTTGTGTTGACTTCATTCCTGACCTTAACAAGATTGGTCTCCCTCAATCGCGGTATGAGGGGAGACTGACTAGAAAAGGCACGCTAGGAGGGGACTGAATAATATGTAGGGACGGGCATTCCTGGTCTCAAGCACACTACACAGTTCTACAGAATTGTATCTTGGTGACCCCGTATGTCGATGAACACAAGAACATTCTGCGCTCCAAACACCCAGAGCAGTGTGACGACTAGATTACATGTGAACACATTAGGACTTTCGACAGTTGGTTGCAAACATGTCTCAGGGGTGACAACACTATTTCTGATGAGCTGTACTCGTTGGCCAGGGGACCATCTTCGACTGTATTGACTTACAAAGGGTACGAGATAAATGGGAATACATTTTACACGATCGCCCAAGATCAAAACAGCACCAACCAAAACAGTGGTGTCCGCTTTGATGCAGCAACCAAGAGGGGAAAGGACACATATTATGGTTACATAGTGGACATATGGGAACTTGACTATGGACATGATTTTAAGGTCCCTTTGTTTCAGTGCAAATGGGTCAATCTATCAGGAGGCGGGATACAGGTAGACCCACAGTATGGAATGACAACAGTGGATCTGAACAATCTTGGGTACACAGACGAACCATTCGTCCTTGCTAATGATGTGGCGCAGGTTTTCTATGTGAAGGACATGTCTACCAAACCGAGAAAAAGAAAAGATAAGGAAGTGAATACATCATACGATCAGCCAAAGCGCCACATAGTTCTTTCAGGAAAAAGAGACATCGTGGGATTGGAGGGCAAGACAGACATGTCTGAAGATTATGAAAAGTTTCATGAAATTCCTCCCTTCAAAGTCACGGCTGACCCAAGCACCCTGTTAAACGATGAAGATTATCCATGGTTACGGCGCAATAAGCAAAGGACACAAGCGAAAAAAAAAGTGAAGACTTTCTCTCCACAACTATTATGATGATGCCTTTGATCTAGAATATCACTATAGTTACATGTGAAGAAATGAAATGCCTTTTGTAACAGATGAGTTTCCGTCCGAAACCCTGATACTTCGAAAAAGATTGTCCATTTTGTACACGAAGTGCATCCATCTTTTGCTGTAACCCTCTCAACTTTTTAGCACATGCTATGTGGGTGAAATGATGATACCATGCCAACTTTCAACCTTTTCAGAGTTCATTTGTAGTGTTTTTCAATTTCAGGGTCATTTAGCTCAAAAAAATCAGTAAATGCATGAAAAATACCAAATGAAGTCAGAAAGGGTTGAAAATTGATGATGTGGCTTTGAATGGTGCATTTTGAACACACAAAAAGTCTGGAGTTCAAATAAGTTCAAAAAAAATGAAATCCCTTTGTAACAGATGAGTTTTCGTCCGAAACACTATACTTCGAAAGAGATTGTCCATTTTGTACACGAAGTGCATCCAGCTTTTCGTAACCCTCTCAACTTTTTAGCACATGCTATGTGGGTGAAATGATGATACCATGCCAACTTTCACCTTTTCAGAGTTCATTTGAAGTGCTTTTCAATTTCAGGGTCATTTAGCTCAAAAAAATTAGTAAAGCATGAAAAATACCAAGTGAGTCAGAAAGGGTTGAAAATTATGATGTGGCTTTGAATGGTGCATTTTGAACACACAAAAGTCTGGAGTTCAAATAAGTTCAAAAAATGAAATCCCTTGTAACAGATGAGTTTTCCGAAACCCTGATACTTCGAAAGAGATTGTCCATTTTGTACACAAGTGCATCCAGCTTTTGCCGTAACCCTTCAACTTTTTAGACACATGCTATGTGGGTGAAATGATGATACCATGCCAACTTTAAACCTTTTCAGAGTTCATTTGAAGTGCTTTTCAATTTCAGGGTCATTTAGCTCAAAAAAATCAGTAAATGCATGAAAAATACCAAGTGAAGTCAGAAAGGGTTGAAAATTGATGAGTGGCTTTGAATGGTGCATTTTGAACACACAAAAAGTCTGGAGTTCAAATAAGTTCAAAAAAATGAAATCCCTTTGTAACAGATGAGTTTTTGTCCGAAACCCTGATACTTCGAAAGAGATTGTCCATTTTGTACACGAAGTGCATCCAGCTTTTGCCGTAACTCTCTCAACTTTTTAGCACATGCTATGTGGGTAAAATGATGATACCATGCCAACTTTCAACCTTTTCAGAGTTCATTTGAAGTGCTTTTCAATTTCAGGGTCATTTAGCTCAAAAAAATCAGTAAATGCATGAAAAATACCAAGTGAAGTCAGAAGGGGTTGAAAATTGATGATGTGGCTTTGAATGGTGCATTTTGAACACACAAATAGTCTGGAGTTCAAATAAGTTCAAAAAATGAAATCTCTTTGTAATAGATGAGTTTTCGTCCGAAACCCTGATACTTCGAAAGAGATTGTCCATTTTGTACACGAAGTGCATCCAGCTTTTGCCGTAACTCTCTCAACTTTTTAGCACATGCTATGTGGGTGAAATGATGATACCATGCCAACTTTCAACCTTTTCACAGTTCATTTGAAGTGCTTTTCAATTTCAGGGTCATTTAGCTCAAAGAATGAACTAATAGCAAAAAGAATGAGTTAGAAAACTTTTATGAAACTCTAATAGAAAAAAGAATGAAATAAAAATAATCAATAAAAAAAATTCTATTATGATCAACTAATCTTCAATAGCAAAAAGAATCAACTAAAAATCTTTTATAAAACTCTAATAGCAAAAGGAATCAACTAAAAATATTTTATAAACCTCTAGTATTTTTTAAACTAAATTTTTATAAAATTTATGCAACTTAAATTATCAAAGTATTTTTTGTTCAAAACATTAATAGCAAAAATAAATTTTTTGTTAGAAACTTTAATAGCAAACTAAAATAACAAAATCTGTTTTTGATTAAAACAGATATTTAAAATAACCTAAATATTACCTAAAGCAAAATGAATCACTCAAAAACTCTAAAAAATTAAGTAAAGCATAAAACAAAACAAAAAGTACGGAATTTTTTTTTAAAAATGCCGCCTACAGGGCTACCACGGCCTGCATACGACTAGAAACCCAATTAGCATGTTGGGCCAGGATGCAGGCCCGCGGCGGGCCCAGTAGGCCCACAGGCATAGCAGTGTTACATTAGGCCCGTAGGCCTGCAGTTCAGAGGAGTTCGAGAGGGAAGAGGCAGCAGAGCTTATAAACAGGTGCGGGGCGCTCCCAACTAGCGAGGTGGGACTAAACTCCCACCACCACGCCGCTGTGCAAGGCTATTGGTCCCGGTTGGTGGCACGAACTGGGACCAATGCCGCCCTTTGGTCCCGGTTCATGGCACCAACCGGGACCAATGCCCCCCTTTAGTCTCTGTTGGTGCCACCAACCGGGACCAAAGGTCTCTTTTTCCTGCCCTTTGGGCTGCTGAAAACTGACCTTTGGTCCCGGTTGGTGGCACGAACCGGGACTAAAGGGGGGCATTGGTCCCGGTTGATGCCACGAACCGGGACCAAAGGCTTTCCTATATAAGTGGCACTTAGGAATTTTTCAGCAAGTTCTCACATTCTCCCCGACAGCGACGCCCTGCTTCTCGTAGCTATCGTCGTCGCCGCGCCCTACCCCGTCGCCGCCCGCTCTTCCTCGCCGTCGCCATCGCCGGCCCTGCCTCCTCGTCGCCGTCGCCGTGCCCTGCACCGATACTGTCGCTGCGCCCTTCCCCGTCGCCGCGCCCTGCCCCGAGCCCGTCCTTGTCATCACCGCCCCGAGCCCGCTCCTCGTTGCCGACGCGTCCTCGCTGTGAGCGCCGCCCCGATCCTCTCCTCCTCCTCCTATTCATCCCTGTACTGGCCACCGTCGCCGCGCCTTGCCGCCGACCCCGATGCCATCGGCGGCAAGCCACTGACCAAGGGGGTCCAGTGTGGCGACGCCATGTGGGATAGAGGAAGATGAGGAGTGCATGGCATCGATTCCCCCCTCTGTCCAAATTTTTCTGAATTTACTGAATTTTTTGACAGTGCTAAACAGTGCACATCAAGTGTATGATGAAATGCCAAAGGGCTCTAGGAATTTTAAGATTTTTTGAGAATTTTTGTGGTGAGGTGTTGATGCACAAAAGAGAGTCTGGCAAAGTTTGAGAATTTTTTGTCCAATTTAAATTGCGCTTTGACCATGGAGTTTGAATCTGGTCCAAATTTGAACTGAATGAAATTTAAAAAATTTGAACTATAGAACCAAATATTTTTGGCGGAATGGGTTGTGGGTACTGTCAAATAGATGGAGTAATTTTTGTGGGTGCAAAAGAATTGGGAAGAATATAGCTCCTTTGCAAATCAAAGGAAATATGAATAATTGAAATTCCAACTTTGGAATTTATTAAATATAAGAAAAATATTTACATAGTTAGAGATATTTGCACAGTTAGAGATATTCATGATCAAAGTCATTTTTTTAGAGAAATTTGCATAGAGAATTTTTTTTAGAGAAATGGTGGAGTTCACATATAATGTATATATGTTGATATTTTTTATATGATGAAAATTGTTTTGTTCATATATAATGTATATATATATATGTATGTGGCTATGTATGTATGGATGTTCATAAAATTGTTTTGTTCATATATGTATTAATTGTTTTGTTCATAGCATTTTTTTTTGTATGATGAAAGTTTTTTTCATAGCATTTTTCATAGCCATATATATGTATGTGGCTATATGTATGTATATATGGATGTTCATATAATTTTTTTTATATGTATGTGGCTATATGTATATGTCGTTGTCGATATAGCCCCTCCCCGATAACTTCGACATGAGGGGGGGGGGTCGATATACCCCTCCCCGATAACATTTTTTTTATATGATGAATTTTTTTTCATAGCCATATATATGTATGTGGCTATATGTATGTATGGATGTTCATAGATTTTTTTTATATGTATGTGGCTATATGTATGTCGTTGTCGATATAGCCCCTCCCCGATAACTTTGACATGAGGGGGGGTAGATATACCCCCTCCCCGATAACATTTTTTTCTAAGTTACTAAGGTAAAATGTTCACCCCCCTCTCGATATACCGAGCGACCAACTCTCGAGGCCACCCAAACCCTAGAAAAAAAGCGTTGTCGATCTCCTACCCCCTCCCGCCCCTACCCGACAAACTCTCGAGGCCACCCAAACCACTAGAGGATAACTCCGGTAACTTCGACATGAGGGGGGACGTTGATCAACCCCCTCTCGCCCGAACAAGTCTATGTATCATTTTATATCGCGGTGGACATATATCAAAGTTTGATCATATGTCAAAGTTTGAATTTTGACATATGCAATATGTGATCATATATCAAAGTTTAAATTTTGACATATGCAACATTTGATCATATGTCAAAGTTTGAATTTTGACATATATAGATTTATCAAGAATGCCCCCATTATGGATGTGCACAGTTGATCCAATTTTTTTCTGATCTCATATATATATATATTCTTCTATATGTCACGTTGTCTGTCAAAGTATTGAAGAAATCCATGGCTTCATCATTAGCCGGAAGTAACAGGCGTATGATGCTACGAAGCTCTTCAAAGTTGTTTTGGAACGGAGTTCCGGATAGAATAATTCGCTTTTTGGTACGAATTTCAGCAAAGGCCTTCCAAATAGCGATATTCGGAAGGCTCTTGCTGAACTTCGTACCAAAAACTAATTATCCTATCCGGGACTCCATTCCAAAACAATTTTGGAGAGCTTCGTACCATTAAGCGCCTGTTACTTCCGGCTAATGATGAAGCCATGGTTTTCTTGAATCCTTTGACACTGACAATGTGACATATAGAAGGGTAGATGAGATCAGGAAAAATATGGACCATTTTCTGCACATCCAGAATGGCGCCATTTTGTTAAATCCCTTGTTTGACATTCATGAGAGAGGCGGTCCGGACGTTGGACATTCATGAGAGAACTCTGATAACTCTTCAACATGAGGGGGGACGTCGATCAACCCCCTCTCGCCCGACCAAACCCTATAAGCGTCGAGGCCACCCCAAACCCTAGAAGCGTTGCCGAGGCCACCCCAAACCCTAGAAGCGTCGAGGCCACCCAAATCTACCAAGTTAAAAGAGCGTTGTCGAGGCCACCCCAAACCCTAGAAGCATTGTCGAGGCCACCCCAAACCGTAGAAGCGTCGAGGCCACTAATTAATATTCCTTGTTGTGATTAGCTAGCTTGGTCTATGTTTGCCACTAATATATCCATCTCTCATGTTTGTATATTAATTGACATGTTGTAATATTTGCAGAAACTATGGATCAAAGAGACTTAGAACAAGAAGAGTTGTTGGGGGACATAATCCGCGACGGACGTGATGTCTTGTCGTTTCTCAATGACACCGATGGTCTGGAAGGAGAGGATGAAGGCTCCGGTGATCGAACAATGGAGGAGGAAAGACATGATCATGATGTCTCCAGTGACCGAATGCCGGTGGAAGAAGGAGACCGTGATGACGGCTCCGGTGACCGAACGGAGGAGGGAGCTGTTGCAAAGTCCGGCGAGGTATATATATTAATTAAGCCTATGCTGACTAGCTAATTGATGCATTAATTGTTTTGGTATGTACATATATTAACTCTTCTTTCTTCTTTTATAGCCCTCCGGATCGAGCCAAGCTTCGGTAACGAGACGAGGCCCGAAGAAAAGGTTGCGCCAGGATGAAAGGTTCACGATCACAGCAATCGTGGACGATGGCCAACCGATTGAACCCAGGCGGACCAAGGAAGCATTTTCTGCTCAGTGCGGAGCTATTGTTAGGGACAGCATCCCGATCAGCATCCAGCTATGGAATAAGCCTAAGAACGAAGACCCTCAAGTTTCTTATGTCACCGATAGACAGAAAGATGATCTTTGGACCTCGCTGAAGGCAAATTTCACCCTACCGCCAGAGGAGGATCCAAATAAGCCAGTTATAGAGCCACTGGTCAAGGCGTGTGCTCTTAAGAAGATGACAGATCTATTCAGGAGGTGGAAGAATGAGTTGAAATCAACGTTTGTCGACAAAGGGAAGACTCCAGAATTCACCGGCCGATTTGAGAAGATAAGAGATCACTGGCCCGCATTTGTGGCCTACAAGACATCGGACAAGAGTAAGAAAATGTCAGAGATAAACAAGATAAATGCTATAAAGAAGCTGTATCACCATCACACGGGGTCAGGCGGCTACCTCAAAGCCCGGCCGTTGTGGGACAAAGCTGAGAATGACCTAATTGCTAAAGGGGTCGAACCAGAGACATTGAACTGGCCAGACCGTTCAAGGACTTGGTTCTTCGGGGTTGGGGGAACTTTGGACCCTGAAACAGGGAAGTGCCGTTGGACGGACGAGCAACTTGCAATACCCATCAAGAAGCTTCAGAAGTATATCGCCGCAGCGCAGGCAGGGACGTTCATTCCCGACAGAGAGAAGGACGAGTTGACTGAGGCCCTCGGGAATCCTGAGCACCCTGGACGAACACGAGGCACGCCAGGCTCCGTTGCGTGGAAGGTTGGGTTTCCCGGCGCAGGCGGTTACAAAACCCGGGAGAGGAAGAGGAAACAGGAGCTGAGCGAAATGCAGAAGCTCAATGCAAGAGTACTAAAGCTAGAGGAACAAGTTCAGAGCCAGCGAGCTACCGACCAACCATCTCAGTGGCACGAATCTACCCCAGAGGCTACCCCGCCATCTCAGCGGAGAAGTAGCGTGGCTTCCATGGAGCTCGTTCAGCAGCCTGACTTCATGGCTCCTAGCTACCCCGTGGATGCTATCACGGAGGCTCAACATTGCCAGCTTATGACGAAATGTCGGAACCTCACCTTGAAGGCGGCTGTCGGCTCTGTTGCACCTCTTCAACCTGATGGAACTTTTCACTGCTGTCCGATTCCACATGGCCATGCTGTTGTGACGGTGGATGAAGTAATGGAGGGATTTGACGAGCTCGAGCTTGACCACCCTACAGGTGAAGGGGAGACTCAGCTGGTTTATGCTCTGAGGACTACATGTCTATGGCGGAAGGAGTACATCAAGCTTCCAAACTGGACGCCTCCGCCTCCTCCTCCTCCTCCGGTGAGTCAGAGCACTCCTCCTCCTGCTCCTCCTTCGGCGCGTGAGGGCACTCCTTCTCCGCCTCCTCCGGCGCGTGAGGGCACTCCGCCTCCTCCTCCGCCTCCTCTGGCGCGTCGGAGCACTCCGCCTCCTCCTCCGCCTCGTCAGCAATGGCGGAAGAGAGCCGCCGCCGCTCCGGCGGCTAGCAGTACAAGCAGAGGCGGGAAGCAATTCAGATACGGTCCATCTCTCAAGCCTCTGGAAAAGTTACCATATGAGGGACCGACGAGGAAACTGTTGGGGAACGTAGTAGTAAATCAAAAAAAATTCCTACGCATCACCAAGATCAATCTATGGAGAGACTAGCAACGAGAGAGAGAGGAGTGCATCTTCATACCCTTGAAGATCGCGATGCGGAAGCGTTGCAAGAACGCGGTTGGAGGAGTCGTACACGTAGAGAATCAGATCGCGGTCGATTCCGATCTAAGCACCGAACAACGGTGCCTCCGCGTTCAACACACGTGCAGCCCGGCGACGTCTCCCGCGCCTTGATCCAGCAAGGAGGAGGGAGAGGTTGAGGAAGACAGCTCCAGCAGCACGACGGCGTGGTGGTGGAACTTGGAGTTCTCCGGCAGGGCTTCGCCAAGCTCAACGGAGGAGGAGGAGGTGTTGGAGAGGAGGGAGGGCTGCGCCAGGGATCAGGTGCTGCTGCCCTCCCACCCCCCCCCTCTATTTACAGGGAGAAGGGGAGAGGGGGCCGGCCCCCTTAGATCCCATCTAAGGGGAGGGGCGGCAGCCAGGGGGGAAACTTACCCCCCCAAGCCAGGTGGGAGGCGCCCCCACCCCTAGGGTTTCCAACCCTAGGCGCCTTGGGCCCCTTGGGGGGGGGGGCGCACCTGCCCACCAGGGGCTGGTTCCCTCCCTTGCTCAGCCCACTTGGCCCACCGGGGCAGGTGGCCCCACCAGGTGGACCCCCGGACACCTTCCGGTGGTCCCGGTACAATACCGATAACCCCCGAAACCATTCTGGTGACTGAAACTGGACTTCCCATATATAATTCTTCACCTCCGGACCATTCCGGAACTCCTCGTGACGTCCGGGATCTCATCCGGGACTCCGAACAACATTCGGTATTCACATACTATTTCCCATAACAACCCTAGCGTCACCGAACCTTAAGTGTGTAGACCCTACGGGTTCGGGAACCATGCAGACATGACCGAGACATCTCTCCGGCCAATAACCAACAGCGGGATCTGGATACCCATGTTGGCTCCCACATGTTCCATGATGATCTCTTCGGATGAACCATGATGTCGAGGATTCAATCAATCCCGTATACAATTCCCTTTGTCTATCGGTATGATACTTGCCCGAGATTCGATCGTCGGTATCCCTATACCTTGTTCAATCTCGTTACCGGCAAGTCTCTTTACTCGTTTCGTAACGCATGATCCCGTGGCTAACTCTTTAGTCACATTGAGCTCATTATGATGATGCATTACCGAGTGGGCCCAGAGATACCTCTCCGTCATACGGAGTGACAAATCCCAGCCTCGATTTGTGCCAACCCAACAGACACTTTCGGAGATGCCTGTAGTGCACCTTTATGGTCACCCAGTTACGTTGTGACGTTTGATACACCCAAAGCATTCCTACGGTATCCGGGAGTTGCACAATCTCATGGTCTAAGGAAATGATACTTGACATTAGAAAAGCTTTAGCAGACGAACTACACGATCTAGTGCTATGCTTAGGATTGGGTCTAGTCCATCACATCATTCTCCTAATGATGTGATCCCGTTATCAACGACATCCAATGTCCATGGTCAGGAAACCGTAACCATCTGTTGATCAACGAGCTAGTCAACTAGAGGCTCACTAGGGACATGTTGTGGTCTATGTATTCACACATGTATTACGATTTCCGGATAACACAATTATAGCATGAACAATAGACAATTATCATGAACAAGGAAATATAATAATAACCACTTTATTATTGCCTCTAGGGCATATTTCCAACAGTCTCCCACTTGCACTAGAGTCAATAATCTAGTTACATTGTGATGAATCGAACACCCATAGAGTTCTGGTGTTGATCATGTTTTACTCGTGGAAGAGGTTTAGTCAACGGATCTGCGACATTCAGATCCGTATGCACTTTACAAATATCTATGTCTCCATCTTGAACATGTTCACGAATGGAGTTGAAGAGACGCTTGATATGCCTGCTCTTCTTGTGAAACCTGGGCTCCTTGGCAAGGGCAATAGCTCCAGTGTTGTCACAGAAGAGAGTCATTGGGCCCGACGCATTGGGAATAACTCCTAGGTCGGTGATGAACTCCTTCATCCAGACTGCTTCCTGTGCTGCCTCCGAGGCTGCTATGTACTCCGCTTCACATGTAGATCCCACCACGACGCTTTGCTTGCAACTGCACCAGCTGACTGCCCCACCATTCAAAATATACACGTATCCGGTTTGTGACTTAGAGTCATCCAGATCTGTGTCAAAGCTAGCATCGACGTAACCCTTTACGACGAGCTCTCCGTCACCTCCATAAACGAGAAACATATCCTTAGTCCTTTTCAGGTACTTCAGGATGTTCTTGACCGCTGTCCAGTGTTCCATGCCGGGATTACTTTGGTACCTTCCTACCAAACTTACAGCGAGGTTCACATCAGGTCTGGTACACAGCATGGCATACATAATAGACCCTATGGCTGAGGCATAGGGGATGACACTCATCTTTTCTCTATCTTCTGCCGAGGTCGGGCATTGAGCCGTGCTCAATCTCACACCTTGTAATACAGGCAAGAACCCCTTCTTGGACTGATCCATATTGAACTTCTTCAATATCTTGTCAAGGTATGTGCTTTGCGAAAGACCAATGAGGCGTCTCGATCTATCTCTATAGATCTTGATGCCTAATATGTAAGCACCTTCTCCAAGGTCCTTCATTGAAAAACACTTATTCAAGTAGGCCTTTATGCTTTCCAAGAATTCTATATCATTTCCCATTAACAGTATGTCATCCACATATAATATGAGAAATGCTACAGAGCTCCCACTCACTTTCTTGTAAACACAGGCTTCTCCATAAGTCTGTGTAAACCCAAACGCTTTGATCATCTCATCAAAGCGAATGTTCCAACTCCGAGATGCTTGCACCAGCCCATAAATTGAGCGCTGGAGCTTGCATACCTTGTCAGCATTATTAGGATCGACAAAACCTTCCGGCTGCATCATATACAACTCTTCCTTAGGGAAACCATTAAGGAATGCTGTTTTGACGTCCATTTGCCATATCTCATAATCATAGTATGCGGCAATTGCTAACATGATTCTGACGGACTTCAGCTTCGCTACGGGTGAGAAGGTCTCATCGTAGTCAACCCCTTGAACTTGTCGATAACCCTTAGCGACAAGTCGAGCCTTATAGATAGTCACATTACCATCCGCGTCTGTCTTCTTCTTAAAGATTCATTTGTTCTCTATGGCTTGCCGATCATCGGGCAAGTCTGTCAAAGTCCATACTTCGTTTTCATACATGGATCCTATCTCGGATTTCATGGCTTCTAGCCATTTGTTGGAATCCGGGCCCGCCATCGCTTCTTCATAGTTTGAAGGTTCACCGTTGTCTAACAACATGACTTCCAGGACAGGGTTGCCGTACCACTCTGGTGCGGAACATGTCCTCGTGGACCTCCGAAGTTCAGTAGCAACTTGATCCGAAGTTTCATGATCATCATCATTAACTTCCTGTCTAGTCGGTGCAGGCACCACAGAAACATCTTCCTGAGCTACGCTACTCTCCGGTTCAAGAGGGGGTACCTCATCAAGTTCTACTTTCCTCCCACTTACTTCTTTCGAGAGAAACTCTTTCTCTAGAAAGGACCCATTCTTGGCAACAAAGATCTTGCCTTCGGATCTAAGGTAGAAGTTATACCCAATAGTTTCTTTAGGGTATCCTATGAAGACGCATTTTTCCGATTTGGGTTCGAGCTTTTCAGGTTGAAGTTTCTTGACATAAGCATCGCATTCCCAAACTTTCAGAAATGATAGCTTAGGTTTCTTCCCAAACCATAATTCATACGGTGTCGTCTCAACGGATTTCGACGGAGCCCTATTTAAAGTGAATGCGGCAGTCTCTAAAGCATAACCCCAAAATGATAGCGGTAGATCGGTAAGAGACATCATAGATCGCACCATATCCAATAGAGTGCGATTACGACATTCGGACACACCATTACGCTGAGGTGTTCCAGGCGGCGTGAGTTGTGAAACAATTCCACATTTCCTTAAGTGCGTGCCAAACTCGTGACTCAAATATTCCCCTCCACGATCTGATCGTAAGAACTTTATTTTCCTGTCACGTTGATTCTCTACCTCACTCTGAAATTCCTTGAACTTTTCGAAGGTCTCAGACTTGTGTTTCATTAAGTAGACATACCCATATCTACTTAAGTCATCAGTGAGGGTGAGAACATAATGATAACCACCGCGAGCCTCAACGCTCATTGGACCGCACACATCAGTATGTATGATTTCCAATAAGTTGGTTGCTTGCTCCATTGTCCTGGAGAATGGAGTCTTGGTCATTTTGCCCATGAGGCATGGTTCGCACGTGTCAAATGATTCATAATCAAGAGACTCCAAAAGTCCATCTGTATGGAGTTTCTTCATGTGTTTGACACCAATGTGACCAAGGCGGCAGTGCCACAAGTATGTGGGACTATCATTATCAACCTTACATCTTTTGGCATTCACACTATGAATATGTGTAACTACACGTTCGAGATTCAATAAGAATAAACCATTGACCAGCGGGGCATGACCATAAAACATATCTCTCATATAAATAGAACAACCATTATTCTCGAATTTAAATGAGTAGCCATCTCGCATCAAACGAGATCCTGATACAATGTTCATGCTCAAAGCTGGTACTAAATAACAATTATTGAGGTTTAAAACTAATCCCGAAGGTAGGTGTAGAGGTAGCGTGCCGACGGCGATCACATCGACCTTGGAACCATTCCCGACGCGCATCGTCACCTCGTCCTTTGCCAGTCTCCGCTTATTCCGCAGCTCCTGTTTTGAGTTACAAATATGAGCAACCGCACCGGTATCAAATGCCCAGGAGCTACTACGAGCGCTGGTAAGGTACACATCAATAACATGTATATCACATATACCCTTGGTATTGCCAGCCTTCTTATCCCCTAAGTACTTGGGGCGGTTCCGCTTCCAATGACCGTTTCCCTTACAATAAAAGCATTCAGTCTCGGGCTTGGGTCCATTCTTTGGCTTCTTCCCGGTAGCTTGCTTACCGGGCGCGGCAACTCCCTTGCCGTCCTTCTTGAAGTTCTTTTTACCCTTGCCTTTCTTGAACTTAGTGGTTTTATTCACCATCAACACTTGATGTTCCTTTTTGATCTCCACCTCCGCTGATTTCAGCATTGAATATACCTCAGGAATGGTTTTTTCCATCCCCTGCATATTGAAGTTCATCACAAAGCTCTTGTAGCTAGGTGGAAGCGACTGAAGGATTCTGTCAACGATCGCGTCATCCGGGAGATTAACTCCCAGCTGAGACAAGCGGTTGTGCAACCCAGACATTTTGAGTATATGCTCGCTGACAGAACTATTCTCCTCCATCTTACAACTGTAGAACTTGTCAGAGACTTCATATCTCTCGACCCGGGCATGAGCTTGGAAAACCATTTTCAGCTCTTGGAACATCTCATATGCTCCGTGTTACTCAAAACGCTTTTGGAGCCCCGGTTCTAAGCTGTAAAGTATGCCGCACTGAACCAGGGAGTAATCATCACTACGCGACTGCCAGGCGTTCATAACGTCTTGAGTTGCCGGGAAAACAGGTGCGTCACCTAGCAGTGCTTCAAGGACATAAGCTTTCTTGGCAGCTATGAGGATGATCCTCAGGTTACGGACCCAGTCCGTGTAGTTGCTACCATCGTCTTTCAGCTTGGTTTTCTCTAGGAACGCGTTGAAGTTGAGGGCAACATTAGCGTGGGCCATTTGATCTACAAGACATATTGTAAAGATTTTAGACTAAGTTCATGATAATTAAGTTCATCTAATCAAATTATTCAATGAACTCCCACTCAGATAGACATCCCTCTAGTCATCTAAGTGTTACATGATCCGAATCGACTAGGCTGTGTCCGATAATCACGTGAGACGGACTAGTCATCAACGGTGAACATCTCTATGTTGATCGTATCTTCTATACGACTCATGTTCGACCTTTCGGTCTTCCGTGTTCTGAGGCCATGTCTGTACATGCTAGGCTCGTCAAGTCAACCTAAGTGTTTTGCATGTGTAAATCTGGCTTACACCCATTGTATTCGAACGTTAGAATCTATCACACCCGATCATCACATGGTGCTTCGAAACAACGAACCTTCGCAACGGTGCACAGTTAGGGGGAACACTTTCTTGAAATTTTAGTGAGGGATCATCTTATTTATGCTACCGTCGTTCTAAGCAAATAAGATGTAAAAAGATGATAAACATCACATGCAATCAAATAGTGACATGATATGGCCAATATCATTTTGCTCCTTTTGATCTCCATCTTCGGGGCACCATGATCATCATCGTCACCGGCATGACACCATGATCTCCATCATCGTGTCTTCATGAAGTTGCCTCACCAACTATTACTTCTACTACTATGGCTAACGGTTAGCAATAAAGTAAAGTAATTACATGGCGTTTTTCATTGACACGCAGGTCATACAATAAATTAAGACAACTCCTATGGCTCCTGCCGGTTGTCATACTCATCGACATGCAAGTCATGATTCCTATTACAAGAACATGATCAATCTCATACATCACATATATCATTCATCACATCCTTTTGGCCATATCACATCACACGGCATATGCTGCAAGAACAAGTTAGACGTCCTCTAATTGTTGTTGCAAATTTTTTTACGTGGCTGCTATAGGTTTCTAGCAAGAATGTTTCTTACCTACGCCACAACCACAACGTGATATGCCAATTTCTATTTACCCTTCATAGGACCCTTTTCATCGAATCCGATCCGACTAAAGTGGGAGAGACAGACACCCGCTAGCCACCTTATGCAACTAGTGCATGTCAGTCGGTGGAACCTGTCTCACGTAAGCGTACGTGTAAGGTCGGTCCGGGCCGCTTCATCCCACGATGCCGCCGAATCAAGATAAGACTAGTAACGGCAAGAAAATTGACAAAATCGACGCCCACAACAACTTGTGTTCTACTCGTGCAAGAAACTACGCATAGACCTGGCTCATGATGCCACTGTTGGGGAACGTAGTAGTAAATCAAAAAAAATTCCTACGCATCACCAAGATCAATCTATGGAGAGACTAGCAACGAGAGAGAGAGGAGTGCATCTTCATACCCTTGAAGATCGGGATGCGGAAGCGTTGCAAGAACGCGGTTGGAGGAGTCGTACATGTAGCGATTCAGATCGCGGTCGATTCCAATCTAAGCACCGAACAACGGTGCCTCCGCGTTCAACACACGTGCAGCCTGGCGACGTCTCCCGCGCCTTGATCCAGTAAGGAGGAGGGAGAGGTTGAGGAAGACAGCTCCAGCAGCACAACGGCGTGGTGGTGGAACTTGCAGTTCTCCGGCAGGGCTTCGCCAAGCTCAACGGAGGAGGAGGAGGTGTTGGAGAGGGGGCAGGGCTGCGCCAGGGATCAGGTGCTGCTGCCCTCCCACCCCCCCCCTCTATTTATAGGGAGAAGGGGAGAGGGGGCCGGCCCCCTTAGATCCCATCTAAGGGGAGGGGCGGCGGCCAGGGGGGGAAACTTACCCCCCAAGCCAGGTGGGAGGCGCCCCCACCCCTAGGGTTTCCAACCCTAGGCACCTTGGGCCCCTTGGGGGGGCGCACCAGCCCACCAGGGGCTGGTTCCCTCCCTTGCTCAGCCCACTTGGCCCACCGGGGCAGGTGGCCCCACCCGGTGGACCCCCGGACACCTTCCGGTGGTCCCGGTACAATACCGATAACCCCCGAAACCATTCCGGTGACTGAAACTGGACTTCCCATATATAATTCTTCACCTCCGGACCATTCCGGAACTCCTCGTGATGTCCGGGATCTCATCCGGGACTCCGAACAACATTCGGTATTCACATACTATTTCCCATAACAACCCTAGCGTCACCGAACCTTAAGTGTGTAGACCCTACGGGTTCGGGAACCATGCAGACATGACCGAGACATCTCTCCGGCCAATAACCAACAGCGGGATCTGGATACCCATGTTGGCTCCCACATGTTCCATGATGATCTCATCGGATGAACCACGATGTCGAGGATTCAATCAATCCCGTATACAATTCCCTTTGTCTACCGGTATGATACTTGCCCGAGATTCGATCGTCGGTATCCCTATACCTTGTTCAATCTCGTTACCGGCAAGTCTCTTTACTCGTTCTGTAATGCATGATCCCGTGGCTAACTCGTTAGTCACATTGAGCTCATTATGATGATGCATTACCGAGTGGGCCCAGAGATACCTCTTCGTCATACGGAGTGACAAATCCCAGTCTCGATTCGAGCCAACCCAACAGACACTTTCGGAGATGCCTGTAGTGCACCTTTATGGTCACCCAGTTACGTTGTGACGTTTGATACACCCAAAGCAGTCCTACGGTATCCGGGAGTTGCACAATCTCATGGTCTAAGGAAATGATACTTGACATTAGAAAAGCTTTAGCAGACGAACTACACGATCTAGTGCTATGCTTAGGATTGGGTCTAGTCCATCACATCATTCTCCTAATGATGTGATCCCGTTATCAACGACATCCAATGTCCATGGTCAGGAAACCGTAACCATCTGTTGATCAAAGAGCTAGTCAACTAGAGACTCACTAGGGACATGTTGTGGTCTATGTATTCACACATGTATTACGATTTCCGGATAACACAATTATAGCATGAACAATAGACAATTATCATGAACAAGGAAATATAATAATAACCACTTTATTATTGCCTCTAGGGCATATTTCCAACAGAAACCGCGAAAATCAGTGCTGCCGAAGTGCATGAACATTTTGCACGGAAACCTCCACCTCCGAAGGAGACGATAGATCCGGTGAAACGGAAGCGCACTATCGATGCCCTGAAGCGACCACCATCATCTCCGCCGCAATCCAACTATGAGCGCATTATTGAAAGAACATATAAGGAAGCGGAGCGGTCGGGAAGTACTTGCATGCATGCAAGGTTATCAGAACGAAGAAGTGGGAAAAAAAAATCCCCAGCTCGGCGAACAGGCGAACCAATTGTGCCCCCCGCTCAAGGTGTCTAGCGATATCGTCGCTAATCAGCCGGGGATGGTACTCGGTACCAATCCTGCTGATTACCTGAGCGATGATGTAGAGTTTGAAATAATGGAGGTGGAAGAATTCAGATACCAGTACGGGCAGCCTCTCATCAAACCTGATCATCCTCCTCTAATAACGATGATGCGAAGATTCCATGAATGGTACATGAAAACCTGCAGCGAGTCTGGGAAGGATACTTTGACGCTGAGAATTAAAGAGGAGCACGACCTCGTTGGAATGGATCTGTTGTCTGTTGAATTTGATGAGTTATTCCAATTATACAATCAAAAGGCCCTCGACAAAACACTCGTGACTTGCTACTGTCTGTAAGTACTACTTCTGTAATTAAGTCTCTATATATAGCTCAGCTCTTTCATTGCATGTATATATAATTATCCTCACTATATTATGTAGATTGAAGATCGTCGAATGCAGAAATGCACAAATCTATGACATTGTGTTCATTAACCCAAATATCATACATGAATGGACGGTTCAAAAGAATGTCACAGAAACCGAGGACAACTTGCTACAATCGTTGCTTAAAAATCAAAACAAAGAGAAAATACTCTTTCCTTACAACTTCAAGTGAGTGGTACGATCTTGTGCATATTCAGTTTCCCTTATTACTCGAGGTTATAGTAATGTAATTGATGAGTTATGCATGCGTGTGCAGGTTCCACTTTATTCTGCTAGAGATTAAGCTTGAGCGGGGAGTAGTAACCGTCTTAGACTCGAGACGAAAAGATCCCCAGGAGTATGCGGACATGACTGAAATGCTCCAGAAGTAAGTTCAATCGATCATTATCGCATCATATCGGCAACTTTGTTCATTGCCTGATATCAAGTAATTATTTTCTTTGTCTGGCAGGGTTTGGAAAGAGTTCACCGGAATGGTTCCGGGACTGCCGAGGGAGCTGCGATTTACACACCCGAAAGTAAGTAGTACTAGCTAGTTCCGCGCATCTCCCATCAATACCATTTATAATGCTTGATTATCAGTTTGATTGAACTCTATTTCTCGTAAAGTGCTTGTGGCAGGAAGCCGGGAATGATTTTTGTGGATACTACGTTTGCGAGTTCATCTACAACGCGACGACCTCTAAGCGGGGCTACTCTCAAAAACAATATGAAGTGCGTAAGCAATAATATTCACAATTTTATTTTATGACCATCATTTGTGTTGAGTTTCATTCATATATATGTATTGACCCCCTTCTTCAAATTAGTTGTGGCAGATGCGGGATGAACTCCTACCACATGATCGCATACGAGCAATTCAAGAAGAATTGGCGGGATTCTTTCTTGACCACGTCATAAGTAAAGCTGGAGAATACCATGTGGAATTTGACATTAGATGTTAGTGATTGTACGTAAGAGATCTTATATTGTATATATGTACCTAGTAGCGTCGGATAGATATACGAAAACTTGTTGTTCGACCAATCTCTCGGAGAAAGAGAGGTCGATCACTTCTCTCTGTATATGTTCATGACGATCTTGTGTACTTAATGGTTCCTTCATTTTCTTACTAGCTAGCGTGTCGAGTTCTCTCTATACGTATAGTAGCTAGCGTCGACGAAGCACGGAGAAAGAGAGGACACTTCTCTCTATTAGCTAGCTAACACAATATGAAACCCCTAAATTAACCCTCCAAAACCCCCCTCCCCTTTAAAAAAAAACAAAAACCCCAGCTCCTGCCAAATGCTGACGCGTGGAGGCCTTTTGGTACTCCTGCCTGGGCTCCCCGCAGCGGCCACGTGGAGCCCCTTCTGTCCCGGTTCGTAAGCGAACCGGGACTAAAGGTTTTGGGCTTTAGTCCCTACCCTTTAGTCCCGGTTCCAGAACCGGGGCTAATGGGGCTCTGGAACCGGGACAAATGGGCCGTTTTCTACTAGTGAAGGAGGGGGACCGAGCCCCGCACGCTAGGGTTCCTCCCCCCCCCCCCCCCCCCCCCCCCCCCCCCCCCCCCCCCCCCCGCCCGGCGGCGCTCGCGGGAGCAGCCTGGGAGGGAAGGGAGGGAGGGGGGTTTGCGAGATTAGAGTCTAATAATTTAAAACCATGATATAATTTGAATTAAAACCACAATTCCCTGCAAAAAAATAATTTAAAACCACCACAGTAATTATGGAATGAAGAGAGTACTATACATAGCATGAATCATCATAGGAGACTTCCTTGGCAGTTAAATACTACCTCTGTTCACATATAAAAGATGTTTTAAGTTTTTTTGTGAATCGGATGTGTATAGACATATTTAATGTGTTTGTTCACTCATTTAAGTCCGTATGTAGTTCATGTTGAAATATTCAAAACATCTTATATTTATGATAGAGGGAGTAGAATAGATCGATGGAAAAGGAAAGGCCAGAGCTAAGCTAGTACTCCCTCCGTCCCAAAATTCTTGTCTTAGATTTGTCTAGATACGGATGTATCTAAATTTTGGGATGGAGGGAGTATATGTTAACACAAATTGCTGGTGATTGGATCGACATGTATCTAAGCCAAATTTGCATGCACTTGACATTTTCTTTTATCCTTCGCACAAGACATAGTCCAAAATTTTCAACAACTAACATATACTCCCTCCGTCCCAAAATTCTTGTCGATCACATCCGTATTTAGACAAATTTAAGACAAGGATTTTGGGACGGAGGGAGTATATACTAGTACTATACTAGCATCACAGAGGTGGCTTCGTTGGCAGTGGACATTCTTTACGTAATAGTGGACAGATGCATATGCATGCGTGCATGATCACCTTTAATTTACTTGTGCAACTCGGAAGCCATGCATGCACCAGCATATGCGGATGACATATTCTTTAGCATCAATCATTGTTTTTCCAGCACATTTTGGCGGCCGAGGTTCGCCGCCTCCGGTAAATAATGCTTATGTGATGCCAAAATTGTGTATTACTACATCTGTCCTGGTTTATTGGTCATCTTCGTATTTAGTGTAAAATTTTGACTATAGATTTAACTTACAAAATATCAATGCATGTCACAAAAAATTATGCTATTGAAACCTATGTTCAAATACGGATCCAACAATACAATTTTTAATGGCATGCATTAATATTTTGTTATTTAAATCTATGATCAAAATTTAACAAAAAATACGAATGAGACTAATAAACCAGGACGGAGGTAGTATCTCATTATTAGTCGCTCCTGCAAAAAAAAAATGACATAAAAACTTATTCGGGAATGTAAAGTACCCATTAAACCATATTGTTCCTGAGCAGCCAGACCATCAGTTCCACATCAATTAATAGTGGAGCTAGTCTAGCATTTGTCACTGACGTAGCGGCAGCTCATAATGAATGAATGGTACAAGAAGAAGAAATCTAGAGGAATGAGAGGGTTAACATTTTCTTTGATACTCTCTCGGTGCCATAAAACAAAACGATCTTATACTATGAGACGGAGGGAGTACTAGTAAGCTAGCACGTATTCTATATAATTAAATAGTTAATCTTCATTAACATATTTATCTCAACATGCAACAATATTATTTCAACATGCAATCATGCGTGAGAAAAGACTCGTCTCAACAAGCAATCATGCATGCAAAGAAGCTTAAATGTTTTAATTGCATTGTTACTTATATTCAATAAATATTCCATAATCAATAATCTTATGCATTTTCAGTTTTAGTATTCTTATATTATTAGTCTAAATATTTATGTTAATATAATCAAACAAATCTCATTGAAATATATTGCACGCCAAAGTTACATCTTGGGAGCACAAGAAACTCTTAAATTGTTTTTCATTACATCAAGTATTTCACATAAATTGGTAAACCACGGAGAATGTAAACTAATAAACCATGAATTTCATTATCCTCTTCTATAGAAAAATATTCAGTATAGCCCGTAGTAGTATAAAGATGGAGCATGGATACGATCATGGGTTTTACAAACTGAAATTTCAGCAAATCTGTAATTAGTATATATAAGCAACAAATTGAAGGAATTAACACTCATAAAGAGAAGAATAATGGTAGACAAATAGGAACATGTTTTTAAATCTTGTATTAACCTGTTGATTTATAAAGGATGATTGTGTCGAGTATCATTGATGTTCTCTAACTCAATGCATGGACAACAGGAAAATAATTTCTAACTCAAATGACCAGTAGGAGACTAAGACATGGTCTAGTGGTGGAAAGGGACTGATGCCTTCCCACACACTCAGGTCCAAGACATGGTACTTGCATTTCTAACTCATGGAGTATATACTAGTACTCCCTCCGTAAACTAATATAAGAGCATTTAGATAACTACTTTAGTTATCTAAACGCTTTTATATTAGTTTACGGAGGGAGTACTATACTAGCATCACAGAGGTGGTTTCGTTGGCAGTGGACGTTCTTTACGTAATAGTGGACAGATGCATATGCATCCGTGCGTGATCACCTTTAACTTACTTGTGCAACTCGGAAGCCATGCATGCACCAGCATATGCGGATGACATATTCTTTGTTGCTGACCAGCCACACACTCAGGCTCCTTTGTTGCAGCAATTATATTGTAGAGGCCTCTCTTACAACATTTCTATAAAAAAACACTCAAATGACCAGTAATTACAGTACTGTTGATCACCATCTAGAGTTCCTAGGCCAAATTGAGCGGAAAAGATAGAGAATAACCAATAAACAAATATAACTGCACATAACTTAAATGTAGGACAATTTAAATGGTGAATGTCGATCAGTCCAAGTTGGGGGCAACCAGAGACAATCTGTCCTTGACTCTCTTTTTTCTTGCAGAAAACGTGCGTGTGTTTCATTCTGCCCATCACATCGCTGCTCCTAGGACGTACGGATCATTTCGTGTGCTTGTTAGGTAAAACGAAAACGACCTTTTGCCGACCGCGATGGAAGGGGAATTCAGTCGGATCAGACTGGAACCAGATCGCTGAACGGGGTTGGTATCGCCGGCGGCCGGCTCTTGCGGAGCTCGTGGAACCAGAACGCACAAAGTCGCATCCAGCTGCTTCGATGGCGGGCGGGCGCGTGCGTCAACGGTCGGGGATTCGTTTGAGATCGACGGCGAGCAGGAGCAGTCGAGCTAGCACAACTGGCTGTGTCGTCCGGCGTCTCGATCGTTCGTGCGGTCGTGCCCTTTCTCATTGCTGCGTTCTAGTACTAGATAGGATGTTTGGTGGCTTTGTCCCATTGAACCTTTCCAGAATTGTTTTTGCCCATGATGAATCGCTTTTGGAAAAAGGAAAGCAATGGTCACATGGTTATTAAGGTGTTCTTCGTCGCTGATTCCAGCCCCCTGAAAAGAGGCAATAGGCGGGCGTCTGCGTACATGCATGCATGTGGCGTTGGAACGAAAGGCTAAAACGAACCTGAAAAGAAGGGTCACGCAGGGGGCTAACTTTACATGTGAACGAGTATAAGTATAATATTAATCTGTAACATGTTGTTTTTCTTTTAGACACAAACCGTACCGAAGATGGATTATACGTACTATTGCACTCGCATATGCAGTTGTTTAAGAACGGACATGGTACTACGTCATTGCTTAGGGCAACTCTAACCGATCCCCTAAAAATAACAGAGTATCCGGCAAAGTAAACCCTTAATGGAGTATTTTTACTTCACTAAGACAAGGGGTATCAAAGAAGGGGAGCTCTCCCTCGCCCTAGTTTTAGCCTACAACACATATAGAAGGTTTCAGGCGCTTCAGGTCGAAATCACCACCATCATCAGAACTTGCTGAGTCTTCCTGACTCGTTGAGTCCCTCCCTCTACATTGTAATCCTCTATATTCTTTATATATACTAGCAGAAATGCCCGTGCGTTTCAACGGGAGATATTGTTACCCATTTCATACGTCCATTTACTGAATCCCAATATGTACAGCGTGCAACCTCCTTTGCTTAGGCAACAAGTCGTTTAATTGCACACCACTTAATTAGCCTACATGGGACAACATATTCCTTCCTTTTGCGGGACTCATTTTCTTCTTCTCACATCATCATCCTCATCCTCCACTTATTGATTACCAAGCCAACCTATTGAGTTGATCTACAATAGGTAACTCCAAGGAGTATATAAATTGGTGGTTTTGGTTCTAAGGGTGCGAGGTGATACTATTCTATGATAATAGGAAGAGCCGACTTATTGAGTTGGTGGTTTCTTTCCAGTCCCAACAGAGGCCCAACGTATAGCATGCGTGATGTAACTGCAGCCTGCCTACTCGGAACGTAGGTTACAAAGGAAACACTAATTTTTTGTGCATTTATTTTTTCCTTGCGGCCCAATCTAAAGGAAAAAAAAATGCGGAGCAGGTCCCTTGGCCCATGAAGGGGACTGACACCCTATGGCCCAATTGTAGGGAAAAAAAGATGTGGAGCAGGCCCCTTGACTGCATGGATTGAAGGCCCAGCCCAAAAATTTATTTATGTGTGGACGAACAAAATTTTTAGTACCACCTCAGAAGATATAGGCACGGGAGAAAATAACTTTATAGGATGAAC
This sequence comes from Thinopyrum elongatum, assembly GCA_011799875.1. Lineage (NCBI taxonomy): Eukaryota > Viridiplantae > Streptophyta > Magnoliopsida > Poales > Poaceae > Thinopyrum > Thinopyrum elongatum. Next base: position 433,211,180 of record CM022301.1, read on the forward strand.
GGGCCAAAAATTAAGAGAAACGCACCTCCTTTTATTAGTAGGTATAGATTTGGCCGGACCTAGCCGATCCTCCATATATAACGGAGTAAAAATAAATTTGCATAAATTGAACGTAGTTTCAACGTAGCTTCAACCGAAATTTGCATAAATTTAAACATAAGTTCAACATAGTTTCAATCTAGTCTTGACAACCAAAATTTAAACATAAATTTAAACTTAAACCTAAACTAAACTAATCTTTATCCGAGATCGAGCCAATCTTGCCTTGATACAGGTGGAGCCAATCTTGCCTTGACATGCCACCGCCCATTGGGTCCGGGCCAGTGCCGTCGTCGCCGAAGTCGGGGAAGATGCGCCTCCACTCCTCGGCGTCAAACTCCTCCGCGTTGCCGTCGTCACCGCCACCTTGCCCCTCGTCATTGGAGATGACGATGACCTCGCTGTTGACCGCCTGCTCCGCCTCCATGAGCTCAGGGTGCTGCCGGCGAACCTCCGCCATGTATACCTTGATGGCGGCCTCCGCCACGAGGCGCTCCCTTGCATCCCGGTCCTGCCAAGCCATCGCCGAATCCACCACACCTGGCGCCACCGGTTCGAGATGGATCGACGCTGTCCCAAAAGGAAAGTTTAGCTTCGCCGCCGCATCGTGGAACCGGACCTACCACCGGTTGTATTCCAGGGCGGCGAGCTCCGCTGTGTAGAATGATCCGATCCACTTCTTTGTGTGTGTCTCCCGGTCGGTGATCGCCGCCACCCAAGTCCCCCACGAGGGTTGCTGGACGCTGAGGTATTTCCTCTGCAGTGCTGGCGGCAGGGGGGGGGGGAGCTTCGAGAAGTTGAAGATGCGGGCGGGGGGAGGGGGCGGCGACGGCTCGAGGATGCGGCGCAGCGTGGATCCGAGCTGCGTATCGGCGGTGGGGACCTCCGGCCACCGTATCCGGCCATTGGGAGGAGAGCGGGGCGGCGCCGACGGCGGGGGGGGGGGGGGGGGGGAGGAGGAGAGGCAGAGAAGACGGAGAGGAAGAGGTGGAGAGGCGCGTTATTTTACTCGGCTACGGAGCTGTGGAGTAATAATAAGGCAATCGGGGGCGGCTGAGGATAATTTTTACTTCTCTAATGCCGATTGGGGATTGGCTAAGTGCTGATTAAAGAAGTTTTTTTTAGGGGTAAAACACCACTTTATTCATCATATTCCACATGATGTGGGATGCGTCTTTGGTCATGGGACTGACCAAACCAAACATGGCGACCTGGGCCTCTAGAAAGAAAAAATTGAGCTAGACTATGTGCTTCATAATTAACAGCACGACTCTCAAAAATAAAATTACACTGGAAGGAAGAAGCTTTAAGGTTTATCTCGCTTAATATTGCTCCATATCGCCCTCGCGATCTCGCATTGATGTCCAGGACCACCTGTCTGCAGTCTGAAGCAACTACAAAATTCATAATATGCAGATCTTCTGCTAGGGATAGTGCTTCGCGACATGCTACTGCCTCCAAAGTAGCTGGATCAAAACTTCCTTCAATGACTAAGGCCGAACTACCAATGTAGTTGCCTGCATCATCCCTGCATACCGCTACTGCCGATCCTCCTCATGATCGCACCCCCGCGTCGACGTGGATTTTGCAGAAGCCTGGCGGTGGCTTCTTTGGTTTCAGATGATGTGCTGCTGGAGTCTGCGGGTGTGGGCAGGGTCGTTGTTTTAAATTGCCAACAATCCCTAGCTCTTCAATAAATCTCTGAACAAAAAGATGTGTTGCTTAAGGGCTCTGGAAGATCCCTTCATGGATTGCCTTTCGTCGAGCATACCAGATCGACCATAGAGTAACTGCCATCTTGACAAATTTATCGTGGGGAAGCATCTCCATCAGAGTAAATAACCATTGCTTGGCATGAGGCTCTGTAGTGGACGTAATTTTATGTGTGATGTCCTCTTCTGACAGTGCCCATACACTTCGTGATGACGAGCATTCCAACCGTGAAAGACGCCATGAGTCTTGGTTTCCGCACAGACCACATTGGTCAGAGTCTGCCATATGTCTATGAGCTCGGACATCATTTGTTGGCAAAGACTGTTTAGATAATCTCCACAAAAACATGTGAATCTTGCCGGGGACTTTTGTTTTCCATAGCGACTTCCATGCTCCCTCCTCCGTTGCCGAACTAGATGTCCCGGCACTACTCTCGAGCCAAGCCTCTCTCCTCTGTCTTGTTGCCAAAAGCATATTGTAAGCGGATTTGACTGAGAAAATGCCATGTTTATCAAAATGCCAGGCCCAAAAATCTGGTATGTTCCGTGTGCACAGCGGGATTCCCATTATCACCTGAACATCCATTGGCATGAAAGTTTCAAGAACACGTTGCTTATTCCATGAAGCCGTTGTGTGATCAATGAGTTCCGAGACCAAAGTAGGCCTGTTGGGTGATAGACACCAATACGGACGAAGCATTTCGTCTCGTGGTAGCCAGTTGTGTGTCCATATATGTGTCGTCTCCCCATTACCAATTCTTCTTATCAATCCTTGTTTCAGAATGTCTCTACCTTCAACAATTGCTCTCCACACTTGGCTCGGGTGACTTCCCATATCAGCCGCAAGGAAATCAGAGGACGGGTAGTATATGCTTTTTAACAGACGGGCGCTTAATGTCTCTGGGTTCTGCAATATACGCCATGCCTGTCTGGCCAGCATTGCCAGGTTGATAATTCAAAATCTTTAAAACCGAGCCCCGCCAATCCCTTTGGCTGTGTCATAGATTTCCATGAAACCCAATGTGGCTTCCGTTTTCCCTCTTTACTTCCCCACCAGAACTTTCTTATTAGCATGTTTAGGTGTTCGCATAAACCCCTCGGCAGCTTAAAGCACGACATTGAAAATACTGGCACAGCTTGAGCGACTGATTTCACTAGCACTTCCTTGCCTGCAGATGACAAGGTGCTCTCGATCCACCCTTGGACCTTGCTCCACAACCGGTCCTTTAGGTATTTAAAAGCTCCATTCTTGGAGTTGCCAATGTCAGACGGCATCCCCAAGTACATCTCGTTAAGGGTTTCATTAGGAACATTCAGTACATCCTTTATTTCTTGTCTAACAGTATCTGGTACTCCCTTGCTGAAATAAACTGATGATTTTGAGTAGTTGATACGTTGCCCAGTGGCCTGACAGTATGTATCAAGAACATGGTACACCTCGTTAGCTCCCACACCGTTTGCCTTGAAGAACAGCAGGCTGTCATCAGCAAATAGAAGATGGTTTACTGGTGGCGCCGCAGGCGCTACCTGTAGTCCATGCAAATTGGATGACTCACTCTTGGATTTTAAAAGGCACGACAGGCCCTCTGCTGCTAACAAGAACAAGTATGGAGATATCGGGTCCCCTTGTCTGATTCCTCTTGAAGGTTTGAAACTGCTGAGCTTCTTACCATTAAACAGAACTGCAAACTCAACCATTGTTACCATGCCCATAACAATATTTACCCACCTCTCAGTGAAACCCAGCTTCAACATTATGGCCTTTAAATAAGACCACTCCACCCTATCATACGCTTTCATCATGTCCAGCTTCAAAGCACACGATTGATTTTTCTTGGCCTTATTCCTCTTCATAAAATGCAAACACTCATAAGCTGTGATGATGTTATCTGTGATCAACCTGCCTGGGACAAAAGCAGATTGTTCCTCTGATATGATGTCAGGTAAGACTACCTTCAATCTGTTAGAAATAACCTTCGAAGCAATCTTGTACAATACGTTACACAGGCTGATTGGGCGGAACTGAGACAGAAGTGTGGGGTTTTTTACCTTTGGTATGAGAACCAACATCATCTCATTGATGCACTCTGCGGATTCGGTTCCTTCTACAATTTTCAGGACCACCTTTGTGACATCATCACCACAAATCTCCCAATGATGTTGGAAGAAATGCGCTGGATAGCCATCCGGACCCGGGGCCTTAATTGGGAACATCTGAAAAAGGGCAGTTTTCACTTCCTCCTGGCTGTAAGGGGCATTTAGCATATCATTCATCGCCTGTGTTACTTTCACCAGAACCGTATCAATAACCTGCTCCATATTGTGGACTCCCTCTGACGTGTAAAGATGTTGTTAAAAAGAAGTGGCCATGTTCTCCATCTCTACCACATTTTCAGTGAACTCTCCGTCGGGTTTCTGCAACGCTTTAATTTGGTTTTTCCTCCTCCTTCGACTCGCTCGGAGGTGGAAGAAATAAGTATTTTTATCCCCATGCATGAGCCATTCTAGCCGAGCACGCTGTCGCCATAACATCTCTTCCCGGTGATATAATTCAGTTAATCTCTATTAATTTGAGTTCTGCATGCAGCGGACCGGATCGGTTTGGGATCTTGCGCAACTCCTGTAGCTCGCTGCTGAGGCGCTGCATTTCCTGCCGCACATTACCGAAGTGCGTTCTGTCCCATGAAGACAAATCAGTTGAAAGCGACTTGAGTTTGTCGCGTAGGTCTAGGGCAGATTCCCCTGGGGTGCGCGCCCATGCATGCTCCACCACCGGCGTGAGGCCCGAGTCCCTCTCCCATGCGATTTCGTATTTAAATGACCGTGGGGCCCTCCTGCATGCAGCCCCATGCACGTAGTGGACATATATAGGAACATGATCGCTCGTCGCTGCAGATTTGTGCTCGAGGAATGCTGCTGGGAATGCAATCGACCATGCTGGGTTTGCAACCGCCCGGTCTAGTCTTACTCTGGTGTAGGTCCCTCCAGATACCTTCTTCTCAAAAGTCCATGCATTACCAGTGTAGCCTATATCCGACAGGCCACATGTGTCAAGGGCGTCTCTGAACGCTTCCATCTGAGCCTGGCTTCTGTTTCCAACACCGTCATGTTCATGTGCATGGATTACCTCATTGAAATCACCAAGGACAAGCCAGGGTATATCATTTGCACCTACTATTCCTCAGAGCGTATCCCATGTTTTGTATCGTTCATTTACTTGAGCTTCTCCGTAGACAAAGGTCACTCTTGTTCTGGCATCTATGAGTTCATCAATTACAGCATCAATATGATAGCGAGAGTAACCAACAACTTCAAGCTTTATTTCATCGTTCCAAAAAATGCCTAAGCCACCACTTCTCCCCGAGCTACTCACAGCAAAACTCTTATTATAGCCTAAAGAAACAGCCATACTTTCTACTCTAGAGCCCTCTATTTGGGTTTCAAGGATGCATAACACCGAGGGGGCAAGTTGCCTCGTTAGATCCCGAAGCTCTTGAACTGTCGCGGGTTTGCCAGCTCCGCGACAGTTCTAGCACAGGAGACTCATTGCGCTCGGCACAACCCCACTTGGGGGCCCGCCATACGCGCATCAGAGTTTTTGGTTAATGTTGTGTTCTTCCCATCAGTCGAGTCACTTGAAGTTGAAGTTGTGTTCAGCTTGTTTCTTTTCGGCTCCTGTTTGGCAGAGGGGCTTAATGGAACTTCAGAAGGCGGTAGCAGCATAAGCTTGTCCGACTTCCCCTTGAGTGCATCTTGGGCTATATTAGCCTTCGGATCTACCACTGCTCCCCTTTTTCTGTTTCCATCAGCCTCTCTCATAGTGACATCCAAGCCCTGGGCCGCATCATCATATTCTTCGGCACCTTCAGGACTGCTGTGATCAGCTGGCCCTCGGCCCCGACCACTTCTAGCACGGCCTCTCCCTCGGCCTCCCCTTGCATTACCACCTCCTGTTTGAGATCTCCCTTCCCCCGGTCCTCTGCCTGGACCTCTAAACCATGTTGCCTTGAGATCTTTGTATACCAGTGCTTTTTGAGGGTGAACTCCATCGCCACATTCCTTGAAAAGATGCCCCAAGTAACCACAGACCGCACACCAGTCAGGGAGTCGCTCATATTTCACCCTAAAAATAAGTCGATGGATTGTGTCCTTCTTCTTGATCACCAGAGATACTGCGTTCTTGAGAGGTTTAGTGACATCGATTTTAACACGAACTCTGACAAAGTTACCCTCAAAGTCATGCGAACTCGGCTCAGCATAGATGAACTCGCCGACTGTTGCAGATAAAGCCTTGATTTTGGAGAAGTAGCCTTCTGGGAAATCGTGGATCTGGATCCAGATGTCAACTTTATTGAGCTCTATCGTCGACGGCTTGGTGAGGCCATCATACGGCGCTAGCACCACCGTCTTCCCTTTGTATGCCCACGGTCCGTCCTCCATCACACGCTCCCAATCTCCCAGACAACCAAATTGCATTGTGTACAAGTTCTCTTCAAGCGGCTTGATCTTGACTTCCTTTGCCAAGTCCCAGGCCACCCTCATGTTCCTATAGAACCAAAACTGGCTATAGCTTTTTTCAGTATGAACCCTAGCAATGATCATCCAGCGAGTTGCTTCCTCCGGCAGCTCCTCATCTTCCACAATCACATCCTCCAGTTCATCTTCTTTCTGTCCCAGCTCTTCCATCATCGCCTCTAGGTCGGAGACGGGCGCCCCCGATCCCGATCCCGAAGCAGATCCTTCCATAGTTCTCTTGCCTGAGAAAAGCTATCCGCGGGCGGGGAAACCCTAACTGGCCTCCGTCCCTCGCCGTGAGCTGGCAGAGAGAGGAGGGCGAGGGGAGGATGGTTCTCTACGATGGCGAAGAGCGATCAGTCGCCGCCGCCGCCGAGAGGAGAGAAAACCCTAACGAGAGGGGACTTATTTGCTGATTAAAGAAGTAAAACATGATTTTTACTCCTTTAACCGGTTATTGTGGATCGGTTAGATTTGCTCTTACAATGTCTTATGGGCCGGTCTTGCGATCTGCATGCGTGCGCGGGGTGTATACTGCAGTAGCAGTGTAGTACTGTACGTGCTATAGTACCATGTCATTGGGAGTACAGCTCAAATGATTTTCCAATTAATCATTCAATACGTGCTATAGTACCATGTCAAATGTTCCGGCCGGTTGTGTTCATTCAGACAATAAAACCAGAATGATGCCCAAAAGTGGGCGCCTACTCCTTGTGCAGTCTGTGCTATGCGCCATACCGATTCACTCCATTCTTGCGTTGGATATACCGCCAAAGACTATTGCCGCAATGGTTAAGATCTGTAGAAGCTTCCTCTGGTGTGGCAAGGCCCAAGCACGTGGTGGATCATGCGCAGTGGCTTGGGAGACTGTGTGCTCCCCTAGATGGGCTGGAGGTTTGGGGGTGCCGAACCTCAAGTGACTGAACATCGCACTCCAGGCGAAGTGGCCATGGTTGCACCGATCGGATGATTCTCGTCCATGGAACGAGTTCACTTTGAGCGTGCCTAAGGAATCCACCGCCTTTTCAGATCAGCGACTCACATGGCGGTAGGGGATGGTGCAACGGCCTTGTTTTGGGAGGACGTTGGTTAGATGGGTGGAGAGTACAAGACATAGCACCCCAGATTTACGATCGTATCAACAGGAGGATTCGATGTTTAAGGACTGTCAGAGAGCGGCTCAACAACAATTTGTGGGCCCGCGATGTTGGGCCTGACCTAGGGCCGGATTCAATACAGGAGTACTTCCGGATATGGTGAACGGTGGATCACATTAATCTAAATCCGGACCAGAGGGATTGCCTGCGATGGGCCATGGAGAAGAATGGGCAATACTCGGCCCGTTCAGCTTACACAGCGCTGTTTTGGGGTAGGGAGACATCGCCGACTGCGGAGTTCACTTGGAATTCGAGGGCCCCATTGCAATGCCGATTCTTTACCTGGCTGGCATTAAGAGATAGTGCTGGACATCGGATAGACTTGCCAGGCGAGGCCTACCGCATCAAGACGCTTGCCCATTCTGTGCACAACATGAGGAGAGCATCCAACACTTATTGCTGCAGTGTGTGTTCGCGAGGAAGGTCTGGCATCGTGTGTGCACGGCGATGGGCAGGCCCGACTGGACACTGACCGGAACGGACGGACTCATGGAGTGGTGCATCGCCAAGAAGGACAATGGGCACCGAGTCAATCAAGGACATTCGAGCGATTGTGGTGCTGATACTATATATGGTCTATTTGGAAGCAGCGCAACGATATAGTTTTTGAAGGTGCAACACCTTCAATCCCTTGATTAGCTACAGTCATTAAGCGAGAAGGTAGGGCATGGAGAGCGGCAGGGCTACTGAAGGGTGATCTCGAGCCCTTCCTTAGTGCGTTGTCTAGGTGGGCAGATGCGAGTAGTTAGCTAGCTAGATAGGTAGGGTGGAGGTGGTTTTGTCATGTACATGTAATGTAACGAACTCTGTGACGGGTGCCTTCTCCGATCCTTCTTTATATTATGATACGCACACTCGTGTGTATCCGAGAAAAAAAAAACCAGAATGAAGTCGCCGTTAACATAGGCAGTCGATTAAGTCTCGGCACGCATGTGCTAATTACTTGGCGATCGACCGCAAGCTGGTTGGTGAATTATGTGAGCTGAATTCCACGGTTTTGCTAGTTCTTCCGGAAACGCGCGCGACCAGAAGAAGTACGTACTAGCAACGAGAAGGTCAAACTGGTATGCATCAACAGCGAGGGCGGAACAGATGCAGGTAGTAGCTTAGCAGTCACACGTGCAGAATACCCTGGGATTGGCCGGCCGGGTGCCAGTTGAAGCCAATGAGCAGCCGCGGCAGATCGGGTCGCCATACGTCCGCATGAACGTATGTGGACCCCGTCGGTAATGACCTCAAGAAAGCGAGTGAATTAATTCAGTTGACGAAGCTGCAGTTCCATGATTTGGTGCAGCGAAATTAAATTATGTACTCCGACAGATGATACGCCGGTGAATCCAGCGACCGAATTGACGATCGAGGAGGAAGACGTCGCGGGCGGCAGGTAAATAAATCGGACGGAGCGCGTTCATACGCAGCACGACGTAAACACGTAGAGTAGTGCGTAGGACTTCCCGCAAAAGGGAAAAACACGTAGTACGACTACACTTGGCGACTCTACACACATTGACGGACGTATTCGCAACACCAAAAGTTTCTCGACGCCGCTTCTCTTCTCCCACACGCTCAGCTTGATCGAGTCTTTGTTGCGTCTCAAAAAAAAAAAAAACCAATCCAAAGGCTGCCCTTCGTTGGCCTTTTTTATAAAAGAAACACCGCGAGCACCGCGCATCCGAGCCGGGGCTCGAACTTGGATGGACCGGCAGCTACTCCAGCTGTCCAATCAACGGGTCGACGCCCCGTCGATCGAATGGCTAGCGAGTGGTTGGAACGAGAAATTTTTTTTAAGAAAACTGACACTTGTGTAGCGCGCATGGCACTTTTGCAGTTGGCAGTACCCGTTATAGAGCTCTGAATTACAAAACCAGACCATAGCCGTGTGCGTACATGCCGTCGGTCAATTATAAGCAGGGCAGCATGGGTTCACACACACATTTGCATGGATGACGGGATCTAGTGAGACTTGAGCAACAACGACCGACCGTTGTCTCCCTGCAGGTAATTAAGTACATACTCCTTCCTCGCAACAAAAAAACATTGAAGTTCATACTCCTCCTAAGAGACACTGGAAAAGCTATTCAACCATGTATGAGAGGTCCCCGTGCTTGGTTCAGCCGTCGTCTGTCCCTTTGAAGATCCCAGGTGGAGTATTGGTTATTATCAGGAGAAATATTGCTCTCTAATTTGTCAGCCCATCAACCACCTTTAGTCCACGCACGCTTTTGTGAGAGATTGCATGCTTCACTCGCTTTTGAACTGAAAGTCTTGTTCCATGCACCCTTTTCATTTTATTTCTAGTTATATATATATTATATCTTTTGAACTGAACGTCTTATTTATGTTTTGTTTTTATATTTGTGCTTTTCTGTGACAATGACTTTGATACAAGAGCAGCCTTGAATATACTCGATTTAACAAGTTCTGAATTTTGAATTTCAAAACTTGTTGAAACACTATGAAACAAGGTGGTGCGCTATAGAAAACGAAACAACCTAATAAACTTGATAAGAACAAAGGATAATTGTAAATCCGTAACATTAAATTTCTGCCAAGTTCCGCCAAGTTCCATATGCATCTTCCCGCAAAATAGAAGTTCCATATGCATCTGCTTGGTGCCCACTGGCACACAAATTAAGGTACCCAATGAACTACAATAAAACTGATGATTGCAATGTTATGGGTTATGGCACCATGGAAGATTCGTGTACAATTTGCACGTAATAGTCAGAGTGTGTGTCTAGTGGCGGCGTTTTGGTGGTAGCAGCGGCCCGGTGTCGACTAAGACTTCCCCAATTCCAACTACAGCATGGCGGCAACATGACAACGACGAGGAGGAGTTTGTGGGATTTATCTTTCGTCTATCCTCTCGGATGGAGAATCTATTATGCTCAGGTGCTACCAATGAGGCGTGACGGCAACACCAGGGTATGTTTTCTTCCGTCTCCAACCCCCGGTTCTATGGCGTCACCTCCACCTCCGTGGTGGAGGTCAGGAAGATTGTTTCAGGAGCACGGTTGGTGGTTTTTGTCCTAGTCGATGACGAGTTGGCGCATTGGAGTTTTTGGCCATGCTGGAAATGGGAACAGTTACTGTTACAATGCCGGTCTAACATCTTGCTCCGACATGGTCAGATTGCTGCGGTAGATCTAGGATCTAGGAAGCACGTCGACAAGCTCCTGGTCGCCGCGCCACAAAGACGTGGGCTCCGACATTCACTAACCCTCTTCATTGACTCAATGGGCTGTTCCGGCTATGATTGATCTATAGCGCACGCCTCAGCATCACTAATTTTCCGATAGTATGCCCTTATGTTGGCTTTTTCAGGGACCTCCAAGGACGTAGGTCATATTTTATTTTCTAGGGGTGTTTTCTGCAAAGTTCCCGCACGGTTTCATTTTCTTGTGCTCTCTTGTTGTTGCCATGCGTGTTGGTTGTAACCTTATTGTTTTATAAATATATGTGTGGATTACTTAAAAAAAATAGCTTGTGACATACTCATGAAATTTTTCATGAAACTTGCCATACATTTCTATTTTTTATTTTCTGCTAGTTTTTCTGAATTTATTGTTCGTAGGAGCATCTAAGGCCGGGCTTAGACATGGATTAGCGAATGGAACTTGCCATAAAAGGGTTTCATTCAAAAACTAAACAACTTCTTCTATCTTCTCTGGCTACCAAGACACTTTCTAATGTAGTGCACTCATCAAGTTTAACTTTGAAAGAGTGAAGACCATCCATGTACACCCCAGCCACAGTCATTAGTTCCCGGTCGTTACGTCTGGCGGGATCTATACCGGTTCAACGTATCAACAGTAGTCTTTCATGCAACGTATCAACTGCCTACTTGGTCACCAATCCTCGAATTGCTCCTAACCAAGCACGCTTAACTTGAGGTTCTTTGCGGACAAGCTCCTGGAAAAGTAGAAATTCCTTGTTAATATGAGTAGTATATCATTAAGACATGATGTCACATACACCCCCACTCAAAAGAACTGACGTCCTCTTTGGCCAAATGGGAATATTTCTTCTTAGCAAACGTCCATGCGTGCTAGTGCCAGCATCCACATGTGTCCATCTGTGTGACACAACGGGCCACACGCGCCATTTACATGTCTCCCTCGATTGACCCACACACTCCCATGTAAACGCGAGGGTCTGCTCTGGCACCATTTGTAACTCTCCAGGCACAACCACCGGTTTCTGGCCATTACGCCAAGGTCATGCGCATCCGAGACCAACTTACTAGTCAGCCACCCATTCTCAAATTACTCCAAGCCAAGCACGCCTAACTTTAAGCTTATTGCGGTTGAGCTCTTGGAAAAGAAGAAATTCATTATTCACATTAGTAGTCTACCATTCCCTATAAAGCCTGGATGACACAATTCCAGTTGCTGATGTGTGTTTCTTATGTGCACTAAGGATGATATGAGCAAAATCATCATGACTGCATATGCAGGTCATTTTCCTATCTTTGCTATATAATCCGTCGTTCCCTGAGTGCTCATTTCTCCTTGTTTCCGAACCTTGTGAGAGGCAGCTTTCCTTAGAATGGGACCATACAAACTTGGTGCTGATGGAAGAATGACATCATGCAAATAGCTGACGAGTTTGGAGTGCTACTGGTTGCAAAATACATAACAATTTATGTTCAAGCGGAATTGGAGGCCGCCTAAAAGGAGTTCGACGAGACGGCGGACGAGGTGTGGAGCAAGACCGATGACGAGGCGGAGGACATCGCCGGCTCCATCGAGGCCGCGCCCCGCCGCCACGACCACGAAGCCGGCACGTCCGCGGGCGCTGCCGGCAACGAGGAAGAGGAGAGCACCGTCGGTAGCTGCCGCTCGGGTCCCAAGAAGGCCACCGCTCCTCCCCTCCCGTTGAAGCCAAGCTTGGTGGCCTCAACATCGGCGACCAATTAGCCGCTTGGCGGCGACGTGGAGGCGGATAGTTTCACTTCCCGGGTCTCCAGAGATGGAGGTTACGGAGGCGGAGCTGGAGAGCGCCGAGGCAGAACTGGAGAAAGGAAAACTTCAGTTCTCAAGGCTCATGGCCGGACACAGGAACGGGCGCCGGTGATCATAGATTAGGTGTATTAATTATACCTCCAGAGCCGGACGAGCACCGCTTAGTTGATGTAAATGTAATGAAAGCCGTCATGTTTATATGAAATCTGTCATGCTTATATGAAATCTGCTTGTGTTTGCACGAATTTCGTTCAGTTAGTTCGAATAGTAGTCGAAATGTATACGGGCAGCGTTGGATGGCGGCCTCCCGCATCCGTATTCATGGACTGATGCGGGATGAAATTTGTGGATTGCCATTGAAGATGCCCTAACAATGTTGGCGCGTTCTAGATGGGATGTTTTGTATTCGAAAAAAATGGTTGGGATGTTTGGTGGTGGCTTCTCCCATTGTTTGAAGAAAGGGAAACGATCAATTATCCCGAATAAACTTTTCAGAAGAAGAAAAACATCCACATGATAAATTCCCTTTGGATATGCTGAATCGCTTATTCCGACACCCAAAAGAGGCCGCAGGCGGGCGTCTGCCTACATGCATGCATGCATGTGGCAGTGGCCCGAAAGGCTAAAACGAACCAGAAAAGGTCACGCCGGCGGCTAGCTTGTGAACGAATATATAATATAACGTAAATATGTATCATGCTGTTTCGAGATGCAAAGGAACAAGAAAATTGGAAGATGTACTCCTATATTGGTTGTTTAAGAGCATCTACAGCCGGCCCTCTTGGACCAGTCTCAAACGCTCGAGCAGATCGTCCGGTCACTGACCGGTCAACAAAAACGATCCAATTTGACCTCTCAAACCGCGGACAAACGTCCGGACTAATCGCACCCCTCGTATCCAGCCCAAATATAGTATGGATATGGGACGGCCCGGGTACACCCAAGCGTGTCCGTCTAACAGGCCCGACCCACCATCAACCCCACAAAAAATCCCAATCTGAACAGAGAGCTCAAACCCTATCTCACTCTCTCCCTCTCTCTCGCTCCATCCACTCCTCTTCCTCTTCGGTTCCGATCCCATCCACCACGATGAGCAGCTCCGGCAACGACTCCGGCTCGGAGCTCAACTACGAGGAGGAGATGGCCCTCCGCATTGCGCTGGAGCGGTCCAAGGTGGAGACTGGCGGCCGCTCTGGATCTGGAGCGTCGCCGTGGCTCCCGCGTCGGCGCAGCGCGGACACCGGAGCTGGACCCTCCCGGCCCGCGCGCAGCGACGCAAGGACAACACAGCCCGCGTCGGCGCCGCACCGTCTTCTTCCCCTGCCAGTCTGTAACACCCCTGTGTAATAATCACTGTGATCATCTGCTAATTATGCCAAGTCACCCTGCTTAACAGTACTTGATCATTACTGCATCAAATCCCCTTTCAAATTCCAACTCAAATTGCAAAATTTAAATTCAAAGTAAAAAATAAAAGTTGTTCCAGAGTGGAAACTAAAATGTTCATTAAATAGCAAATAATCCCAAGGCAATTATAAAATTGAAACCAATATTTCTGGAACTCACAAAAATGCCTCTGGACTTTAAACAGTAGTCCAGCAGCATTAATCCGTTCCTTTTCAATTTCTAAAAAATATCTAACCTATTCATTTGGCCTCCAAACTTTTGCTGGCAGTGCCAAATATTACCAAGAAATATTGTGGCTTAGTCCCATATTTTTCTAAAATATTTGGTGGCCCACATAAATCATTTTCTACCTCTGTTTAAAAAAATAAAAGCTAAAACAGTAAACAGAAATAAAGAGAAAGGCCAGACGGCCACTTACCTGCCAGGCCTAGCAGTGCATAGCACCTGGAGGCCCAGCCCATCTCCACCAACTCCCCCCCCCCCCCCCCCCTCCGTGTCGCCGTCTCCATGGCCGCGCTCGCCGCACCGCTTGCCGCTCGACACCGCGACGAGGGCGGCGGACGCGAGGGGATAAGCTCGCCACCGAGCCCTTCCCCCTGGTCACTCCCTCCATTCTCCCCTCTCATCTCCCACGCGCGCGCGCCCTCTCTCTCCCTCTGCTCACCAGAGCCGAGCGCCATCGCCGCCGTTCGTCCAGCGCCACCGCGGCCACTGTCCTCACCGCGCCTGCAGCTCGTGTCCACGGGCTCCGTCGGTCCTCGCCTCGTCGTCCGGTGCCTCGACTGGAGCCGGGGAGCAGCGTGGCAACCGCCCCAACTCGTCTTCTTCTTCGGCTCGTCGTCGTCAGCTTCTTCAACGCCGACGACCGTGGCTTTCCCCTGCGCTACTAAGCACCTCAAGGGCCTCCGTGTGCCGAGCCGTAAGCCTCCGCACCCCCCTCCTTCCTCTGGTTCCTCCCCGAGCCCTGTAGCTAACTCGCGGTGCCGCCGTCGCCATTACCGAGCTTTGCTCCGCTGCGGAGCTCGTCGCAGCCGATGTGCTTGCCCTTTGGCCGAACCAAAGGCACGGGCGTGTTCCTGGAGGACACCCGCTTCGTCCTAGCTAGCTAGCGCGCTCGAGAACCGCCCGCAACCGTTTTCCCCTCTCTGACCCGAAACTCGCCGCCGCCATGGCTCCTCGCCGGCGTGCCCAACGGCCGTCTCCGGTCATTCTGAGGCCATGGGTCGACGCGGAAGGGAGAGCCCGTTCAATTGCGACTAAAACCGCGCAAAAAGACCTACCGTAGCAAGAATCCGACGCTCGACGGAGATGCGCCATCGCGGATGGCCTCGCCGGAGCCTCCCCGGCGCTGCCGCCAGCGTGGCGCCGCGTGGGACCCACCCCTAGACACTGACAGTGGGCCCCCTGGCCCTGGGTTGACTTGGCCTGGGTTGACAAGTCAACCCCGCTGATGTGGCAGCCACAGCCACTGCCAGGCGGACCCCACTTGCTTAATCCACGTTTTGAATAATAAAAATTAATTAAAATAACTGGTAGACACTGACATGTGGGGCATGTGTGCTAATTAACCCAAATAGCTAATTTTAATCTCTGTTATCCACTGTGTCACTGACCAGTGGGTCCCACATGTCGGGTTTGACTCTGGTCAACTCTGTTGACTGCTGACGTCACTACTATGCAATGCTGACGTCATATTTCCCTTTTCTGTTAAATAAAAGTAATTCCAGAAAATCATTCAAATCTTTGAAAATTTGTAACTTTTAAACCTTAGCTCAGATTGAAAAACTTAAAACATGAAAGTTGCTCAGAACGACGAGACGAATCCAAAATCGTGGTCCGTTCGTCCGCCACACGTCCCTAACATAGCAAACCTGCAACCATTCCCCTCCTTTTGACTGTCCAAAATGCCGGACACCGAGAATACTTTCCCGGATGTTTTTCTCTTTCGCCGGTATTACCTAGCCCTGCGATAGAACACCGCTAGCTCTGCTTGTTGACATGTCATGCACCTGTTGCTTTGTATTTACTGTTCTTCCCCCTCTTCTCTCTCGTTAGATCTCGGTACCGACGTAGCCTCCGAGACCGACGCAGCTCCGGAGATTGGCTACACCACCGACGACCTTGCCTTTGCCGCCGAGCAACCAGGCAAGCCCCCCCCTTTCATCATCTCGATATCAACCATTCTAATATCCCCTGCTTGCATTAGATTTTGCTACTGTTACTGTTTTACCTATTTCTGCTGCATAGCCTGTTTATTGTAACCTGCTGTTGATACCTTACTGTTATCCTAAACTGTTTAGAATAGACTGGGTAGAGACCCATCAGAGACCCCCGCTTGTCCTGACTGCCCTGCTGGATTCTCAGAAGACCCGATCAATGGGATCGAAGACCAGACCCCGGCACCGCACCTCACTTTCCCCTTAGTTGCTCGACACTACTGGGTTACTATCGAGTGTCGAGGGTGATACCTCGTCAGCACTTCTGATGATAACCTTGTAGGTTAGTTGATCGGTCGTGGTAAGCGAGGGTGATACCTCCTACACCACCCCCGATACTGACAAAGCCGCGCAACACCCCATGTGTGGACCTCGAGGGTGATGCCTCCTACGTTCATCTAGATGTTACATCAGGTGGGAGTCCAACGAGGGCGATGCCTCGGATTCCCCTTGATATGGTGACCACACGGATGCCTTACATTACTGTTGACACTGATGCTTGGAAAGGCGGGTCGACCCTGAGGGGTACCCGCGAATGATGGATAGTTACCCGTGAGTTATTCTACGAGGCGCGGCCGGGCATTCTTAGCCCTTGCAGCAAGTCCTCGAGACGGGGCGACGGGGTCACATCGATCGTGAGTCTCTGCTCGTTTCCGCAAGCCCCTAGTCCTAACGATTTGGATATTTGATCCGAACAGGCCTCTGGCCTGATAGCACTAACCATCACGTGGGCATAGTATGGGTGTTCTACATCGTAACATCAGCCGAAAGCTCTGTCAGACGTTCAGTTCAGCTTTGTGGCACGGTCGGATCGTACCGGCCTTTCGTGGCGGTGCTGGTATCCACCTTGCACACAACGACCCGGAGGGCGAGGGGCGATGACCCAAGACCCCCTTGCGCTTAGGAGGTAGACCGGCGGTGTGACGCCCCCGATTCAATCATACACTATTCATACACGCAAACGTGTACGATCAAGATCAGGGACTCACGGGAAGATATCACAACACAACTCTAAAAGTAAAATAAGTCATACAAGCATCATAATACAAGCCAGGGGCCTCGAGGGCTCGAATACAAGTGCTCGATCATAGACGAGTCAGCGGAAGCAACAATATCTGAGTACAGACATAAGTAAACAAGTCTGCCTTAAGAAGGCTAGCACAAACTGGGATACAGATCGAAAGAGGCGCAGGCCTCCTACCTGGGATCCTCCTAACTACTCCGAGCTGTCGTCAGCGGCCTGCACGTAGTAGTAGGCACCCTTGGTGTAGTAGGGGTCGTCGAAGGTGGCGTCTGGCTCCTGGGCTCCAGCATCTGGTTGTGACAACCAGAAAGAAAAGAAAGGGGGAAAAAGGGGGGAGCAAAGCAACCGTGAGTACTCATCCAAAGTACTCGCAAGCAAGGAGCTACACTACATATGCATGGGTATATGTGTAAAGGGCCATATTAGTGGATTGAACTGCAGAAAGCCAGAATAAGAGGGGGGATATCTAATCCTGTCGAAGACTACGCTTCTGGCAGCCTCCATCTTGCAGCATGTAGAAGAGAGTAGATGGTAAGTTCACCAAGTAGCATCGCATAGCATAATCCTACCCGACGATCCTCTCCTCGTCACCCTGTGAGAGAGCGATCACCGGGTTGTATCTGGCACTTAAAAGGGTGTGTTTTATTAAGTATCCGGTTCTAGTTGTCAAAAGGTCGAGGTACAACTCCGGGTCGTCCTTTTACCGAGGGACACGGCTATTCGAATAGATAAACTTCCCTGCAGGGGTGAACCACATTACCCAACACGCTCGATCCCTCTGGCCGGGCACACTTTCCTGGGTCATACCCGGCCTCGGAAGATCAACACGTCGCAGCCCTACCTAGGCCTAACAGAGAGGTCAGCACGCCGGTCTAAATCCTATGCGCGCAGGGGTCTGGGCCCATCGCCCATTGCACACCTGCACGTTGCGTGGGCGGCCGGAGAGCAAACCTAGCAACCTCCATTACAAAGGAAGTCGTGTTACGTGGTCCAACCCGGCGCGCGCCGCTCAGTCGCTGACGTCTAGGAGGCTTCGGCTGATACCACGACGTCGAGTACCCATAACTGTTCCCGCGTGGTGGTTAGTGCGTATAGGCTCGTAGCCAAACTCAGATCAAATACCCAATCTCGTTAAGCGTGTTAAATGATATAACCGCGGACGCCGACTAGGACCAGGCCCACCTGTCTCCTAGGTGGTCACAACCTGCCCTGTCGCTCCGCCACAAAGTAACACTCGGGGGCCGTCGGGAACCTAGGCCCACCACTACCTGGATGGAACCACCTGCCCCTTCTGCCCCCATCTCCGAACAGTAATATAGGTAAGGTAAAAGTATATAGTATATGTACCCGTGATCACCTCCCGAAGTGATCACGGCCCAGTAGTATAGCATGGCAGACGGACAAGAGTGTAGGGCCACTGATGTAATTCTAGCAACCTATACTAAGCATTTAGGATTGCAGGAAGGTATCAACAGTAGTAGCAAAGACAGGCTATGCAGCAGAATAGGATTAACCGAAAGTAGTAACATGCTACACTACTCTAATGCAAGCAGTAGAGAGAAGGAATAGGCGATATCGGGTTGATCAAGGAGGGGGCTTGCCTGGAAGCTGTGTCGAGAGAGAAGGGTCGTCGACGTAGTAGCCGTTCACGGCAGCGTCGTCAGCGGTCTCAGCGTCTATCGAGAGAGAAGGAGGGGGGAGGAAACAGTAAATACAAAGCAAACAATGCTACACAAGTATGACATGACAATATGCAGTGCCGGGTGTGTTCTAACGTGGGGTTGCACGTTACCGAGAAAGGGGGATCCCATCCGGGAAAGTTTTCCCAGTTTCGGATATTTGTTAGACAGATGACCGGAGGGGGACGGTTGCATGTTCAGGTATTTAGATGCATCACACGGATATGTGGGTTGCGTAACCGGGTTCGTCTCGTCGTTCTGAGCAACTTTCATGTTCAAAGTTTTTCGATCCGGACAACGGTTTATTTTCTATGCATTTTCCAAAGTTATTAAATGATTTTGTGGATTATTTAAATAACCAGTCAACAGTCAACCAGGGTTGACTGGTCAACAGGGTCAACGGACCCGCATGTCATAGTCTACTAACACGAATTAACAGACTAAGCATTTAATTAGCAAACTAAACCTAATTAGTTTAATTAAACAGTATTAATTAACTTAACTAACTATTTAATTAATTAATTATCATTAACTTTTAATTACTATTTATTTATTATTTACTTTATTTTTTTATAACTATATCTTTTTTTTAATCTGTTAAAAGGGGCACTGGGCCATCAGACAGCGGACAAGCCGGACATTGTCCAGGCAGCCCCATTGGGGCACCGGACATGTCCGGGCGGCCAGTGGGCGCGCGCGGGCACCCAAGGCCAGGGCGATGGCCGCGGCCTGGCCGGCGGCCGGGGGTGGCCGGAGGCAGGGGATAGGCGCGCGGACCGGGGGGAAAACGCGGGCGGCGACCGCAGCAGGGGGCGTGGCCCGGCCGGTGTGAGGAGGCGGCGCGGTGCGCGACAGGGGCGGAGGCGGGCGAAGGGCGGCCGTGGCCGGCGCGATGCGGGCGGAGACTAAGGGGGGGTGAGCGGAGAGCAAGGCGGGGCGCTCACATCGTTGCAGAGGCGGGGCTGGGCGGCGGGGTGGTCCGGTCGGGCGGCGAGGTGGCCGGCGGAGCAGGTCAGGGGAGGCAGATGGCGGCGAGCTCCGGGCGGCCAGCAGGGCAGCGGGGCGGTGGTGGCCACCGGCGGGGGCGCCGGAGGCGGGCTGCCACCAGGCGGCGGCGGACGGGGCGAGGGGGATCGGGTGCGCCCCTCGATCCAGAAAAAGCAGGGGCGAGTGGGGGGGTCGGGCTGGTGGCTAGGGTTTGGGGGGGGGGGGTTATGTGGGGTGTGGCTGGGCCGGCCTGGCTAGCCCAGTGGCCAGCTGGGCCGAGGCCCAGCGAGAGGAGGGGTTTGTTTTTCTTTTTATTTTTATTTTCTTTTTCTTTTATTTATTCTTTTCTATTTCAATTTTATTTCCTATTTATTTTAGTTTTACAAAATACAAAAATTAGTTCCTAAATTCGTGTTAACATTTTATCCACTGCCATAAAAAGGTTTAACCCCAAATAAAATAGCTAAAGATTTTATAAAACACAAAAGGCATTTAATTATTTGTTTTTGCTACTGTTTTATTCATCTTATAGTATCTAAATATTTTATAAAGGTGTGATTTCTTCACCATAATTACCTATGGAATATTTGATTCACTCCGAACATTTCAGTTTTAATATTTGAAAACTTTTATTGTTTGCTTGATTTTGAATTTGAATTTGAATCGGTTTCGAACTAACGCGAGATTAGCAACAGTAATCGAAGTGATGTGGCATCATTAGCAGAGGGTTACTGTAGCTTAACTATCATGGCGTCACAATTCTCCTCCACTACAAGAAATCTCGTCCCGAGATTTAAGCGGGGAAGTAAGGGGGAAAGTTCTGGTTACGAAATTTCTAACGGATCCCTTTGTTCTTGGTTGCCCTTCTCGAATAAGTCGATCTATTACATTGGTGTCTTCGCTTCTCTGCTTCAGGTCATCATGATGAAGTCGTCATCCTTTCATCGATATCTTCATCGTACTTACGAAAGAATAAAGGGTGGGTATTCTGGGAGAACGGGCCTCTACAATGTTGACTATCTGGTCGATAACATCAGGGAAGGTGGCAGAGAGTAACTCTCGAATTGAAACTTAAGAAAATATCGAGAGCAAGTAAGGAGGTATCATGGGAAGTCTCGAGCGGGCAGGCAATCGCTCGAAGTCTAAAACAGAGTGCGAAAGGGGTTCAGAGTAACGAGAGTAGGTATTGCGCCTGATACCAGAATAGATCACTAGGAAGGTGGCTCGTGAATTAAATACGAAGCCAAGCGTGAGGAATAACTTTGGCAACAGGGGCGTACAAGAGAGTCAGGTTTCGATCCTGTGGAATTGTGGGTTATGGGCCCACCATGTGGGTTAAAAGTAGGAAGGGCGATGACGTCTTGCACGATCATGTAAGCAAGGCGTGTTAGAGGATAGCCTATCAGTTATGTCGGCAACAACTTCGGTACCAAGGGCGAGGGACGAAGAGAACCCTTTTCCTGCTCGTTGAACGAGGCGGACCAATAGGCAAGGTTCTCGTCCATCGGGGGTTACCGGAATGTCATCAACAAAAGCAACAGGGTCTTACTGACACGGTTGTACACCAAGGTGTTTACATAAGCAGAAGAATATTACTGCTTAGATCATATGGATCACAAGAAAGGTTAAACAAAACAATGGAAAGGAAAAGTGATTAGTAAACTAATCCGAACAATGGAAGGAAAATGTGGTTACAATCGAGTATCAAGAGTATATCTTTCCCATCCATGTCAGGACAACAAGCAGACGACCATTTAAGTAAAGGGGCAAGGGATTTCATGATGTTACCCATACAACAGTGTTTGGATAACTGATAAGGAAAATTTAGGGTTGTGCTTCAAAATGTTTTTGTTAAAAATCGGAGTACCACAGATGACATGGTCTTCGAGCAAAGGTCGGACTATGGATACACAAGGGATCCATCAGGAACAACTCAAGAATAAGTCTTACAATTTCCTCCTGGAGGAATGGCTATTCTTGCAAAAGAAAGAAACTATAATAATAAGTCCTCCAGCCAGGTGTGCTAGGCATGACATCACCTAACCGGGTCATCCAAGGATCAATATTATAACTCCGGGAATTATGTTCCAAACATTATGTCTGACCGAGATTCAGATCTGATTGGTGTCAGGATACCTCAGACTCAGGATGCCCGGGAAGAAAAGGTGCAACACAAATTGTCGAGATGACATTGTAAGATTCTCGGGAAATGAACTATAGGAGCGGGTTCCCGAAACAATAGTTCATCATTAAACCAAGGAGAGGATGAGGAGGTGGTTGATGGACTCAGCGACAATTCATCGAGAATTCCACAAGGATGGATTTCCACAATTATGTGAACAAGGAGATGACATATGACAATTCAAATGATATAATGTTGTATGCCCGAGGAAAACATACACCATTAATCATTAGTTGAAAGGTGTGACCGAAATACGACCTTAGGCAGCAAGATCAATGTTAGAGTGACGATTCAATAATCAACAATCTAAGAACGAACTGTCGATCGTTAACATTCAAAGCAATAGGGTTGCCAGAAGTACAGAATCCAAGCAGCACCGCTTGTTAGATGGTATCCCGGTTAGAATCAACACGGGGACCAAGAAAGAATGGTGACGGTGAGAAGTATCACTATGCCAAGAATTTTCAAAGAGGTGAAGCAATCCTCACAACATACTCGGCATAAAGGACAGTAATACTTCAAGGTAGAACATAATGCAAACAGGATAGCAAGTTGCATCCATAACACAGACAAGCTCGCGATGAAAAGAAGTTCAGGGTGTTGTCGATGATAACAAAAAGCATCGAGGGCAAGGAGGGTATTTCTCAACATGAACACAGTTGACATCTCGAAAGAAGTCAAAGTGTTGAGGGTGATCCGACACATTTGCCGGGAGGTTTCCAGAGGACGCAATCAAACAGCGACATCGTCAAGCAGGGAATGACGACGTGAAAGTCATAGGAACAACAAGTAAGATGCAAGCTCAGAATCAAAGTTGCCTTTCAGAACAAGAAACATAATGTTGAAAGCTCGACGTAAGTCGTGCTCTCACTCTAAAGAATTTGTGCACCGAAGAAGGTTGAGGTAGCACAATCAAAGATAGCAAGATAAGGGTGTAGCCGATGGTCTAGGACGACATGACTGAGTTTAAATTTCCCAGTAACAATTACTAGGGGTATTTGAATTTTAGAGCGGATTTGATTTACTAAACGGTGTCCTCGGTTGACGGCAACCTAGAACCCGTAGAGTGATTACAACCAGGAAAGTTATTACTTCAACAAGTTAGTAAGATGCCGTGCAAAGGCATGATATCCTTGAGATACCACGGGGTAAAAATCGAAGGTAGAACATGATAGAAGTTGAACTGGGTCGTTGACCTGCGATAGCAGATACTTTAACCTTGTCAAAAATAGACGAGGCACTGGAATGGTTTCCTTTCAGAAATATAATGAATAAGGTTAGTATGGTCGGGACCATAACTGCAAGGGATCCAATTCAATGACACCGAAAGAATTATTCAAATGATTAAATATTCTTGCAAGAAGCTTTCATGATAAGCTCCACATCGAGCCCATGGGCAAGAACACAAAGGTTCGGGGTCGACTCCCACTTCTTCAATGCATAACATTTCATTCGCTTCTCGTCTTCGAAGAAGTTGTAGAGTTGAAAAGTATCTGGTAAAACACCAGAAGAGAATGTCTTGTGTAAACTTTCGGGTTCACACGGTTTAGGGAAGGTATATGTTCATCCCATAGGGCATCTTAGGAACATATAACGCTTCAGGAGTAAATTGTACAAGCTCGAAAGCAGAGTATGGTTGGGAACGTAGAGGATACAATTTAGCAAATGCATTATGTCTCATGGAAGAATTCACAAGGCAGTTAAATATGAAGGACACTGTCGATTAATAATCCGACGAAGGATCGGATGTCCATAGCGGAGCTGATGTGAGCATCGGCACACAACCAGATGAAGAAAGAACGCAAAGGCATCGGATTATAGGACATCTGAATAATTTGATGCTTAGATAACAAAGGAATTATGAATTCCAAAATGAAGGATCAGAAGCAGACGCTCTGATCAAGGATGGGTTACTTGAATAGACTTAGGGGCACAATCGATGACAATTTGATTGGTCGAGAACCAGCTCATGTTCAAAAGGATGTCTGCGCCGGAAGATAATTAGAAAGGATCAACTGATGAATGCGTGCATTCGCATTCATGTTGAATCAATAAGATGAAAATGACGGTGTCAAAGGATACTAATGAATATTGCCAGTCATATGGAAAGCATCCATAATGCAAGCAGACAAGTATTTGCAGAGCAATAAGCTGCTAAGGACTTTCGGAAGATCGAATAGTATTTCAATGTATCTTGTGAGTCATATGAACAAAGGGGGAAGAACGGATACTCGTAAGTGCGAGGAATTATCCATAGGGGGTATTCATGAGGCAAGGTCTGCAAGGCAGTAAGCTCAAAGGATTGTCGGAACAATAAAGAGCAGTTCGGGGCATCTTGTAATAACAAGATCAACGGGACTGAATGTATGAATGGAAAGTGTATGTAGTTATCCATAAGTATATAACAGCGGTAGGGAATTTGCAAAGGCGGTGGACATAGGTGTCTCGGGAAATCATCGAATAGCATCTTCGGAATCTTCTGGTGAAGCAGTCGATCATCTGGAATGAACGGGCTCTCCGGCAAGAAGTGGTATCGAGATCCTAGAGTTATTATTAGAAAAATCATTTAACCCGAATTGAAGAGAGATCAGAATCCCAGAGTATAGGTCGAGGAATAAAAGATCATAATATCACCCAATGGCGACGTGGGCCCGTAAGACACACAGCCATGTTAGTAAAAGTTTTGCAATGTCTAGACTCGACTTCGGCCAAGGAGTGTGGAAGGGGGTTTCCTACAGGCAGTCGGCTCTGATACCAACTTGTGACGCCCCCGATTCAATCGTACACTATTCATACACGCAAACGTGTACGATCAAGATCAGGGACTCACGGGAAGATATCACAACACAACTCTAAAAGTAAAATAAGTCATACAAGCATCATAATACAAGCCAGGGGCCTCGAGGGCTCGAATACAAGTGCTCGATCATAGACGAGTCAGCGGAAGTAACAATATCTGAGTAGAGACATAAGTAAACAAGTCTGCCTTAAGAAGGCTAGCACAAACTGGGATACAGATCGAAAGAGGCGCAGGCCTCCTACCTGGGATCCTCCTAACTACTCCGAGCTGTCGTCATCGGCCTGCACGTAGTAGTAGGCACCCTTGGTGTAGTAGGGGTCGTCGAAGGTGGTGTCTGGCTCCTGGGCTCCAGCATCTGGTTGTGACAACCAGAAAGAAAAGAAAGGGGGAAAAAGGGGGGAGCAAAGCAACCGTGAGTACTCATCCAAAGTACTCGCAAGCAAGGAGCTACACTACATATGCATGGGTATATGTGTAAAGGGCCATATCAGTGGACTGAACTGCAGAAAGCCAAAATAAGAGGGGGGATATCTAATCCTGTCGAAGACTACGCTTCTGGCAGCCTCCATCTTGCAGCATGTAGAAGAGAGTAGATGGTAAGTTCACCAAGTAGCATCGCATAGCATAATCCTACCCGACGATCCTCTCCTCGTCGCCCTGTGAGAGAGCGATTACCGGGTTGTATCTGGCACTTGAAAGGGTGTGTTTTATTAAGTATCCGGTTCTAGTTGTCATAAGTTCGAGGTACAACTCCGGGTCGTCCTTTTACCGAGGGACACGGCTATTCGAATAGATAAACTTCCCTGCAAGGGTGCACCACATTACCCAACACGCTCGATCCCTCTGGCCGGGCACACTTTCCTGGGTCATACCCGGCCTCGGAAGATCAACACGTCGCGGCCCTACCTAGGCCTAACAGAGAGGTCAGCACGCCGGTCTAAATCCTATGCACGTAGGGGTCTGGGCCTATCGCCCATTGCACACATGCACGTTGCGTGGGCGGCCGGAGAGCAGACCTAGCAACCTCCATTACAAAGGAAGTCGTGTTACGCGGTCCAACCCGGCGCGCGCCGCTCAGTCGCTGACGTCTAGGAGGCTTCGGCTGATACCACGACGTCGAGTACCCATAACTGTTCCCGCATGGTGGTTAGTGCGTATAGGCTCGTAGTCAGACTCAGATCAAATACCCAATCTCGTTAAGCGTGTTAAATAATATAACCGCGGACGCCGACCAGGACCAGGCCCACCTGTCTCCTAGGTGGTCACAACCTGCCCTGTCGCTCCGCCACAAAGTAACACTCGGGGGCCGTCGGGAACCTAGGCCCACCACTACCTGGATGGAACCACCTGCCCCTTCAGCCCCCATCTCCGAACAGTAACATAGGTAAGGTAAAAGTATATAGTATATGTACCCGTGATCACCTCCCGAAGTGATCACGGCCCAGTAGTATAGCATGGCAGACGGACAAGAGTGTAGGGCCACTGATGTAATTCTAGCAACCTATACTAAGCATTTAGGATTGCAGGAAGGTATCAACAGTAGTAGCAAAGACAGGCTATGCAGCAGAATAGGATTAACCAAAAGCAGTGACATGCTACACTACTCTAATGCAAGTAGTAGAGAGAAGGAATAGGCGATATCGGGTTGATCAAGGGGGGGCTTGCCTGGAAGCTGTGTCAAGAGAGAAGGGTCGTCGACGTAGTAGCCATTCACGGCAGCGTCGTCAGCGGTCTCAGCGTCTATCGAGAGAGGAGGAGGGGTGAGTAAACAGTAAATACAAAGCAAACAATGCTACACAAGTATGACATGACAATATGCAGTGCCGGGTGTGTTCTAACGTGGGGTTGCACGTTACCGAGAAAGGGGGATCCCATCCGGAAAAGTTGTCCCGGTTTCGGACATTTGTTAGACAGATGACCGGAGGGGGACGGTTGCATGTTCAGGTATTTAGAGGCATCACACGGATATGTGGGTTGCGTAACCGGGTTCGTCTCGTCGTTCTGAGCAACTTTCATGTTCAAAGTTTTTCGATCCGGACAACGGTTTATTTTCTATGCATTTTCCAAAGTTATTAAATGATTTTGTGGATTATTTAAATAACCGGTCAACAGTCAACCAGGGTTGACTGGTCAACAGGGTCAACGGACCCGCATGTCATAGTCCACTAACACTAATTAACAGACTAAGCATTTAATTAGCAAACTAAACCTAATTAGTTTAATTAAACAATATTAATTAACTTAACTAACTATTTAATTAATTAATAATCATTAACTTTTAATTACTATTTATTTATTATTTACTTTATTTTTTTTATAACTATATCTTTTTTTTAATCTGTTAAAAGGGGCACTGGGCCATCAGACAGCGGACAAGCCGGACATTGTCCAGGCAGCACCATTGGGGCACCGGACATGTCCGGGCGGCCAGTGGGCGCGCGCGGGCACCCGAGGCCAGGGCGATGGCCGCGGCCTGGCCGGCGGCCGGGGGTGGCCGGAGACAGGGGATAGGCGCGCGGACCGGGGGGAAAACGCGGGCGGCGACCGCAGCAGGGGGCGTGGCCCGGCCGGTATGAGGAGGCGGCACGGTGCGCGACAGGGGCGGAGGCGGGCGAAGGGCGGCCGTGGCCGGCGCGATGCGGGCGGAGACTAAGGAGGGGTGAGCGGAGAGCGAGGCGGGGCGCTCACATCGTTGCAGAGGCGGGACTGGGCGGCGGGGTGGTCCGGTCGGGCGGCGAGGTGGCCGGCGGAGCAGGTCGGGGGAAGCAGATGGCGGCGAGCTCCGGGCGGCCAGCAGGGTAGCGAGGCGGTGGTGGCCGCCGGCGGGGGCGCCGGAGGCGGGCTGCCACCAGGCGGCGGTGGACGGGGCGAGGGGGATCGGGTGCGCCCCTCGATCCAGAAAAAGCAGGGGCGAGTGTGGGGGTCGGGCTGGTGGCTAGGGTTTGGGGGGGGGGGGTTATGTGGGGTGTGGCTGGGCCGGCCTGGCTAGCCCAGTGACCAGCTGGGCCGAGGCCCAGCGAGAGGAGGGGTTTGTTTTTCTTTTTCTTTTTATTTTGTTTTTCTTTTATTTATTCTTTTCTATTTCAATTTTATTTCCTATTTATTTTAGTTTTACAAAATACAAAAATTAGTTCCTAAATTAGTGTTAACATTTTACCCACTGCCATAAAAAGGTTTAACCCCAAATAAAATAGCTAAAGATTTTATAAAACAGAAAAGGCATTTAATTATTTGTTTTTGCTACTGTTTTATTCATCTTATAGTATCTAAATATTTTATAAAGGTGTGGTTTCTCCACCATAATTACCTATGGAATATTTGGTTCACTCCGAACATTTCAGTTTTAATATTTGAAAACTTTTATTGTTTGCTTGATTTTGAATTTGAATTTGAATCGGTTTCGAACTAACGCGAGATTAGCAACAGTAATCGAAGTGACGTGGCATCATTAGCAGAGGGTTACTGTAGCTTAACTATCCGGGCGTCACAGGCGGGGACCTCTCTGCTGAGCTGTAGATAGGGTTGCGGTGTATCGTTTGGCCGAGGCCGAGCATGACCCATGAAAGTGTGTCCGGCCGGAGTTAATCGAGCGTGGTGGGTAAGTTGGTGCACCCCTGCAGGGAAGAACATATCTATCGATAGCCGGTCCTACGGTAAAGGACACTCGGAGTTGTATCCCGATCGATACAGCTAGAATTTGAGATGGTACCTGGATATGATGGCTCCGGGATCGCTTTCTCGCAGGGAGTCGAGGAAGGATCTCTGGGCGAGACTGTTACTTGTTACTATTACTACTTTACATTATGCTGATCTGCACTCTTCAAATGCTGCAAGACCGATGAAGATGCTGAAGATGCTAGTCTTCGCTAGGACTAGGTTTTTCCCCTCTATTCTGGCATTTCTGCAGCCCAGTCCACATATACAGCCCCCCTTTGATAATGTTGCATATGTAGTGTAGATCCTTAGCTTGCTGAGTACTTCGGATGAGTACTCACGGTTGCTTTACTTTCTTTTTCCCCCATTTTCATTTGATGCAACCAGCTGACGTAGCCCCTGAGACAGCTGCCCCGCCGACGACTTCCACTACTTCCCCGAGGGTGGATCCTTCTACAAGTTGGCTGACGTCCAGGAGTAGAAAACGGAGGGTCCCAGGCAGGAGGCCTGCGCCTTTCGATCGTAGTGTTTTATTTTTGTTCCGCCTATCTAAAGGCTTCTCTGTTTTCTGTTTTATATCTGTACACAGATATCTAACGCTTCCGCTAATGCTTGTTGTCATCAAGCTTTGTATTTGAGCCCTCGAAGCCCTGGCTTGTAATAAATGTTTGTATGATTTTGTTTATGTTTTAGAGTTGTGTTGTGATATCTTCAAGTGAGTCCTTAGGCTTGATCGTGTGCATTTGCGTGTATGATTAGTGCACGATTAAGCCGGGGTCGTCACACAGTCGCTCCTCCACGCGGCCAGAACTGGGTGCTTGTGCCCGCACCGCCGGCCCGCACGCGCGCTCTGGAGTCGGAGGCGCGCGCCGCGCGCCGTGAGACGCAGCGTGCACACGGGAGAGGGACGCGGCGGAGCAGTCCAGGCGCCGCCGCCGCGGGACGGAGCTGGACGCCGACGAGGACGAGTGTCTCCTCGCATGGGTCTACCGCCGCTCCCTCACGATGGCGGAGACGGATGCTCGCCTCCTCTGAGGGAAGAACGCCAAGGCGCCCCGGCTTGCTATTGAGCAGTCGAAGCAGGAGCAGGCAAGGCGGTCCGTCGGATGAAGGGGCTCATCGTCCTCTCCGACTCCGATGACGGTGACAGCTGCACCTCCTCGTCGGACGACCAAGACCCTCCACCAGCCGCGGACGCCTACAGCTGCGCCGGCGACCGGAAGGGCAAAGGGCCGGCGAGGAAGAGGTGATCCCCCCCCCCCCCCCCTCCTCCTCATTGTTTATATCGTTTTCAGTTGTAGAAGTTTAAGAACTTGTCCGGGACGAACTATGATCTTTTGAATGTGGTGAAGTATGTTAATGTCCGTTTGCAGCCGATCTTCTATTCCTTTGCAGCCGATTTTTGTTGTCTGTCATTTGATCACGTAGGATAGATCAATGTTTACATGTGTAGTATGGATATAAGGCACCGGATATGAGATACGCGGATGCAGAGTGCCAAATATGAGGGTTGCCTGGTCAGTGCCCACGAATGCGTTCGGGCACGTTTATGGATGTTTAAGGGTCCGGATTTATCAAGTCCGACTGTAGATGCTCTAAGATACATGCATGCATGGGTGTAAATCGTAGAACGCAAATAATTTTTGAATTAATCACCATGTCAAAGGTTCCGGCCGGCTGTGTTCACTTTCATCGACAAAACAAAATTAAACGAAATCGCCGTTAGCATAGTCAGCTCGATCGAGCTAGTGGCACTATTTCCTCCATTAAGTGTCGGCATGCATGGTAGCTAGGCCGATCGAAGGCAGGGTGGTAGGTGAATTACCCGGGCTGAATTCCACGGTCTCCTCTTCCGGAAACAAGACGAGAAAATGTCATGCATCAACAGCGATGGCGGAGCAAATAGAGCAGTCAGTCACACTCACACGTGCAGAATGCCCACGGATGCCAGTTGAAGCCAATGAACATACACGGCAGATGAGTAGTCCTGGTCCGCTTGTACGTATTCGTGTGAATCTTAATTACTACCTGACTGCGACCAAATGAAATCCTTAATTGACTAGGACGAACAACTGGACTGAGGCGAATTGCTCGGCCAACCGGGACGCGTTCGTACGCGGCCGGACGTAAACACGGACACCTGCTCACCGAACGGAAACACAGACGGATTCGCCCGAGTTATTCGACGCTGCTTCTCTTGTCCCACGCTCGAACAGCGATTGGAACGAGAAAAATAGATGGGAAGACGTCGCTTGTCTAATTAAACTAAACTGTAGCGTAGCCGCCAGGTACGTACTGGTACATGATCAGCAAGCAGCGACGGCGGAGCAGATGCTTGGAGACGAGCCGGACGTGGCGGCAGGTTAAATATATGGGACAATTACACTTTTGCCCTTAGTTGTGTCAGTTTGTGGGTTTTGCCTTTACTTTTTAGCTCCGCTTAGTTTTGCCCTTAGATTTGTCTTTGAGTCCATCTGAATGCCCTTTGACCATTTGATCAATACTTTGAAAATTCATAACAAATTCATGTAAACTCATAAAAATGTAAATAAGATATCAAGATGTTCAGTAAAATATTATCTTTATATGCGTGTCATTTGCATTCAGGAAAAAAGTTTTGTTTAAACAACATGAGGTTATTAATGTTATTAACATTATTAAAAATAAAATTTGTAAACAATACTATTTTCATGAATAAAAATTACAGGCAAGTATAGGTATTATTTCTGAACATTCTGATATCTTATTTTCATTTTTGTGAGTTCATATCAACTTGTTATGAAGTTTCAAAATAATGATCAAAGTCGTTTGAAAATTCATAACAAAGACATATGAACTCAGAAAAAGGCAATTAAGATATCAGGATGTTCAGAAAACATCACCTACATTTGCATGTAATTTTTATTTATGAAAAAAAGTATTGTTTATATCGTTTTATTTTTAATAATGTTAATAACATTAATAGCCTCGGGTAGCTTAAGCATTACTTTTCTCCTTAATGCAAATGGCATGCACATAAAGGTAATGTGTTTTTAAACATTTTGATATCTTATTTTCATTTTTATGGGTTCATATGAATTTGTTATGAATTTTTAAAGTATTGGTCAAATGGTCAAATGGCACTCGGACGACCTCATGGACAAATCTAAGGGCAAAACTGAGCATAGCCAAAAAGTAAGGGCAAAATCCATAGGGTGGTCCCTAGTAAGGGCAAAAATGCATTGTCCCTAAATATATAAAGGGAACACGTGCGATCATGTATACGCAGCACCACGTAAACACGCTGCTTATCTTGTCCCTGCACTCATTGACGTATTCCCGTCACCACGTTACACGACCCTGCTTTCTCTTCTCCCACACGCTCAGCTTGATCGAGTCTTTGGGTCTCGATAGTAAATAGCTAGCGGTAGGAATGGGAAGGAAGACTGTCTAAACTGTTGCGCGCGCGCATGGCGCTTGGCAGTTGGCAGTGCCCGTTATCGCTGTGGATTACACGACTTGACACAGCTGTGTCTGTGTGCGTCCTTTCAGTCAGCCAATTAACCAGGGCAGCATGGGTTCACACTTGACACAGGTTCATGTAGACATTGTGGTGTACATAGTACGTACGGTGAACCTCCGCAGAATATGCCACAGCCTCTGTGATTAGGTGAAGGGCCGCGGAGGAGGATGAGCAAAGCAGCCAGGAAAAGTCGCACATGCATGCCCGTCTCGACCGCCAACATATATGCACATGCGCGCGCCCGGTAGCCAAAGCCAATTGAGATTCCATTCCAGATCCGCCGTGCCTTGTCCTCGGAGTCATAGACCTGACAGAGTCGATTCCTGAGCGTCAGTACGGACAACAGTTGGCGACAGTGACAAACGGAGCAACCACGTGCGTCAACCCGATCGAGGGGAGGAGCGGCCAACTCGTAGCAAAACGACGACATGAATCCAGCCGCCGGGGCACATGCATGGTTTTTTTTTCTTTTTTTGCGAAAGCACATGCATGTGTTATTGGTTAATTAGTTACATATCTGACTGCCCATGGTCCAGCGCAAAAATTTTACTACCGTTGAGCAGCACTCTAGCTAGCTTTTTTTTTTTTTTTTGGATCAGAGAACTCTAGCTAGCTTGGGGACGTAACCAGCACCGGTATGAAGCCGTTGGAGAATCAACCAGTTAAGGACTGAGAAAAGTCTGCTTGGTTGGCTTGAGGTACGTACGTAGTGCGTATAGCAGGCGGAGTGGCCAATGTAATCAACACTTACTCCTCTGTACTGCCTATGTACTGTACCAGCGAATAATACAGTATGATTAATTAAGGAGGTCGACAGCGCGGCCTGTCGGCATATATCCACTTGAAATATATACAGTACGTGTGAACGTTTGTCCCTGAAATTTTCATTCTTTAGCGCCGGCCTCTCGTGGCTAGGGACTATACCAATTAGTACAGTACTATATATGCATATGGATTATATTACGTACGTGGATAACGGTTATTGCTACCTGTAGGTTTGCCACATTTTGGGATCATTATATTAGAGTACTACAGCCATAGTTGTGTTGATTGACGTTATCTCATAAGTTGTCATTGAGAAAATAGCCAGGCGAATAAAAAGAACCAATCAAGCCCTTGAGATCATTATAATCCATCATATAGCCCAACACTTAGCACAATTTAGTTATAATAATAATTCATCGGCAGCTAACTTAGCCATAGGTTATATGCCGCGTACGCAGGATTAAGACAAAAAAAAAGTAGAAATCATCCAAAAATAATATAGAATTAATCTAAGTACAACTACGTGACATCACAAATTTGAACTCATGGCTTCGCCACTGCGCGTACGTACCTAGCAGTACAAACTATTGCAGTCGGTGGTGGTTGCTGTGCATGTGATAACAATATATAGTTAACAATGTACTTCAAGTTTTTTATAAAACATATCATACATCGAACCTGCACAACATTATGGCACAGTCAAGCGAGAAACGGTCTATGTACAGTTTAGCTTCCACGTTTAGGATCTTCGAAAAAAAAAAGCTTCCGCGTTTAGGACCATTCCACCGTAGGAGGGCTCGACCGTTCGATATGAGCTTTCCGGGAACGAGGGAAAGTGCATGTGCATTCCTACTTGGTTCACTGACCCCGGTCACTGTAACCACAACATGACACCACTAGCTAGTTTAATTAGCTAGTTAAATAGCATGCATCGATGCAAAAGAGAAGACAAAAGCTAAGCTAGATATGTTAGAACTAACAAGTTGCTGCTCACTAGCTCGACATATATCTAGCTAATTTCCACTTGCCCGTTCTTAACCCCTTTGCACGAGACATGGGTCCAAAATTTTCACCAACTGATATATACTCCATCCGTCCGAAAACACTTATCCCTCAAATGAATGTATCTAGCACTAACTTGGTGCTAAATACATCCATTTGAGGGACAAACTTTTTCGTACGGAGGGAGTATACGGAGGGAGTACTATACTCCCTCCGTTCCTAAATATAAGTCTTTGTAGACGGCGTATGTGTCCGGGGTGTTGCCCGGTCTGGTTCGTTCAACGGTAATGGCTTTACTTTTGGTGAGCCACCTTGAAGGTTTGCAAAGCTGCTTATCAACGATGGAGCCGTGTTGAGTTCGGGTGAGGAGGTGATCCATCATTTTTTCCTTTGGTGGTTGATGTGGTGGTGTCGGAGGTAGTTGACGGGAGTTGGTGTTAAGTTCAACAATGTTCTGCTATATTTTCAATTTTGTCATGTCGGTCTTTACGTGACTTATACTTTATTTTTCATGATATGAATGAGACACGTATTACCATGCAAAAAAAGAAGAGATTCTACTATCTTCCACTATGAACTACATACGAAGTAAAATAAGTGAATCCACACTCTAAAGTATGTCTATATACATCCGTATGTGGTCCATAGTGAAATCTCTACAAAGACTTATATTTTAGAAACGAAGGGAGTAAGTAGCATGCATCCTCAGAGGTGGCTTCGATGGCTGTTAAATAGCATAGTTCGATGCAAAAGGGAAGGCCAAAGCTAAGCTAGATATGTTAACACAAGTTGCTGGTGACTAGATGGACATATATCGAGCCAAATTTTGCATGCACTTGACTTCTTTTTTTTCTTCCCACGAAACAAGGTCCAAAATTTTCAACAACTGACATGTACCAGTATTATATTCCCTCCGTTCTGATTTACTCGTCGTGGTTTTAGTTTTTACATAGCATCACCAGAGGTGGTTTTGTTGGCAGTAGTGGACAGATGCATGCATGATCACCTTTAATTTCCTCGTCTAACTCGGCATGCATGCACCAGCATATGCGGATGACATATTCTTTAGCATCAATCTTTGTTTTTCCAGCACTTTTTGGCGGATCCAGGTTCGCCGCCTCTGATAAATCATTCTTATGTGATGCCAAAATTGTGTACCGAACTCTCTCATCATTCGTCGCTCCTGCAAAATAGAAGGCCATTAAATTTTTATTTGGCAATGTAAAGTACCCATTAAATAGCTACAGTACTATATTGGTCCTGAGCAGCCAGACCATTAGCTCCATCATCAATTAATAGTGGAGCTAGCCTTGCATTTGACGTTGACGTAGCAGCAGCTCATAATGAATGAATGATAGGAGAACAAAAATATAGAGGAATGCGGGTTACTCCCTCCTTCCATCTATATAGGGCCTAATGCGTTTTTATTTTTTTACGAGAAATTGTCGATCTATTCATTTTCAATCATGACAGTACAACGAACATCAGAAATAATAAAAATTACATCCAGATTCATAGACCACCTAGTGACGACTACAAGCACTGAAGCGAGCCGAAGGCGCGCCGCCGTCATCGCCCCTCCCTCACCGGAGCCGGCCACAACTTGTTGTAGTAGACAGTCGGGAAGTCGTCGTGCTAAGGTCCCATAGTACATGAGATGTATAATGTGAAAATTATATCATTGGAAGCTCCTTTCAGATACGTACTTGACGGTATGCTTTGTGTAACTTACATGTCATATATTATTACTCTAATATTTGATCAAAATTAGCCTCGAAAATACATTAGACCCTATATGGATGGAAGGAGGAGTAACATTTTCTTTGATATTTCTTGGGAGAAATTTAAAAAGTCCATTTCTGGAACTTAACTAGACATGTTTGACCCTTAATTCAAGTCCAACTAGACAAGCTTGACCCTTAATCCCCAAAACCAATCTTAAACAGAAAAGAAACAACGTTCATTTTTTCGCACATGTGGGACATTGCGGCCAAGTAAAAAACCAAAAAAAAATTTGTAAAAAACCAGCTTCGAATACAATCTCGAGATAAAAAATATATTTGAAAATTGATAACATGAAAATATATCTAACAATGTATCTAATGCTATTTATTCCATATTTTATATGTTAATATGTTTCGCTACACATTTGTTTAAAGTTCATGAAGTTAGAATTTCTAAAATATCTATAGCCACTACATTGTGGAACAGAGGGAGTATAACAAAAAAATCAACGTGAAAGGAAGCAAACTGGAGTATTTGAAAATAATAATCTGGGCTATGGAATAGACTTGCAAATAAGCTATGATCATCATGGAGATATACCATATTTAGTTATTGCACATGAATGTTTCTTACACTTTTTGTGTCATTTCCACATTCCAATCTTATTGTTTTTATATACCAATATTTTTCCTTTTCCAAAGGTAAGAATTTTAATTGAAAATGATTTTTATTTCTTGAATTATTCCATTTTCTATTGATTGGGCTTCCAACTGCTTTCATTCATATGAAAGACCAAATATGTCCGGTTTTTAAAACAGAGATCATGGTTTTAGAGTTTTGGAAGAAAGTGAATTTTCTTTTATGTTGAGAAAACCATCCATTGTGATATAAAGCAGTCCCTAATTACTAATTTTCACAAAAAGATGTGAATCCAAACAGGCTGACCTGCTTGGTCACACAAATTCTACCAAAGTAATAATAATAAGTGTGCTACTAAAAGACTTATTCCTAGCGTCTAACTCGTGATTTCAAATTCTGGATTTAGAAATCATCCTAGCACCACCAAATTTTTTAGAAATTTCAGTTGTTTTTTTAGTGAAACAGAAGCCTCCCCTCCAATTTCTATTAAAAGAAACCATCTGGTTTGTTATAATTTTGGTTGGTTTGATTTTCCAGTTGACCAAATGAACGAAAGAACATCTTCAACTACAATGAAATCTAAGAAGCTTTTCCGAAAAATAAATGAAATAAGACCGAATCAGGTTTATATTTCTCCATTGGAATGTTTGTTCCCAGCAAAGGTCTCATATTTTAAAACCAAGGGAGTATATGACTTCTTGCCTTAAAAAAGTATAATCATCGGGTGACACAGGTGATATCACACAGCCCTCAATCGACCATTCATCCAACCGTTAGCATTAGTTGAGAGGAATCACCCCATTAGTGCATTTCTAGCCGATCCCCTATATCAACTTTGTGGAGTAAATTTGTCTTTTTACTCCACTAAGTTTGACCTAGCCGATCCCCTATACGGCTTAGTGGAGTAAATATTTTACTCCATCCTTAAAATTCTGAGTATATTTACTCCATCCTTACGCGGCCGAGTAAAATCGGCGCCTCATCTCCGCGCCTCCTCTTCTGCCCCCGCACCGCTGCCGGCGCGCCCCCCGCCCTCCCCCGCCCCTCCGATGACCGGATATGGTGACCACCGGTGCCCGCCGCCGATCCGCCTCCTGTGTTCTACGTACTCTTTCTCGCCGGAAACCGCACCGTCACTTCATCGGTCTTATCGCCGGTGCTCATGGAGACGGCGGATAGAGGACGACATGGGCTTAGACGCCGGGCGCCGTGATACGTCTCCAACGTATCTATAATTTTTTTTATTGTTCCATGCTCTTATATTATCAATCTTGGATGTTTTATATTCATTTACTAGCAACTTTATATCTTTTTTGGGACTAACCTATTGACATAGTGCCCAGTGCCAGTTGCTATTTTTGCTTGTTTTTTACTTTTCAGAGTATCAAAACCAAACGGAGTCCAAATTCCACAAACCTTTTTCGAGATTTTTTTCTAGACAGAAGACACCCATGGAGTCAAAGAAGTTCATGGAAGGAGGCCCGTGGGGCCACTAGGCACCAGGGCGCGCCAGAGGCCCCCAGCGGGCCTTGGTGGGTTGTGGAGCCCACGGGAAGCTTCTGCACCGACCTTCGCCTCTATAAATACTCTAAAATCCCCAAAACCCTTGGGGAGTTGAGAGAATACAGTTTTCGCCACCGCAAGTTCCAGAACCACGAGATCCAATCTAGAGGCCTTTTCCGGCACTCTGTCGGAGGGGGCAACGATCACGGAGGGGTTCTTCATCATCCTTGTTGCCCCTCCGATGATGCGTGAGTAGTTTACCATAGACCTTCGGGTCCGTAGCTAGTAGCTAGATGACTTCTTCTCTCTTTTTGATCTTCAACTGGAGATCTATTTGATGTAATGACTTTTTGCGGTGTGTTTGTTGGGATCTGATGAATTGTGGGTTTATGATCAGTTCTATCCATGATTATTATTTGAGTCTTTTTTGAACTCTTTTATGCATGATTGTTATAGCCTCGTATTTCTCCTCCAAAATTTTGGTTTGGTTTGGCCAACTACATTGATTTTTCTTGCCATGTGAAGAGGTGCTTTGTGATGGGTTCGATCTTGTGGTGCTCAATCTCAGTAACAGAAAGAGACATGACACGTATGTATCATTGCTATTAAGGAAACAAAGATGGGGTCTATTCCTACATGAGTAGATCTTGTCAACATCATGTCATCGTTCTTATTGCATTACTCCGTTTTCCATGAACTTAATACACTGGATGCATGCTGGATAGCGGTCGATGTGTGGAGTAATAGCAGTAGATGCAGAATCATTTCGGTCTACTAATCTTGGACGTGATGCCTATATACATGATCATTGCCTTGGATATCGTCATGATTATTTGCTTTTCTATCAATTTCCCAACAGTAATTTGTTTACCCACCGTATACTATTTTCTCGAGAGAAGTCTCTAGTGAAAACTATGGCCTCCGGGTCTATTTTCCTATCATATAAAACCAAAAATACCTTGCTGCATTTATTTATTTTATTTTGTATTTTAGTGAGATCTATTTATCAAATCTCATACAATTTAATCTATCTCAATACCGACGAGGGATTGACAACCCCTCTTACGCGTTGGGTTGCAAGTATTTGTTATTTGTGTGCAGGTGTTGTCTACATAGTGTTGCTTGGTTCTCCTACTATATTGATAACCTTGGTTTCATAACTGAGGGAAATACTTACATTTGTTGTGCTGCATCATCCTCTCCTCTTCGGGGAAATACCAACGCAGATACAAGCAATCACGCCGCCAGCCATAGGATAGGTTTAGTGGCGGGTCTTTTTTTGTTTTAGATGTTCACAATGTAATTAAATCCATCATGTTTACATGAATTTCCTACGTCGTCCTAATTTTTCAGAATTTTTGGAGTTACAGAAGTATGAGCTTAATTCAGATTTCTGCAGACTGTTCTGTTTTTGACAGATTATGTTTTCGTTGCATTATGTGCTTATTTTGATGAATCTATGGATTGTATCAGGGGGTATAAACCATGAATACAGTAGGTATAATGCAATAACAAAATATGAATGGTTGCAAAAGTACTTAAAGTAGTGAATTGTTTTCTTATACTAACTGACCTCACGAAGGTTTTTGTTAAGTTTTGTGTGATTGAAGTTTTCAATTTTTGGGTGAGATCACGATGGATGAAGGAACAAGGAGTACCAAGCAACTAAGCTTGGCGATGCCCCGGAAGGCATCCCCTCTTTCTTCTAACGACCATCGGTAAATTTACTTGGTGCTATATTTTTATTCGTCACATATCATGAGTTTTGCTTGGAGCGTCTTGTATTATATGAGTCTTTGCTTGTTTTTCTTTTTAGTTTGCCACAACTATCCTTGCTGGACACACCTATTTGAGAGAGCCATAATGATGCTATGATTTCTTAGAATTGCTCTAGTACTTCACTTATACCTTTTTGAGCACGGTGGTAGTTTAATTTTTAAAGAAATGCTCTCATGCTTCACTTAGATTATTTTGAGAGTTAGTAAATTTTGAAGAAATGCTCTAATGCTTCACTTAGATTATTTTGAGAGTTAGTAAAATTTTGAATAAATATGCTCTCATGCTTCACTTAGATTATTTTGAGAGTTGAATTTTTTTGAAGAAATATGCTCTCTTGCTTCGCTTATATTATTTTGAGAGTTAAATTTTTTTGAAGAAATATTTATGCTCTCGTGCTTCACTTAAGTTTATTTGAGAGCTTCCTAAATAGCAATGGTAATATATGAAATTAGTCCCAAAGTGATAGATATTCAAGGGGGATATAATAAAAACTTTCATGAAGATCATTCTATATTATAAACTTGATTCCTTGTAATAGTTTTGAGATATGGAGATAGTAATATGTGAGTCATGTTGGTGATTATTATGCTTTAGTAAGAATATTGGTGTTAAGGTTTGTGATTCCCTATGCAAGCAGGAAAGTCAATAGTTATGCAATGAAGTTATATCCTACTTGTGGTGCATTATTCGGTGTTAGTTATGTGTAATGCTTGTTTATTGATCGTTTTTGTTTCTTGGTTGGTCTCTTCTCAATCTATTTGCTAGCCTTCATTTGTACTAAGCGGGAATACTGCTTGTGCATCCAAATTCCTTAAACCAAGTTGTGCCAATGAGTCCACCATACCTACCTATATGCGGTATTCCCATGCCGTTCCAAGTAAATTTGTATGTGCCAACTCTAATTTTCAAAATGAATTTCCTTTTTGTGTGCCCATACCGCTCATGAAGCGGTAGGGGGTGGCCAATATTTTCCATGCTAGATATGTTATTCTCAAGATGAGTGTTTATTCACTTGTCATTGCACGAGTGTATGGCAGGTAATAGGGATGCCCAGTCCCGAAATAAAAAAGTATATTTATTTTGTCAATAATAAATTCTTTGAAAAGTGTTGGTATGGAGGGCACCCGTGGATACGGCTAACCATGGATTGTGAAAGAATGGTGGAAAAAAGAATTAACTTTATTTTAAGTTTGGGAACCGCCTATGATTTATCTAGGGATAATCGATTTTATGCCCCTAGTTGGGTCACACTCGGCAGGTTTACCCCTAGTTTTCGAAAACACCTGTTCACACCCAAACCACTTTGTTCGTCTTATGCTTTTGCCCTTTGACCGTTTGACCATGAATTCAAAAAATTCATAACAAATTCATACTAACTCAAAAAAATGTGAATAAGATATCAAAACGTTAAGAAAAACATCACCTATATGTGCATGTGATTTGCACCCATGAAAAATGTGTTCGGAAGTCCCCATCTTAGTTTGAGCTCATATGATCTCAACATGAACAGTAAAATCTGAAAAAATTGAAAAACAATTCAAAAAATTCTTAAATTTTTTTGTGGCAAATATTGGCTAATGTTTTGAGTGCTTGCCAAGTTTCATCAGGGAATGACATTCATGGAAGTCGTGGCCAAAAAACAAAATTAGCACTCCAAAATGCTTTTATTTTCGAGCATCGGTTTTGTTTTTTTTTACCACGACTTCCACGAATGTCATTCCCTTATCAAACTTGACAAGAACTCAAAACATTGGTCAATGTTTGCCACCTAAAAAATTTAGAATTTTTAGAATTTTTTTTCAATTTTTTTTGGATTTTACTGTTCATGCTGAGATCATAGGAGCTCAATCTGAGATGGGGACCTCCTAACACATTTGTCATGAATGCAAATGTCATGCACATATAGGTGATGTTTTTATGAACATTTTGATATCTTATTCACATTTTTCTGAGTAAGTATGAATTTGTTATGATTTTTTTAAAGTGACGGTCAAACGGTCAAAGGGCAAAAGCATAAGACAAGCAAAGTGGTTTAGGCAGGAACGAGTGTTTTTGGAAACTAGGGGTAAACCTGCCGAGGGGGACACAACTAAGGGCACATAATTAATTATCCCATTTATCTAGCATGGAAAGTATTGAGAATTCTTGGTCGTTTTCTTTGACAGGAAAAGCATGCCTCTCAAAACAATTTTATCTCTCAATTTAAGCTTTGAGCTCTGGCACCTCTACAAATCTTTGCTTCCCTCTGCGAAGGGCCT
The DNA here is from genome assembly GCA_011799875.1 of Thinopyrum elongatum. Classification (NCBI taxonomy): domain Eukaryota; kingdom Viridiplantae; phylum Streptophyta; class Magnoliopsida; order Poales; family Poaceae; genus Thinopyrum; species Thinopyrum elongatum. The sequence continues at coordinate 433,252,689 of CM022301.1, forward strand.
ATCTATTTGCTTTATGCAAAAAAAAATTGAGTCTCCATCTTCTCTTATAAAGCACCAACTAGGGAACACTATTATCATACTTGTGTATTGGGCATAGTTAATATTGGAGTGTGTTTCATGAATGGATCAATGATTGAGCATAATGGGTTAGGGGACCTTTCTTTAGTGTTGATATTTTGAAAGACATGGTTGCTTGTTGATATGCTTGAGTATTGATGTCCTCATGTCAATTATAAACTATTGCTTTGAATCATCTAAAAGTCCAAATGTCCATGCTACAAAAGAAAAGAATATGTGATGAACATGTTAGGCAACATTCCACATCAAAAATTCTGCTTTTATCATTTACCTACTTAAGGACGAGCAGGAATTAAGCTTGGGGATGCTGATACGTCTCCTACGTATCTAAAAATTTTGATTGTTCCATGCTGTTATATTATCAATCTTGGATGTTTTATATTCATTTACTAACAACTTTATATCATTTTTTGGGACTAACCTATTGGCATAGTGCTCAGTGCCAGTTATTGTTTTTTGCTTGTTTTTTACTTTGCAGAATATCAATACCAAACGGAGTCCAAATGCGACGAAACTTTTTGGAGATTTTTTTTGGACAGAAGAGACTCAAGGAGCCAAAGAAGTGCGCGGGAGGAGGCCCGTGGGGCCCACTAGACACCAGGGCGCGCCAGAGGCCCCGGCGCGCCCTGGTTGGTAGTGGAGCCCACGGTAAGCTTCTCCACCAATCTTCACCTCTATAAATACTCTAAAATGCCCAAAACCCTAATGGAGTCGAGAGAATATAATTTCCGCCACCACAAGTTCCAGAACCACGAGATCCAATCTAGAGGCCTTTTCCGGTAGACTGCCAGAGGGGGCAACGATCACAGAGGGGTTCTTCATCATCCTTGTTGTCCCTCCGATGATGCGTGTGTAGTTTACCATAGACCTACGGGTCCATAGCTCGTAGCTATATGGCTTCTTCTCTCTTCTAGATCTTCAATACAATGTTCTCCTCTATGTTCTTGGAGATCTATTTGATGTAATGACTTTTTGCGGTGTGTTTGTTGGGATCCGATGAATTGTGGATTTATGATCAGCTCCATCCATGAATATTATTTGACTCTTTGCTGAACTATTTTATGCATGATTGTTATAGTCTCATATTTATTTTCCGAAATTTTGGTTTGGTTTGGCCAACTAGATTGATTTTTCTTGCCATGCGAAGAGGTGCTTTGTGATGGGTTCGATTTTGTGGTGCTCAATCTCAGTGACAGAAAGAGACATGACACGCATGTATTGTTGCTATTAAGTATACAAAGATGGGGTTTATTCCTACATGAATAGATCTTGTCTACATCATGTAATCGTTCTTATTGCATTACTCCATTTTTCCATGAACTTAATACACTAGATGCATGCTGGATAGCGGTCGATGTGTGGAGTAATAGTAGTAGATGCAGAATCATTTCGGTCTACTAATCTTGGACGTGATGTCTATATACATGATCATTGCCTTGGATATCGTCATGATTATTCGTTTTTCTATCAATTGCCCAACAGTAATTTGTTTACCCACCATTTGCTATTTTCTTGAGAGAAGCCTCTAGTGGAAACTACGGCCCCCGGGTCTATTTTCCTATCATATAAAACCAAAAATACCTTGCTGCATTTTTTCTTTATTTATTTTATTTTGTGTTTTGGTTAGATCTACTTATCAAATCTCATACAATTTAATCTATCTCAATACCTAGGAGGGATTGACAACCCCTCTTACGCGTTGGGTTGCAAGTATTTGTTATTTCTGTGCAGGTGTTGTTTACATAGTGTTGCTTGGTTCTCCTACTGGATTGATAACCTTGGTTTCATAACTGAGGGAAATACTTTCATTTGCTGTGCTGCATCATCCTCTCCTTTTCGGGGAAATACCAACGGAGATACAAGCAATCACGCCGCCAACCGTAGGATAGGTTTAGGGGCGGGTCTTTTTTTGTTTTAGATGTTCAAAATGTAATTAAATCCGTTCATGTTTGTATGAAATCTGACATGTTTGTAAGAAATTTGGCTGTATTTGTATGAATTTCATCCGGTTTGTTGAAAAAAGTTTGAAATGTATGCGGCTAATGTTGGATGGTGTCATCCCGCATCCGTGACCACAGACTGATCCTCCTGTCTACAGACAAATGCGGGAGGATTTTTGTGGGTTCTTGTTGAAGATGCCCTAACACCCATTTGTTTATGTACCTGATCCATAGTAGGTGCTTATCATAATCCCACGTACTTGCCCATGAGATGACCCACTTAGCCCCTCACCGCACGATTTCCATCCGTCGGTCAAGAATAGTGGGACACCGTACACCCTGGGCGATAGATTCTAACTCTTAAAAAAACCGGGCTGGAACCTTTTACCCGAAAAATAGAAAGAAAACGTTTACGAATGGCACGCCGGCCGAACACTCGACCGGTCGCGCCGCGTCGCGCACCCTCCAGATCGCTCGATGTGTGCATACGGGTCCACCCCACGACCTCCCCTCATCGTCTTATCCCTTTTCTAGTCGAGCGCAGCCACTCGTACCCAATTCCTTTTCCCAATCCATCTAATCCCAATCTTCTGCCTCCGTAACCACTGCTTACCGGCCATGGCCAGCCACACACACGTCAATCTTCACCGGTGAGTGATGTCGCTTGAACTACGTCGGTATTTCCCCAAAGAGGAAGGGATGATGCAGCACATCTATGGTAGGTATTTCCCTCAGTTATGAAACCAAGGTATCAATCCAGTAGGAGAACCATGCAACACTATGTAAATGGTACCTGCACACAAAGAACAAATACTTGCAACCCGACGCGTAAGAGGAGTTGTCAATCCCTCCACGGTAAAACGATAGATAAATTTGTGGTAGATTGGATAAATAGCTCTCGATAAAACGCGAAATAAAATAAGTAACAAAAAATGCAGGAAGGTATTTTTGGGTTTTTGGAATAATAGATCTGAAAACAAAAGAAAATAAAAATAGATCTCAAAGAAAATATGATAAAGAATAGACCTGGGGGCCTTAGATTTCACTAGTGGCTTCTCTCAAGAAAATAGCACACGGTGGGTAAACAAATTACTGTTAGACAATTGATTGAAGATCGAATAATTATGACGATATCCAAGGCAATGATCAATATATAGGCATGATACGTCTCCAACGTATTTATAATTTTTTATTGTTCCATGCTATTATATTGTCTGTTTTGGATGTTTCATATGCATTAATATGCTCTTTTATATTATTTTTGGGACTAACCTATTAACCTAGAGGCCAGTGCCAGTTTCTGTTTTTTTCCTTGTTTTTGAGTTTTACAAAAAAGGAATATCAAACGGAGTCCAAACGAGCTGAATATTTACGGTGATTTTTTATGGACCAAAAGAGACCCCCGAAGCACCGGAGCTGGGCCAGGAGGTGACCGAGGAGGCCACAAGCCTGGGCCCCCCCTAGGGCACTCCCTGAGGGCTTGTGGGCCCCTCGGGCACCCCCTGACTTGTCTCCAACGCCAAAAATTCTTATAAATATAGAAACCTCCGAAAAGAACCCTAGATCGGAAGTTCCGCCACCACAAGCCTCTGTAGCCATGAAAAGCCAATCGGGAGCCCGTTCTGGCACCCTGCCGGAGGGGGAAACCATCACCGGAGGTCATCTTCATCATCCCGGCGGTCTCCATGATGAGGAGGGAGTAGTTCACCCTCAGGGCTGAGGGTATGTACCAGTAGCTATGTGTTTGATCTCTCTCTCTCTCACTCTCTCTCTCTCTCTCTCGTGTTCTTGATTTGGCACGATCTTGATGTATCGCGAGCTTTGTTACTATAGTTGGATCATCTGGTGTTTCTCCCTCTCTACCTTCTGGTGATGAATTGGGTCTTTCTCTTTGTGGTTTCGTTATGTTGGATTGAGTATTGGATTTGAGAACACTTGATGTATGTCTTGCGATGGGATATCTGTGGTGACAATGAGATGTTCTATTGATTCACTTGATGTATGTTTTGGCACTCAACTCACGGATTCCCGAGGTGACATTGGGGTAATCTATGCATATGGGTTGATGCACATTTTCGTCCTACGTTCTCCGATAGAAACTTTGGAGTGATTCTTTGTTGCACGTTGAGGGATTGTTATATGATCCAAATATGTTATCGTTGTTGAGAGAATTTGCACTAGTGAACGTATGAACCCTAGGCCTTGTTTTCAAGCATTGCAATACCGTTTTTGCTCACTTTTGTTACTAGTTACCTTGCTGTTTTTATATGTTCAGATTACAAAAACCTATATCTACTATCCATATTACACTTGTATCACCATCTGTTCACCGAACTAGTGCACCTATACAATTTACCATTGTATTGGGTGTGTTGGGGACACAGGACTCTTTGTTATTTGGTTGCAGGGTTGTTTAAGAGAGACCATCTTCATCCTACGCCTCCCATGGATTGATAAACCTTAGGTCATCCACTTGAGGGAAAATTGCTACTGTCCTACAAAACTCTGCGCTTGGAGGCCCAACTCGAGTCTACAAGAAGAAGGTTGCGTAGTACACATCAAGCTCTTTTCTGGCGCCGTTGCTGGGGAGGTGAGTGCTTGAAGGTATATCTTTAGATCTTGCAATTGAATCTTTTAGTTTCTTGTTTTATCACTAGTTTAGTCTATAAAATAAAACTACAAAAAAAATGGAATTGACGTTGCCTCATATGCTTCATCTTTTTAATGTCTTTCATGAAAATGATGGAAAGGAAAATTGTGCTCAAGTGTTAGAAGAAGAAGTCAATAAAATGTTTCACACTAAATCTTTGAATGATGAGAATGATTGCAATGTTGTTGGTATGAATTCTTTGAATATCCATGATGCTAATGATATGCAAAGCCATAAGCTTGGGGATGTTATGTTTGATGAAGTTGATATTTTTAGTCCCCCAAGTTTTGATGAGAATATTTATTATGATGATAGCATGCCTCCTATTTATGATGATTATGTTGATGAAAGTGGGTTTGGAAGAGTGTCAACTCTAGTTAATGATCCCACTATTTTGGAGGGTGTTGAATCTTTTCACAATATTTATAAAAGTGGATTTGGAGAGGTCGTGACTTTATTTAGTGATGGATCCACTATTTTGGAAGAGGTTCCAATTGATTATGAGAACAAAGTTGCTATCTATGATGATTATTGTGATGACATGTATGCTATAAAGAATAATGATAACCATGAAACTTGTCATCATGATTTTAATTTTCAATTGGATTATGCCTCACATGATAGTTATTTTGTTGAGTTTGCTCCCACTACTATTGATGGGAATAAATTTGCTTATGTGAAGAGTAATAAAATTTCTATGCTTGTGGATCATGAAAAGAATGCTTTATGTGATAGTTATATTGTTGAATTCCTTCATGATGCTACTGAAAATTATTATGATAGAGGAACATATGCTTTTACATATCTCAATAATATCAAGTTTCCTCTCTATGTGTTGAAAATCTTGAAGTTTTGCTTGTTTTGCCTTCCTATGCTAGTTGATTCTTGTTCCCATAAGTTGTTTTCTCACAAAATCCCTATGCATAGGAAGTGGGTTAGGCTTAAATGTGCTAGTAATATTCTTCATGATGCTCCCATTATGTTTGAATTCTTATCTTTTATGTGAGCATCATTGAAATCATCATGCCTAGCTAAAAAGGCATTAAAGAAAAGCGCTTGTTGGGAGACAACGCAATATTTATCCCTACTATTTTTGTGTGTTCACATGATTAAGCTACCATAGTAATCATGTTTTATAGCTTTTGTTTGAATAAATTGTCAAGTAAAGCCTTTGGGATAGTGTGGTTGATAGTTGATTTGATTCTGTGCAAAAACAGAAACTTTTGCGTCCAGTCACAGAATTGTTAAAATTCACTGGAACATGGAAAAACTCTGAATTTTTTACAGAGGATTGACACACAAATTTTCTAAGTTTTCCTAATTGTTCAGAAGTTTTGTAATAATAGAAGTATGAGCATAATTCAAAACTTTACAGACTGTTCTTTTTTTTTGACAGATTCTGTTTTCGATGCATAGTTTGCTTGTTTTCTAGTTTCTATGGCTTATATTGCTCAATATAAATTGTAGAAATTAAAGAGTACAGTAGGCATTATGTGGAAACAATTATGAATCTTTTCTTTGACAGACCCAAGTGAATGATTTGTTTTACTATGCTAACCCATCTCACGAAGTTCCGTTAAGTTTTGTGTGGTTGAAGTTTTCAAGTTTTGGGTGAGATATCAATATGAGAAGAATGAAGAGTGCCAAGACTCTAAGATTGGGGATGCCCAAGGTACCCCAAGGTAATATTCAAGGAAGATCCAAGCAACTAAGCTTGGGGATGCCCCGGAAGGCATCCCCTCTTTTGTCTTCAACATTATCGGTAACCTCACTTGGAGCTATATTTTTATTCGTCACAAGATATGAGTTTTGCTTGGAGCGTCATTTTATTTTAGTTGGATTTTCTTGCTGTTATTTAGAGTATTGTTTTGCATCTTTTATTTCAATAAAAGTTTCAAGTATAGCCTTTACCATGCTTATTTTGCAAGTCTATATGTTGCTGTTTGCAAAGAGAAAGTTTGTTGTTATGTTTTGAATATTTGTGAATAGTCAGAACGTGATAAAATCTTGAATTTTTTTCAAAATATGATACAACAAATTTTCTACAGTGTGGTAATTTTTAAGAATTTTAGATTTAGGGAAGTATAAGTATAATTGCACTCTTTACAGACTGTCCTGTTTAGACAGATTGCTGTTATGTTTGCATTGTTTGCATATGTTTGCTTGTTTAATGGTTATATTTGAGGATAGGATTATTAAATATGCATAGGCATTTAGTATGCAATGTCATATTATAATTTTAGTGATTTTCTACAGTATAGAATGATAAGGTTTTGCATTTGATTTATACTAACCTATCTCACGTGTTTTTGTTGAGTTTCGTGTGGATGAAATTTTTAAGATTTAGGGAAACCGTGATATAAAAGGAATTAAGGAGACACAAAAACTCAAGATTGGGGATGCCCAAGGCATCCCAAGATAATATTTCAATAAGTCTCAAGCATCTAAGCTTGGGGATGCCCTGGTAGTCATCCCACCTTTCTTCATCAAGAATTATCGGTTAGTATCGGTTGAGCCTAAGTTTTTGCTTCTTCACATCATGTGTGCTATTTTTAGAATGTCATTTTATTTTGTTTTGCTTGCTGTTTGAATAAAATACTTAAGATCTGAAATTCTTAAATGAGAGAGAATCTTCACATAGCTACTTAATTATTTGACTACTCATTGATCTTCACATATATCTTTTTGGAGTAGTTTGTCAGTTGCTCTAGTGCTTCACTTATATCTTTTTAGAGCACGGCGGTGGTTTTATTTTGAAGAAATTGATGAGCTCTCATGCTTCACTTATATTATTTTTGGAGTCTTATAAATAGTATGGAAATTTTCTTAGGTTACGAAATTAGTCCTAATATGATGGGTATTCAAGAGGGATATAATAAAAACTTTCATATAAAGAGCATTGAATAGATGAGAAGTTTGATTCCTTGCATTTGTTTTGAGATATGAAGATGGTGATATTAGAGTCATGCTAGTGAGTAATTGTGGATTGGTAGAAATACTTGTGTCAAAGTTTGTGATTCCCGTAGCATGCACGTATGGTGAACCGTTATGTGATGAAGTCGGAGCATGATTTATTTTTTGATTGTCTTCCTTATGAGTGGCGTTCGGGGACGAGCGATGATCTTTTACTACCAATCTATCCCCCTAGGAGCCTGCATGTAGTACTTTGTTTGGATGGCTAATAAATTTTTGCAATAAGTATGTGAGTTCTTTATTACTAGTGTTGAGTCCATGGATTATACGCACTCTCACCCTTCCACCATTGCTAGCCTCTCTCTAGTACCGCGCAACTTTCGCCGGTGCATTAAACTCACCATATACCCTTCCTCAAAACAGCCACCATACCTACCTATTATGGCATTTCCATATCCATTCCGAGATATATTGCCATGCAACATCCACCGTTCCGTTTATTATGACACGCACCATCATTGTCATATTGCTTTGCGTGATCATGTAGTTGGCATAGTATTTGTAGCAAGGCCACCGTTCATGTTTTTTATACATGTCACTCTTGATCATAGCACATCCCAATACACCGCCAGAGGCATTCATATAGAGTCATATTTTGTTCTAGTATCGAGTTGTAATTCTTGAGTTGTAAGTAAATAAAAGTGTGATGATCATCATTATTAGAGTATTGTCCCATGTGAGGAAAGGATGATGGAAGCTATGATTCCCTCACAAGTTGGGATGAGACTCTAGACTTAAAAAAAATAAAAAGAGCCCAAAGAGCCCAAAATAAAAAAAAGAGGCCAAAGAACCGAAACAAGAAAAAAACAAAAAAAATGAGAGAAAAAGAGAGAAGGGACAATGTTACTATCCTTTTTCCACACTTGTGCTTCAAAGTAGCACCATGTTCTTCATGATAGAGAGTCTCCTATTTTATCACTTTCATATACTAGTGGGAATTTTTCATTATAGAACTTGGCTTGTATATTCCAATGATGGGCTTCCTCAAATCGCCCTAGGTCTTCGTGAGCAAGCAAGTTGGATGCACACCCACTTAGTTTTCATTTTGAGCTTTCATACACTTATAGCTCTAGTGCATCCGTTGCATGACAATCCCTACTCACTTGCATCGATATCAATTAATGGGCATCTCCATAGCCCATTAATTTGCCTAGTTGATGTGAGACTTTCTCCTTCTTTTTGTCTTCTCCACAACCACCATATTCTATTCCACTTATAGTGCTATATCCATGGCTCACGCTCATGTATTGCGTGAAAGTTGAAAAAGCTTGAGAACATTAAAAGTATGAAACAATTGCTTGGCTTGTCATCGGGGTTGTGCATGATGAAATATTTTGTGTGATGAAGATAGAGCATAGCCAGAATATATGATTTTGTACGGATAACTTTCTTTGGCCATGATATTTTTAGAAGACATGATTGCTTTATTAGTATGCTTGAAGTATTATTGTTTTTATGTCAATATTAAACATTTGTTTTGAATCTTATGGATCTGAACATTCATGCCACAATAAAGAAGATTACATTGATAAATATGTTAGGTAGCATTCACACATCAAAAATTCTGTTTTTATCATTTACCTACTCGAGGACGAGCAGGAATTAAGCTTGGGGATGCTTGATACGTCTCCAACGTATCTATAATTTTTGATTGTTCCATGCTATTATATTACCTGTTTTGGATGTTTTATATGCATTAATATGCTATTTTATATTATTTTTGGGACTAACCTATAAACCTAGAGCCCAGTGCCAGTTTATGTTTTTCCTTGTTTTTGAGTTCTAAACGAGTTGAAAATTTACGGTGATTTTTTATGGACCAAAAGAGACCTCCGAAGCACCGGAGCTGGGCCAGGAGGTGACCGAGGAGGTCACAAGCCTGGGGGGCGCCCCCTAGGGCGAGCCCTGAGGGCTTGTGGGCCCCTCGAGCACCCCCCTGACTTGTTTCCAATGCCAATTTTTTTAAATATATAAACCTCCGAAAAGAACCCTAGATCGGAAGTTCCGCCGCGGCAAGCCTCTTTAGCCACGAAAAACCAATCGGGAGCCCGTTCCGGCACCCTGCCGGAGGGGGAAACCATCAACGGAGGTCATCTTCATCATTTCGGCGGTCTCCATGAAGAGGAGGGAGTAGTTCACCCTCGGGGCTGAGGGTATGTACCAGTAGCTATGTGTTTGATCTCTCTCTCTTGTGTTCTTGATTTGGCACGATCTTGATGTATCGCGAGCTTTGTTATTATAGTTGGATCATATGGTGTTTCTCGCTCTCCACCTTCTTGTGATGAATTGAGTCTTGCTCTTTGAGGTTTTGTTATGTTGGATTGAGTATTGGATTTGAGAACACCTGATGTATGTCTTGCAATGGGATATCTGTGGTGACAATGGGATTTCTATTGATTCACTTGATGTATGTTTTGGCACTCAACTCGTAGATTCCCGAGGTGACATTGGGGTAATCTATGCATAGGGGTTGATGCATGTTTTCGTCCTACATTCTCTGATAGAAACTTTGGAGTGATTCTTTGTTGCACGTTGAGGGATTGTTATACGATCCAATTATGTTATCATTGTTGAGAGAATTTGCACTAGTGAATGTATGAACCCTAGGCCTTGTTTTCAAGCATTGCAATACTGTATTTGCTCACTTTTGTTACTAGTTACCTTGCTGTTTTTATTTTTTCAGATTACAAAAACCTATATCTACTATCCATATTACACTTGTATCACCATCTCTTTGCCGAACTAGTGCACCTATACAATTTACCATTGTACAGCGTGTGTTGGGGACACAAGAGACTCTTTCTTATTTGGTTGCAGGGTTGTTTGAGAGAGACCATCTTCATCCTACGCCTCCCACAGATTTATAAACCTTAGGTCATCCACTTGAGGGAAAATTGCTACTGTCTTGCAAAACTCTGCGCTTGGAGGCCCACTAGAGTCTACAAGAAGAAGGTTGCGTAGTAGACATCAAGGCATCACGTCCAAGATTAGTAGACCGACTCCTGCCTGCATCTACTACTATTACTCCACACATCGACTGCTATCCAACATGCATCTAGTGTATTAAGTTCATGGAGAAACGGAGTAATGCAATAAGAACGATGACATGATGTAGATGAGATCTATTCATGTAGGAATAGCCCCCATCTTGTTATCCTTAATAGCAACGATACATGCGTGTCTTGCTGCCCCTTCTGTCACTGGGAAAGAACACCGCACGATCAAACCCATCACAAAGCACCTCTTCCCATGGCAAGAAAAATCGATCTAGTTGGCCTAACTAAACCAAAGATTTGAAGAAGAAATACAAGGCTATAAATAATCATGCATATAAGAGATCAAAAGAAGACTCAAACAATATTCATGGATATATATCTGATCATAAACTCAAAGTTCATCTGATCCCAACAAACACACCACAAAAAAGAGTTACATCAAATAGATCTCCAAGAGACCATTGTATTGAGAATCAAAAGAGAGAGAGAGAGAGAGAGAGAGAGAGAGAGGAAGCCATCTAGCTACTGCCTACGGATCCGTAGGTCTATGATGAACTACTCACGCATCATCGGAGAGGCACCAATGAGGATGATGAACCCCTCCGTGATGGTGTCTAGATTGGATCTCATGGTTCTGGAACTTGCGGTGGCTGGAATTGTTTTTCGTCGACTCCCCTAGGGTTTTTCAAATATTTGGGTATTTATAGGGCGAAGAGGTGGTGCGGGAGGCCACTGAGGTGGGCACAACTCACCAGGGCACGCCTGGGCTCCTGGGCATGCCCTGGGGGTTGTGCTCCCCTCGAGCCTCCCCTCTGGTACTTCTTTGGCCCATCTTGTGTCTTCTGGTCCAAAAAAAATGTCCAAAAAGTTTTGCTGCATTTGGACTCTGTTTGGTTCTGATATTTTGCGAAGTAAACAACAAGCAAAAAAACAACAACTGGCACTGAGCACTATGTCAATAGGTTAGTCCTAAAAAATGATATAAAGTTGCTATAAAATGATTATAAAACATCCAAGAATGATAATATAACTGCATGGAAGAAGCAAAAATTATAGATACGTTGGAGACTGAAAGCACAAGTGCTCCCTGGGTGATTTTGGTAATTAATGTCAACATATCTCTTGTTGGACTAATGCTTTTATCTAGTGTATTTCAGACAAGTTCAACAATGGCGTGGAAAGTACAAGAGGATGTGGAACCCATCAAAATGCTAAGTACACATATTGGGAAAAGCTCAAGACTCTTCATTTCTATTTTAGTGATCCAAGATCACATTGAGTCCATAGGAAAGCCAATACTATTAAAAGGCGATGAGGCGTTGCTTAATGGCTTGCTTGCTCAAATGCTTAGTGATATTGCTCCAAATCCCTCAACCATTTTCTCATTCCAAATATGTCAAAATCCCAAACTCCAACTCGGACCCACCGATTCATTCTATCCGGAGCCACCGAGTTCATATGACATAGCCACTGCCAGAAGCCTAACAGTCCGGTCACACCGATACGGATCTCGGAATCACGGAGATGGCCTTGCCAACTCTCTGTTGCCTGTTGGAATTATTTTGGTCTCACCGAACTAGCGATCGGTCTCACCGAGATGGCTTGACCAACTCTCTATTATCCCAATTGCTTCACTTCGGTCTCACCGAGATGGCTTGACCAACTCTCTATTATCCCAATTGCTTCACTTCGGTCTCACCAAGTTGATGCAATCGACGCCACCGAATTGATGTTTGCCCTAAGCCCTAGCACATCGGTCCCACCTAGTTGTTCCAGTCGGTCCTACCGAGATTCCTAACGGTCACATTTTGAACTAAATCAGTCTCACCAAGTTCTTCTATTCGGTCTGACCGAGTTGGCTCAAATGTGTGTAATGATTGGATTTTGTGTGGAGGCTATCACTGGTACAGCGAGGTGCTATACAAATGGTTTTTAACCCCTTTCCGCGACGGCATTTGGAACCGTCGCTAAGTGAGTGACTGTGATAGGGGGGGTCCTTCCCACACGACCCAAAAACCATCGGGGATAGGGGCTCCATCCTTGCAACTCGTTTGTGCTCGCATTGCCATTGCAGTCGGTATTCTGTGGTGCTACGTTTACGATGCGCGGCCCATCACAAACGGTTCACGATTATAGAACGTGTACGATAAGCAGACAATCACACACATTCACTTTTCTAGAACCGTATGCGATAACTAATTAAGAAGATTAGCTAATCGTCGTACGAGTGTCGGATAGGATTATGAAACGTCAGAACGTCGTAACATCGTTGTACGTGACAACTATCGCACACGCTATTCTGTGGTGCAACGTTTACGATGCGTACCACATCAGAAACAGTTCATGGTTGCAAATCGTGTACGATAAGGCAACTATCACAAATGTTTAGTTTGCCCGCACCGTTTGTGATATTGTCTGACATCGCACATGCTTTGCAAACGGCAACTGTGTGCATGCTTGCACACGTTTCCTCTCTGTGAACCATGTCGGATTATGGTGTATATCACAAACGTTTGTGTTTTACCGACCGTGTGCGCCGTAACGACCTGCAGAGCGTAATTTCACCGTAATTTAATTGCTGCTATTTCAAATTGTACCGGGTTTGAATTTGATAGTATGCTATAGCTTTATTCATATCCATCAGGTTCAAACAACCAATGCATTATTCAATTCATAGGTACATATGTTCAAGAATTACATAAGCACCAAATAAAGCATGATGAACCACAGTTGTATACTTGTACTATCAAAGACGGTAAAGAAAGAGGCGGAATACATTCTGGTTGCTGAACAAGGTGAAGCGGGATACCCATATTGTGCCCTCCTCCATGCAGAAGTTACGCACGACTCTAGTCCAACCCCTTGTGATGGCCGACCACCCATCCTTCACGGTCTTCATGAAAACATCTAGATAATCACCGTGTTCTGGTAGAAATACTTTAACCTTTGCATGCCCACCAATCATTTAGTTTGAGAGGTAATCTTGAGTAAACTGCTTTGGGAACCACTGCAAAGGAAAAAGATTCAGACATTGTTATCTAACACAACTCATTATGGACAGTAAAAAGAAGGCTGCAGAGTTCTTACTTACCATCCTGCAGTTCGCTGTTGTCTTGGATAAAGTGTAAACAAATAGTTTAATTGCCATCTTTTGACCCATTTTACTAACAATCTTTATTAGCTTCCTCACTTGATGCTGGTTCGTCGATATCTCATTGCCCCATACGCAGAAAGGGTCGAAGCGCGGATCTTTACCAATGACATATGTACCTAAAATCACCAAGTTAATATTAGAAGCTAAACAGCAATTGCACAATGATGTAGTACAACACTCTTTTATAAAATCTTATAACATCCAATATACTCACATATTAGATGAATTAACATCTTATATTATGGGCCGGAGGGAGTTTATTGCATTTTTACAAATTATCAGCTGATTAACTGCTGCTGTATCCATGGGTTAGAGTTAGTTTGAGCTAGTTTGGGCTCAAATAGCCCTAAAGTATATCCAAACATGAGGGCCAGTTTGAGCTAGTTGCATCTAACCCACCCAAAAAAACTATCCTACCCAAGAGGTGCTAATTGGAGCTAGTTCTCCTAGTGCATTTATTGTCAATCTAACCCTGTCATCCAAACACCTCTTTGGCTAGAGTTAGTTCAGGGTTAGTCATGAGCTAGAAACTAACTCTAACCTCTAGCTAAGTTGAGTATCCAAACAGGGCTGTGTTGTTGTTGTTGTTGCCGCTGCTGCTCTTCTACGTATATCTAGACATCATCAGAACATTAAGGTAACACTATTCCTTGTTGCTATGTAGCCTAGGATTGCATATTTAGACATTAGTGCATGTTGCTATGTAGCCTCAGATATATTACATATGGCCCTAGTTAACCTAAAGATAAATGGGTTACAGATATATTCAGTTAAAAGTCTGATTCACCGATTAGTCCCTTATCAGCGCCCGGCCTATATGGTACCATCTACCGATATCCTGAACAGTGAGTATATATAAGCCATGGGATGAAACTAACCTCGATGGAAAACAACAGTCGTTCCCAAAATTATCCTGTGTAAGTACATCGAGAGGCATGTTAAGCACAATAGGCTAAACATCAACCAAATATATCCATGGCAGACAAAATAATCTCCAAACGATAGCTTCAGTGTGCAGGTTTAAGCACGCTAGTAAAGCAAAACAAGTGGAAAGGTGTGTTAACTTCAACAGGCATAACATTTAACAACAAACAAACATAGTCATTCAAACTGGTATTGTGCTGGTCTAAGTACACTGGTTATTCTTAAATAAAAATGGAAAGGCGTGTTAACTACAAGATGCAGCAACCAAATGTATTCATTCATAGTGGTATTGTTGAAACTGGTATTGATGAAATTGAACTACACAGTTCATACTTGCACATATAGAACATCATGTTGTGAATAACTGGAATAAACAAGGCATACTACGAACGACCAAAGATAGCATTTGAAACTGGACATATGCTAACTACAAACAACCGAACAATAAAAAAACTTTAAAAGAGGCATATGCTAGCTATAACAGGCTTAACAGCAAGCAAATATATGCATTCCTATCGGTATGTTTAAAACTGGATTGATGAAAATGTACTGCACAGTAAATAGTTGCACATATATATAGAGCATCACATTGTGAACAACTAAAATAAACAAGGCATACTGCAAACAACCAAATATAGCAATTAAAACTGGACATATTCTCACTACACTACAAAAGGGACTCGACAAAACAAATCATGGGTTCCCCCTTGTGAAGAGGCACGGCAAAAAAAATCATGGGTTTCCTCACTTGTCACAGATGGGCTCGTTCCCATGGGAAGAGCACGGATCCTGGATTCGCTCCATGTTGTCGCAGATGGGCTCCTTCCCCTTGGAAGAGCACGGCTGTAGGGTGCCCTCCCTGATGTCGCAGACGGGATCTTTCCCCTTGGAAGAGCAGATGCGCTCTTTCCCCTTGGAAGAGCCAGAGAGGGTGCCCTCCTCGTGGTCGCCGTCGATGATGTCTGACTTGGAAGCTGTGGATCCCAAGCCAGCGTCGCAGAACATGTCCTTCAAAAATGACAAAAGGGGCTCGATGGCGATGTAGGATGGCAAATTCTTGACAGCGAGCCAGAGGAGATCAGCGGCGGGGCCATGGATGAGATCGACAGTGGTTGAACCCGAGGGGTTGGGGGTGGGCCAGTTAACCTGTGACATAGCCCGCATCAGGCCATCGCTGTCGATGACCTCGATGTCGTAGTCGGCATCCGCGACATACCCGCATACTCTAGCCCGCTGATTGAGTGCCTGCGGCTAGTAATGGTCGTCAGCTTCCTCGGCGGCCACCTCGGCGACGTCGGGCAAAGAGACCGCGATACACCTATTTTGGGCCAGTCGCTCCTCGATCTCCATGGGAAACATAGCTGGGCTTAGGCTACGACGCTCTGGAGTGGGGGATGGGGATCTGTGGGAAAGGGGGCGTTTGGCAGGCGTCATCTAAGAAACTCAGGGTGGCCTGGGTATGGAGATCGGTGGGTAAGCTGCACGGGCAAACCGGCAGATGTTGACAATGAAGGCCTTGCGGCGGTGGCGGCGACCTTGCTAGGGTTTCGAGCAAGGGAGGGGTTGTGGTGGGGGGGGGGGTGTGTGTGTGCGCGCGTGCTCGAGGAGGTTTTGGTGTGTGTGTGTGTGTGGAGGGGGGCGTGGGGTGTGTTTGAGGAAATGACGCGGCTACTAAATTTTTTACTACAAGGGAGTCAAACGCGGGAGTGAAATGCCGGGGCTATTGAAAATTTGGATGATGGTGCATCGCACATGGTCCAGAAATAACAACCGTGTGTTATGAAACAGAAAAACCCTCGAGGCGGGTAGATATTTTCGAGGGATGCAGGCGGGAGCGGGAACAACAAACATCACACACGGTCGAAACATAATAACCGTGTGTTATCAAACAGAAAAAACCTGCAGGCGGGTAGATAATTTTGAGAGGGGAAGCCTCGTGGAGCCCAATTTACTGTGAGGATGTGCGTGACAGTGGCACCGGCGTGGCACATGGTTAGTGTGACTGAACCGTGTCTGTTGCGTCATCCGACTTGTCTAATGTTCATAAATTTGGCGAAAATGACGCGGGAAAGGGTCAGAACACGAACACACTTGCATGTGGACCAAATATATGTATGATAAGGGTGGTTTGATGTTCAAATACCAAATGAAAATTCGATGTGGCACCTACCTCGCAAAGCGCACGGTATTGCTTGCCCCCCCTCGTGTCGGCAGGAGGGGAATCCTAAGCTATGAACGCATGCCCCCCCCCCCCCACGGAGGTTCACCTAGCAAAGTGCAAAGTAGCAGCCCCCATCACACACACACACACACACACACACAGACACACTTTCAGTCGGCGGGCCGGAGAGGGCATCTCACCAAGATGTATCGTAAAATGGACCAAGAATAATCCACCTTGGTCGTACAACCTCTCTCTTGTTGTTGGTCAAAGTGATGGCCGTCCATGCGACCCCGGAGATGGGCTAGCTTGCCAATAATCACGCAAATAGCTAGTCCCCGAAGACAACCACTGCCTGCGCGTGGCCCAAACATATGTATGGAGAGGTGTTGATGTTTGAATACACAATCACTACTGCAGTATGGTCCAAACGCGACAGTCGAATCAGAGACCCTTCGACGAAACTGTGTGCGATGCAATAATCGCAAACGATGGTGTAAAAAAACGTCAAAAAAGGCGCAAAACGTTTGCGATGGCGGCGACATCAAACATGGTTTATATTAGATTTGCGTGTGTGATGAGTGGCAAACGGTTAATCCAGAAGAACTGTTTGCGATGATGCAGAACAACAGAAACGGGCAGCCAGATGAGGGTGTGTACGATATACTGCATACAGTTTACTAGGATGAATTGTGTGTGATTAGGCAACACAATGAAAATGATTCAACTGAACAAGATGTGTGTGATACGCGGCAAACAGGTCCGTAATCAGAAATGTGTGCGAAGACCAATAATAACACAGACGATTGCTGCTAATAAGCCGTGTGATTTGCTCTGTCTACAGAAGAATAACATGTATGTATATATATATAAAACTGAAATAAACATCTAATTACATAAGTGACTATACAGATCATTCGCACACACCTCAATAAATTGCATGCATTCTAAAGAAGGAGAAACGATCGTCTAGTCATCTACTTCTTGTGACGCTCCCGCCACTGCTCTGTGGCTCGATCCCTCGTCTGGGGCAGAAACAAGACACTTCCTCATGTCAACGATCCGCCTGTACATCTCGTAGCTTGTGTACGCGTCCTTGGCCGCGTACTTGACGTGTTGTTCATCCAGTCTCTCATGCCAGACACTGTGCTAGGCAATCTTGTCCTTCTTGCTCTCATCCTTCATCTTCATGTAGTAGGGGTCGATGATGGCCGAGGCGAGGTCAACCAGGGAGTTCAGTTTGTTGTTGTCGTTGCCCCAGACCTTGTAGTGGTGCTGGATGTTGACAAGATTCGGGCATTTCAAGCCTGAAACCTTGAGCACTTTTAGATCGTTGGTGGTGTCCACCGTAGCGAAACTGTAGTCGAAGCTGTTGATAAACCTGGAGAAACGCTCGCAAGGCCTTGTGGCCAGGTGGTAGTGGTAGACGAGGATGTCTTGTCGCATGCACAACTGGGCGACGACAACCTTCTGATCTTGCCCGGCACGACCGATGGTGTACTCGAGGTCGAAGCCGACCACTTGGTACTTGTCCTCAGCAAGGAACTACTCCATAGTTTGGATGGAGCTCTCCACCGAGACCGGATCGTTCGTGTACACCACCGAGAGGGCCTTCCCCCTCACGTGGGTGTCCACTACGTGATGCGTGGTGAACTGCCCGCCGTTGTCGTCGTCGGCCGCTGGGAGCGCCATTGGAGCCACGGGGAGCGCCATTGGAACCGCTGGATGTCCTCTCTGTTTGTGTCATCGTGGGTGTGCTTATTGTGTCGTGTGACGCGAGAGATGAATGTAAATGGCCGCAGGAATAAAAGGGGGGCGAGCAGCCTGGATTCTCGGCGCGTCCGCATGGCAGTTTTTGCAGCGGGTAATTGCATCGTCGCGCTGCGCCCGGCGCAACCGCATGCACACGAACGTGCGTGATTGTGCACCGGCCCCAAACACTGGCAGCGCGTGTGGAAGGGACGTGAGAGCAGAGCGCGCGCGGTGGGACGCGAGCAGAGTGCGCCGTGGCTGCCTCAACCGCAAGCAACCACACGCATAGAGCAGTTGAACACGCAGGAAATGGTCGCCTACAAGCCGGCCGACAGTTGCGTCGCTGCGTAGAGAGTGGCCGTGTGCTACTACCTTCGTCTTGGTCATTCCCTTTATATTCTGTGCCATACTTTGCCCTCAAATTTAACCAACAAAATGTTAATGCATGTTATAAAAATTATATAATTGGAAACTATGTTCAAATACGAATCCAACTATATAATCTTTGGGGACATGCATTCGTATTTTATTAGTTAAATCCTACTTATAAACCAGGACGGGGGTATAGTAGGTAATTAAATCGCAAATGTTTTTTTATTAACCGTATGTGTACGTGGCCTTTCGTCCTCCTCTCTCACGTCTTGTCACCCTGCTGCCGCAGACGGCTTACAGCGCATGCTTGCGCAGCGCGCGGGGGCGTTCTTTTGGCCAAACGGTGGCTCGAAGTGGCGCCAACGAATCGTCGATGAGCCCGTTCCCGCGCAACCTCGCAGGTTCCCGTGCAAGCTTCCCGCCCGACTCGTTGAAATTCCCCAAAATCACAATGCTTACCGGCCTGCTATATAAACCCTCACGGCCGGCGAGTCCTACGTCGCATTTTCCCCTCCCTCCCTGTAGCTTATCTCGTCTGCTTCTCCCACAATCGCCAATGGCACCGGTCCGTCATCGTCGCTCAGCCACTCCACCGTCATCAGAGGACAGCTCCAGCTGGGAGGCTACACCGCGGCGGCGACGCAGTCCCCAGCGTAGTGTAGTGCGCGTGGTGTCCCTGTTGGGTGTGCGCAGAACACCCACCACACGCTCCACCGCCGCTGCCCGTCGAGAGCTGTTGCCGGCCGCCGTTGCTGCCACACCACCGTCGAAAGTCAGGGCCATCGCCCGCTCCGCCGCCGCGGCCCGAAGGCGGGAGGTGGCCGTCGTGGCCGCCACCCCACTGCCGGACACCGTGGCCATCACCCGCTCCGCCACCGCGGCCCGAAGGCGGGAGGTGGTGGTCGTGGCTGCCACCCCATCATCGGCCGCCGTGGCTGCCAGCCCACCGTCGATCGCCGGGGTCATCACCCGCTCCGCCACCGCCGCCCGAAGGCGGGAGGCGGAGGTAGAGGCCCGCACGTGCGTCAGCGACCTCGCGTGCTACACCGAGTTCCCACGGGAGGAGGAGGAGCGCCTCATCGAGCATGCAAAGAGCCTTACCGCCGCCGTGGCCGCGGCACATGCCGCCTCAGAGGCGAGGAATCAGGAGATCTACGAGGAGAATCACCGCTTTGAGAGGGGTCGTCTGGAGCGGCAGAGGGCGTTCGAGGTGAGCATCGCTGAAGGTGCAACAGCGGCAGACACCGTGTTGCAGTTGTTCAGCTCATTGGTAGGCTCCTCCTCCTGTGCCTCTTATTGAGCACGCTCGGCAAAGGAGAGGCTGCCGGAAGTAGTACAAAGCCCCTCCATAGTAGTAGTAGTATTTAGGGGCTATTTTGTTCAGTTCATCTGACTATAGATGTGGTGGAACTGTACAACGTACTTAAAATTAGCTAGTATATATAGTTGAACTAGCTATTTCAGTACGTGGTTGGCAACAATTGGGGAAAAGTTTGGTCGGTTCAGCTGTCGAGTTGAACTCTTTGTATAAAGAACGACTACTTAATCTATGAATGAAATCTATGCTTAATTACTGAATTTTAGTTGCAAAAATTAGATAGTGCTAGTGATTTTTAGCTGCATATTTTGACAAATCGCAGTGTCACAAGGTTGACAAATGGCAATGTTACTAGATCAACAAATGTCAATCTTTCCAGTTTGACAAATGGCAACATACCCAATATGACAGATGCAAATCTTAATTTTTTGTACATGGTTGCACACGGGTCATCCAAAACAACCGTTTGCGTTGAAGGGATGCACAAATCCCGCGCTGCGAATTTTCCCTTGACTTACGGGGGAAGAACATAGCTCTCACCTTGCATACGGGTGTTCTATCTAAAACGTTTGCGATCAAGAGCTGCACAAATCCTGCTCGGCACATTTTCCCTTGGCTTCCTGGGGAAGCTGTCGGTTTGCATACGGGTGTTCTAACTTAAACGTTTGCGATGAGTGTTTTATATTTAAAAACCATTGACGTTATTTTCAAAAGAAAATCGTTTGATAAGTCTGTACAATAAGAGAGAAAAACGCAAGTTCGTTCAAACCATATCTTTCATTCAGTCACACTGCGAATTTATATTCATATGATTGAGATACAGTATTAAACCACCCAAAAAAACTATTTTGGGCGGCGGCAGAGGCGGCGTGCCGCGCCGTCGTTGTCGTCCTCTGGGACACTGTTATTGAAGTCTTCAAGGCAGCACAGAATGTTCTTCACTTGTAAATCAAACATCATGTCGTCGCGCGATCGACGGGCGGGGCGTGGGAGGACGGCAACTGGTGCCGCTGAGAGGTAGCGGTCGACGGCGGCGTCCCATGCCACTGAGGGGGGCGCGCGCATGGGCACGGGCGCGGCGGGTGTAGCCAAACGCATGGGTATCGGCGCCACGGTGGGTGGAGGGGCGCGCACGGGCACGGGCGCTGGCGCTGGCATGTACACGAGCTCGCACGTGTCCGCGGAGACCTCGCTGACGCCCGCGGCTTCCAGCTCTGCGATAGTTCTAGGTGACCATCCAGTTAATGCTACGGGGATGGTCGCTGGCGCGGGCGCAGCGATGGGAGTTGGGACGGGAGCGGGGGCAGCAACCGCCGCGGCCAGCTCATTCACGGCCATGTCCATGAGGCCCCATTCCTCCTTATTTTCTATCTCCTCGACTCGGAGTCGACTTCACCAAACTTGAAGACTAGTGGCAGATGATCATTCTGCACCATGGCGTTGGTGGAGGTCTACGGGAGGGAGGGGAATGGGAGGCGAACAGTAAGGCCGCCCGTATTAAACAGCGGCTCGGGCGCCATTAATGGAGAGGAAAGCGGGCGGCCATGGAAGTCAAAGGGCTCGCTTCCCAGTGAGCCTGCGCAGTGTACAGCTCGCATGCTTCCCGGTGAGCCTGCGTATTGGAGGACAGCTTGCACGCCTCTCGGTCAGCCTGCGCACCGGACTGCGCTCGCATGCCTCCCGTTCAGTCAAGCAACTGTCTGCACGGCACCTCCTATAGCCAATAAAACCAAGACACATGGCGTCACATGAATGGTTAACAGAACGCACACGATTTGAATTATACAAATGTTTGAGATATTAAAGTGGCAGCTATTTTTCAAAATGCCTTTGTTGGCTGTTATTCGAGTGCGTCTTCTCTCAAAATGGACACGAAAAATACCACAGCATGTCGGGTGCCATTCCATGATAGCATGCCAAGTTTCATGAATTTCAGACGAGTTTTGGATTTACTAGAATTTAAAAACAAAGTATCTCAACATTTTGCCGGCAATCAACAGTGCCCTGGTGTTTGAAATTCATTTCCATTTCTTGCATGGGACCTAAGCATGCACCCAAGGACACAGATTTGATTTTTCAACCAATTTATATGCACTGGAGCATGTGCATGTAGTTCAAATTTGAGTTATGCACATAAAATGCCTAGAAAACCCAGTTAATGTATAAAAATGTCCAAACAAACCCCGAAAAATTCCAAAATTTAACACAACACTCCTGTTGTTCTATGTTGACACTAGAAAATTCTTGAAAGCAATAAGAGGCAACGAATATCATTTCGTCCCCAAAGGTGGCACGTTCCCTACTGAAACCATCAGGCTTGTTGTGAGAAGCTCTGGTTTGTGAGAAGCTTATGCCCAAACCTGCCCCAAATGGGACAAAAAATTTACCACGACATCTTGATGCCGCTCCATGATAGCATGCCAAGTTTCATGAATTTCAGACGAGTTTTGGATTTACTAGAATTTAAAAACCAGATATCTCAATGTTTGCAGCCGAGTGACGGTGGCAGGGTGTTTGACATTCATTCCCATTTCTTGCATGGGACCTAATCATGCAACCAAGGACACAGATTTGAATTTTCAACCAATTTATATGCATTAGAGCATGTGCCTGTAGTTCAAATTTGAATTAACACATAAATGCATTGAAAACTTAGTTAATGTATAAAAATGTCCAAACGAGCCCCGAAAAAGTCCAAAATTTAACACAACACTCCTGTTGTTCTATGTTGACACTAGAGAAAAAAATTTAAATCAAGAAGAGGCAACGGACATCGTTTCGTCCAGAAAGGTGAAACGTTCCCTACCGAAACCATCAGGCTTGTTGTGAGAAGCTTATACCCAAACCTACCCCAAATGGGACAAAAATTTTACCACGGCATATTGATGCCGCTCCATGATAGCATGCCAAGTTTCATGAATTTCAGACGAGTTTTGGATTTACTTGAATTTAAAAACCAGGTATCTCAATGTTTGCGGCCGAGTGACGGTGGCAGGGTGTTTGACATTCATTCCCATTTCTTGCATGGGACCTAAGCATGCAACCAAGGACACAGATTTGAATTTTCAACCAATTTATATGCATTAGAGCATGTGCCTGTAGTTCAAATTTGAATTATGCACATAAATGCATAGAAAACTGAATTAATGTATAAAAATGTCCAAACGAGCCCCGAAAAATTCCTAAAATTAAACACAACACTCATGTTGTTCTATGTTGACACTAGAAAAAAAATTGAAATCAAGAAGAGGCAACGGATATCGTTTCGTCCAGAAAGGTGAAACGTTTCCTACCGTAACCATGAGGCTTGTTGTGAGAAGCTCCGGTTTGTGAGAAGCTTATATACCCCAACCTGCCCCAAATGGGACAATATTTTTACCACTGCAAGTTGATGTCGTTCCATGCTAGCATGTCAAGTTTCATAAATTTTAGACGCGTTTTCGATCTACTAGAATTTAAAAACCATGTATCTCAATGTTAGCGGCCGAGCGACGCTGGCAAGGTGTTTGACATTCATTCTCATTTCTTGCATGGGACTTAAGCATGTAACCAAGGACACACATTCCAATTCTGAACCAATTTATATGCACTAGAGCATGTGCATGTAGTTCAAATTTGAATTATGCACATGAATGCATAGAAAACTCAGTTAATGTATAAAAATGTCCAAGCGAACCCCGAAAAATCCCAAAAATTGACACAACACTCGTGTTGTTCTATGTTGACATGAGAATTTTTTTGAAAGTAATTAGAGGCAACAGATATCGTTTCATCCCCCAAGGTGACACGTTCCCCACCGAAACCATCAGGCTTGTTGTGAGAGAAGCTCTGGTTTGCGAGAAGCTTATACCCAAACCTGCCCCAAATGGGACAATATTTTTACCACGGCATGTCGATGTTGTTCCATGATATCATGTCAAGTTTCATGAATTTCAGACCAGTTTTCGATTTACTAGAATTTTAAAACCATGTATCTCAATGTTAGCGGCCGAGCGATAGTGTCAAGGTGTTTGACATTCATTCTCATTTCTTGCATGAGACCTAAGCTTGCAACCAAGGACAAACATTTGATTTTGCAACCCATTTTTATGGACTGGAGCATGTGCATGTAGTTCAATTTTGAATTATGCACATAAATGCCTAGAAAACTCAGTTAACGTATAAAAATGTCCAAACGATGCCCGAAAAAATCCAAAATTTAACACGACACTCCTGTTGTTCTATGTTGACACCAGGAAAAAAATTGAAAGGAAGAAGAGGCGACAAATATCGTTTTGTCCACAAAGGTGACACGTTTCCCTAACGGAACCATGAGGCTTCTTCTGAGAAGCTCTGGTTTGTTAGAAGCTTATAGCATAACCTGCCCCAAATGGGACAATATTTTTTACCCCAACATGTTGATGCCATTCCATGATAGCATGCCAAGGTTCATGAATTTCAGACGGGTTTTGGATTTACTAGAATTACAAAAGCAAGTACCTCAATGTTTGCCGGAGAGCCACGGTGCCGTGGTGTTCTAAATTCATCCCTATTTCTTGCATGGGACATAAGCATAAACCCATGGACACATATATGATTTTACAACCCATGTTGGTGCACCGGAGCATGTGCTTGTAGTTTAATTTTGAATTGTGCACCTGAAATGGCTAGAAAACCAATTTAATGTATAAAATGTCCAAACGAACCCTGGATAATTCCAGTTCTTTTATGACACACATATAGTTGCATGTTCACTGCAGATAAAAGTTCTAGCAATTCAAACACTGTCCATTGCCGCTGTGACCCCATTATGTAATTCAAATCAAGATGAAAAATCAAGTAGATCCCACACAGTTTATTATCACCAACCGTGTGAGATGCAGTACAAAATATCCTGGAGCACAGTCGGTGTATAGTACGCCTATGGCTTATGCGAGAAGGTGCGTCGACTACAGTCCACAGCCGGCGTGTCAAGCACACTAGCTCGCTCCCCAAATATCATTTCACTATTCAATCATCGCCGGTGAAAGATGGGGACGTGGACCCGCGTCGTGAGGGCAACTTCGGCGGCCCACTCCGGCGAGAGCGCGACCATAGCCGCCATGCACGTGCTAACAAGGTGCATGAGCACGGACGCAATCTGCGACCGGGCGGCCAAGGTAGCCCAAACGGCCGTTGTTGCTTCTCAGGTGGCGGCAGCAACATCTGCCTCGGGGATAGCAACTGGCGAGAGCGGCACATTAGCTGTCCATTCCGCAGCGGCGGCCTTAGCCCTGATGGAGGCCGCCCACGACCATGTCGAGGCCACCCATGCCCAGCTCGTGGCGGTCACCACACAAATTGAACGAAGCTTCTCCAACAACGGTCGGCAACCCACGGCTGAAGAGTTGGCAATCGCCGAGAGCGTTCGAGCAGCCGTCCGTTCCTCCGCCGCATACCTTGCCACGACAGAGCCCGTCCATGCCCAGATCACGACCGCCCATGCCCAGCTCGTGACGCCCTTTTCCAAAGAGATGGCGGACGCGGATGGCGAGATGCTTGCCGAGTATGGTGCGATGGATGCCATGGAGCCCCTTCCCTAGGAGACCATCGGGCGCGAGCTGGACATGGAGGAAGCGGCGGAGATCGATGAGCACCATCCGTAGTAGTACTCTTTGTTTTATTTAATTAAGAGCGCCGGTCTTTAATTTGTTAGAGTAATGTTTAGGTCAGCTAGCTCTGTTTAATTGCTGAACTTGGTCGACTAAGAAGTGTGGGTGTGCTGTAGTCTTCTTTGTGTACCCAAATTATGCAATGACGTGGATGGCCACGGTAACCAGGGAAATTCGAACCAAAATTTTTGACGTTCAAACTCATCACACACGGGTTAAGCTATCTGAATTGTTTGTGATGTTCACACATCGTACACAGTTCTGAATAAGGGACCGCGTCTGATGACACTTTGCGCGCTGCTACTTCTTGAGCTTGCGTTGGTTTTTCCCTTGAAGAGGAAAGGGTGATGCAGCAAAGTAGAGTAAGTATTTCCCTCAGCTTTTGAGAACCAAGGTATCAATCCAGTAGGAGACAACGCTCAAGTCACCGAATACCTGCACAAACAAACACCAACCTTGCACCCAACGCGATAAAGGGGTTGTCAATCCCTTAACGGTTATTTGCAACGTGAGATCTGATAGAGATGATAAACGATAAAGTAATATTTTTGGTATTTTTGGTTTATGGAACGAAAAGTGAAGATTGCAAAGTAAAAGAAATAGGAAATGGAAATTGTAGATCGGAAACTTATATGATGGAAAATAGACCCGGGGGCCATAGCTTTCACTGGAGGCTTCTCTGAAGATAGAAATTATTATGGTGGGTAAACAAATTACTGCCGAGCATTTGATAGAAAAGCGCAAAGTTATGACGATATCTAAGGCAATGATCATGAATATAGGCATCACGTCCGTGTCAAGTAGACCGAAACGATTCTGCATCTACTACTATTACTCCACACATCGACCGACTCCTGCCTGCATCTAGAGTATTAAGTTCATAAGAACAGAGTAACGCATTAAGTAAGATGACATGATGTAGCGGGATAAACTCAAGCAATATGATGAAAACCCCATCTTTTTATCCTCGATGGCAACAATACAATACGTGCCTTGCTGCCCCTACTGTCACTGGGAAAGGACACCGCAAGATTGAACCCAAAGCTAAACTCTTCTCCCATTGCAAGAAAAACCAATCTAGTTGGCCAAACCAAATCGATAGTTCGAACAGACTTGCAAAGATATCAAATCATGCATATAAGAATTCAGAGAAGATTTCAAATAATATTCATAGATAAGCTGATCATAAATCCACAATTCTTCAGATCTCGGCAAACACACTGCAAAAGAGTATTACATCGAATAGATCTCCAAGAACATCGAGGAGAACTTTGTATTGAGAATCAAAGAGAGAGAAGAAGCCATCTAGCTACTAGCTATGGACTCGTAGGTCTGAAGTAAACTACTCACGCTTCATCGGAGAGGCAATGGTGTCGATGTAGAAGCCCTCCGTGATCGATTCCCCCTCTGGCAGGAAGCCGAAAAAGGCCCCAAGATGGGATCTCACGGGCACAGAAGGTTGCGGCGGTGGAAAAGTGGTTTTGTTGCTCCCCTGGATGTCTTTAGGGTATAAGAGTATATATAGGCGAAAGATCTAGGTCAGAGGGGCTACGAGGGGCCCACAAGGTCGGGGGGCGCGCCCTACCCCCCTGGGCGCGCCCTCCACCCTTGTGGCCGCCTCGCGGCTCTTCTGACTTGCATTCCAAGTCTCCTGGGTGTCTTCTGGTCCAAGAAAAATCATTGCGAAAGTTTTATTCCGTTTGGACTCCGTTTGGTATTCCTTTTCTGCAAAACTCTAAAACAAGGAAAAAACAGAAACTGGCACTGGCACTGGCACAGGGCTCTAGGTTAATAGGTTAGTCCCAAAAATCATATAAAAAATCATATTAATGCATATAAAACATCCAAAACAGATAATATAATAGCATGGAACAATAAAAAATTATAGATACGTTGGAGACGTATCACGCGCCAGTTATTTCGCTGAACCGATTCAAAATTTTCGGCTTCCGCGGAAATATCTACCTCCCCGCCTCCTCCCCCTTAACAAAAGCCACATTTCTCCTATTTTCGCCTTCCTTTCCAAGTTGAAACCTTCACCCCTTGCTTGCAGCGCCGCCTCCTCACCGGCGACCCTCCTTCACGCTGCTCGGCCTCGTCTATCCAGGCAGGTAATCCACACCCGACCCCCATCCTCCTCCTCCTTCCACATCCCGCATGCCCCGACCGCCGGCGCGACACCTTCCGCCCAAATCACCAACCCCTCCACCAAATAAGCGCCACCCTAAGCCATAGTGCACGCAGTATAGCCAGGAGCTCAAGGAGCATTTGGCAGCGGAGAAGCAAATCGCGGCCGCACACGCGGATAAGGTCGCGATGGCTGCCATTCGTGCCGACCCCCAGATCTTGGAGGAGCACCTTGCCATTTGCTACCTACGCCGGTTAAGCATGCTCGGTTTACCCATTGCGTGTGCTGCTCCTGCCTTTCCTTAACAAATTCTAGTGAATTGTGCTATCTAATTTTACCATGCAATCTATTGCTCTAGTGTATATGTTCTATATGTCATGCAGTGTGGTGCTCACTTATTAACTGTTTGGTTAATTAGTTGTCATCTTCAATTAACTGTTTGATTCAATTCTGCAAATGTGATGTTCAATTCTTCAGGCTGCAATTTTGTATTGTCTTCCATGTGAGAAATAAATCGAATTTATCTTTACAAAATACATGAGAAACAAATATAATTGCTATATTTCCAAGTTGTCAAGCATGCTTGGTTTGGTTATACATTGTGCAAAGTGGTGCTCTGTTAATGTTTGGTTCATTTGTGTTGGTGTTTAGTTAACAGTTTGGTTCAATTCTGCAATGCGATGTTCAATAGTTGTGGGTGCATTCTGTTATTGTATACCATGTGAGAAGTAAATCAAATTTGGCTGTACTAAATACATGAGAAACAAATACAATTGCTATATTTCCAAGTGTTTAAGCATGCTTGGTTTGGTTAACTGTCTGATCTTCTATTAGGAGTATGTTATATTGTGCAATGTGGTGCTCAGTTAACGTTTGGTTCATTTGTTGTGGTGTTTAGTTAACTGTTTGGTTCAATTCTGCAATGTGATGTTCAATTGTTGTGGGTGCATTCTGTTATTGTATACCATGTGAGGAATAAATTGAATTTGGCTGTACTAAATACATGAGAAACAAATACAATTGCTATATTTCCAAGTTGTTAAGCATGCTTGGTTTGGTTAACTGTCTGATCTTCTATTAGGAGTACGTTATATTGTGCAATGTGGTGCTCAGTTAATGTTCGGTTCATTTGTTGTGGTGTTTGGTTAACTGCTTGGTTCAATTCTGCAATGCGATGTCCAATTGTCGTGGGTAGAATTTTGTATTGTTGTGCATGTGAGGAATAAATCAAATTTGGTTGCACTTAATACATGAGAAACATATACAAGTGCTATATTTCCTAGTTCTTAATCATGCTTGGTTTGGATAAATGGGTTTTCCATGTGGCTTAAATTAATCTGATGAATTTGCAATGTGCTTATTTTTCATCAACATATTTTACTGATAGCATGCAAACCCTTACTTAACCTGATGACTAACTACCTTATATGTGTTGTAGGGAAACAGTGGGAAGCACTGAGGTTTACAATCGAGGTTAGCACGTGCATGGTCCGTTGTCTAATAGCACATTATTGTGCAATTGCAGGAGCCATTCTAATATTTAGGTTTTTAACAATTTGGTCTTGCACATGTAGGTCCTGCTGTCAGATGTTTTGGCCCACTGTTCGACCCTTTTTGCATATGGGGAAATGAGTTGTCCATGAATATCAATCAAGTCAAGAAACTCAGAAAGATTGTTAGGATAGAGAAATTAGCGACAAAAAACAACAAGATCTTTGTCTGCACAATGAAGAAGACATCAGTTCACTACAAGTTGGTACTAACTATTATACCTTGCCTTTTTTTATTCCTTTGCACCATTTCCAATATAGAGAAGATATTTATGCACATCCTTGTTTTCAGGCCTTTCCAAAGCAGTTCACTGATGATTACCTCTCAAACCACCTCTATGGTCAGGAGGCGAGGAAGGTTTTCAAACAACACCCACGGTTCAATATGGAAGTGTTTCTGAAGAGGACGAAGGATGGAAGGTCAATCATCCATAGGCACTGGCCTAAAGTTGCAAAGACCTTCAACATGAATGAAGGCTCAATATTCGCCTTCCGCTTCAGCAGTTTTCCAGATGAGATGCATCTGTCTATGTACCATCTATGATGCTAATTTCGAAAGGTTCTAGATGTTGCATGTGAAACTTGGTGCTAGTGCAGTTGTGTAATGGGGTAGCTGAGTGCTGAAGCTATATCATGTTGTACTCTGATGTATTTCAATTATGAAATCCTGCTTCCTTAATATGGAAATGAAATATATTATGTGCTTAATATGAATGTCAATTAGATTAATAAATGGATTATTAATAATAGGGCAATTAGCCTGTTAATTGGTTTTTTTTG
This sequence comes from Thinopyrum elongatum, assembly GCA_011799875.1. Lineage (NCBI taxonomy): Eukaryota > Viridiplantae > Streptophyta > Magnoliopsida > Poales > Poaceae > Thinopyrum > Thinopyrum elongatum. Next base: position 433,283,095 of record CM022301.1, read on the forward strand.
TTGCAAACGGTTATTGAGAAAACACCGTGGGCGATGACCTCAGACAACGCACACAGTTTCTAGGAATAAACCGTGTTGGATCAATGAACAATCACACACGACATTCTCTTGAAAACTGTTTTCGTTAGGCCACCTTGCGCAAACGTTTACCACATAAAAACTTTGTGTGATGGACAGCCTTTGCCACACAGTTTCTTCTACGCACCCTGTGTGATGCATTCAATAACGCAAACGATAAAATTGTTAATATTGTGTGCAATGGCAACGCTATCACAAACGATTTAACGGGGAAAATTGTGTGTGATGTACCTGCGAACGGAAACGTTTTCCTTGGAGCGACTGTGTGGGATGTATATACGAACGGAAACGTTTAGCGGGGATAGACTGTGTGGGATGTACTTACGACCGGAAATGATTTCGCCTGTATAATTGTATTTTTTAGCACTACTGTACGTATAACCGTATTTGAGCGCTCGCCGGTTGGACACGACCTCATTTTGCCGAGCGTGTGTACCAGGAGGGCATATCCCCGATGGTTTCTGGGTCGTGTGGGAAGGACCCCCCTATCGCCCACAGTCACTTGGCGACGGTTCCAAATGCCGTCATGGAAAGGGGTTAAAAACCATTTGTATAGCACCTCGCTGTACCAGTGAATGGAACAACTTTGATGTGGCACCGTGCTTTCGAACCAGAAATCCCCACACGGAGCAAGGGTTATATTAGTTGACGATGCATATGTATGTCACACCACACTTCGAGCAGATGACGGGGATTCATGCATGCATGCGTGCATAGTATGTGCTCAAACTTAATTAGGTCTGAATCTCACCATGACCTATACTACGATAACACGAACCAAAGGAAGAATCCGCCATGGTAACCTATCTTGTTGTCGGTCAAAGTGATCATGGATGTCCACACGGGCCCACGAATATATAGGCTTGTCGCCGATAACCACGCGAGGGAGTGTACCGTTCGAAGACAACCACTACATGCATATGTATGGAGGTGATGCGTGCATGCATGTTTTAATACTATTCACAACATTGATGTGGCGCGTGCGTCAAAAATCGTACAGTCCCCACACAGAGCGAGATCGGTTCATGACATGTTGTGGTACTAGCCACTTCGACTCGATGGGAGGGATTCATGCGTACACATGCATGTGTGTGCTCAAACTGTATCATGTCATCCCAGAGCATGACCTATATATATACCGTATTACAAAAAAAATTCCTCTCCTAAGTCAAATTAACCTCTCTCGTTGTCAGGCAAAGTAGTGATGGACCAAGCGGGCCCACAGATGGAAAGCATCGATATCGCTGATAACCGCGTGAGTGGGTGCGAGAGGACAACCACCATCGTTTTGCATGTGGGCCAAACATATGTTGAATACCCAAAATGCACAACTTTGATGTGGCACATGCCTCGAAAATCGTAAAGTTCCCACACGGAGCGAGGTTCATGAAGCGTACTACATTTGATGGTCCCCTTCCCCCTCTTCGATGCATACTATATGATCCTACTGTAATACAACCCAAAAAGAATCCTCCTTGATGGTGAAATTAATTAACCTCTCCTGATGTAGGTCAAAGTGATGCATGCATCGACGATGACCTCGCTGGCCCACAGATGGAAGCATCACACGTGAGTGTCCTAGGATAACCACCGCCTACATGCATGTGGCCCTAAGAGGTGCTGTGTGATGTTTGAATAGGCAATTCACAACTTTGATGTGGCACGTGCCTCGAAAACCGAAAAGTCCCGACACTGAGTGAGGTGTACTTGTTCACGGACGCGTACATATAGTATATATGCTAGTCCCCTCCCACCTCTTCGACGCATACTATATACTCCCACCATAACACAAAAAAAAATCTGCCTTGTTGGTCAAATTAACCTCTCTGCCGGCTGTCGGTCAAAGTGATGGACGACGACCTCGCGGGCCCGCAGAAAGCGTCACACGTGAGTAATTGTCGTGTAGGACAACCACCGACTGCATGTGGCCAAAACATGTATGTATGAAAGGGTTGTGTAATGTTGTAAATAACGAATTCACTACTCTGTTGTGGCACCTGCCTCACAAAATGGCCACACGATGGCTCACGACTTGTAGTGTACTGCCAGCCACCCCCCACCCCCCACACGCGCACACACACACACACACACACACACACACACACACACACACACACACACACCGCGCATCCACCGCATCTACGATGCATGTTAAATTTTTCCCGCGGTGAATATATGTTACCAAAGGAGGGACGTTTTAATTTAAAAAAAACATGGATCATTAAGACATTTTAGTACATTGATTGATTCTCTAGGGGTATAATGTCCAGAATTCAAATTTGAGCTACATGCACACGTGACAGTGCACCTAAATGGATTGGAAAAACACATGTGTCTCACTGGGTGCATGTTTACTCCCCATGCAAGAAATTTCAAACATTGAGAATCTTGATTTTTAAATTCTAGTACATCCAAAACTTATTTGAAATTCATGAAACTTATCGTGTTGTCATATGGACACCAATACAAAGTGGCATTGTACTTTTTTTTTGTCAAATTTGAGACCAGTTTTGATGTAATCTTTATCTTCTTACAAACGGGAGATTATTAATAATTGGGAACCAATATCGCAAACGGATTATTTATTCGAACCGTGGGCATTAGACAAACAATGGATACGTGCCATGCTTCGGTTAAGCAATAAAGCGGTAGCATTAATCATCAAAATAGAAAAACAATATACGTGCCGCCACGCGACCCCTGTGCGGTGCGAGCAGGCGCGAGTTGACGGGACGCATGCAACCAGTCCGTCGTGCAGGCAGACCGGGAGGCGTGCGTGCAGGTGTGTGAATTGACGGGAGGCATGCTCGCTGTGTAGTGTCATCGGGAGGCGTGTGAGTAGCTGTGTGAAATGACGGTAGGCATGCCAGCAGTCCGGTGCGCAAGCTCATCGGGAGGTGAGCCATTGGTTTGACCGCCGCCCGCCTCTCTCCCACTACTCCATACTAATCGCATGCCCGAGCGGCCACACCCCCCATCTTCGCCGCACACACAATCCTCTCTCTCCGCCTGCATCCTCGACGCCGCTCTCAGTCCTCACCACCGTCTGTGTATGAGGATGCCGCCGAAGCGCTCCATCGGAAGGAGTGCCAATGCCGGCGTTGCGGAAGCACCGGAGCATGGCGTGAAGATGGAGAGAGAGGTTGCCGTCGCCGCCGCCGAGGTCTCGCTACACCCTGACGTCGTCGATGGTGTCGTGCTTCCACAGCTGGAGCCGGAGGTCCACACCGACTCCGGCGAAGACCCCGGTGACGACTCTGCCGACGAATCCAGCGACCACTCCGGCGATGACTCCGGCAAGGACGGACAACTGGTTAGTCATCTATACCCATTTATGTGTCAAATACATCCTAGGGTTTCTCTGGTTACTCATGCCTCCCCCTTTTTGAAATAGAAATCCTATGGTTATGTTCTCTCAATCCATGAAATCTGAGTAAGGTTCGTTAGATCCGTGTATTCTATTGATTGTTTGAATGGTCGAAATGATAAGTGATTAGTTGTATCATCTGTACAAATGATTTTTGCTAATAATCTGACTAGGGTTAGTGTTTTGTGCTAGTAATTCCTAGCTAGGGCTTGACAATTGATTTTTGAATGACCAAAATATATGTTTGTGCCATTTTTTTTCAAGATTGGTCTGTAGATAGACGATTGTGCTTAAAAATCGAACCATAATCTTTGGATATGTCTAAAAAATAGCCATAAATTCCATAAATTCCTAATCCTACTTTACGGCATGTAAACATTGATTTGATGCCAAATTTTGGCAACTGCCAAATGTTCGCTGGAGATTAGTTTGTAAACATTAATTTGACGCTACATTTTTTTACTATATGTATAGGTGATGTCTGACGATGTCGACATCGAGGATGAAGATGGTCAGAGGAGGTACAAGAGGCAAATCCTCAGGGAGCTTTATGTGGGAATGCATAACAGGCGTATTAGGACCTAGGACGGTGGCTATCGATGCCCATTTTGCAACCAACAGCTTCATGACGCGTATCTGTCGGATTCAGGGCTCCGCAGACCCAAGAAGGTTCGAACTCTGGGGCGTGTGCGAAGAACTCAACCAATCCAGCCTACCGGCTCGTCGCCCCATAGCCTAGCCTAGCCGGACTCGCGTGAGCAAAGAAGAAGATGAACACAACAGTTTACCCAGGTTCGGGACACCTTGCGGTGTAAAACCCTACTCCTGCGTTGTGGTGGATTGGCCTCACGAGGGGTTGAGGATGAATAACCTCACGAGGGCTCGGGAGTGAGAATGAGTCAACCCCTTCTATGGTGGTGGCTAACCTATCTTTATAGTGGCCTCGGTCCTGTTCCCCCAAAACGTAGGCGGGAAGGGATACCACAATGGCCAACTTGAAAGAGGACAGGTAGTACATCTTATCCTGATGAAAGGTTGTCTTCGCCTGCAAAGCTTCTAGTCGTGGCGCAGCGGTGGGCTCGGCGATGACATCCGCCCTGCCGTGCTGGTGGTCTTGGTCTTGTAGCACCGGAATAGAAACATTTGGTAGATTCCTCGGGAACCCACGCATGTCCTTGCTTCCTTAGCACCAAAGAGGAAACTGCCTTCTCTGCGTCCGCTGGCGCCCGCCTGGCCTTGGTCATCATGGCTTGCATCATCGGAGCCTCATGAGGCTGGTACCTGCATATAAATCTCTGCTCCTCCGGAGGCAGCCTAGGGAGGCCGCCCCCTCTGAAGGTCTTGGTGTTGTCCGTCTCGCGAGGCCAGGGGCCCCGTGAGGGTCTTGTCTTGGCGATCTTGGAGGTGGGCCGTACCAGGCCCTCGAAGGAGCCACGCCGTGGGTTGCAGGCAGGAAAGTCTGGGTACCCTGGTTCCCAGAACACCGACAGTAGCCCCCGGGCCCAAGGCGCGCTCGAGCTTGGCATCGAGGCGAAGCCAAAGGGCAAGGGTGAAGCGCCGCGGGCCCCAATTGCCTGCGGGCCAAGTCGACGCAAGGCGCTTGACGGGACGTGGGCGTCTCCGCTTCCCCACGTCGCCTCGGCAACTGCCTGACTTGACAACTGCTTGGCGCATGCAGCGGGGCCATCATTGCTTGTGATGTGAGAGGCCGCTGGTCAGCCTTCCTTGCTGCTCGCCCCTTCTTCATCTTCATCGTCTGGCTGCTTGCCCCTTCTTCGTCTCCGCCGTCCCGCCATCTTTGCCGAAGCATCCATGGCGCCAGTGAGGAGGTTTTCCGCCAAGGAGAATGGCAAGGCCCCATGGGTGGAACCGAAGCTGCTTCCGCCGAAGAAAAGATGTGGCCGCCCCCGCAAGGCCGCCGCAGCGCCCACAGCTGCCCAACCCTGGTGCGAGCATGCCCCAGTGGGTTTCCCCGTCAGCGCGAATGTTCGCGCACAGGGCCCCACTCATGGGAGCAGCCATGGAAGTCGCGTGGGATGAAGCCGGGAAGGAGAACGAGCGACGGTCGCGCGACCACCCTACCTGCAGGCCCATGCCGGCGGCACAGCCCGTGAGTTCGTGTTGTGGGCGGTGATGCCGCCGCGCACATGGATCCGGTTGCCACGGTCCCTGGCGGGGGAGATACCGTTGAGGGGGCCCATCGAGTTGTGGCTGCAGCATGACAGCTGCTGCAGCCAAGCCTCGCAGGCGGAGGTTGAGGTCGTGTCCTCCGGCGACGTCTTCATGACCCGGGGATGGTGAGTAATCGCGCGTGCCTGCAACTTGGAGAGGGGGCACGCGCTCCACTTCGAGTATGATGGGGCGTCGACGCTCTTCTTCAAGGTCTTTGGAGAGGATGGCAAATGTCTGGAGTGCTACCCCTGGGGAGGCGACCGGGGCGGCGAGCCCCCTGCTGGCCGGTGAAGCAGCGAGGCCCCTGGCGGTGAACTTGCCCTTGGCCTTGTCCGCGACACCTCCAGTAGCGGTGGTACCTCCCCCGGAGAGAGTTCTAGCGACGACGACTACACCGAGCTGGCACGCTGGGCCTAGGAGGAGGATGTGACGCCAGAGCCTGCACCTCCTGAGAAGCGGCCCTCATCGGTCTTTTCTCTTGCTTCACTCCCTGTATCAGAACCATGAAGGGCCCTGAGGGGGCGTGTAAGAACCACGGCGCTTGCGCCTTTATTTTAACATTTTCGGCTCATGCTTTCGGTTATACTCGTGTTCCTCGTTTGGGCATTGGTTCCCTTTTTGATCTCACGATAGTGTGTTGCTCTGCGTCGGCGGGACCCAGTCCCTAGGTGGGCTTCAGCCATCGCTGGTATGCCAGGTCGCGATGCCGTGTGCAAGGCCAGGAGGTGAGCAACCCGAGGTCCGGTAAGAGCCCCTGAGGCGCGATGCTCAGGAGGTCCCCCTTGGCACTCAAGCGACTATCGAAATATTAAAAAAAGAGGGGTCCCTTGCCCGAGCGAGGCCATGAAAGGATGAAACGTTAGCGACAGAGCTCATGCTGGTGTGTGCAGGATAACTTAGCTTGGCGAGGTTGCGTTCCATGGTGATTCCTTCGCCGTGGAGGCGAGCTTCCCTGAAGCTCCCGACCTTGTGCATGTCCCCTGCTTTGCAATGGATTAGAATAAGCCCCCGCTAGAGGCACGTGAGGGGACTGATGCCTGTCATATTCCAGGAAGCGTTCGAGCGAACGCTAGCGCCAATGGGTCATGCCCTTTTCCTTGTGTTCCCCCGTGAGACTAGCGATTCCCCTCCCTTTGCTCATCATAATGCTCTACGTCTTCAGGACCTGGCCCTTGAGCGAAGCTCAGCCGCCGCTGGTATGCCAGGTCGCGATGCCATGGTCAAGGCCAGGGGCTGAGGGCTTGAGATTCAGTAGGAGCTCCTGAGGCGCGATGCTCAGGGCCCCCCTTTTAACGTGGAAGCAATTTGCGCAAAAGAGGAATGGCTGGCCTCACGGAGGTGCTTGGTAAAGGCCATACCCATCGTCACACGGAATTTAGGGCAACTTTTACTTAGCCTTTGCAAAATGCCAAAGTTGGAGCATCCTAATCGCGATGTCTTGTCTCCTGAGGCCCCTGCGGGTTAGTTAGTCACGAAACACAAGGGGCAACGCGCGCTTGCTGGTCTGCTCATGGTCGTTCTGTGAGAAGACGAAGGCACTAAGGACCTGGTGAGGTGACGCACACGGGGCCGGCCCATGAGCCAGAGCTCAGTCTCTTAGATTTATCAGCGCTGCAGGGACGGACCCGAGCACAGGCGCTGTGCCGGTAGCCCCCTCGCACGGGACATTCAAGTGGAGAGATGCCAATGCGCGGGGTTCGCAGAGGTGACTCCGGAGGCAATGCATATCCAGACGCAAGGTTAACAACCAAAGTAGCTCGCGAAAACATAACCGATTCAGGGTACATGAATTGAGACAATATAACTGGGGGAAGCAGTCCCTGACAGATCGAGGACAATGCGGCCCGAGGGGCGCCCTCAACTGAGCAAACCAAAAAGTCACCTGGCACCGGTGTTGTAGAAGAGTCGAGGTAGCTGAAGATGCGCGCTGCAGAGATCGCTCCTCACGAGCCGATCGGCTCCTGAGGCCCGGGAGGCTCTGGAGGTCCGGGGGGCTTGCGAGGGTCCGGCACCTCCTCCGCCAAGACGGCCTGACGCCTGGCCTCATGGGCTGCCGAGGCACCCTGCATGAAGCGCTGGTACGAGGCAGCCATGTTTAGCAAGCCAAACGGCATGCAGACGTAGCTGCAGGGGTAGCCCCCACTCTGGCTGATGCGGGACGGCCAGAAGAGGTCCTATGAAGCGGCCCTATTAAGGCCCGGGATGTTGACGCTGACGCGCAGCCCGTCGCCCATGTCAGGGGGTGGGGCTGCACCTGGTGTTGCGGAGCGATGCTCGCCACGCTTGGCTCGCGCCTCCTGAAGCGTGCCTCCATGTGGTGCCCGAACACCTCCCTTGTCACACTGGTCAGGTCAGACGCCCTCCAGATGAGAGCCCCCGATCCTGTCCTGAGAGGGGTGCCAGGCGCGCCTCCCTATGCAAGAGGGAAGGGCGCCCCAGCAGAGGGCGCGGGGCCTGAGGTACGATCGCCAGGCGCCCCAGCCTCCTGACCACCCTTGGGAAGGAGCTGCTTCTTCTTCTTGGGGATGGCCTCAGGAGGCAGGATGGCGCCCTCGTCGGCAGAGTTCTCGACCACAGCGGCCTAGTAAGTGCGCTCGAGGGAGCACAATGCATCCTTTTCGTCGCAGGCGACCGTGATGATGCCGCCACTTCCTGGCATCTTGAGGACGTTGTAGCCATGGTGAGTTGCTGCCATGAACTTGGCGAGGGCCGGATACCCGAGGATGGCATTGTACGGGAGGACGATGTGGGCGATGTCGAAGTCGATGAGCTCAGTGTGGTAGTTGTTGTGGTTGCCAAAGGTGACGGGGAGGCGCACCTGCCCCAGGGGAACGGTGGAGCCATCGGTCACTCCTGAGAAAGGCTTGGTCGGAAGGAGCTGATCATAGGGCACTCGGAGCATCTCAAACGTCTCGACGGAGAGAACGTTGAGCCTCGTGCCACCATCGATGAGGGTCTTGGTGACGAGGACATTGCTGATGGTTGGCGTGCAGAGCATCGGGAGCGCACCAGCGGCGGCTGAGCACCTGAGCTGGTCCATGGAGTCAAAGGTGATGGCGTGCTTGGACCACCTGAGGGGACGCAACACCTCAAGCTTGGGGAGGGCCGCGTTCACCTCATGAGCGAACTGCTTGAAGATGCGAGGCGGGAGCCTGAGCACAACCCAGGATGCAGGCGATCACACGAGGCTCTTGGAAGCCCCCAGCCCCATCGTCTTACCGGTTGTCGTCGTTTCTCCTTGGTGGTGGCGGCAGCGGAGGGAGGCCGGCGTTGCCCTGAGGGCGGTCCTCACGAGGCTGATCGCACCAGGGGCCGTCACGAGGCTGGCCTTGCCAGCGGTCCTCGCGGAGTTGGGAGAGTGCCGTCGTAGCGTGGAGGCAGATCCGGCTTGAACTTGCCAGGCCAGATGACATGGCCCAGCTCTAGGGTGTGCCAGTGTTCTGGGAACCAGGGTAACCAGACTTGCCTGCCTGCGGCCCACGGCATGGCACCTTCGACGGCCTGGTACGGCCCACCTCCAAGACCACCAAGACAAGACCCTCACGAGGGGCCAAGCCTCGCGAGGCAGACGACGCTAAGACCTCCCGAGGGAGCGGCCCTCACCAGGCTGCCTCCTGAGGAGCGGAGATTCCTATGCAGGTGCCCAAACCTCATGAGGTTGCGGTGACGCAAGCCATGACGACCAAGGCCAGGCGGGAGCCAGCGGGCGCAGAGGAGACAGTTTCCTCTTTGGTGCTAAGGAGTCAAGCGCAGGCGTGGGTTCCCGAGGACTCAGGCAAAGGTTTCCATTCCTGTGCAACAAGACCAAGACCACCAGGATGGCAGGATGGATGTCATCACCGAGCCCACCGTGGCGTCACGCCAGAAGCTTTGCAGGCAAAGACCACCTTTCATCAGGATAAGATGTACTACTTGTCCCCTTTAAAATTGGCCACTGTGGAATCCCTTCCCGCCTACGATTTGGGGGAAGAGGACCGAGGCCGCTATAAGTATAAGCTAGCCACCACCATAGAGAGGGACCGAACCGAAGGACGACACACCCTCACCCCAGAGCAGACCTCGCGAGGTTGTTCTTCCCTTGTACTAGTTCATCCCCAGCCCCTCGTGAGGCAAATCCACCACAAAGCAGGAGTAGGGTCTTACACCGCAAGGTGGCCCGAACCTGGGTAAACGGCCGTGTCCATCTCCTTCCTTGATCCATCAAGCTAGGCTGTAGGGCGATGGGTTGGTTGGTTGGATAGGTTGAGTTCTTCGCACACGCCCCAGAGTTCGAACCTTCTTTGGGTCTGCGGAGCCCTGAATCTGACATTTGGCGCACCAAGTAGGGGCGTGTCGAAGCCTCTCTTCCACCGTTCGCTCCGCCGCCATTTCGTCGTTCCTATGGCTGACACTTGCCGTGTCCGTGCCGAGCGCCGGGCCGCTCGCATCGCCCAGACGGCTCCCGCGGGCAATGGCGCTCCTCGCCGCTCTGCCTCCTCGGTGGCTAATGCCACCACTGACCTTGTTGCTCACGAATAGCAGGATTCGTCGTTGCCACCGTCCGTGTGGCGCGATGGCTACACCGCAACTCCATCACCCACTCCAGCCACGGCGTCGTCTTCTCATGTTCGTCGTGGGCAGGCAAACACGCAGGCTGTGCTGCTCATGGCATGGGAGCTTCTGCGCTACCGCCCGGCCAACGACCTCTACGACGACTGGCTCGCCCGCATCGCCGAACTCATCAACACCACTAGCGAGGCCCCTGCACCATCTCGTTCGCTTCACTCTCTGCCGTCCCTGGCAGGCGACATGGCTCAACTCGTCAACTCCGCTGGCGAGGCCCCTGCACCGTCTCGTTCGCTTCACCCTCCGCCGTCCCTGGCGGGCGATGTGGCTCACGGCGCACCTCCTTCCCCTCCTCTGCACGGCATGGGCCCCGAGCAGAGGTGTGAAGCTCCCCAGCGTGACCCGCCGCGCAGAGCGCCGGCGCGCGATGAATAAAGCAGCCAGGTGGTGCAGAGGCCCCAAGGAGAAGCATGTGCACTCCCAGCACCGCCACGTCAAGACCGCGTACCACCAGAGGCAGCAGCGCGCGGGCGACAAGATCAAGCTCCCCCCATGCGACCGGTACCTGTGAGTGCGGCAGGCTGCTGTGCTTTCACCCCGGAGCTGCGCCGCGTCGTTTGGCCCGGCAAGTTCAAGCCGGATCTGCCTCCACGCTAGGATGGCACCCCCGACCCTGCTGAGTTCCTCCAGCTCTATGAGCTAAGTATAGAGGCAGTGAACGGCAATGACAAGGTCATGGCGAACTGGTTTCCCATGGCCCTCAAGGATGGCACGCGTTCTTGGCTCCTGAACCTCTCGGTGGGGTCGATCTCCTCCTGGGACGAGCTACGCGAGCGCTTCATCGCCAACTTCCAGGGCACTCGGTGGCGGTCGAGAACTCACATGGCGAGGGTGCCATCCTGCCTCTTGAGGCCATCACCAAGAAGAAGAAGCAGCTCCTCCCAAAGGGCCGTTAGGAGGCTGGGGCGCCCGACGGTCGGGCCTCAGGCCCCGAGCCCTCTGCTAGGGCATCTTTCCCACTCGCATAGGAAGGCGTGCCCGGTGCCCCTATCGGGACGAGCTCGGAGGCTCTAACCTAGAGGGTCTCTGACCTGACCAGCGTCACGAGGGAGGCGTTCAGGCACCAAGTGGGGGCGTGCTTCGACACGCGCCTCCGTGAGCAAGGCGCAGGGCACGGGGCGCTAGGCGCTCAGGAGTTCATCACCAAGGCAATCGAGGAGCCTCGGGAGGCGCGAGCCATGCGTGGCGAGCGTCGCCCTGCGCCATCCAGTGCAGCTGCCGCTCATGACATGGGTGGCGAACTGCGCGTCTGCGTCAACATCCCAGGCCTCAATAGGGCTGCTTCACAGGACCTCTTTTGGCCATCCCGCATCAGTCGGAGCGGGGCTACCCCTGCAGCTACGTCCACATGCCGTTCGGCGTGCTGAACGTGGCCGCCTCATACCAGCGCCTCATGCAGGGAGCCTTGGCGACTCACGAGGCTAGGCACCAGGCGGTCCTGAACGAGGAGTTGACGGACCCTCGCGAGCCCCCTGGACCTCCGGAGCCTCCCGGGGCTCAGGAGCCGGTCGGCTCATGAGGAGCGATCTCTACAGTATGCGTCTTCAGCTACTTCAACGCTTCTACAACGATGGTGCCAGGTGACTTTTTGGTTTGTTCAACTAAGGGCGCCACTCGGGCTGCATCATCCTCAGGCAGAACTGGCTTTGCCTTCATGAGTTTCGTAAGTATCTCAACTGCCTGTCCGGTGCTTTGTCACTATGATGTCGCTGCGCCCTCGCGAATCCGCCCGCAAACGCCTCATGATTAAGGACTGGCATGGCGTCTGTGCTCGGGTTCGTCCCTATAGCGTCAACAAAACCAAGCGACCGAGCTGTGTCCCGCGGGCCAGCTCCCGTGCGCGTCACCTCCCGTGGTCCTTGGTGCCTTGTTCTCGCATGAGCTAATCGCGTGTGGGCAACTGCGGGCGTTTGGCCCGGTTTGTACAACCGCAATTTGGCGCTTCGCCGCAGCGGGAGCCGTGCACCGGCTGTTTTTCCGTGGGATCGTTGCATGAGAAGACTTGGCACGGCGTCTGTGCTCGGTCCATCCCTGCAGCGTCGATTAAACCAATGGCTGAGCTTTGTCTGGCGGGCTGGCCCCGTTCAAGTCACCTCCTGGGGTGATTGGTGTCCGTCCTTCTCATGCACTAACCTCCGGAGGGGCATTCGGCGCAGGACCCCCCATCGCCCCGCAGGTTTCTTACGCGCGCCCCGTGCTGCAAAAATCAGGCGCAACCCGCCTTAAGGTAGGGCCTCGTGAGTCCCGCGCTCGCTCATGATTGCCCAGATACACCTCCTCCAGTTCTGCCATGCTAGCCACGCGTACGAACGGGGTTGTACACGCCCTAGAGTCTCCCCCAGTGGGAACTCCCACCCACATACCAGTGGAAGCCCCATGCTCGATGCTGGCGGACGACACGATCGAGGAGCGACTATGCCCACGCACCAGTGGAAGCCCCATCCTCCGCGCTGGCGATCGACACGGTCGAGGAGCGACTATGCCCACGATAAAGTGGAAGCACCATGCTCCGCGCTGGTGAATAAACAACTGAGGGCGCCCTCGCGACCGCACCAACCTCAAGATAGCCTCTCGGCTCTACGATCGGCAACACCCCACAGCTTCTCCCTCAGGAGGATCGCGCGAGGGGCTGGACACGGGGGCTGTGCTAAGGCCCCGCCTGGCACACGCTACCCTACCAGGTCCGGGTACATGGTCTTCTCGCATTCCCCCCAGGTGAAACCTGGTGGTCAAAGGTATGAGGGCTGCTCGCACGTCAAGGGGGACCTCCTGAGCATCGCGACTCAGGGGCCTCATTAGTCATGTAGCTCCTCGCCCCTTGGTGTCGTTCTGGTGATCCGGACGCCCCAACGGTGGTCGACGTATGCGCGGGGCTATGCCCTGCCAACGCAGAGCGCAAACTCGTGCACCCCGGCATCCACGTTTCGTTCACGAGGGCTACTCACACGTCAAGGGGGACCTCCTGAGCATCGCGACTCAGGGGCCTCACTAGTCACGTAGCCCCTCGCCCCTTGGTGTCGTCCTAGTGATCCGAACGCCCCAACGGCGGTCGAGGTATGCGCGGGGCTGGTCCCTGCCGACGCAGAGCACAAAAGCAAGCACGAAGGAAACTTGGCGCAATAGGAAACCACGGGGTCCTAATAATTATTACAAGCACAGATTGTTCCACAAGCTTAAACAGAAGTCTTACGCCTCCACGAGGCACGGTAAATGTTGTAGGGTAAAAGTAAGAAGGAACGCCACTGCCACCACCTGCCCCGCTCGCTGGAAGCCCCTCGTCGACAACGCTGCCACCGTCCTCACCGCTTTCGACTTCTGCTGTTGGAGCCTCAGAGATGGGAACCTCCAGAGGCAGGATCATGAGCAGCTTCGCCAACACCTCGCCACCGCGGAAGGATATCGTACTACGTGCCATGGGGCGCAACCCCTCCTAGGTACCCCCTCTGAGCCAGCCACTCTTTTCTCGCGCAAGTCGCTTGCACGTTAAAGGGGGGCCCTTGAGCATCGCGCCTTAGGGGCTCCTACCGGCCCTCGAGCCCTCACCCCCTGGCCTTGACCACGGCATCATGACCTGGCATACCAGTGGCAGCCGAGCCTCGCTCGAGAGCCAGGTCCCGAGGACGTAGAGCACACTGACGAGCGAGAGAGATGGAGTCGGTAGGAGCCCTACGGGGGGGGGTGCCATCAGGAGAAGGGCGCAACCTAACATTACACAAGAAGCTCGTCCTTGCGACAAGGAAGCCATCGCAGGCTCACCAAGATAAGTCGCTTAGCACACCCGGGCGCGAGCCCCATAATCGGCGTTTCATCTCTCATGATTTCGCTCGGGCAAGGGAACTCCCCTTTCAGTCCTTGGGGAGCCGCTTGCGCGCCAAATGGGACCTCCTGAGCATCGCGCCTCGGGGGCTCTTACCGGACCTCGGGCCACTCACCTCCTGGCCTTGACCATGGCATCGCGACCTGCCATACCAGTGACGGTCGAAGCTTGCCTGGGGACTGGGTCCTGTCGGCGTAGAGCACTAAGCTACCGCGAGAATAAAAAAGGGGAACCGTGCCCAAGCGAGAGATGCAAACACAACATAAGTTGGGGATGCTAACATTAAGGCAAAAGTGTCATGATCTTTACACACCCCTGCGGGGCCCTTCATGACTTTTGCGCGGGAATGAAACGAAAGGAAATGACCTTCTGAGGATCACGACCCAGGCGGTGTCGCCCATGACGCCTGGCCGGCGCCATTCCTCCCTCAAGCCCGAGCGTAGCGGCGCGGCGGCTCGTAGCTGTCGTCGTCCCTTAAGCTTGGTTCGAAGGAGGCGTCGCTGCTGCTGGAGAAATCGCGGACAAGGCCAAGGGCAAGTTCACCGCGAGGGGCCTCGCCGATTTGGCGGCCTGTGAGGGGGTCACCGTCTCGATCGCCTCCCCTGGGGCAGCACTCCAGACGTCGGTCGTCCTCTCCGAAGACCTTGAAGAAGAGCGTCAATGCCTCGTCAAGCGCCATGTGTCAGCCTGCCCCGCAGGCGATTGGGGCCGCGGCGCTTCCCCCTTGCCCTTTGGCTTCGCCTCGAAGCCATGTCCGAGCGCGCGTTGGGCCTGGGGGCTACTGTCGGTGTTCTGGGAACCAGGGTACCCAGACTTGCCTGCCTGCGGCCCACGGCGTGGCACCTTCGACGGCCTGGTATGGCCCACCTCCAAGACCACCAAGACAAGACCCTCGCGAGGCAGACGCCGCCAAGACCTCACGAGGGAGCGGCCTTCCCAGGCTGCCTCCTGAGGAGCGGAGATTCCTATGCAGGTGCCCAAACCTCATGAGGTTGCGGTGATGCAAGCCATGACGACCAAGGCCAGGCGGGTGCCAGCGGGCGCAGAGGAGACAGTTTCCTCTTTGGTGCTAAGGAGGCAAGCGCAGGCGTGGGTTCCCGAGGACTCAGGCAAAGGTTTCCATTCCTGTGCAACGAGACCAAGACCACCAGGACGGCAGGACGGATGTCATCAACGAGCCCACCGCAGCGCCACGCCAGAAGCTTTGCAGGCGAAGACCACCTTTCGTCAGGATAAGATGTAATACTTGTACCCTTTCAAATTGGCCACTATGGGATCCCTTCCCGCCTACGATTTGGGGGAAGAGGACCGAGGCCGCTATAAGTATAAGCTAGCCACCACCGTAGAGAGGGACCGAACCGAAGGACGACTCACCCTCACCCCAGAGCAGAGCTCGCGAGGTTGTTCTTCCCTTGTACTAGTTCATCCCCAGCCCCTCGTGAGGCAAATCCACCACAAAGCAGGAGTAGGGTCTTACACCGCAAGGTGGCCCGAACCTGGGTAAACGGCCGTGTCCATCTCCTTCCTTGATCCATCGAGCTTGGCTGTAGGGAAACGAGTTGGTTGGTTGCATAGGTTGAGTTCTTCGCACACATCCCAGAGTTCGAACCTTCTTTGGGTCTGCGGAGCCCTAAATCCCACATTTTGCGCGCCAGGTAGGGGCATGTCGAAGCCTCTCTTCCACCGTTCGCTCCGCGCTGTTACGTCGCTCCTATGGCCGATGCTCGCCATGTCCGTGCCGAGCGCCGGGCCGCTCGCGTCGCCCAGACGGCTCCCGCGGGCAACAGTGCTCCTCGCCGCTTTGCCTCCCCGGTGGCTAACGCCGCCACTAACCCTGCTACTCGCGAACAGCAGGATTCGTCACTGCCACCGTCCGTGCGGCGCGATGTCTGCACCGCAACTCAATCACCCACTCCAGCCGCGGCGTCGTCTTCTCATGTTCGTCATGGGCCGGCAAACACGCAGGCTGTGCTGCTCACGGCACGAGAGCTTCTGCACTACCGCCCGGCCAACGACCTCTACAATGACTGGCTCGCCCGCATCGCCGAACTCATCAACACCGCTGGCAAGGCCCCTACACCGTCTCGTTTATTTCGCCCTCCACCATCCCTAGCGGGTGACGTGGCTCAACTCGTTAACGCCGCTGG
The DNA here is from genome assembly GCA_011799875.1 of Thinopyrum elongatum. Classification (NCBI taxonomy): domain Eukaryota; kingdom Viridiplantae; phylum Streptophyta; class Magnoliopsida; order Poales; family Poaceae; genus Thinopyrum; species Thinopyrum elongatum. Next base: position 433,299,281 of record CM022301.1, read on the forward strand.
CGGGGCCCCAGCACTGTCAAGTTCGCTTCGCCCTCCGCCGTCGCTGGCGGGCGACGTGGCTCATGGCGCACCTCCTCCCCCTCCTCTGCACGGCATGGGCCCCGAGCTGAGGCATGAAGCTCCCCAGCGTGACCCGCCGCGTAGAGCACCGGTGCGCGATGAAGAAAGCTGCCAGGTGGTGCAGTGGCCCCAAGGAGAAGCGCGTGCACTCCCAGCACCACCACGTCAAGACCGCGTACCGCCAGAGGTAGCGGCGCGCGGGCGACATGATCAAGCTCCCCCATGCGACCGGTACCTGTGAGTGCGGCAGGCTGCCGTGCTTTCACCCCGGAGCTGCGCCGCATTGTTTGGCCCGGCAAGTTCAAGATAGATCTGCCTCCATGCTACGACGGCACCCCCGACCCTGCTAAGTTCCTCCAGCTCTACGAGCAGAGCATCGAGGGGGCGAATGGCAACGACAAGGTCATGGCGAACTGGTTCCCCATGGCCCTCAAGAATGGCGCGCGTTCTTGGATCCTGAACCTCCCGGTGGGGTCAATCTCCTCGTGGGACGAGCTACGCGAGCGCTTCATCACCAACTTCCAGGGCACTCGGCGGTGTTCGAGAACTCAGATGGCGAGGGTGCCATCCTGCCTCCTGAGGCCATCCCCAAGAAGAAGAGGCAGCTCCTCCCAAAGGGCCGTCAGGAGGCTGGGGCGCCCGACGGTCGTGCCTCAGGTCCCGAGCCCTCTGCTGAGGCATCTTTCCCACTCGCATAGGAAGGCTCGCCCGGCGCCCCTATCGGGACGGGCTCGGGGGCTCTCATCTAGAGGGCCACTGACCTGACCAGCGTCACGAGGGAGGCGTTCAGGCACCACGTGGGGGCGTGCTTCGACACGCGCCTCCGTGAGCAAGGCGCAAGGTGCGGGGCGCCAGGCGCTCAGTAGTTCATCACCAAGGTAATCGAGGAGCCTCGGGAGGCGTGAGCCATGCGTGGCGAGCGTCGCCCCACGCCATCCATTGCAGCTGCCGCTCATTACATGGGTGGCGAACTGCGCGTCTGCGTCAACATTCCAGGCCTCAACAGGGCTTCTTCGCAGGACCTCTTCTGGCCATCCCGCGTCGGCCGGAGCGGGGGCTACCCCTGCAGCTACGTCCGCATGCCGTTCGGCGTGCTGAACGTGGCCGCCTCGTACCAGCGCCTCATGCAAGGAGCCTTGGCGGCTCACGAGGCCAGGCACCAGGCGGTCCTGACCGAGGAGGTGACGGACACTTGCGAGCCCCCCGGACCTTCGGAGCCTCCCGGGGCTCAGGTGCCGGTCGACTCGTGAGGAGCGATCTCTACAGTACGCGTCTTCAGCTACTTCAATGCTTCTACAACGATGGTGCCAGGTGACTTTTTGGTTTGTTCAACTAAGGGCGCCCCTCGGGCTGCATCATCCTCAGGTAGAGCTGGCTTTGCCTTCATGAGTTTCATAAGTATCTCAACTGCCTGTCCGGTGCTTCATCACTATGATGTCGCTGCGCCCTCGCGAATCCGCCCGCGACCGCCTCATGATTAAGGACTGGCACGGTATCTGTGCTTGGGTTCATCCCTGCAGCATCGACAAACCCAAGTGACCAAGCTCTGTCCCGCGGGCCAGCTCCCGTGCGCGTCACCTCCCGTGGTCCTTGGTGCCTTGTTCCCGCATGAGCTAATCGCGTGTGGGCAAGTGTGGGCGCACGGCCCGATTCATACAACCGCAGTTCGGCGCTTCGCCGTGGGTCGCACGGGGGCGCATTGCGCCTGGGCTCCGGGTCCACATCGTTCCGAGGAGGAGGGGAGGTGCACCGTGAGCCACGTCGCCCACCTAGTATGGCGGGGGAGGCAGTTAGCGGGACTGCGCTGGGGCCTCGCTGGCAGCGTTGACGAGCTCAGCGATGCGGCCGAGCCAATCATCATAGAGGTCTCTAGCGGGGCAGTAGCGCAGGAGCTCACGCGCCATGAGCAGCGCAGCCTGCGTGTTCGCCAGCCCACGGCGTGCATGGGAGGACGATGCCGTGGCCGCAGTAGGCGACAGAGTGGCGGTGTGGCCATCATGCCACACGGAAGGCGGCAACAACGAGTCCTGCTATTCACGAGCAGCAGGGTCAGTGGTAGCATTGGCCACCGGGGAGGCAGAGCGTCGAGGAGCGCCGTTGCCCACGGGTGCCATCTGGGCGACACGAGCGACCCGGCACTCGGCGTGGACACGGCGAGCGTCGGCCATGGGAGCGATGGAACGGAGGCGGAACGAACGGTGGAAGAAGGACTTCGACACGCCCCTACTTGGCGCGCTAAATGTAGGATTCAGGGCTCCGCAGACCCAAGCAGGTTCGAACTCTGGGGTGTGTGCAAATAACTCAACCTATCCAGCCTACCGGCTCGTCGCCCCACAGCCTAGCCTAGCCAGACTCACGTGAGCAAGGAAGAAGATGAACACCGCAGTTTACCCAGGTTCGGGCCACCTTGCGGTGTAAAACTCTACTCCTGCTTTGTGGTGGATTAGCCTCACGAGGGGCTGAGGATGAACGAGTATAGAGGATGAACAACCTCGCGAGGGCTCGGGGGTGAAAATGAGTTGACCCCTTCTATGGTGGTGGCTAACCTATCTTTATAGTGGCCTCGGTCCTCTTCTCCCAAAACGTAGGCAGGAAGGGATCCCACAGTGGCCAATTTGAAAGGGGACAGGTAGTATATCTTATCTCGACGAAAGGTGGTCTTCGCCTGCAAAGCTTCTGTTCGTGGCGCAGTGGTGGGCTCGGCGATGACATCCGCCCTGCCGTGCTAGTGGTCTTGGTCTTGTAGCACCGGAATGGAAACCTTCGGTAGATTCCTCGGGAACCCACGCATGTCCTTGCTTCCTTATCACCAAAGAGGAAACTGCCTTCTCTGCGCCCGCTGGTGCCCGCCTAGCCTTGGTCGTCATGGCTTGCGTTATCGCAGCCTCATGAGGCTAGTACCTGCATAGAAATCTCCGCTCCTCGGGAGGCAACCTGGGGAGGCCGCCCCCTCCGGAGGTCTTGGTGTTGTCCGCCTCGCGAGGCCAGGGGCCCCGCGAGGGTCTTGTCTTGGCTATCTTGGAGGTGGGCCGTACCAGGCCGTCGAAGGAGCCACGCCGTGGGCCACGGGCAGGCAAGTCTGGGTACCCTAGTTCCCAGAACGCCGACAGTATCGAAGTGTTCTGACGCATGCAAGAGGACGAGCCGTTTGCTCCTTCTGGCAGAAGTATTCTCGCAGGGTGGCGCACGCCGCGTACGCCGAGTACCTGGAGAAACTTCAGGATCGTGTCGGCAGATGAGATGAGATGTGGGATCGAACTATGTACGCTTGAGTATGCTTAATGATGGTTGAACTATGTACTTATGGTTGAACTATGCTTGTGTACGCTTATTATCTATGTCTGAGTATGTTTAATCTATGTTTACTTATGTCTAAATGTGGGATATGGATGCAATCAGTTCGGTTGATGGAATCTACCTTCGTCCTGGTTTATTGGTCCCCTTTGTAATTTGTGTTAAATTTTGACCAAAGATTTAACTGACAAAATGTTAGTGCAGGTCAGCAAATAATATATCATTGGATGCGTATTTGAACATAGTGTTCAATGATATAATTTTTGGTGACATGCATAAACATTTATTAGTTAAATCTTTAGTCAAAATTTGGTACAAGTTACGAAGGGGACCAATAAACCAGGATGGAGGTAGTACATCAATCACACACGGTTCCCAAAATTGGAACTGTGTGCAATGACTTTCATTTTCCCTGTTACGTCAATCACACACGGTTGGCTCTACCAAACCGTTGCCTCCGAAACTCTTTGTGGGACAAAAAACCCTCACCACCCAATTCAAAAAAGAAAAAAGAAAATCCTCACCATCCCCATGTCACAAAAACCCTCACCCCGCCCGCCACCCCCTCCCGTCCCCATTCACACCTGCACAAGCTCCTCCGCATCTATGCATGGCAACGCCTATCGCCGTGGCAACCACTTAGCTCGATGCCTGTCGCCGCTGCCAGGCTGCCGGCAAACCCCACCGCATTTTGCCACTTCCGCTTGCCGCCGCCTATCGCCATCGACTTTCTCGACGCTGCTCGCGGTCGACCCAGCTTCGCCCGGTTGGAGAATCCGCCGTATTGAGCGTTTTTTCTCATGGACAACAAGGTAACTAATTTAATGATATATTATCTCATCTCTTATCCCAGTTCATCTGCCTTCTTTAATCACCCAGCCGAAATCGCCCTGAATTTATTTTTATTCGAGCTGATTTGAGGATATTCTTTCATTCATAGAGTGTATAGTGCAAAGACACATCAGGACTTTGCGGCCTCGGCCAGACATCCATGGAGTTCCATCTCACTGTACCAGATGACTTGAGGATGCGCGCGATATGTTCAATCTCACCCTAAATCGGTTGGCATGGCCTACTTTCCTGAACATATACTATATATTGCTGCATTTGGATAAAAGGTGCCACATGCAGCATATACGTCAAAGGGGATTTTTTCCCTCTTCTTTCTATATTAGGCAAATTAATTATGTATTATTCTTTCGATTATTCTCATATTTCCATGACATCATGGTTACCCTACCTATTTAATTATATATTTTTGTCCTTTGATTTCAACTGATGTACAGTTCTTTCAATTTTGCCCATAGTTGCATGTTACCATATTCTTTAACAATCCTACCATTTTCTGCAGTGCGTCCCTTGCTATGCAACAGAATTTGTAGTACACAATCTTTCCCTTTACATAAATCAAGACTGCAGGGATGTCATACTGAACACAAACCATGGATTTACAATCGTTGCTCCTGTAAGAGTTGATGAATGTGGTCACATCTATTTTGCCAAGGGCCTTTGGATAGAAATTTCTAATTTTTATGTACTGAAAGCTGGCACGAAAATTGCACTGCACATAAAAGAGCCTGGTCATGAGATATATGCTAACTTCCCCGATGATATCATCCGTTCAGACTTTGTTCGAAGTAAGTGTTCTTTTCAAGTATCTGCATGTTGACTTACCCAGCAATATCAAAGGAATTGTGTAGTATTTAAGCAACCAATTGTTATTCCATTTTCTTACTCTATTCCTACCTGCTAACTTCTAGTTACCAATACACTTTTCTATTGCCCTATTTTAACTAAATATTCCCTGTACTCCCACTTCTATCAGAAAGCACCGCTGATGAGGAGACTCCGGAGGTGGAGAACAAGGCTGCCAACAAGCGGAGGTGGGTTGAGCAAGACCGCAAGTGACTCTAGCAGGCCTAGACTTCATCAGCAGCCTCCCTGATGATATGTTGACAGTCATCATCTCCCTCCTCCCAATCAAATATGGGGCGCGGACAACCGTCGTTTCCCGGCGGTGGTGCCCCCTATGGAACTCCACCCCTCTCGACCTCATCGACACCCACAAGCTCTGCCATGGCTATCGCAAAAGCTTGGATGCGTTCTCCCAGATCCTCAGCAGTCACCCTGGCCGAACCAGAGGCTTTAGCATGGGCAAGTTCCATTCCAACGGCAAGGACCGAGCCAAGCTTGACGACTGGTTCCGATCCCCCGCCCTAGATAAGCTCGAGAAGCTCAGTTTTGATGATGGGCATATGCGCTCGCTGCCAACGTCCGCACTCCGCCTTGCGCCCATGCTGCGCATCGCCAAGTTCAGGAACTGCTACCCCCCTTAATGATGCACCCGCTCTTATTCTACCACGACTGAAGCACCTCGAGCTCATCGCCGTCTGCCTCCCAAACGGTGACATGGAGCGCATGCTCTGTGGCTGTACTGCACTCAAGTACCTCCGTCTTCAGGCGATCAATGGGTTGAGTAGCTTCCACATCACCTCCATGACTCTCCGGACTATTTATGTGTGTTGCTGGTGCAGCAAGAAGACATCACAAGATGTGTACCCCGGTATGGTCATTGAGGACACACCTTCACTTGAGAGATTACTTGTAGTTGATCAAGAAGATCCAACAAGAATCAATGTCATTTCTGCGCTGAAATTGACAGTGGTGGGCTACTCGTCTGAGAAATACTCCGAACTTGTTATTGGATCCACACCCGTTCAGGTACAACAGCCGCCTTCTACCTCTCCTTCTAGAAATTAACATTATTTCTAGTTTTCAAGATGTATGTTCGTCTGTCATCCAGAAAATGATTCCGACAAACTTGACCCCGAAACTGCGCACAGTGAAGGTCTTGGCACTAGAATATATCGGCCCCAACCTGGACCAAGTTGTCAGTTTCCTGAGATGCTTTTCGTGCCTGCAGAACCTATATATCAAGGTGATGTTCCTTTCCTGTTAAATGTTAACCATAAGGGAGTTCAATTTGTGACACCTTTTTACAAGTTTACAATGACAATGTACTACGATTTCTGAAGGATTTTTGGAGGATTTCAGTACATACATGTTCCCCCCCCCCCCCATATTGGTTGCTTGATTCATATGGTTACAATCCATAAGCATTTCTCCTTTGGATGCATCTGTACTACTTTTCTTAGGGAAATTTTCATCCACTCCAACCTCTTGTGAAGAAGGCTACATTTTTCTAGATTGTAATCAAATGCCCATGTTAATCATGTCGGATCGAAGAAGGCACGTTAGTACATTTTACAAATCCCGCAAATCAAATAGGCCTGTAGTAGTGTTCAAAACTGCATGTAGGCACTAACATGTTTTCTTCTTTTGCAGATAAGATTAGGCCCGGTGGTGGATAATGTGATACAATATAACAATCACATCGAATGCCTTGATCTGCATCTCTCAGAAATTACTTTGAACTCCTACCGAGGGACCTTACCCGAGATTATATCTGCCAGGTTCTTTGTTGTCAGAGCAAGGGTGCTGAAGTTAATGAGGTTTGCCCTACATTTATTTCACAAAAATGAATGGTTTGTTGATCAGCGCCGGTGGCTACGGCAGAATGGAATAGGCTCCAAAAATGCTGAGTTTCATTTTGGAACTTCAGATGACAGAGTAATCGGAAGTTATCATGTCAACGCCATACATGACTTCTCAGTGGCTGGCCCATTTGCAAAAATTATGAGGTTTTGAAACCAGCCTTACAAGTGGTAATATTAGTTGGAACCTCTCTTATATCCATGTTCAGCGGATCAGCGTGAGCGTTTACAGCTGTTGAGCTAAATTTCATTGATAATATCAGTTTGAACCTTGTAATCTTCGAATATGAGCCATATAACTCGGGAATTTGAACCTTGTAATATTTCAAGCTTTTGTGGTACAATCATTGAAATGGCATCGTATGAGACTCGTATATTGGTAGAACTATTTTGACCTTAATATGCATTGTACTTAGATTTTATTAACCATTCTCGAATGTGTTTACCTTGTCGATCTCATAGCACACGATCTATATAGCTAACTCGACTGCAATCTTCGACATTATTGCACACAGTTGGTTTCTTCAACCGTATGCCCTGTAGAGCGCGGAATTAATTATCACACTCGAGTGTCCATCATCACCCTTCTGTGTAACTTTGACTTCATCACCCACGAGTAAGCTTATGACCGAAGTCATTCCACACAGTTCATTTTTACAAAGTTTTTTGCCAATAAACGCCCACGATTTGTCCCTCTTCTAGCCGACACATGGCCAAACTTGCCGGGTGGGAAGCTTGCGCGGTAAACTACGCTGTAGCGCGGGAACAGGCTCACCGACGATACATTTGGCGCCTCTTTGAGCCCACGCGTGGTCAATCAAAACACGTGCGGTGTTGTCAAGCATGCACTGGAATCCTCCGCTATGAATGCAGTGACAAGACGTGACGATTACAGGCCGGCCGGCCCCCATTTGTTACAGCGGCCATTTAACCCTTGTGTCTCTTCAACCTTTCGATTGCGTCCCACCATTGCAAGAAGCACACCCACCACGACAAATTCTTAGAGGGTATCCTGCGCGGTTCCAATGGCGCTCCGAGCGGCTGCTGACGACGAGCAGCAGTTCACCATGCATGCCGTGGTGGACACCCACAGAAGGTTCACGGAGCTCTCGGTGGTGTACACCAACAACCCGGTCTGGGTGGAGCACTCCATCCACATCATGGAGCTGTTGCTTGCTGAGGAGAAGTACAAGGTGGTTGGGTTCGACCTCGAGTACACCCGCGCTCGTGCCGGGTCTCGTCCCAAGGTCGCCGTCGCCCATATGTGCATGCGCAACCACGTCCTTGTCTACCACTACTGCCTGGCCACAAGGCCTTGCGAGTGTTTCGCCAGGTTTGTGAACAGCCCCCACTACATGTTCGCTACGGTGGACATCACCAACGATGTCAAGGTGCTCAAGAATTCGGGCATCGCCTGCCAGAATCTTGTTGACATCCAGGGCCAATACAAGATCTGGGGCAGCAAGGAGCATGAGAAGGACTCATTGGTTCACCTCGCCGAGGCCATCATCGACCCCTACTACAGAGACATGAAGGATTCCTGCAACAAGGACAAGCGTGCTTGGCACTCAGCCTGGATGGAGAAACTCGACAAAGCTCACGTCGTGTACGCGGCCAAGGAAGCGTACACAAGCTACGACAAGGACAGGCGGATCGTTGACATGAGGAAGTGCCTCCTTCCCCAAAACGGGCCAGGGATCCAGCCGGAAGCAGAGCAATGGCAAGCGTCATCGCAACAAGAAGTAGATGATTAGATCCTCGTTTCTCCTAGTTTAGTATGCATGTAATTGCTTACTTTGGTGTGTGGAAATGTTATGTGTGTAGTCACTTGTGTAATTGTATGCTTAATTTGGTTATGCAAAGCTGTCTTTTTAAGTATGTATGTTGATGCTCTGTAGACAGAGCGTAGATGTTGTGCGGACAGACCAAATCACATCGCACACAGACTAAATAATGGAACCCGTCGGTGATGATTTCATCAATCACTGACAAATTATATACCAGCAATTGTTTGCTCACAACACACACGACTTGTTAATAGGAATCGTTTGTGTTGTTATCGGTCTTCCAACACAGTTCCGATTACAGACCTATTTGCCGCGTATCACATACATCTTGTTAAGTTGAACTATTTCTGTTCTCTTGGCTCAACGCAAACAGTTCATTCAAGTGAACTGTATGCCATATATCGCACACACCTTCACCTGGCTGACCGTTTCTTTTGTGTTGCCTAATCACAAACAGTTCATCCGAGTGAACTATGTGCCATATAACGCACACACCTTCATCTGGCTGCCCGTTTCTTTTCTTCTGCCTCATTGCAAATAGTTTATTGGACTGAACCGTATGCCCAGCATTGCACACGCAACTAAAATCTGAACCGTGTTTGATGTATCCACCATCGCAAATGTTTTGCATCTTTTTGACGGTTTTTTACATCACCGTTTGCGATTAATGCATCACACACAGTTTCGTCAAAGGGTCTCTGATCGTAGTGCCGCGTTAGCAGCATCCTGCAGTAGTGTATATATACCCCTCCACCCCCTACTCCATATGAGAGAAAGCCATCAGAACGTGCCTACATTTCCAGCATACATTTTCTGAGAGAGAACCACCTACTCATGTGTTGAGATCAAGATATACTGATCCTATCACAAGAATCTTGATTTCTAGCCTTCCCCAAGTTGCTTTCCACTCAACTCATCTTTCCACCATATCCAAATCTATGAGAGAGAGTTGAGTGTTTGGGAGACTATCATTTGAAGCACAAGAGGAAGGAGTTCATCATCAACACACCATTTATTACCTTTTGGAGAGTGGTGTCTCCTAGATTGGTTAGGTGCCGCTTGGGAGCCTCCGACAAGATTGTGGAGTTGAACCAAGAAGTTTGTAAGGGCAAGGAGATCGCCTACTTCATGAAGATCTACCCAAGTGAGGCAAGTCCTTCGTGGGCGATGGCCATGGTGGGATAGACAAGGTTGCTTCTTCGTGGACCCTTCGTGGGTGGAGCCCTCCATGGACTCGCGCAACCATTCCCCTTCGTGGGTTGAAGTCTCCATCAACGTGGATGTACGATAGCACCACCTATCAGAACCACGCCAAAAATCTCCGTGTCTTCATTGCTTTTGCACACTCCAATCCCATCCCTTTACTTTCTTGCAATTAGCATCTTTACTCTTTCCGCTGCATATACTCTCGCCATGCTTGCTTGAAATGTATTGTGAATGCTTGAAATGTATTGTGAATACTTATTATAAGGAATATCACCTTCATCAAATCTATAGAGAGAATTTACCTCTAGTACCTGTGTCGGGTTATCAAGACCATGTATTTCTTCAATAGGTGGTAAATTCTTAACATCTTCAGCTTTAACACCTTTTTCTTTCATAGATTTCTTTGATTCTTTCATATCTTCAGGACTGAGAAATAGAATACCTCTTTTCTTCGGAGTTGGCTTAGGCGGTAGTTCGGGAACAGTCCAATCATTATCATTACTCATTATATTATTCAATAGCACTTCAGCTTGTTCAACAGTTCGTTCCCTTTAAACACAACCATCACAACTATCTAGGTGGTCCCTAGAAGCATCGGTTAGTCCATTATAAAAGATATCAAGTATTTCATTTTTCTTGAGAGGGTGATCAGGCAAAGCATTAAGTAATTGGAGAAGCCTGCCCCAAGCTTGCGGGAGACTCTCTTATTCAATTTGCACAAAGTTAAATATTTCCTGCAAAGAAGCTTGTTTCTTATGAGCAGGAAAATATTTTTCAGAGAAGTAATATATCATATCCTGGGGAATACGCACACAACTAGGAGCAAGAGAATTAAACCATATCTTAGCATCACCCTTTAACAAGAAAGGAAACAACTTAAGAATATAGTAATAGCAATTTTTTTCCTCATGAGAAAATAGGGTGGCTATATCATTCAATTTAGTAAGATGTGCCAGAACAGTTTCAGATTCATAACCATGGAAAGGATCAGATTCAACGAAAGTAATTAACTTGGGATCAACAGAGAATTCATAATCCTTATCAGTAACAAAGATAGGTGAAGTAGCAAACTTAGGATCAAATTGCATTCTAGCATTCAAAGATTTTTCTTTCCACTTGCATAATAATTTCTTAAGATCATCTCTATCCTTACAAGCAAGAAAGTCCCTAGCTACCTCTCCATCCATAACATAACCCTCAGGTATATCATGCAATTCATATCAAGGAGAGCTAGGTCTAGTAGGTGTTTCAAAGTGTTCAGTTTCAATAATTTCGTCAGTTTTAGAAATATCATCAGTTTCAGCATTAACTCTAGCAAGTTGTTCATCAAGAAATTCACCTAGTGGCACAGTATTATCAGGCGAAGTATCATCATAAGCATCATGCATAGCAAAAGTAGCATTATCAATTACTTGCGACATATCAGAATGAATAGCAGGTGGTGGTGTCGCAAGCTTACTCAAAATAGAAGGTGAATCAAGTGCAGAGCTAGATGGCAGTTCCTTACCTCCCCTCGTAGTAGAGGGAAAAATCTTGGTTTTGTTATCTTTCAAATTCCTCATAGTGATCAACAGATATAAATCCCAAGTGACTCAGAGAATAGAGCTATGCTCCCCAGCAACGGCGCCAGAAAAAGGTCTTGATAACCCACAAGTATAGGGGATGGCAACAGTTTTTGATGGTAGAGTATTCCACCCAAATTTATTGATTCGACACAAGGGGAGCCAAAGAATATTACCAAGTTTTAGCAGCTGAGTTGTCAATTGAACCACACCTGAAGGACTTAATATCTGCAGCAAAGTTTTTAGTAGCAAAGTAGTACGGAAGTAACGGTAACGGTGACAAAAGTAACAATAGCAGTTTCGTAGTGATGGTAACAGTAGCAACAGCAAAGTAACTTAGCAAAGATCAATATGTGAAAAGCTCATAGGCAACGGATCAGTGATGGATAATTATGTCGGATGGCATTCATCATGCAACAGTCATAACCTAGGGTGACACAGAACTAGCTCCAATTGATCAATATAATGTAGGCATGTATTCCGTATATAGTCATACGTGCTTATGAAAAAGAACTTGCATGACATCTTTTGTCCTACCCTCCCGTGGCAGCGGGGTCCTAATGGAAACTAAGGGATATTAAGGTGTCCTTTTAATAGAGAACCAGAACAAAGCATTAGCCCTTAGTGAATACATGAACTCCTCAAACTACGGTAATCACTGGAAAGAATCCCAATTATTGTCACCTTGCGGTATGCGGATTATAACACGTAATAGGTGTCTACAACTTGCAAGATAGGATCAAGAACACAAATATATTCATGAAAACATAATAGGTTCAGATCTGTAATCATGGCACTCGGGCCCTAGTGACAAGCATTAAGCATAGCAAAGTCATAGCAACATCAATCTCAGAACATAGTGGATACTAGGGATCAAACTCTAACAAAACTAACTCGATTACATGATAAATCTCATCTAACCCATCACCATCCAGCAAGCCTACAATGGAATTACTCACTCCCGGCGGTGAGCATCATGAAATTGGTGATGGAGGAAGGTTGGTGATGATGATGGCGACGAATCCCCCTCTTCGGAGCCCCGAACGGACTCCAGATCAGCCCTCCCGATGAAGAACAGGAGGTCGCGGCGGCTCCATATCGTAAAACACGATGGATCCTTCTCTCTGATTTTTTCTCCGCGAATAGGTACATATAGAGTTGGAATTATGGTCGGAGGAGCTCCAGGGGGCCCACAAGCCTGCAGGGCGTGCCCCAGGGGGGGTGGGCGCGCCCCCAGGGCTTGTGGCCTCTGGGTGGCCCCCCTCTGGTTGATTCTTGCACCAACATTTTTAATATATTCCAAAAATATTCTCCGTAAATTTTCAGGTCAATCTGAGAACTTTTATTTCTGCACAAAAATAACACCATGGCAATTCTGCTGAAAACAGCGTCAGTCCGGGTTAGTTCCATTCAAATCATGCAAATTAGAGTCCAAAAACAAGGGCAAAAGAGTTTGGAAAAGTAGATACGATGGAGACGTATCAACTCCCCCAAGCTTAACCCATTGCTTGTCCTCAAGCAATTCAGTTGACAAACTGAAAGTGACAAAGAAAAACTTTTACAAACTCTGTTTGATCTTGTTGTTGCAAATATGTATAGCCAGCATTCAGGTTTTCAGCAAAGATTATGAACTAACCATATTCACAATAACATTTAGGTCTCACATTTACTCATATCAATGGCATAACCAACTAGCGAGCAATAATAATAAATCTCGGATGACAACACTTTTTCAAAACAATCATGATATAATATGACAAAATGGTATCTCGCTAGCCCTTTCTGAGACCGCAAAACATAAATGCAGAGCACCCCTGAAGATCAAGGACTGACTAGACATTATAATTCATGGCAAAAGAGATCCAGCCACACTCATGGTCAATATCAATTAATAACAAAGCATACAAATGACAGTGGTGCTCTCTAACTGGCGCTTTTTATAAGAGGATGATGATTCAACAATAAAAGTAAATAGATAGGCCATTCGCAGAGGGAAGTAGGGATTTGCAGAGGTGCCAGAGCTCGAGCTTTTAAAACAGAGATGAATATAATTTTGAGCGGTATGCTTTCATTATCAACATAACAACCAAGAGATCTTGGTATCTTCCATGCTAGATATGTTATAGGCGGTTCCCAAACAGAATTGTAAAGTTTTTACTCCCCCTCGACCAATAATCACACTCCATGTCTTGCCGAATCCACAGGTACTGTCCATACCAACAATAGTCCTGGGGGAGTTTTGTTTTATGTTTATATTTTGATTTGATTTAGAGCATGGAACTGGGCATCCCGATTACCACCCACTTTCTCGTGAATGACAAGTGAATAAACACTCATCGTGAGAATAACCCACCTAGCATGGAAGATACTGATAGCCCCCAGTCACTACATGAGCGATTCAGGCAGACAAAACAGATTATTATTTGAAGGTTTAGAGTTTGGCACATGCAAATTTACTTGGAACGGCAGGTAAATACCGCATATAGGTAGGTATGGTGGACTCATATGGAACAACTTTGGGTTTAAGGAAGTGGATGCACAAGAATTGTTCCCGCTTAGTACAAGTGAAGGCTAGCAAAAGATTGAGGAGCGACCAACTAGAGAGCGACAACGGTCATAAACATGCATTGAGATTAACCAACATTGAGTGCAAGCATGAGTAGGATATAAATCACCATGAACATAAATATCATGGAGGCTATGTTGATTTTGATTCAACTACATGCGTGAACATGTGCCAAGTCAAGCCACTTAAATCATTCAAAGGAGGATACCATCCTATCATACTACATCATAACCATTTTAATTTTCATGTTGGCACACAAGACAAACCATTATACACTCCTAGCTAATTAAGCATGGCATGAGTAACTATAATCTCTAATTGTCATTGCAAACATGTTTCATTCATAATGGGCTAAATCAAGAACGTTGAGCTAATCATATTTACAAAAACAAAATAGGTCGAGTTCGTACCAGCTTTTCTCTATCTCAATCATTTCGTCAAATATCGTCATTATTACCTTTCACTCGCACGACCGAACGGTGTGAATAATAATAAGAGTGCATGTGCATTAGACTAAGCTGGAATCTGCAAACATTTATTCAAAGGAGAAGACAAGGTAATATGGGCTCTTTGTTAGATCAACAATAATGCATATGAGAGCCACTCAACATTTTCATCGTGGTCTTCTCCTTACAACCCAAAGAAAAAGAAAAGAATTTCAAAGAAACACACTGAAATATTTTTGGAGTTCTTGTTTTCCTGAAGAAAGTAAAACAAGAACGAGAAAAACTATTTACACGGGAAAGCTCCCAACAAGTAAAACAAGAACGAGAAATCTTTTTGGGTTTTCTTTTAAAACTACAACTAAATTACACTAGAAAGAAAATATAAAAAGAAGCGAGAACTAATTTTTTTGGATTTTCTCAAAGTTTTTTTTAAACACACAAGAAGAAAGCGAGAAAAAGAAATAAACTCGGATGGATAATATAATGAACAAGTATGAACACCGACAACTGAAATGAGTGTGTGAACATGAATGTAATATCGGTGAGAAATACGTACTCCCCCAAGCTTAGGCTTTTGTCCTAAGTTGGTCTAGGGCCACGGCTGGCCTGGATAGTATCCAAAATCGTAGTTTGGGTTGTACTGAGCTGCGGTCGCCACTGCCTGAAGGGCTGCAGCGTGGAGGCGAGCAGCCTCCCCCTCTCTCTCATACTCGTCTGCCTCCTCTCTGGTTATGAAGTATCTCCATTTTACCTGAAAGTTAAAGAAGGCCGGAGCGGGAAGCGTAATATAGAAGACGCGCTCCCTGTCAAAGATTAGTCGGTACAAGAGGGCATGTTCGCTCCTCTCAAGAAACTGGTAACGAACCAAAGCATCATTATCAAGGTAAGCGGGTGGTAACTCAACATCATTTTCTCTTATGGGTAACCCAAGATAATTAGCTAACCGGGTGGCATAAATTCCACTAAAGAAATCTCCATCTTTAGCATTATTATGTAACCGCCTTGCAACAATGGCCCCCAAATTAAATCGTTTATCACCCATTACCGCACACTTGAGAACACGAAGATCTAATGCAGAAAGGTGGCTATGATCATGTTTACCATTAATGCATCTACCTATAAAGAGAGCAAAATAATGTATAGCAGGAAAGTGAATGCTCCCTATAGTAGCTTGTGTTACATTTCTAGTTTCTCCCCTGGTGATGCTAGCAAGGAACTCAGAACAATCAACTTTACGAGGCTCACTATGAATGTCCCAGTGTGGAATTTTTTTTTGACATGGAAGACTGTAGAGCTTACGCTCCACAGCATTTTATTACTCAGAAAACGAATAAATGTACAAAAGATTCCTCAAGAGGAGGAAAAAAACTAGAAACTAAAATAAGGAAGAAAACTACCCAAAGACAAGAAACCCCTCAAGGAGGCAGAAAGTCAATCCATCTAAGTAAAGCGTCTCTATATCTGCTCTTGATTCTATGGGTGAGGAGGGTAATGTCATGAATGAAACCATTCCTCCATTGCCTGAAAGTTGGTCTGATATGTCTGAACACCTTATCATTCCTCACTTTCGAAATATTCCACCAAGCAAGAAAGACCACTTCAGCAAAGAAAGGTTTATTGAAATCCTTTCTTGCTTGTAAAGCAATTTGCACCATGTCATTGCTATCTGTCCAAACAATCTGTAGGTAGTTCCATATGCGAACACTAAAGTTACATTGGAAAAATAGATGATTTCTATCCTCTAGGGTCAAAGTTGGACAAAGAACACATTTTGGCCCATCATTAATTCTCCAGTGCCTGCGCTGAATCATGTCCTTAGTGTTAACCCTGTCCATGATAACTAACCGAGCAAACAGTTTGATAGACATGGTGGAACAACTCCTCCAGATCCAACTGAGTATGGGATTGGCTATAATTGGCTGATGTGCAAAATCATAAAATTTCTTGGCAGAGTAGTCTGAACTCTTACCATGCCTCCAGGACCAATAATCATTAGATCCATTATCCAATTTTATATTAGCCAGCATGGATGTCAACTGATTCAATTCTTTGAAAGCCAGTTCAGAAATAGGCAAAGAAAATAGCTGGTGAAAGTTATCATTTTGTAGGACTTCCTTGACAGAGAGATTTTTATCAACACAATATGAAAATAACCTGGGGAATCTCTCTGGAAGAGGAATGCAATTATTGCCAAACTGCCAATGATCAGACCAAAATAGCATAGTGTCCCCTCTATTGATAGTAACATAGGTGACTGCCCTAAATTTATCCATGAGCTTGGATATGTCCCTCCACCAGAAAGGACCACACAGACTTGTGTCATGAGGTATTCTCTCAAAATCATATGAGTCCCATACCAGATGTACCACTGGTACGCGTCGGTGCTATACAAACGGTTTTTAACCCCTTTCCGCGACGGCATTCGGAACCATCGCCAAGTGAGTGTGGGCGATAGGGGGGGTCCTTCCCACACGACCCAGAAATCGTCGGGGATAGGGAGCCAAGATGCATATACAGTACTCCTACTCGTTTGTGCTCGCATTGCCATCGCAGTCGGTATTCTGTGGTGCTACATTTACGATGCACGACCCATCACAAATGGTTCACTATTATAGAACGTGTATGATAAGCATACAATCACACACATTCGCTTGTCCCAAACCGTATGCGATAACTAATTAAGAAGATTAGCTAATCGTCGTACGAGTGTCGGATAGGATTACGAAACATCGGACCGTCGTAACATCGTCGTACACGACAACTATCGCATACGCTATTCTATGGTGCAACATTTACGATGCATACTTCATCAGAAATAGTTCATGGTTGCGAATCGTGTATGATAAGGCAACTATCACAAATGTTTAGTTTGCTTGCACCGTTTGTGATATTGTCTAACATCGCACACGCTTTGCAAACGACAATTGTGTGCATGCTTGCACACGTTTCCTCTCTGTGAATCGTCTCGGATTATGGTGTATATCGCAAACGTTTGTGTTTTACCAACTGTGTGTGCCGTAACGACCTAGAGAGCGTAATTTCACCGTAATTTAATTGCTGCTATTTCAAATTGTACCGGATTTGAATTTGAATTTGAATGTATGCTATAGCTTTATTCATATCCATCAGGTTCAAAAAACCAATGCATTATTCAATTCATAGGTACATATGTTCAAGAATTACATAAGAACCAAATAAAGAATGATGAACCACAGTTGTATACTTGTACTATTAAAGACGGTAAAGAAAGAGGCGAAATACATTCTGGTTGCTGAACAAGGTGAAGCGGAATGCCCATATTGTGCCCTCCTCCATGCAGAAGGCACGCACGACTCTAGTCCAACCCCTTGTGATGGCCGACCGCCCATCCTTCACGGTCTTCATGAAAACATCTACATAATCATCATGTTCTGGTAGAAATACTTTAACCTTTGCATGCCCACCAATCATGTAGTTTGAGTAGTAATCTTGAGTAAACTACTTTGGCAACCACTGCAAAGGAAAAAGATTCAGACATTGTCATCTAACACAACTCATTATGGGCAGTAAAAAGAAGGCTGCAGAGTTCTAACTTACCATCCTGCAGTTCGCTGTTGTCTTGGATAAAGTGTAAACAAATAGTTTAATTGCCATCTTTGGACCCATTTTACTAACAATCTTTGTCAGCTTCCTCACTTGATGCTGGTTCATCGATATCTCATTGCCCCATATGCAGAAAGGGTCAAAGCGCGGATCTTTACCAATGACATATGTACCTAAAAGCACCTAGTTAATATTAGAAGCTAAACAGCAATTGCATAATGATGTAGTACAACACTCTTTTATAATATCTTATAACATCCAATATACTCACATATTAGATGAATTAACATCTTATATTATGGGCCGGAAGGCGTTTATTGCATTCTTACAAATTATCGGCTGATTAACTGCTGCTGTATCCATGGGTTACAGTTAGTTTGAGCTAGTTCGGGCTCAAATAGCCCTAAAGTATATCTAAACCTGAGGGCTAGTTTGAGCTAGTTGCATCTATAACCCACCCAAAAAAACTATCCAACCCAAGAGGTGCTAATTGGAGCTAGTTCTCCTAGTGCATTTATTGTCAATCTATCCCTGCCATCCAAACAACTCTTTGGATGGAGTTAGTTCAGGGTTAGTCATGAGCTAGAAACTAACTCTAACCTCTAGCTAAGTTGAGTACCCAAACAAGGCTGTGTTGTTGTTGTTGCTGCTGCTGCTATTCTATGTATATCTAGACATCATCAAAACATTAATGTAACACTCTTCCTTGTTGCTATGTAGCCTAGGATTGCATATTTAGACATTAAGTACAATGCATGTTGCTATGTAGCCTCAGATATATTACATATGGCCCTAGTTAACCTAACGATAAATGGGTTGCAGATATATTCAGTTAAAAGTCCGATTCACCGATTAGTCCCTTATCAGCCCCCGGCCTATATGGTACCTGCTACCGATATCCTGAACAGTGAGCATATATAAGCCATGGGATGAAAATAACCTCGATGGAAAACAGCAGTTGTTCCCAAAATTGTCCTGTGTAGGTACATCGAGAAGCATGTTAAGCACAACAGGCTAAACATCAACCAAAATTATCCATGGCAGACAAAATAATCTCCAAAAGATAGCTTCAGTGTGAAGGTTTAAGCACGCTAGTAAAGCAAAACAAGTGGAAAGGTGTGTTAACTGCAACAGGCCTAACATTTAACAACAAGCAAACATAGTCATTCAAACTGGTATTGTGCCGGTCTAAGTACACTGGTTATTGTTAAATAAAAATGGAAAGGCGTCTTAACTACAAGATGCAGCAACCAAATGTAGTCATTCATAGTGGTATTGTTGAAACTGGTACTGATGAAATTGAACTGCACAGTTCATACTTGCACATATAGAACATCACATTGTGAATAACTGGAATAAACAAGGCATACTACGAACAACCAAAGATAGCATTTGAAACTGGACATATGCTAACTACAAACAACCGAACAATCAAAAAACTTTAAAAGAGGCATATGCTAGCTATAACAGGCTTAACAGCAAGCAAATATATGCATTCCTATCGGTATGTTTAAAACTGGATTGATGAAATGTACTGCACAGTAAATAATTGCACATATAGAGCATCACATTGTGAACAACTGAAATAAACAAGGCATACTGCAAACAACTAGATATAGCAATTAAAACTAGACATATTCTCACTACACTACGAAAGGGACTTGACAAAACAAATCATGGGTTTCCCCCTGTGAAGAGGCACGGCAAAACAAATCATGGGTTTCCTCATTTGTCACAGATGGGCTCGTTCCCGTGGGAAGAGCACGAACCCTGGATGCGCTCCATGTTGTCACAGATGGGCTCCTTCCCCTTAGAAGAGCACGGCTATAGGGTGCCCTCCCTGATGTCGCAGACGGGCGTTTTCGCCTTGGAAGAGCAGATGGGCTCTTTCCCCTTGGAAGAGCCGGAGAGGGTGCCCTCCTCGTGGTCGCCGTCGATGAGGTCTGACTTGGAAGCTGTGGATCCCAAGCCAGCGTCACAGAATGTGTCCTTCAGAAATGACAAAAGGGGCTCGATGGGGATGTAGGATGGCAAATTCTTGACAGCGAGCCAGAGGAGATCAGCGGCGGGGCCATGGATGAGATCGACGGCGTTTGAACCCGAGGGGTTGGGGTGGGCCACTTAACCTGTGACATAGTCCGCCTCAGGCCGTCGCTGTCGACGACCTCGATGTCGTAGCCGGTGTCCGCGACATACCCGCATACTCTACACCGCTGATTGAGTGTCTGCGGCGAGTAATGGTCGTCAGCTTCCTCGACGACGTCGGGCGAAGAGACCGCGATACACCTCTTTTGGGCCAGTCGCTCCTCGAGCTCCACGGGAAGCATAGCCGGGCTTAGGCTGCGACGCTCTGGAGTGGGGGATGGGGATCTGTGGGAATGGGGGCATTTGGCATGCGTCATCTAAGAAACTCAGGGCAGCCTGGGTATGGAGATCGGTGGGTAAGCTGCACGGGCAAACCGACAGATGTTGAGAATGGCGGCCTTGCGGCGGCGGGGACCTTGCTAGGGTTTCGAGCGAGGGAGGGTGTGTGTGTGTGCGCGCACGCCCGAGGAGGTTTTGGTGTGTGTGTGTGTGTGTGTGTGTGTATGTGTGTGTGTGTGTGTGTGTGGAGGGGGGCGGGGCTGTGTTTGAGGAAATGACGTGGGTGCTGAAAATTTTACTACGCGGGGCGGGAGTCAAACGCGGGAGTGAAATGCCGGGGCAATTGAAAATTTTGACGATGGTGCATCGCACACGGTCTGGAGATAATAACCGTGTGTTATGAAACAGAAAAACCCTCGAGGCGGGCAGATATTTTCGAGGGATGCAGGCGGGATTGGGAACAAGAAACATCACACACGGTCGAAACACAATAACCGTGTGTTATCAAACAGAAAAAAGATGCAGGCGGGTAGATATTTTTGAGAGGGGAAGCCTCATGGAGCCCAATGCACACGGTTAGTTTGAGTGAACCGTGTCGGTTGCGTCATCCGACTTGCCTAATGTTCATAAATTTGGCAAAAAATGACGCGGGAGAGGGTCAGAACACGAACACACTTGCATGTGGACCAAATTTATGTATGAAAAGGGTGGTTTGATTTTCAAATACCAAATGCAACTTCGATGTGACCCCTATCTCGCAAAGCACACGGTATTGCTTGCCCCCACCCCCCCTCGTGTCGGCACGAAGGGAATCCTAAGCTATGAATGCATGCCCCCTCCACCCCCAACCGAGTTCACCCTAGCAAAGTGCGAAGTAGCTAGCCGCCCCCCTCCCTCGTGTCGGCACGAAGGGAATCCTAAGCTATGAATGTATGCCCCCCCCCCCCCAACCGAGGTTCACCTAGCAAAGTGCGAAGTAGCTAGCAGCCCCCCTCGTGTCGGCACGAAGGGAATCCTAAGCTATGAATGCATGCCCCCCCCCAACCGAGGTTCACCTAGCAATGCGAAGTAGCAGCCCCCCCCCCCCGCACACACACAGTTTCAATCGGCGGGCTAGAGAGGCATCTCACCAAGATGGATCGTAAAACGGACCAAGAATAATCCACCTTGGTCGTACAACCTCTCTCTTGTTGTTGGTCAAAGTGATGGCCGTCCTTGCGACCCCGGAGATGGGCTGGTTCTCTAATAATCATGCAAGTAGCTAGTCCCCAAAGACAACCACTGCATGCGTGTGGCCCAAACATATGTATGGAGAGGTGTGTTTTTGAGTACACAATGGAACAACTTTGATGTGGCGCCATGATTTCAAACTAGAAATCCCCACACTGAGTGAGGGTTAGGTTGACGATGCATATGTATGTTACACCACACTTCAAGCCGACGACGGGGATTCATGCATGCATGCGTGCATAGTATATGCGCTCAAACTTGATTAGGTCTGAATCTCACCATGACCTATACTACGATAACACGAACCAAATGAAGAATCTGCCATGGTAACCTATCTTGTTGTCAGTCAAGGTGATCATGGATGTCCACGCGGGCCCACGAATATATAGGCTTGTCGCCGATAACCACGCGAGGGAGTGTACCATTTGAAGGCAACCACTATATGCATATGTATGGAGGTGATGCGTGCATGCATATTTGAATACCATTTCACAACATTGATGTGGCGCGTGCGTCGAAAATCGTACACTCCCCACACAGAGCGAGGTTGGTTCATGACGTGTCATTGTACTAGCCACTTCGATTCGATGGGAGGGATTCATGCGTACACATGCATGTGTGTGTGCTCAAACTGTATCATGCATGCCATCCCAGAGCATGACCTATATATATATGTATATACCGTATTACAAGCAAAACCCCTCCTAAGTCAAATTAACCTCTCTCGTTGTCAGGCAAAAAGTAGTGATGGACCAAGCGGGCCCACAGATGGAAAGCATTGATATCGCTAATAATCACTCAAGTGGGTGCGAGAGGACAACCACCATCACTTTGCATGTGGGCCAAACATATATATGTTGAATACCCAAAATGCACAACTTTGATGTGCCACATGACTCAAAAGCCGTAAACCATGCACCCACACAGAGCGAGGTTCATGAAGCGTACTACATATGATGGTCCCCTTCCCCCCTCTTCGACGCATACTATATGCTCCTACCGTAATACGTACAACCCAAAAAGAATCCTCATCGATGGTGAAATTAATTAACCTCTCCCGATGTAGGTCAAAGAGATGCATGCATGCATCGACGATGGCCTCGTGGGCCCACAGATGGAAGCATCACAAGTGAGTGTCCTAGCTAGGATAACCACCGCCTGCATGCATGTGGCCCAAAGAGGTGTTGTGTGATGTTTGAATAGCCAATTTCACAATTTTGATGTGGCACGTGCCTCGGAAACCGAAAAGTCCCAACACTAAGTGAGGTGTACTTGTTCACGGACGCGTACGTATAGTATATATGCTAGTCCCCTCCCACCTCTTCGACGCGTACTATATACCACCATAACACAAACAAAAAAGATTCTACCTTGCTGGTCAAATTAACCTCAATGCCGGTTGTTCGTCAAAGTGATGGACGACGACCTCGCGGGCCCACAGAAAGCGTCACAGGCGAGTATCGAGTGTCGTGTAGGACAACCATCGACTGCATGTGGCCAAAACATATATGTATGAAAGGGTTGTGTAATGTTTTAAATAACGAATTCACGACTCTGATGTGGCACCTGCCTGCCTAACAAAACGGCCAACCCACACGGTGGCTCACAACTCGTAGTGTACTGCGAGCCACCCGCCACCCCCCAGATGCACCCACCCACACACACACCGCGAATCTACCACAACTACGATGCATGTTAAATTAATTATCCCGCGGTGAACATATGTTACCAAAGGAGGGACGTTTTAATTTCCAAAGAAACAGAGATCATTAAGATGTTTTAGTACATTAATTGATTGATTTTCTACGGGTATAATGTGCAAAAATCAAATTTGAGCTACATGCACACGTGACAGTGCACCTAAATGGATTGCAAAAACACATGTGTCTCACTGGGTGCATGTTTACTCCCCGTGCAACAAATTTCAAACATTGAGAATCTTGATTTTTAAATTCTAGTACATCCAAAACTTATTTGAAGTTCATGAAACTTATCGTGTTGTCATATGGACACCAATACAAAGTGGCATTGTACTTTTTTTTGTCAAATTTGAGACCAGTTTTGATGTAATCTTTATCTAATTACAAACGGGAGATTATTAATAATTGGGAACCAATATCCCAAACAGATTATTTACTCGAACCGTGAGCATTAGACCAACAATGGATACGTGCCATGCTTCGGTTAAGCAATAAAGCGGCAACATTAATCATCCAAATAGAAAAACAATATACGTGCCGCTGCGCGACCCGTGTGCCGTGTATCCATGTTCAGCGGATCAGCGTGAGCGTTTGCAGCTGATGAGCTGAATTTCATTTCTAATATCAGTTTGAACCTTGTAATCTTCGAATTTGAGCCATATAACTCTCGAATTTGAACCTTGTAATATTTTTAGCTTTTGTGGTACAATCATTGAAATGGCATCGTATGAGACTCGTATATTGGTAGCACTATTTTGACCTTAATATGCAATGGTCTTAGATTTTATTAACCATTCTCGAATCTATTTACCTTGTCGATCTCACAACACACGATCTGTATAGCTAACTCGACTGCGATCTTCGACATTATTGCACACAGTTGGTTTCTTCCATCGTGTGCCCTGTAGAGCGCACAATAAATTATCGCACTCGAGTGTCCATCATCACCCTTCTGTGTAACTTTGACCTCATCACCCACGGGTAAACTTATGACCGAAGTCATTCCACACACTTCGTTTTTACAAAGCCTTTTGCCAATAAACGCCCACGATTTGTCCCTCTTCTAGCCAACGCGTGGCCAAACTAGCCGGGTGGGAAGCTTGCGCGGTAGTGCGGGAACAGGCTCACCGACGATACATTTGGCGCCTCTTCGAGCCCACGCGTGGAAAAACAAAACGCGTGTGGTGCGGTGTTGTCAAGCATGCACTGGAATCCTCCGCTATGAACGCCCCGACAAGACGTGACGATTACAGGCCGGCTGGCCCCCATTTGTTATAGTGGCCATTTAAGCCTTGTGTCTCTTCAACCTTTTGATCGCGCCCCACCATTGCAAGAAGCACACCCACAACGACAAGTTCTAAGAGGGTATCCTGCGCGGCTCCAATGGTGCTCCGAGCGGCTGCCGACGACGAGCAGCAGTTCACCATGCATGCCGTGGTGGACACCCACGGAAGGTTCACGGAGCTCTTGGTAGTGTACACCAACAACCCGGTCTGGGTGGAGCACTCCATCCACATCATGGAGTTGTTGCTTGCCGGGGAGAAGTACAAGGTGGTCGGGTTCGACCTCGAGTACACCCGTGCTCGTGCCGGGTCTCGTCCCAAGGTCGCCGTCGCCCATATGTGCATGCGCAACCACGTCCTCGTCTACCACTACTGCCTGGCCACAGGGCCTTGCGAGCATTTCGCCAGGTTTGTCAACAGCCCCCACTACATGTTTGCTACGGTGGACATCACCAACGATGTCAAGGTGCTCAAGAATTCGGGCATCGCCTGCTAGAAGCTTGTTGACATCCAGGGCCAATACAAGATCTGGGGCAGCAAGGAGCATGAGAAGGACTCATTCGTTCACCTCGCCGAGGCCATCATCGACCCCTACTACAGAGACATGAAGGATTCCTGCAACAAGGACAAGCGTGCCTGGCACTCGGCCTGGATGGAGAAACTCGACAAAGCTCACATCGTGTACGCGGCCAAGGAGGCGTACACAAGCTACGACATGTATAGGCGGATCGTTGACATGATTAAGTGCCTCCTTCCCCAAAACGGGCCAGGGATCCAGGCGGAAGCAGAGCAATGGCAAGCGTCGTCGCAACAAGAAGTAGATTATTAGATCCTCGTTTCTTCTAGTTTAGTATGCATGTAATTGCTTACTTTGGTGTGTGGAAATGTTATGTGTGTAGTCACTTGTGTAATTGTATGCTTAATTTGGTTATGCAATGCTGTCTTTTTAAGTATATATGTTGATGCTCTGTAGACAGAGCAAATCACATCGCACACAGACTAAACAATGGAACCCGTCGGCGATGATTTCATCAATCACTAACAATTGTATACCAGCAATCGTTTGCTCACAACACACACGACTTGTTAACAGGAATCGTCTGTGTTGTTATCGGTCTTCCCACACATTTCCGATTACAGACCTGTTTGCCGCGTATCACACACATCTTGTTAAGTTGAACCATTTCTGTTCTCTTGGCTCAACGCAAACAGTTCATCCGAGTGAACTGTCTGCCGTATATCGCACACACCTTCATCTGGCTGCCCGTTTCTATTGTTCCGCCTCATCACAAACAGTTCATCCGAGTGAACCGTGTGTTGTACATCGCACACGCCTTCATCTGGCAGCCCGTTTCTTTTGTTCCTCCTCATCGCAAACAGTTAATTGAACTGAACCGTATGCCCATCATCGCACACGCAACCAAAATCGGAACCGTGTTTGATGCATCCGTCATCGTAAACATTTTGAACCTTTTTTGATGGGTTTTTTACACCACCGTTTGCGATTATTGCATCACACACAGTTTCGCCGAAGGGTCTCTGATCGTAGTGTCTCGTTAGCAGCATCTTGCAGTAGTGTACCCATGGCACATCAACTTTGTTGTAGAATTTATTGAGATGTTTCATGAGCAGTGCTTCATTCTGTAATCCAAGAGTAAGGATACCGAGACCCCCTTTGAGTTTGGGTCTGCAAACAAGGGGCCAAGCAGCAAGAGAATGACCTTTTTCCTCTCCATATTTTCTCCATAGACATTGCCTTTGAATTCTTTCCAGCTGTTTTAAGATGCCCTGAGGTATTGACAGACTGCAGAGGAAGTAAATAGGCAAAGAAGAAATTACTAAGTTGACTAGTTGAAGCCGGCTTCCTTGAGGCAGAAACTAAGAACTAGCTGTGAGCCTCCTGTCCATGCAATCTACCAGAGGCATAAGATCAATAATTTTAGGTCTAGTAGTGCCCACAGGTAGACCCAAATATGTAAAAGGCATTTTGCCCAGTTGACAGCCAAACTGAGTTGCTAAACTAGTGGCAACATCACCTTTCACATTGATGGGGTACATTGAGGACTTATGATAATTAATCTGAAGTCCAGTTGACATGTAGAAAGAACCAAGCACTATTTTTAGGGCTTCCAATTGAGAGCTATCAGCATTCAAGAACAGCATGGTGTCATCAGCATACTGAACCACAGGGTAGTCAGGGTCATGAGTTGCTAAAGGCAGACTGATCACTCCCTGATGCAGCAGATGGTTAATCATTTTTGCAGAAGATCAGCAGCTATAACAAAAAGCAAAGGATAAATGGGATCTCCTTGTTTGACACCACATTTGCATTTGAAGTGCATTCCAGGCACTCCATTGAGCAGCACTGAAGAAGTTCCAGAAGATAAAAGTTGTCTATCTCAGGTGACCCATCTATCTGTAAAACCCTTTGCCACTAGAATTTTGATAATTGCCTCATGTTGGATGGAGTCAAAAGCCTTTTCAAATTCTAACTTAAGCAAAACAATTGGCCTCTTGGATTGATTGCACTGGTGGATATACTCAAAGGTCCATGCAAGGCAGTCCTGAATAGTTCTTGACTTGATGAAGCCATATTGATTCTTATGCACACAATTGGTGATCTCATCCTGAAACCTATTTGCAGCCCATTTGGTGAGGAATTTCAGACCCACACTAGTGAGTGAAATAGGTCTAAAATCACAAACAGATTCAGGGGAATGCTTTTTTGGAATCAGAGTGATGAAAGCATCATTGAGATTTTCCAATTTAGCTGTTCCAGAATGAAATTCATGAACCAGTTTGACAAAATCATCAGAAATGGTGTGCCAGCATTCTTTTCATAAAAAGCCCATTGAAACCATCACGACCAGGTGCCTTATCAATGGGAATCTCCTTGATCACTTTCTCAATTTCCTTATCCTCAAAAGGCCTTGTGAGAACCTCAAGCCCCTGCACCTTTGGGATCAAACAAAGAATGCCCATATCTAACTTAATTCCCTTGACTATGCCTATTCTGTTTTTGAAAGAATTTAAAAATTCACTGGCATTAATTCATGGTCTAAGGTTACTGATCCATCAGAAAGCACCAAGCTTGCAATAGCATTCTTTCTATGTCTCTCAGTTTCCCTAGCCTGAAAAAAAATTGAGTTCTCTTCTCCCACTTGGATATATCTTATTGTACACCACTTTTTCCAATAAAGAAACTGAAGATGCAAAAGGTGCTCATAATGCAGTTTTACTACCTTTCTGAAATTAGCCTCATGCCTTGACAGAGGCCTCAGTTCCTCTAAATTATCCAACCATAAAATCACCTAGTTGCATTTCTCAATTAAATTCTTTATGTGTGAAAGCCCCTTCTGCCATTTCTTCAAAGCGAATCTCAAAGCTTTGAGTTTATCAACAATGATAGCAGATATATGAGCCTTATGAGAGGTCCTGGACCAGACAGCATGCACACATTCCATGAAACCAGGCTGATGAACCCAGTAATTTTGAAACCTGAAAATGTTAGCCTTTGGGATGGTAGTACCAATAGAGACCAAGCAAGGCACATGATCAGAAGCACTTTTGGCCAAAGGGGTTAGTTGTGTCATAGGGTATTGATTAATCCACCTGGCAGATGTAAAAACCCAGTCAAGTTGCTCCATTAGAGGCCAGTCCTGCATATTAGACCAGGTAAATCTTCTTCCCTTTAATGGAATTTCCAAGAGGCCCAGGTGCCCAATGATCTCATTAAAGATGAAGATGTCATTGACATTACCACCAGGGAGGTTTTGGTTATCTAGAGATCTAATGAAGTTGAAATCCCCCATCAATATCCAGTTTTGATCAGGCTGAATATCCAGAGCATACATCCATCGAACAAAATCATCCCTCATTTCCCCTTGACATGGCCCATAAATATTCACTAAAAACCATTGGTCATTGTTGTGAACTGAGGTAAAACTAATCACCATGCCAAACGGTTTTACCTCCACCAAAGTACCATGAAGAATGTCTGATCGCCAAGCTGTAAGTAACGCACCAGAGGCCCGTCTTGATGGCGACTCAATAAACTAATCAAAACAGGGTGGGCAAATACTTTTAATAAGAGCACGATCATAGGTAGACAATTTAGTTTCTTGCAAACAAACAATTGCACTTTGGCTTTCAATCACTTTTGCTCTGACAGCCCATTGGCGAGCATTAGAATTCAGTCCTCTGACATTCCAGCACAGGATTTTCCAACTACGTTCAGACAATGGATTCATAAATAACCAGGTATGAAAGAGCCAAATGTAATACGACATGCAATGCCATACATCCGAAAGTCTTACAAAACATAACCACCCAGACCTCAAAGTTTAGAACAAGTTCTACAGAAAGCATAAGATAAGTAGCAGAATTAAAAGGCTCGCTACACCTATATGTAGGAAATTGCAATAACATCGAAGCCGTTGATGAAGAGGAGTCCTCCATGGGATCAGCCATAAGCTTGTCCGCAGCAAGGAGACTGGCATCAATCTCCAACTCCGCTCCAGCAGCTTGAAGAACTTTGATCGGTGTGTGGGGAGGGACATCATCTTGCATCATCTTCTCCTGGCTGTCAGTTTCCTCAGAGTTGGGCTGGCCATTTCTGCCATGGGCTTCGAGTGTGGTCTCTTCTTCTTGGGCTGCAGCGGGAGTTGTTCAAAAACCACATTTTTTAAGCCATCCAGTTTTGCCGCGCTCCTGGTGCAACACCGTACAGAAGTGTCCACTAGAGGAACTGCTACCTTCTTCCTTGCCCTTTCATTTTTTCCCATTGATTGTTTCTCTGCAGAGAAGACTACTAATGAGGACTGGGACATCTCACTAGGCCTCTCCTGCAAAGAATCCACTGAAGAATGAAGAGAGTCTTCAGTCACAACATCGAATAGAGCCCTGGCCACTGGACACTTTACTGCAGCAGAGATCTTCCTGGGGACAGAGCTAGGTAACTTGGCCACCAGCAAAGATATTTTCCTTGTGTCATCAAAGGCAATGGACCAAGTGCGCTTGGAGTATATGACAGTGCCCAGTGGCTTGAAGCAGATCGGCCGTGGCACATCTCGAATTGTGAAATCACTCATCAAGTCCTCAAAAGACCTTTTCCATATCATCTCAGGAGGAAGAGGTGGGCCTACCACAATACAAGCCATACCAATGAAAATCTGATGATGCTAGACCACAGGTGGTTGATAAGGAACTATTGCCAGAGGGTTCACTGGAGGTGCCACTTGGACATGCTGAACATTCATCTGAACCTGCTATTCAACAGAAATAGATCCCTCAGGCTGATCAAGCACAATGGAAACCTGATCTTGTTCTGGAGCTGCTCGTTACAGAGGCTGCTCATTATCATCATTGTCTCCCCACATTGCATGACCCCAACCATCAGCTACATTGTCTTGCATTGGTTGCTGAGGAGCAACATCTGGTGCAACATTCCAACCCAACTGAGGGAAAGGGGGCAGCACAAATGGCAGGTTGTCAAGCACTAAGTTCCCCGGCAGCGAATGGGGGTTTCCATCAAGAGGAATTGGGCCCTCATCATTCGACATCTGATCAGCAAAATCCGTGCCCAGAACATAACAAGCTCTGATCCCCGAATAATTAAGCTACAGTAATCCTCTACTATTGATGCCATGTCACCATGGTTACTGTTGATAAACTCACGTTGATTCAAATCCCGTTCGAATTCAAAATTCAAAATCAAGTCAAACGGCAAAAGTTTTCAAACATTCAAACTAAAATGTTCAAAGTGTGGCAAATAATCCCTAGATATTTGTCATGTTGGAACCAACCTCTTTTGGATTCCCAAAGTGCCCCTGGAAATTTATTTAGTGATCCAGGAGCATTTAAATTTTGCCTTTTCAATTTCTAAAAATGTTTAGACAACTCCTTTTGAACCCAAACATTTTATTCCATCTCAAGGTATTGTATTAGATTTATGTGCCAAGTTTTGTTCAAAAAAAACTCATTTGGTACTAAAAGAAATGCAAAACAGAAACAAAATTATAAAATCAAGAATTAAATATAAAGAAAGCCCCCTCACTGCCGTGGGCCAGGCCAGACTGGGCCGTAGCCCACCAACCGGCCCGACCTAGCAGCCCAGCCCCCCACTTCCCTGTCATCTTCCCCCTCCCTGTTCGACCGACCGCACGGTCACAGTCGCCACCCGACCAGCTCGTCGGCGTCGTCGGCGAGAGGATAAGATCCCCCGACGCCTCGGGCTCTCCTCCACTCACCCGCCCAATCGCCCAGATCCACTTCTCCCTCCTCCCCTCGTTCGCCTCTCCCTCTCCACTTTGGACGAGCGCCTCCATGGCCGCTGTTCCGTGAAGCACGCGACCACCAACCACCCTACGTCCCGCCGATGAGTCCATCGTCTTTGCCGCGACCCCGCTCGTCTTCAAGCCAAGACACTCAAGCCCAGGAGCGCTGCTCCGTCGCCATGCCCATCGTCTTTAACTTCCGGCCGCCTGGATCACCGCTGTCGATTCGTCGACCACAGGCCTTCCCTGAGAAACCTGACCCCTCTGCCGAACTCACCGTAAGCTTCTCTTCCTCCCCCCTCACTTCTCCTGCTCGCGCTCGCCCTCTAGCCATCGCTGCCGTGCTCCGCCATAGCTACTACCGCCGCTCGTCATCGTAGCCATCGATTCTGGCCGACCTAGCAAGAGCCGCTGCAACGAATCGACTCGCCTTGTTGTGCGCGTTCGGACGCCCCTAGTCACGCATCTAGCTGCCACCTATAGAGAGATCCGCGAGCTCCGTGCTTCGGCCGCCGCGTAGCCCCACCGCCTCGGTCCACCTCCGGCCTCCCCAACCTCGCCATTAAACTCACGGTGACCATCTCGTTCTGTTCCCCCTCCTCCCGACCTTGATCCATCGCCATACAACCCGCCACCACGCATCGAACGCCATGGCCAATGCTCGCGTCGTCTGCGCGACCTGCCTTGCCTTGGGTCGCGTTTGGCCGCGCCTGCCCGCCCCGTGCTGCTACCCGTCGTGCCCGGCGCTGGCCGCCGCTCGCCCTGGATGCGTCCAAGGAGCGCGCCCGCAGCCGCCTACGGCCCCTGCTCTGCCTACTGTTGTTGTTGTTGAGCCGCTGCTACTCTGTACAGTTGCTGCTGCTGCTTTTGCTTTGCTGCTAGGGCAGCTGCTTTGCTGGTACTATTGCCACTGCTGCTGCTTCTTACCGCTCACCGGTCGCCGTTCCTGCTGCTTGTCACTTGCCGCCGCTGCCGCTGGCACCTACTACTCTGCTATTGGTGGTACTGCTACCTGCTACCGTTGGTTGCTGTTGTTACTGAATGGCCGGCCCTTACGTGGGTGCTGAATGCGTGTGTCTGTGTGGCTGGTTGGGCTATGCCCAGTAATGGCCGGCCCTTGCTTAGATTAGCACTACTAGGTTTAGCTAGTATTAATTAGTGCTAAGTTAGTCTAGTAGTAGATGACATGGAGGGCCCCATTTAAATAAGTTAGGTTTATTTATTTGTTTAGGTAAAAAGTCTATGACATGTGGGCCACACCTACACCTTTTGACTAGTAAATTTGACTTGGTCAATTTGGTTTAAACTAAATATAATAATTCCAGAATATTGAATAAAACTTTGGAAATCATTATAAAATAAACCATAACTCGGATTAAAATACTTTGTACATGAAAGTTGCTCAGAAAAATATGATGAATCTGAATACGCCATCCAATCGTCTGTCACATGCCCCTAGCATAGCGAACATGCAACCGCCCCCCTCCGTTTCATCTGTCCGAAATTGCCTAACTCCGTGAAAACATTCCCGGATGTTCTTCCCCTTCGCCGGTATCATGTAGCACTGCGTTAGAACACCCCTAGCACCGCTTATTGTCATGTCATGCATCTGTGTGCCTTGTATTTACTGTGTCTTCCCCCTCTTCTTCTCTCCGGTAGACCCCGAGACCACTGCTGATGCCGCTGTGATCAACTACGTCGACGACGACCCTTCTTCCCTTTCGGCAGAGCTTCCAGGCAAGCACCTCCCCTTGAACATGCCTATATCGCCTATTCTTTCCCTCTTATGCTTTCTCCTATTTCTGATACATAGCATGTTTTTGTAACTGCTATTGATACCTACCTGCTTGTCCTAAACTGCTTAGTATAGGCTGGATAGAGACCCACCAGAGACCCCACTTTGTCCTAGTTGCCCCGCTGGATTATTAGATGACTCGATCAGCGTGATCGACAACCAGGGCCCGGCACCGCACATCATCCCCTTAGTTGTACGACACTGCAGCATTACTATTGAGTGCCGAGGGTGATACCTCATTTAGCACTTCTGATGTTAACTCTGTAGAGTGGCTATTCGGTCGTGGTCATCGAGGGTGATTCCTCCTTCACCACTTCCGATTACGACGCCGTCGTGCAACACCTCAAGTGTGAACCTCGAGGGTGATTCCTCCTAAGTTCACCTTGATGACTACATCTGGTGGAATCCATCTAGGGTGATTCCTTGGGTTTTCCCCTGGTGTTTGGACACACGGTTACTTTGACTTAAGACAGAACCATGATGACATCGGGTCGGCCCTAAGGGGTACCCACGAGTGATGGGAAGTCGGGTTGACCTGGAGGGTACCCGAGAGATAATTACGAGGCATGGCCGGGTATTCTTAGCCCTTGCCACAAGTTCTCGAGACGGGGCGACGGGGTCACATCGATCATGAGTCTTTGCTCGTTCCCGCATGCTACCAATACATTCACGATTTGGATATTTGATCTGAGTGGGCCTTTGGCCCGATAGCACTAACCATCACGCGGGAATAAGTATGGGCACTCTGCGTCATACGTTTCTTCCGAAAGCTCTGTCAGACGTCCAAGTCAGCATCGCGGCACGGCTGGGCCAGCGCCATCCTGTAGTGGTGGTACCGAGATTCGCCCAGCTCGCAACGACCTGGAGTGCACAGGGCGATGGCCCAAGACCCTTGAGTTCTTAGGATATAGACTGAGGGGGACGTCTCTGTTGAGCCTAGGTAGGACTACGGCGTGTCGTTTGGCTGAGGCTAGGCATGACCCAGAAAAGTGAGTCCGGCCGGAGTTAAGCAAGCGTGGTGGGTTAAGTCGGTGCACCCCTGCAGGGAAGACCTAATCTATGCATTGCCGGATCCTTAGTAACGGACGCTCGGAGTTGTATCCCGATCGATACAACTAGAACTGGATACTTGTGATGAGAAATGGATATTAGGGCTTTGGGATTGCTTTCTCCCAGGGAGTCGAGAAAGGATCTCTGGGCGAGGTTGATACTTAATACTGCTACTACTTTATATTGTACTAATCTACACCCTTCTAATGCTGCAAGACCGCTGAAGATGCTAGTCTTTGATAGGACTAGTCCTTCTCTCTATTCTGGCATTTCCGCAGCCCAGTCCACATATACAGCCTTTCTTTGATAATGTTGCATATGTAGTGTAGATCCTTGGTTGCTGAGTACTTCGGATGAGTACTCACGGTTGCTTTGCTTCCTCTTTTTCCCCATATCCGTTTGATGCAACCAGATGACGGAGCCCCGGAGCCAGCTGCCCCTGTCGACGATCACTACTACTACCCCGAGGATGGCTAATACTACGAGTTGGCTGACGACCAGGAGTAGGTTCGGAGGGTCCCAAGTAGGAGGCCTGCGCCATTTTGATCGTAGTGTTTTCTTTTGCCTCTCCTTTTAAAGGCATATTTGTTTTATCTTTTATATTTGTACTCGGATATCTGATGCTTCCGCTTCCGCTTGTAAGCGAGCTTATGTATTCGAGCCCTCGAGGCCCCTGGCTTGTAATATATAGCTTGTATTATTTTAAATTTGTGTGTAGAGTTGTGTTGTGATATCTTCAAGTGAGTCCTTAGGCTTGATCGTGTGCATTTGCGTGTATGATTAGTGCACGATTAAGCCGGGGGCGTCATAGGTTGGTATCAGAGCCGACTACCTGTAGGAACCCCCTTTCCAACTCCTTGGCCGAAGTTGAGTCTAGTCGTCCAAAACTATTTTACTAACTTGGTTGTGTGGCTTACGGGCCCAAGTCGCCAATTGGGTGGTATTAGGATCTTCTATTCCTCGTCTATACTCTGGGACTCTGATCTCTCTTCTATTCGGGTTAAATGAATTTACTAACTACATTAGGTTCTCGTAACGGCTTTCCGCGGAGAGCCCCTTCATTCCGGATGGTCGCCTGCTTCACCAGAAGACTTCGAAGATACTCTCCGATCTTCTCCCGAGAACTTGTGTTTATTCCTTTTGCAATCCCTTAACACCGTTGAATCCTTATGGATAACTGCGTACCCTCGCCGTTCATACTTCCATCCCTAGTTGTTCTTGTTATTACAAGATACCCGAAAGTATTCTCTGAATTTCGAGAATCCTTTTCCGACTGCCTTGCAGCACTTTTCCGCCTGAATACCCCTACGAATAATTCCTCACACTTATCGGGGATTCGTTCACCCCCAGTTGTTCATATGTCTCACAAAATTCTTTGAATGCAATTCGATCTCCCGAAAATCCTTTGCAGCCTATTGCTCTTGAATCTCCATGCCTGCTTGCATTATGGTTAATTCCACATGTCTAGCAGTATTTACTATAATCCTTTGTGATTGACATTCTGATCCTATTGAGTCAACATGTGTGCGAATACTCGCAATCATCAATTAATCCTTAGAAAATTTTCTTTTCGGCTCAGACATTGTTCCAGATATGAGCTGGTTCTTGCCCAATCAAGATTTGATCGGTGTGCCTCTAAGTCTCTTCAACCTATCCATCTTCGATCAGAGCATCTGATTCTGATACACCGATCTAGAATCAAGTTTCTTTGTATTTAAAGCATCGAATTATTCAGATGTTTTGGTAAGCCGATGCCTTTGCATCCCTTCTCCCTCTAACTGATTACCAATACTCACATCAACTCCGTCGTGAATCGCCAGATCCATTATTGGGTTGTTATCCGACAGTGTCCTTAACATCTGAAATCTTGAGAGTTTTTCCCTGATACATAATGCCTTTGGTAAATTGTATCCTCTCCTTTTGTCAACCATGCTCTGCTGTCGAGCTCGTGTTAATTACTCCTGAAGTTCGTGGTATATGTTCCTAAGATACTCCTACGGGTTGAACCTATGCTTTCCCTAATCCATGTGACATCGAAAGTTATGCGAGTCATACTCTTCTGGTGCTTTGCCAGATAAATATTCCGCACTACAATTTCTTCAAAAACGAGGAATGAATGAAAGGTTATGCATTGAAGAACTGGGAGGCGACCTTGAACCTTTGTGTTCATGCCAATGGACCCGATGTGGAAATTATCATGGAAGCTTCTTGTAATAATAATAATCCCCTTGTGATAAGTTCATCTTGTATCTATGTTTGGTCCTTTGCAACCATGGTTCCTACCATGATTGTTCTTCTTTGATTCCATTTCTCGGACAAGTTGAAGTACTTGTCTTCTGCAAATCTTTTCACCTGTCCAACCTCTACCCTGTTCTACCTTTGAGTATTACCCTTCGGTACCTTGAAAATATCACGGAACTACATAACTTTTTATGTGTTCTTCATCAACTATTATATCTCGCCGATTCCATTTTTCCACGGGTTCTGAGTTGTTAGACACTCGAGAACACCAATAACTGATTCGAGTCTACACTTTCCTTTCCATTGTTTTGTTTAACCTTTCATGTAACCTAACATATCTTGGCAGTGATAATTCCCTGCTTATGTGAACACCTCGGCGTACAAGCTCTGTCAGTAAGACCTTGTTACTATTGTTGATGAGATTCCGGTAGCCACCGATGGACGAGAACTTTGCCTATTGGTCCGCCTCGTCTTAACGAGCAGGAAAATGGTTCTCTTCGTCCCTCGCCCTTGGTACCAACATTGTTGCCAACATAACTGACAGTCTATGCTCTGACATGCCTTACTATCATCGCCCCTCCTAATTTAAACCCACATGGTGGGCCCATAACCCACAGTTCCACAGGATCGAAACCTGACTCTCCTATACACCCCTATTTCTAAAGTTATTCCTCATGCTTGGCTTCGTATGTAAAGCCCGAGCCACCTTCCGATAGACGACCTATTCTGGTATCAGACGCAATACTTACTCTCGTTGCTCTAAACCCCTTTTCACACTTTGTTCCACACATCGGACGATTGTCTATTCTCTTGAGACTTCTTATTGTACCTTCTTGCTCTCAATGTGTTTCATTTGTTCAACTCAAGAGATACTCGTCAGTTCATTCATGGGATAATCCCATATGATTACCCCTTATATCATCCTATCGTTGTCGAGCTGCCCCTTACCTATTCGTAAGTACGATGAAGACCCCGAAGAAAAGATGACAACTTCATCATGATGACCTGAAGCAGAGAAATGAAGACATCAACGTAGTGGATAGACCTCTTCGAGAAGAGCAACCAAGACCGAGAAGAACCATTAGAATTTCGTAACCAGAACTTTCCACCTTGCTCCATCACTTAAATCTCGGGACGAGATTTCTTGTAGTGGAGGAGAATTGTGACGCCACGATAATTAAGCTACACTAACCCTCTACTAATGATGCCATGACACCAAGGTTGCTGTTGATAAACTCGCATTGATTCAAATCATGTTCGAATTCAAAATTCAAAATCAAGTCAAACGGAAAAAGTTTTCAAACATTCAAACTAAAATGTTCAAAGTGTGGCAAATAATCCCTAGATATTTGTCATGTTGGAACCAACCTCTTTTGGATTCCCAAAGTGCACCTGGAAATTTATTTAGTGATCCAGGAGCATTTAAATTTGGCCTTTTCAATTTCTAAAAATGGTTAGACAACTCCTTTTGACCCCAAAATTTTTATTCCATCTCATGGTATTGTGTTAGATTTATGAGCCAAGTTTTGTTCAAAACAAAACTCATTTGGTACTAAAAGAAAATACAAAACAGAAACAAAATTAGAAAATCAAAAATTAAATAAAAAGAAAAGCCCCCCCCTCACTGCCGTGGGCCAGGCCAGACTGGGCCGTGGCCCACCAACCGGCCCAACCTAGTAGCCCAGCCTTGCAGCCCAGCCCCCCACTTCCCTGTCGTCTTCCCCCTCCCTGTTCGATCGACCGCACGGTCGTGGTCGCCACCCGACCAGCTCATCAGCGTCGTCGGCGAGAGGATAAGATACCCCGACGCCTCGGGCTCTCCTCCACTCGCCCGCCCGATCGCCCAGATCCACTTCCCGCTCCTCCCCTCGTTCGCCTCTCCCTCTCCCTCTCTACTTCGGACGAGCGCCTCCATGGTCGCTGTTCCGTGAAGCACGCGACCACCGACCACCCTACGTCCTGCAGACGAGTCCATCGTCTTTGCCACGACGCCGCTCGTCTTCAAGCCGAGCCACTCAAGCCCAGGAGCGCTGCTCCGTCGCCATGCCCGTCGTCTTCAACTTCCGGCCGCCTGGATCACCACCGTTGATTCGTCGGCCACAGGCCTTCCCCGAGCAAACTGACCCCTCTGACAAACTTGCCGTGAGCTTCTCTTCCTCCCCCCTCACTTCTCCTGCTCGCGCTCGTCCTCTAGCCATCGGTGCCATGCTCTGCCATAGCTGCCGCTGCCACTCATCATTGTAGCCATCGATTCCAGCCGACCTAGCAAGCGCCGCTGCAACAAATCGACATGCCTTGATGCACGCGTTCGGACGCCCCCAGTCACGCATCTAGCCGCAGCGTGTAGAGAGATCCGGCGAGCTTCGTGCTCCGGCCGCCGCGGAGCCCCACCGCCTCGGTCCACCTTCGGCCTCCCCAACCTCGCCATCAAACTCGCGGTGACCATCTCGTCCGGTTCCCCCTCCTCCCGACCTTGATCCATCGCTGTACAGCCTGCCACCTCGCATTGGACGCCATGGCCAAAGCTCACGTCGTCTGCGCGACCTGCCTCGCCTTGGGTTGCGTTTGGCCGCGCCTGCCCGCCCCGTGCTGCTCCCCGCCGCGCCCGGCGCTGGCCGCCGCTCGCCCTGGCCGCGTCCAAGGCGCGCCCCCGCAGCCGCCCACGGCCCCTGCTTTGCCCACTGCTGTTGTTGTTGAGCCACTGCTACTCAGTACTACTGTTGCTGCTGCTTTTGCTTTGCTGCTAGGGCTGCTGCTTTGCTGGTACTCTTGCTGCTGCTACTTCTTACTGCTCACCGGCCGCTGTTCCTGCTGCTTGCCGCTTGCCGCCGCTGCCGCTGGCGCCTACTGCTCTGCTGTTGGTGCTACTGCTACCTGCTACCGTTGGCTGCTGCTGTTACTGAATGGCCAGCCATTGCGTGGGTGCTGAATGCGTGTGTGTGTGTGTGTGGCTGGTTGGGCTATGCCCAGTTATGGCCGGCCCTTGCTTAGATTAGCACTACTAGGTTTAGCTAGTATTAATTAGTTCTAGGTTAGTTTAGTAGTAGATGACATGGAGGGCCCCATTTAAATAAGTTAGGTTTATTTATTTGTTTAGGTAAAAAGTCTATGACATGTGGGCCACACCTACCCCTTTTGACTAGTCAATTTGACTTGGTCAATTTGGTTTAAACTAAATATAATAATTCCAGAATATTGAATAAAACTTTGGAAATCAATGTAAAATAAACCATAACTCGGATTAAAATACTTTGTACATGAAAGTTGCTCAGAAAAATATGACGAATCCGAATACGCCATCCGTTCGTCTGTCTCATGCCCCTAGCATAGCGAACATGCAACCGCCCCCCTTCGTTTTATCTGTCTGAAAATGCCTAACTCCAGGAAAACATTCCCGGATGTTCTTCCCCTTCACCGGTATCGTGTAGCACTACGTTAGAACACCCCTCGCACCACTTATTGTCATGTCATGCATCTGTGTGCTTTGTATTTACTGTTTCTTCCCCCTCTTCTTCTCTCCGGTAGACCCCGAGACCGCTGCTGATGCCGCTGTGATCGACTACGTCAACGACGACCCTTCTTCCCTTTTGGCAGAGCTTCCAGGAAAGCACCCCCCCTTGAACATGCCTATATAGCCTATTCTTTCCCTCTTATGCTTGCATTAGAAATTGCTGCTGCTACTGTTTATCCTATTTCTGATACATAGCCTGTTTTTGTAACTGCTGTTGATACCTACTTGCTTATCCTAAACTGCTTAGTATAGGCTGGATAGAGACCCACCAGAGACCCCACTTTGTCCTAGTTGCCCAGATGGATTATCAGATGACTCGATCAGCATGATCGACAACCAGGCCCCGGCACCGCACATCATCCCCTTAGTTGTACGACACTGCAGCGTTACTATTGAGTGCCGAGGGTGATACCTCGTTTAGCACTTCTGATGTTAACTCTGTAGAGTGGCTATTCCGTCATGGTCATCGAGGGTGATTCCTCCTTCACCACTTCCGATTACGACGCCGTCGTGCAACACCTCAAGTGTGAACCTTGAGGGTGATTCCTCCTATGTTCACCTTGATGACTACATCAGGTGGAATCCATCTAGGGTGATTCCTTGGGTTTTCCCCTGGTGTTTGGACACACGGTTACTTTGACTTAACACAGAACCGTGATGACATCGGGTCGGCCCTGAGGGGTAGCCGCGAGTGATGGGAAGTCGGGTTGACCTGGAGGGTACCCGAGAGATAATTACGAGGCGTGGCCGGGCATTCTTAGCCCTTGCCGCAAGTCCTCGAGACGGGGCGATGGGGTCACATCGATCGTGAGTCTCTGCTCGTTACCGCAGGCTACCAATACATTAACGATTTGGATATTTGATCTGAGTGGGCCTCTGGCCCGATAGCACTAACCATCACGCGGGAATAAGTATGGGCACTCTGCGTCGTACGTTTCTTCTGAAAGCTCTGTCAGACGTCCAGTTCTGCATCGCGGCACGGCTGGGCCGGCGCCATCCTGTAGCAGTGGTACCGAGATTCGCCCTGCTCGCAACGACCCGGAGTGCACAGGGCGATGGCCCAAGACCCCTGAGCACTTAGGATATAGACCGACGGGGATCTCTCTGCTGAGCCTAGGTAGGACTACGGCGTGTCATTTGGCCGAGGCCGGGCATGACCCAGAAAAGTGTGTCCGGCCAGAGTTAAGCGAGTGTGGTGGGTAAGTTGGTGCACCCCTGCAGGGAAGAACTAATCTTTGCATAGTCGGATCCTCGGTAACGGACGCTCGGAGTTGTATCCCGATCGATACTACTAGAACTGGATACTTGTGATGAGAAATGGATATTAGGGCTCTGGGATTGCTTTCTCGCAGGGAGTCGAGGAAGGATCTCTGAGCGAGGTTGATACTTAATACTGCTACTACTTTATAATGTACTAATCTACACTCTTCTAATGCTGCAAGACCGCTCAAGATGCTAGTCTTTGATAGGTCTAGGCCTTCTCTCTATTTTGGCATTTCTGCAGCCCAGTCCACATATACAGCCGTTCTTTGATAATGTTGCATATGTAGTGTAGATCCTTGCTTGCTGAGTACTTCGGATGAGTACTCACGGTTGCTTTGCTTCCTCTTTTTCCCCATATCCGTTTGATGCAACCAGATGACGGAGCCCTGGAGCCAGCTGCCCCTGTCGACGATCACTACTACTACCCCGAGGATGGCTACTACTACGAGTTGGCTGACGACCAGGAGTAGGTTCGGAGGGTCCCAGGCAGGAGGCCTGCGCCTTTTCGATCGTAGTGTTTTCTTTTGGCTCGCCTTTTAAAGGCCTATTTGTTTTATCTTTTATATCTGTACTCAGATATCTGATGCTTCCACTGATGCTTGTAAACGAGCTTATGTATTTCAGCCCTCGAGGCCCCTGGCTTGTAATATATAGCTTGTATTATCTTAAATTTGTGTCTAGAGTTGTGTTGTGATATCTTCAAGTGTGTCCTTAGGCTTGATCATGTGCATTTGTGTGTATGATTAGTGCACGATTAAGCCGGGGGCGTCACACAAGCTGCAGTCCAAGATACTCTAGAACCGCCCCACTCTGCACAATCACCAAAAACCACATCTCGGGGAACCAAAGGAGTATCAGGAAAACTGGCCTCAACCAAAGTTCGCAATAAATATGGATCTTCACTATCCCAAGAGATGAATTTCCCAAAAGTGCCAACTGCCTGAGCGATAAACTCTGTGGTGCGGTAATCTAATGGAATTCCAATAAACATTGGCCAACCATTGCGGAAACCATTCACCCCCTTAAAATTGTCCACCTCGTCATGCTTCATGAATCTAACAAAACGGCCATTGCCAATCGGGAATGGAGCATGCTGAATCAGAGAGTATCTGACAGTCGGATCTCTAACTTGAAAAAGGCCAACACCATGGAACCATGGCTGAGTAGAGCCAACCAGGATACCTCTGTTTTGCAGAAACTGAATGATCTCCTCACGAACTGGCCCCAGCGGACCCTCCGGGGTAGGCATCACTTCAGCAACCATGTAATCCTCATGGCGGTGATACAAACGCGCTGCGGGCATGAAGAAGGTGCGAGGCAGATGACGCTCATCACTGTCAATGATGTGGTGCTCCGCCAGCACAAATCGCTCAAGATCAAGCTCAGAGTTCGCCATGGAGGGAGGTGGAGAAGCTTGTTTGGGGTTTTCTTTGGAAGGAGGAGACGGGGTGTGCTGCAAGACAGGCTGCGTAGATGTGACCGGGCAGTCTATCCCATTAACGTCGGCTCCCTTCCCATAACAGGTAGAGGATTCCGAGATACCCGAATATTGTTGCTCTAAAATTGGCTTCCAAACCAATCCAGTGGAGCGCACGAAATCATGCAGTCCCTTCTAGAGTGACCCGGGTGAGAGCAAGTCGTGCAGACCACTCGAATTCCACAAGAGGATGACAGGTGGCCCCTCTGAGAGCAAATGGAGCAAGTAACAATGCGGTCCACCATGTCATCGACCATGGCCTCAAATTGCTTAGCAGCCTCTTGGGTAGAGGGGATCTCCGGTATGAGAAGCTGGGGGGATGGCCCAGATAAGTCAGACGGCCCAGTAGCAGAATTGCCGTCCACAGGAATTGGGCTATCCTGCTGTTGTGAGCAATCAGCAGGTGGGCTGTCATGCTGGGTTGGGCTAATAGTCATGGCATCATTTTGAATAGAAAGATATCCCACCTCCGTGAATCTAGTAGATTGATTGCCGGCATGCACAGAATTCAGCTCCAAAGATCTCAGAGAGACCGCCGGTGATCGGGAGGTCGTCGGCCGATCGGATTCCGGCAATGGAGCAATGGTACCAAAAACTATAGGTGGCCTCGCCACCATCCACTACAAATCCACAGGGGCCGGTTGTCGAATGATGACACGTTCATGAGCAGAAACCTCACAGCCCGCATCTAACACATCATCAATGCAATTCTGCGTAGCAGGATATCTATATCCTTTACATGTTATGTAGTTTTGAAAAGTGGC
Source organism: Thinopyrum elongatum (assembly GCA_011799875.1). Classification (NCBI taxonomy): domain Eukaryota; kingdom Viridiplantae; phylum Streptophyta; class Magnoliopsida; order Poales; family Poaceae; genus Thinopyrum; species Thinopyrum elongatum. Next base: position 433,342,291 of record CM022301.1, read on the forward strand.
AAAAGATAATTTCTTCTTAGCAGAATTTGCCGATTTGATGGAAGATCTAATAGGAGGTTTATGCATGGCCATTAAGCCCAAAGATGATCGATGTTTAGACGGACTAACCAAAATCCACTCTGCATCACATTCCTTTCTCCAAATCTTACTTCACAAATCCAGTTTGACCCCCGTTGCCCCATAGATTAAAATTGCATTTGAATAGAACACAAGCAAATGAACGAAGATCCACTATAAGAAAACCAACTTGCTTGCAAGAAACATGAAAGGAATAAACCTTATCTTTGATCTGAGACACTTGGAGATGAATTGCAGATCCACCAATAGCAGATTCCAATGCCGCCACCATAGAATGTTCCGTCAAACGGAAAATGCGACGACTAAAAGAGACAACCAAAGTAAAAGATCTCCTAGTTCCCATTGGGTGTACCGTGAGACCAGTAGATCTGAAAACCTCCTTAGAAAAAGACATACCCTTGGAGAAATCCAATCCAAGGGTAGATCCACCAGTCGAACCCATAGAAGTTGGGAATTGCCTTGATCCAGAGATGATGCCGAAGAGAATCGTTGGTGAAGATCCACAGACTAGTGGATAGAAGTGGAGATCATCGGTGAAGAGGTCAGCGCCGTGGTGGGAGGTAGGTGGGAGCGCCATCGCTTGCCCACTCAAAAGAGACGCAGTCATTGTGGAATTTTTCATGCATCATTAAAATCTTCAAGGTCCATGGTATATGATTTATCATAAAGATCAAATAAAATAGAATGAGTATTGCGCTGGGATGTAAACTTAAATCTTCGCACAAATGAATCAGTGAGGTGATAGTTGTTGGAAATATGCCCTAGAGGCAATAATAAAATGGTTATTATTATATTTCCTTGTTCATGATAATTGTCTATTGTTCATGCTAAAATTGTATTAACCGGGAACCGTAATACATGTGTGAATACATAGACCACAGCATGTCCCTAGTGAGCCTCTAGTTGACTAGCTCGTTGATCAATAGATGGTTGTGGTTTCCTGACCATGGACATTGGATGTCGTTGATAACGGGATCACATCATTAGGAGAATGATGTGATGGACAAGACCCAATCCTAAGCATAGCACAAGATCGTGTAGTTCATTTGCTAGAGCTTTTCTAATGTCAAGTATCATTTCCTTAAACCATGAGATTGTGCAACTCCCGGATACCGTAGGAATGCTTTGGGTGTATCAAACGTAACAAACTAAATGGGTGACCATAAAGGTGCACTACAGGTATCTCCGAAAGTGTCTGTTGGGTTGGCACGAATCGAGACTGGGATTTGTCACTCCGTATGACGGAGAGGTATCTCTGGGCCCACTCGGTAATGCATCATCATAATGAGCTCAATGTGACTAAGGAGTTAGCCACGGTATCATGCGTTACGGAACGAGTAAAGAGACTTGCTGGTAACGAAATTGAACAAGGTATAGGGATACCGACGATGGAATCTCGTGCAAGTAACATACCGATGGACAAAGGGAATTGTATATGGGATTGATTGAATCCCCGACATTGTGGTTCATCCGATGAGATCATCGTGGAACATGTGGGAGCCAATATGGGTATCCAGATCCCGCTATTGGTTATTGGCCGGAGAGGTGTCTCGGTCATGTCTGCATAGTTCCCGAACCCGTAGGGTCTACACACTTAAGGTTCCGTGATGCTAGAGTTGTTATGGGAAATTGTATGTGGTTACCGAAAGTTGTTCGGAGTCTCGGATGAGATCCTGGATGTCATGAGGAGTTCCGGAATGGTCCAGAGGTAAAGATTTATATATGGGAAGTCCTATTTTGGCCACCGGAAAATGTTCGGGATTTTTCGGTATTGTACCGGGAAAGTTCTAGAAGGTTCCAGAGTGGGGCCCACCTGCATGGGGGACCCACATGAACGTGGGTAGTGGGGGCAAGGCCCCACACCCCTGGTCAAGGTGCACCAAGAACCCCCTTAGAAGGAATAAGATCATATCCCGAAGGGATAAGATCAAGATCCCTAAAAAGGGGGATAACAATCAGTGGGGAAGGGAAAGGATGGGATTTCTTTCCTCCCACCTTTGCCAATGCCCCAATGGACTTGGAGGGCAAGAAACCAGCCCCCTCCACCCCTATATATAGTGGGGAGGTGCATGGGAGCTGAAACCCTTCCCCTGGTGCAGCCCTTCCCCCCTCCAACTCCACCTCCTCCTCCGTAGTGCTTGGCGAAGCCCTGCCAGAGAACCGCAAGCTCCACCACCACGCTGTCGTGCTGCTGGAGCTCTCCCTCAACTTCTCCTCTCCCCTTGCTGGATCAACAGGGAGGAGACGTCCCCGGGCTGTACGTGTGTTGAACGCGGAGGCGCCGTCCGTTCGGCGCTTGAATCGGATCTTCCGCGATTTGAATCGCCGTGAGTACGACTCCATCAACCGTGTTCTTGTAATGCTTCCGCTTAGCGATCTTCAAGGGTATGAAGATGCACTCCCTCTCACTTGTTGCTAGCATCTCCTAGATTGATCTTGGTGACACGTAGGAAGTTTTTGAATTATTACTATGTTTCCCAACAGTGGTATCAGAGCTTGGTCTATGCGTAGATTCTATGCACGTGTAGAACACAAGTAGTTGTGGGCGATGATTTGTTCAATTTGCTTACTGTTACTAGTCCTATCTTGATTCGGCGGCATTGTGGGATGAAGCGGCCCGGACCGACCTTACACGTACGCTTACGTGAGACAGGTTCCACCGACTGACATGCACTTGTTGCATAAGGTGGCTAGCGGGTGTCTGTCTCTCCCACTTTAGTCGGATCGGATTCGATGAAGAGGGTCCTTATGAAGGGTAAATAGCAATTGGCATATCACCGTTGTGGCTTTTGCGTAGGTAAGAAACGTTCTTGCTAGAAACCCATAGCAGCCACGTAAAACTTGCAACAACAATTAGAGGACGTCTAACTTGTTTTTGCAGGGTATGCTATGTGATGTGATATGGCCAAAAGGATGTGATGAATTATATATGTGATGTATGAGATTGATCATAATCTTGTAATAGGAATCACGACTTGCATGTCGATGAGTATGACAACCGACAGGTGCCATAGGAGTTGTCTTAATTTATTGTATGACCTGCGTGTCAATGAAAATGCCATGTAATTACTTTACTTTATTGCTAACCATTAGCCATAGTAGTAGAAGTAATAGTTGGCGAGACAACTTCATGAAGACACGATGATGGAGATCATGATGACGGAGATCATGTTGTCATGCCGGTGACGATGGTGATCATGCTGCACCTCGAAGATGGAGATCAAAAGCGCAAGATGATATTGGCCATATCATGTCACTTTATGATTTGCATGTGATGTTTATCATGTTTACATCTTATTTGCTTAGAATGACGGTAGCATAAATAAGATGATCCCTCACTAAAAATTCCAAGAAATGTGTTCCCCCTAAGTGTGCACCGTTGCGAAGGTTCGTTGTTTCGAAGCACCACGTGATGATCGGGTGTGATAGATTCTAACATTCGCATACAATGGGTGTAAGCCAGATTTACACATGCGAAACACTTAGGTTGACTTGACGAGCCTAGCATGTACACACATGGCCTCGGAACACGAGAGACCGAAAGATCGAACATGAGTCGTATAGTAGATGCGATCAACATGGAGATGTTCACCGTTGATGACTAGTCCGTCTCACGTGATGATCGAACATGGCCTAGTCGATTCGGATCATTTATCACTTAGATGACTAGAGGGATGTCTATCTGAGTGGGAGTTCATTAAATAATTTGATCAGATGAACTTAATTATCATGAACTTAGTCTAAAATTGTCTTTACAACCTATCTTGTAGATCCAATGGCCCACGCTAATGTTGCCCTCAACTTCAACGCGTTCCTAGAGAAAACCAAGCTGAAAGACGATGGTAGCAACTATACGGACTGGGTCCGTAGCTTGAGGATCATCCTCATAGCTGCCAAGAAAGCATATGTCCTTGAAGCACCGCTAGGTGACGCACCTATTTTCCCAGCAACTCAAGACGTTATGAACGCCTGGCAGTCGCGTAGTGATGATTACTCCCTGGTTCAGTGCGGCATGCTTTACAGCTTAGAACCGGGGCTCCAAAAGCGTTTTGAGCAACACGGAGCATATGAAATGTTCCAAGAGCTGAAAATGGTTTTCCAAGCTCATGCCCGGGTCGAGAGATATGAAGTCTCCGACAAGTTCTACAGTTGTAAGATGGAGGAAAACAACTCTGTCAGCGAGAATATACTCAAAATGTCTGGGTTGCACAACTGCTTGTCTCAGCTGGGAGTTAATCTTCCAAATGACTCGGTCGTTGACAGGATCCTCCAGTCGCATCCACCTAGCTACAAGAGCTTTGTGATGAACTACAATATGCAAGGGATGGAGAAGTCCATTCCTGAGTTATATTCAATGCTGAAATCAGCGGAGGTGGAGATCAAAAAGGAACATCAAGTGTTGATGGTGAATAAGACCACTAGTTTCAAGAAAGGCAAGGGTAAGAAGAACTTCAAGAAGTACAGCAAGGGAGTTGCCGTGCCCAGTAAGTCAGTTGCCGGGAACAAGCCAAAGAATGGACCCAAGCCTGAGACTGAGTGCTTTTATTGCAAGGGAAATGGTCACTGGAAGCGGAACTACCCCAAGTACTTAGCGGATAAGAAGGCCGGCAACGCCAAAGGTATATATGATATACATGTTATTGATGTGTACCTTACCAGCGCTCGTAGTAGCTCCTGGGTATTTGATACCTGTGCGGTTGCTCACATTTGTAACTCAAAACAGGAGCTGCGGAATAAGCAGAGACTCGCAAAGGACGAGGTGACGATGCGCGTCGGGAATGGTTCCAAGGTCGATGTGATCGCCGTCGGCACGCTACCTCTACATTTACCTTCGAGATTAGTTTTAAACCTCAATAATTGTTATTTAGTGCCAGCTTTGAGCATGAACATTGTATCTGGATCTCGTTTAATGCGAGATGGCTACTCATTTAAATCCGAGAATAATGGTTGTTCTATTTATATGAGAGATATGTTTTATGGTCATGCCCCGCTGGTCAATGGTTTATTTTTATTGAATCTCGAATGTGATGTTACACATATTCATAGTGTGAATGCCAAACGATGTAAGGTTGATAATGATAGTCCCACATACTTGTAGCACTGCCGCCTTGGTCACATTGGTGTCAAACGCATGAAGAAACTCCAAGCAGATGGACTTTTGGAGTCTCTTGATTATGAATCATTTGACACATGTGAACCATGCCTCATGAGCAAAATGACCAAGACTCCGTTCTCCGGAACAATGGAGCGAGCAACCAACTTGTTGGAAATAATACATACTGATGTATGCGGTCCAATGAGCGTTGAGGCTCGTGGTGGCTATCGTTATATTCTCACCCTCACTGATGACTTAAGTAGATATGGGTATGTCTACTTAATGAAACACAAGTCTGAGACCTTTGAAAAGTTCAAGGAATTTCAGAGTGAGGTAGAGAATCAACGTGACAGGAAAATAAAGTTCTTACGATCAGATCATGGAGGAGAATACTTGAGTCACGAGTTTGGCACGCACTTAAGGAAATGTGGAATTGTTTCACAACTCACGCCGCCTGGAACACCTCAGCGTAATGGTGTGTCCGAACGTCATAATCGCACTCTATTGGATATGGTGCGATCTATGATGTCTCTTACCGATCTACCGCTATCATTTTGGGGTTATGCTTTAGAGACTGCCGCATTCACTTTAAATAGGGCACCGTCTAAATCCGTTGAGACGACACCGTATGAATTATGGTTTGGGAAGAAATCTAAGCTGTCGTTTCTGAAAGTTTGGCGATGCGATGCTTATGTCAAGAAACTTCAACCTGAAAAGCTCGAACCCAAATCGGAAAAATTCGTCTTCATAGGATTCCCTAAGGAAACTATTGGGTATACCTTCTACCTCAGATCCGAAGGCAAGATCTTTGTTGCCAAGAATGGATCCTTTCTAGAGAAAGAGTTTCTCTCGAAGGAAGTAAGTGGGAGGAAAGTAGAACTTGACGAGGTACCCCCTCTTGAACCGGAGAGCAGCGCAGCTCAGGAAGATGTTTCTGTGGTGCCTGCACCGACTAGAGAGGAAGTTAATGATGATGATCATGAAACTTTGGGTGAAGTTGCTACTGAACTGTGTAGGTCCACGAGGACACGTTCCGCACCAGAGTGGTATGGCAACCCTATCCTGGAAATCATGTTGCTAGACAATGGTGAACCTTCGAACTATGAAGAAGCGATAGCGGGCCCGGATTCCAACAAATGGCTTGAAGCCATGAAATCCGAGATAGGATCCATGTATGAAAACAAAGTATGGACTTTGACGGACTTGCCCGATGATCGGCAAGCCATAGAGAATAAGTGGATCTTTAAGAAGAAGACTGACGCGGATGGTAATGTGACCGTCTATAAGGCTCGGCTTGTCGCTAAGGGTTATCGACAAGTTCAAGGGGTTGACTACGATGAGACCTTCTCACCCGTAGCGAAGCTGAAGTCCGTCCGAATCATGTTAGCAATTACCGCATTCTATGATTATGAGATCTGGCAAATGGACGTCAAAACGGCATTCCTTAATGGTTTCCTTAAGGAAGAATTGTATATGATGCAGCCGGAAGGTTTTGTCGATCCTAAGAATGCTGACAAAGTATGAAGCTCTAGCGCTCCATCTATGGGCTGGTGCAAGCATCTCGGAGTTGGAACATTCGCTTTGATGAAATGATCAAAGCGTTTGGGTTTATACAGACTTATGGAGAAGCCTGTATTTACAAGAAAGTGAGTGGGAGCTCTGTAGCATTTCTCATATTATATGTGGATGACATACTGTTGATGGGAAATGATATAGAACTTTTGGAAAGCATAAAGGCCTACTTGAATAAGTGTTTTTCAATGAAGGACCTTGGAGAAGCTGCTTACATATTAGGCATCAAGATCTATAGAGATAGATCGAGATGCCTCATTGGTCTTTCACAAAGCACATACCTTGACAAGATATTGAAGAAGTTCAATATGGATTTGTCCAAGAAGGGGTTCTTGCCTGTATTGCAAGGTGTGAGATTGAGCGCAGCTCAACGCCTGACCTCGGCAGAAGAAAGAGAAAAGATGAGTGTCATCCCCTACGCCTCAGCCATAGGCTCTATTATGTATGCCATGTTATGTACCGGACCTGATGTGAACCTTGCCATAAGTTTGGTAGGGAGGTACCAAAGTGATCCCAGAATGGAACACTGGACAGCGGTCAAGAATATCCTGAAGTACCTGAAAAGGACTAAGGATATGTTTCTCATTTATGGAGGTGCCGAAGAGCTTGTTGTAAAGGGTTACGTCGATGCTAGCTTTGACACAGATCTGGATGACTCCAAGTCACAAACCGGATACGTGTACATTTTGAATGGTGGGGCAGTCAGCTGGTGCAGTGGCAAGTAATGCGTCGTGGCGGGATCTACATGTGAAGCGGAGTACATAGCTGCTTCGGAAGCAGCTCAGGAAGGAGTATGGATGAAGGAGTTTATCACCGACCTAGGAGTGATTCCCAATGTGTTGGGGATATTATTACTGGGCGTAAACTGGCCAGGAGAGGCCGGGTTATCCCCATAATGAGTTATTTATATTTGAAGCCCATGAAGACAAGGAGTATGGCGCTTTATGACGGCCCAGGGCCCAAAGGCGGATTAAGGGCCTGTAGGTGTAAACCGCCATATTTTATGTAACTTGTAAGACAAGAAAAGAGTAGAGACCGAGCCGGACACGTTTATGAGCCGGCCTCGGGAATCTGTAAACCGACGGGCGTCAACCCATGTATATAAGGGGACGACCCGGCGGCGGTTTGAGGGAGACAACAACTCGAGAGCCAGGCATAGCGGATTCGCTCCCTGGTCATCGAAACCCTAACAATTCCACAACAACTGGATTAGGCCTTTACCTTCACCGCAAGGGGCCGAACCAGTATAAACTCTCTGCGTCCCTTGTCCGCTTTAACCCCTTTAAGCTAACCCGTCGCGATGGCTCCACGACTAAGTCCTTTCTCTAGGACATCTGCCGTGATAAGGCCACGACAGTTGGCGCCCACCGTGGGGCTATCGCACGATGGTTTCGAGTTCTTAGAGGGTAGCTTCGAAGGACTCAAGGGATACGCTGTGGGCCGGATGACCAAAAGTCGTCGCGGCAAGCTCTACATCGATGACGCAGGCTGGGGCCCCGAGGCCGGCTCGATTGAGTACGGGTACCGGGTCCCCTTCGGCGGCATTCACGTGTTCATTGGCAAGATTGGCGAACCGGGCCCTGAGCCGGACATCTGCACCGACATCGTCGAAACGGCTCAGCGTGCGAGGTCTGCCCGGGTAAAGCCTATCATGAAGCATGCCTTCGTGGGAGTCATCCACGGAGTGGAATCTGAAGATGGATCGGAGTATGATGGCGAAACCATTCTTTATTCCGGTGACGAATCATCTACAGGAGAGACCGAGTCATTGTACGAGCTGCAAGATGGCCAGTTTGGTGGTTGTTCTGATGGCGACAGTATTCCGGACTCTCTCACCCGCCAAGCCGGGTTGCGATCTTCATGGACGGTATGCAGTCAGCGCCACAATCTTCGACCGCTGCGGCGATGATCTCCGGTTCAGCAGCGGCGACGGCCGCTGGGGCAGGAGGCCCTGTGCTATCACGGGCTCAGGCTCTGTCCGATTTATTCGACACCTTGGCAGCACTATTAGCGGCCGAAGTCCGCCCGGCGGATCAGGAGTGGCACAACGCAGAAGTGGCGAAGGTGAAGGATCAGATAGCCCAAGCCAAGGTGGATTTGGCAGCTGAAAACACCAGGATGGCTGCAGAGCGGGCTGAGTTAGATGCACAGGCCTATCGGCTTACGTTGGATCAGAACGCGTCCAATGATGTAATGAGGAGAAGGTACCGGTCTCACCTACCTCCGGTTTACGAAGCCAGGAATCTCTTCAATACGCCAGGGGCCGGAACCAGCAACCAGCCAGTGGTAAACCGGGTAGAAGCGCCTGGAACGGGGACGCCGGTTCAGCCGCGCGCAATGGATCCGCCTCTTCAGAATAACCCATCCCAGCATGTGCCCACACCTCAGGGTCATTATTCCAACCCCTTGGATAACATAGTCGCGGCCGCTTCATGATTGGCAGCCCTTCCGGTCGATGGTGAGTCCCTTGTAGCGGTGGAGACGCGACGGGCTAGGGAGCTCCTTCAGACAGCTTTGACTCAGCAACAGGCTTACTCGTACAGTCGCGAGAGGATTCATTCCACCCCCCGCCCAAGCCGGAGTTACAGCAGGCATGTTGATGAACCGGCTGTGTCTAGCAGTGCCCGCAATTGTAATCCGCTACGAGGCCATAACCGGCGGGTGGCGGTGTTGATGCTCAGGATGTGGACCGTGCTAGGAGACGTCGAGAGGCTGAGTTAGCAGCACAGAACGCGGCCCGTCAGCTTACTCCGGTTCGTCCAACAACTCCGGTGGAACCAGGGGTTACCTCCAGCTCTTTGGGGGTGCCGTGATTTGTCCCAGCATTACGCAATGTACGGCTGCCCAAGGTCTTCAAGGGCCCATGTAAAGTGCCGAATTACACTGCTGATTTATCCCCCGAGTCGTGGGTGGAGAGTTATGAAATGGCGATGGAGATGCTGGACGTAGATGATGCGGCATGTGCTAAGTACTTCACCATGATGTTGGAAGGGACAGCTCGCACTTGGTTGAAAAACCTACCAGCTAACTCCATTGGGTCATGGGCCGAGCTAAGAGCCCGGTTTATTCAGAATTTCAAAGACACGTGCAAGCAGCCCATGTCAATTGTGGATTTAGCTGCCTGTGTCCAGGAGGAAGGAGAATCAACAACCCATTGGGTACGCCGGGTTTCAGAAATTTTGCATTCATCGGACCGCATCAACGCTGATACGGCCGTTTTGACGTTGGAAGGCAATTGCCGGTTTACGCCTCTTAAGTTGAAGCTGGGACGGCTCAAACGCCATTGCAATGACATGGGGACGCTTATGGCAGCTCTGGTGAAATACGCCGACTCTAATAGTACCAAGGACCCTGAATCTGATGATGACAAGACAGGAAAGGGAAAGAAGGGTGGCAGCACCAAACAACAGCAGCATAACTCGGCGGGGCATGGAAACAGCGGTAAACGTAAAGCGGATAACAGTTCAGATTTTGTAGCTAATACCAACACGCAGGGTAATGGTCAGCGTCGAAAGGGTAAACCGCCCTCGCGTGAGAACCAAGTCCCAATCCGGAGCGCCTGAATTACCTGTTGAACCAGCCCTGCCCAAAGCACGGATCGCGGGACAAGCCGGCCACGCACCTCTGGAAGGATTGTTATATTATGCGAGAATTCAAAGATTCAGATTTTTTCCGGAATGATAATGGACCGGCTGGCGGTTCAGGCCCCGGGTCTCATGGGCCGGGTTATGGTAGAGGCAGTTCCAGCTCAGGGTTCCATGGTAATCAAAGTGGACATGGCAATCAAGGCAATCAAGGCAACCAAGGTGGTTATAATCATTAGGGGAACCAACAGCAGCAGCAGCAGTCGGGTTACCAGAGCAACCCGAAGCAGTTAAACAGTGGATAGTACCATGTCTTCACCACCAGCCTATTCAAGCACGATCAGAAGCTTCATAAAAGGGCAGTGAACTCCGTTGAACCGGCGGTGCCCCGTTACTTACGCTGGTCTGAACAGCCCATTGTGTGGAGTCGAGAGGATCACCCACCTCGGGTTGATAATCCGGGTCATCTGGCGTTGGTGGTGGCACCTCAGGTGGGAGGTTACAAGTTCACTAAAGTACTCATGGATGGGGGGAGTAGTATCAATATCCTTTATTATGAAACCTTCCGTCGCATGGGGTTAACAGATAAAAATCTTAAACTGTCCAGCACGGTCTTCCATGGTGTGGTACCTGGTAAATCAGCGTGTCCGATCGGTAAGATAGCTCTGGAGGTTGCTTTTGGTGATGAGCATGATTCAAGATCAGAAACATTGACCTTTGAAGTGGTGAAAATCAAGAGCCCGTATCATGCCCTGTTTGGGCGGCCGGCTTATGCTAAATTCATGGCGAGGCCCTGTTATGTTTATCTGCAGCTCAAGATGTCGGGTCATAAGGGGACCATCACGGTACATGGGAGTCGTAAGATCGCTTTGGAATGTGAAGAAGGTGATGCGGCTTATGCGGAGTCGGTTTGTGCAATAGAGGAGTTGAAGATTTACAAAGACAATGTTGATCCGGTAGATATGACTTCCTTGAAGAAGCCAACTACAGAGCATGATCCGGCCTTGAAGTTTAAGTCGGCTGATGAGACTAAGCTGGTTGATTTTGTTCCTGGCGATTCATCCCAGCAGTTCAGCATCAGCGCTACCTTGGATCCGAAATAGGAAAGCGCGCTCATCGAGTTCATCCGTGAGAACCGGGACATCTTTGCGTGGAAGCCTTCTGAAAGGCCAGGTGTACCGAGGGAACTCGCTGAGCACACTCTTAATGTTGATCCCAAGTTTAAACCTGTCAAACAGTTTCTCCGCCGATTCAACGAAGAAAGACGCAAGGCTATTAGTGAGGAAGTGGCCAGGCTCTTGGCAGCTGGCTTTATTGTGGAGGTATTTCATCCTGAGTGGTTGGCTAATCCCGTGCTAGTACTTAAGAAAAACGGCACTTGGCGTATGTGTGTGGACTACACAGATTTGAACAAGGCTTGTCCAGCGGATCCTTTTGCCCTCCCTCGTATTGATCAAATCATTGATGCTACGGCGGGTTGCGAGCGTCTGAGTTTTTTGGATGCGTATTCTGGCTACCATCAGATCAAAATGGCAGTTAAGGACCAGGAGAAGACAGCTTTCATAACTCCCTTTGGAGCCTTCTGCTATGTGTCTATGCCCTTTGTGCTAAAGAGTGCCCAGGCAACTTATCAGCGCTGTGTGCAGAATTGTCTTCATGATCAGATCGGCCGCAATGTTCATGCTTATGTGGATGATATTGTGGTGAAATCCAGAGAGAAGAAGACATTGATAGATGACTTGAAGGAGACCTTTGATAACCTCCGGGTTTATAAGATGATGCTTAATCCGGCCAAATATGTCTTTGGTGTACCGGCAGGCAAGCTTTTGGGCTTTCTGGTGTCTAACAGGGGCATTGAAGCTAATCCGGAGAAAATCAAGGCCATAACTTCTTTGGCTAAACCAAAGTGCATCAATGATGTTCAACGCTTGGCAGGCCGGATTGCAGCCTTGAGCCGGTTTATCAGTCGCCTCGGGGAGAAGGCTATCCCTTTATATCAGATGCTGAAGAAGACGGACAATTTCGTCTGGAGCGACGCCGCCAATGAAGCGTTTGAGGATTTAAAGCAGCAGCTAGCCGAGCCGCCTGTCCTTGCTGCTCCTGTTGATAAAGAGCCTTTGCTGTTATATCTGGCTGCCAATGCCTGGGCAGTTAGCATGGCTATTGTGGTGGAGCGCAAGGAGACCGGAAAGGAGTATCCGGTTCAACGGCCGGTTTATTACATCAGTGAGGTACTTATTGAGTCTAAGCAAAGGTACCCACATTGGCAGAAGCTGGTATATGTAGTTTTTATGGCAAGCCGGAAGCTTAAGCAATATTTCCAGGGTCATCCCATCACTGTGGTCAGCTCTGCTCCTTTGGGGGAAATAATACGGAACAGGGAAGCGACTGGCCAGATTGCCAAGTGGGCCATTGAGCTTGGACCTCACGGGTTAAATTATGTGCCTCAGACGGCAGTCAAATCACAAGCATTGGTGGATTTCATCAATGATTGGACAGAGTTACAGGCGCCAGAAGAGAAGCCGGATCATACTTATTGGACTATTCATTTTGATGGGTCCAGGCAATTGGAGGGCTCGGGGGCTGGAGTCGTATTAACCTCCCCACGAGGTGATAAGTTTTGTTATGTTCTCCGTTTAATGTTCCCTTGCACTAACAGTGCAGCTGAATATGAGGCATTACTCCATGGTCTTCGGATGGCTAAGGAGATGAATTTGAGCCGGGTTAAGTGCTTCGGTGACTCGGACCTGGTGGCTCAACAAGTGTCTGGTACTTGGGATTCTAGGGATCCCCTCATGGCTGCATATCGTCGAGAGGTGGATATTGTTGCAGGACACTTCAAAGGCTATCAGGTTGATCATGTGGACCGGCGGAAGAATGAAGCGGCGGACGCTTTAAGCCGTTTGGGTTCCCAGCGTAAGCCGGTTCCACCCAATGTCTTTTTGGATGTGCTGCATAATCCGTCTATTAAACTTCCCACAGAGGAGGATCTGGCTGTTCCTGATCCGGAGGCTCAATTGGTGGCAGCACTTCATGTTATTCCGGATTGGACCGTCCCGTATCTGGCGTACATGAACTGGGGCGAGTTACCAGAGGATGAGACTTTGGCCAGACAGATAATTCGGCGATCCAAGTCAATGACTATTGTCAATGGCGAATTACATCACTGCAGTGTAACAGGGGCGTTTCAACATTGTGTATCTCTGGAAGAGGGCCGTGAGATCCTACGTGAGATCCACGAAGGGGATTGTGGTCACCATGCCGATTCAAAGTCCCTGGTAGCTAAAGCTTTTCGTCATGGTTTTTATTGGCTGACGGCTCATGCTGATGCGGAAGACTTGGTGAAAAAGTGCGATGGTTGTCAGAAGTTTTCACGCCGAGCTCATGTCCCGGCCCAGGAATTGAGGATGATTCCAATTACTTGGCCGTTTGCAACTTGGGGGCTGGATATGGTTGGTCCCTTTAAGAGATCCAAGGACAAGAAGACCCACCTTTTGGTGGCGGTTGATAAGTTCACTAAGTGGGTGGAGGCAGAACCAGCCAGTAAGTGTGATGCAGCTACGGTGGTTCAATTCATCAAGAAGGTGATTTTCCAGTTTGGCTTTCCACACAGCATTATAACTGATAATGGTACTAATCTGTCAAAAGGGGCTATGAAAGAGTTTTGTCAGCGTGAGCACATCCGGCTTGACGTATCTTCAGTGGCTCACCCCCAATCTAATGGTCAAGCGGAGAGAGCCAATCAGGAGATCTTGAGAGGCATCAAGCCCCGGCTTATGGTTCCTTTGCAACGGACACCGGGTTGTTGGGTGGAGGAGTTACCTTCTGTGTTATGGAGCATCAATACCATGCCCAACAGGTCTACGGGTTACACACCTTTCTTCATGGTCTACGGAGCAGAGGCGGTTCTCCCGAGTGACATCCGTCATGACTCGCCTCGTGTGGCGGCTTATGTTGAAGCTGATAATGAGAAGGCACGGTAGGAAGCCCTTGACCTGTTAGATGAGGAGCGTGACATTGCAGCAGCCCATTCGGCGATTTATCAGCAAGATCTGCGTCGTTATCACAGCCGCCGGGTTAGAACCAGAACTTTTCAAGAAGGTGATCTTGTGCTCCGACTCATCCAGGATCAGTCGGATATGCACAAGTTATCCCCGCCTTGGGAAGGACCCTTTGTGGTCAGCAAGAACCTGCACAACGGGTCATACTATCTAATCGATGTTCGAGAGCACAAAGACTCACGTAAATCGGAGGAGGAGACCCACCGGCCTTGGAATATCGCTCATCTACGGCCTTACTATACCTGAGCCCTAGGCTCTGCCATGTACATAGTTATGACAATGTATATATTATGATCAATATAGTAAACCAGAGCCTCAGTTAAAGCGGGGTATCTATTGTTTTTTACATCAGGTGTGGTTACATGGAGATTTCTGCTTATAAAGCGGCATCCGGTTTATCCCTTGATTCGGCTTATCAAGCCATATATATAAATCACTTGGGGGCTTGGTCGTATTCGAACCTTAGCTACACCTCTTGATAGGCGCAAGGCCACCAGAAAAATCACTTGGGGGCTTGGTCATACTCGAACCATAGCTACACCTCTTGAGTGGCTCAGAGCCAAAAAGAAAAATTACTTAGGGGCCAAAGAGAGTGTTCCAGAAGAACAACTCAAACATAGGCACCCACTGAGCACAGCTCAAAATATTGCTTGGGGCTTCTTTGCTATCGCAATGAACAAAGAATCTACACTTGTAATAGGCTATCAAGCCACGGCTTGGAAGCCTGGTGTATACACCTAAAATCCCGGGTTAACCTGCCTTTTTTTTAAGTAAGTCACTCCGTCCAGGTAAACCTGGTATGACCCGTCGAACTTCGACAAGTCAATCTCATAAGACCCTGAACTTGTCTAAGTTAAAACGACGATTGGTTAAAGATTGAGGTCCATCTTAAAAGGCTTTGTAAAATGGTTTAACTCAGCGGCCTGGCAGCCCATGAAAAGCCTCGAATTTGGGGCCTGGCAGCCCATGAAAAGCCTCGACTACAAGTTTTCATATGCTTTTATTTGCCAAGTTTTTTCTCCTTTGATGAGATTTATGATAATTTTGGTAAACCGGCGTTAATCAACCCGGCTCGGCATTCAACTACAAGTTGTCAGTACATGATTAGTCATATTCCGGTGCTTATTAACCCGGTCTGGTTTTGACTATAAGTCGCTAGTATTATATATGAGTAATCCGGTGTTTTTCACAACCCGGTATGGGTTTGTCATAAACCGGCATAATATGGAAGGAGTTATCAATACTCTTGTTTGGGGTATCGCCCTTACTACAAAAGTTGGTCAACCTACGATGTGATTCAATGTCACAGGTATCATTTATTTTCATATTTGATTATTTTTAATAGCCTTGTTTATAAACCAAGGCCATATGCTTGGGCATCATGACCCGTCCGGTGGTAAACCGCCAGGACAAGTTCAACTTTTTGTATGCAGGAACAGCCTGAATAAATCGCTCTGGATTATGAACATCATATATCTTAAGCATGGCGAATTAACAGTATCAAGCAAAGAAAATATGCACGATGGCATAGCAGACCAAGTGTTTAAACTAGCCTATTACAAGGCGTTTCAGTGCCCAAAAAAATAATTGTTTTTTGGCAAGTATTGCAGCACGCGGAAGGTTAAATCGGCCTCCGGATCATGACTCGTCATCGGGCTGCCCTGACGGTTGTGGATCGCCTTGCGCCGGTTCATCCTCTTCCTCTCTACCCAGCGGCTGGAAGTCAATGGTGGCCCAATCGATCCCAGTTAAGGCTCGGAACACAGCTTCATCGCTTATAAGTGTGGACGGTTCAACATCAGGGGCATAGGTGTGCTTACGGATTGGCGGGATAAGATTTTGAACCTCAGGGGTTGGTGCAGCAACCCGTTTGTTGTTGACATCATAACTCGCCTGGTAATATGAAAGATCAGTTTCTTCAGCCAGTTGGCAAGCCAGTGGACGTACTTCCCGGTTTATTGCTCGGAGGTCCTCATGGCCAAATTCTGATCCGTCTTCTTTTAAGCTTGGATAGCCTTTAGCCACATCCACCGGATCAAGATCAGGCACCCATGCTTTTGCCTGGGTTAGTGCGGTCAGAGCACCAGCCCTGGCAGCAGATCTCTTTAGCTCTTCTACCCGAACAGGCAGCATTAACAACCTTTCTAAGGTCTCCTTGATTAAAGTTGGGGGCGGCTTGTTGTGAGAAGCAGTGCAGATGATCCGTTGCGCGCCGGTATATAACTACTCTATAAGAGTATAGGCAGCCTTCAGCTTCTTCTGTACGTCAGAGCCCAGATGACTAATGCGAGTTCCTGCGCCATTACAAACATCAGTAAACCGGCAATGTATGGGATGATATGTTGAAAATTTAAAGCCAGGATATTTACCAAACACAGCAGCAGTCATGGCATGTATTTGCCGCTTTACACCAGTTAGCTCATCCACCACCGATTTGAGGCTGCTTCTGCATCCTCGGCTCTTTTTTGCAATGCGGATTTTTCTTTGTCCCAATCCGCCCGCTCCTTGTTGAAACTCTCCTTCAGCTTTTCCATAGCGGCTAAGGCACTGGTAAGCTCATCTTTGGTTTTGGAGGTTTCTGCCTGCTGGGACTTGATGTTTTCTTGCAGATCAGCGGTTTGAGTTTCCTTTTTGCTCAGCTCAGCCTATAAGAGACAAACATATCATGAATTGGCAGTGCATATTTGAAGTACCAAGCACATAACAAGTCATGCACCTGATACTTGGGGGCTAATGCATATTTGCTCGTAATCAGAAATTTCTGCAAGTCCCAAGTGCAATACAAGTATTACTCTTGGCACTTGGGGGCTAATGTATGCTGGTTCAAAGTGACATTATGAGTATTCTTCTAAAAGTCCCGGTTCATCTTCATCAGTTAAACCGGCCCTTGGGGACTATACCGGCGAAAGTTGTAATATTGCAATTCTAAGGTACCGTTTCATCTTAGAAAGATAACCCGGCCCTTGGAGGCTAAGCATGCAAAGTTGAGATATTACAAAGTCCCAGTTTAGATGACTATCATAAACCGGCACTTGGGGGCTACTGGAGTTAATATTTGGAATTGAACACAAGAGAGAAGCAGTTATGCAGTTACCTCATATCGCTCCTTCATTAGATTCACTAAACCGGCTTCAAAGTCGCGGCTTGCATACAGGCGGTTTAAAAAAACAGAATGGATGTCTTGGGCGTTGAGGTGAGCATAGGTTGACAAATCTGTGTTCCATTTGCCTTTGCCCATAGCAGAAACCTCGTCCTTGGCACTATGCTTCGATAAAGCAACAGGATTGCCAGGAGCGGTGTGGCCGACGCCAGTAATCATAATATCATCTTCTTTATCATCAGCAGCCTTCACGGGAGTTGACGGTTTATTAGCAGCCTTAGCTGGGCTGGCCGACTTATCATCCGCGCGAGCCGGGCTAGTTGGTTTATCAGTGTGGCCTGTGGTGTCAACTTCTGTTTGTTCAACTATGAAGTTATAATCTTGAGGCGGTGGATCATCATGTGTAACATCAGTATTTGTTCTTTCCAGATCTGGAGTCTTCTCCCATTCAATATCCACATTGTCATCAGACGGTCTATTTAACCGGGCCTTCTTACTAGTTCTAGGCTTGGCACTGAGAAGAACAAGCATAAAGATCAGTACAGTATGCAAACATAACACATTAAGGATAAGATTAAAGCATAACCTACCCAGGGACCATCTTGAGGGTTGGAAGTTGTGTGGCCGTTGATTCGCCAGAGGACGAATTAGGTGTTCCCTGATAATTTGAATCAGACGGATTAAGGGGCTGTCGAAAACAACCCGCCTTGGGGCAAGAAATATCAGGAGTATAAGAGACCTCTGTTCGACGTTTCTGGACTGGAGTGTTCGGTAAACCGGCAGAGGTAACTACCTGGCCACTGTGCCGGGTTGTGCGGCGGGCTTCGTGTTGCTGTTTCTTCAAAAGAAAGTTTGGGTCCAAGTGAGCTAAGGGGTGAGAAATTTTTAATTTCCGGTTTGCTTGACGGAGTTTCTGTGTTGGCAGAGGGTCTGAACCGAAAGAAAGGATAGTTACCTCTGCATCATCAGCCTGGCTGCCTTCGGCGTCGTCCTGATAACAGTCGTTGTCAATAAGGTGTATGAAGAAAGAACCGAGAGAGTCAAGTTCTACCTCTGAGTCCGGATTAGCCAGATCCGCGTCAACATTTGGTTCAGAAGATTCAGTGATCCTCTTCTTGGCAGGTTTCTTGGTGACCTTGGTCTTCGGGCGAAGTGGTTTGGCCGGTTTATCCTGTGGTTTTTTCTTCCAGAATGGGTCATCGCCCTGTGAAAGATGGACAAAATTTTGAGACTATTTGAAAAGGGGTAAGCTAAAACAAGAAAGTTGTGATTCTTATAGTGGGCGGCCTGTTGGAGACGCAGAAAGGGCTTAACCCGGTCTGGCTATAGACAGCTTCTGGTTCATTCAGTATTTTCTTGACAGCCTCAGTAATTTTGGCTTCTATTAGCTGAATGTCGATGTGTCGTTGAGGGTCTTTCAAATCCCCTGTGTACTCACACATTAAACCGGGGCGCCGGCTTAAGGGCAGAATGCTCCAAGTTATCCAACAGCGAACAAAGTCGACACCTGTCAAACAGTTTGCCATAAAGGCTCTGAGCTTTGACAGTTGTGGTGCATAGTTGGACCGTTCCTTGGCAGTCAGCCTTTGAGGGAAGGGATGAGTGTTGCTAAGACAGTGGGGACGATAACCCGGCAGAGGATTTTCATCAGTTGGAGATGTGTCTTTACAGTAAAACCAAGTCTTATTCCAGTCCTTGGGGTGACTATGAAGCTTGGCATGAGGGAAGCTGGCATCCTTCCTCTTTTGAATTGCCATTCCACCAAGCTCAGTGTTGGGTCCGTCTGTGAACTCTGTGGGATGGTTTAAGTAAAAGAAATCCCTGAACAGTTCAACTGTGGGTTCCTCTTGAAGATAGGCCTCACAAAATACTTGGAAATTGCAAATATTGGACACAGAGTTTGGTCCAATATCTTGAGGGTGGAGTTGGAAGCTAGCCAGCACATCCCAGAAATTTTTTGAACCGAGAGGGCTAAAGCCTCGACCCAGATGGTCATTGAATACAACTACTTCTCCGTCCTTGGGTTCAGGAGGATTTTCCGGACCAGGGTCCTCCAGTGGATGACTTATTTCTTGGCTAAAGCTCCAGTTGTGACACATATGTTTAATTGCTCTTCAGTAACCCGGGAAGGAACCCAGTTGCACTCGTAAACTTGTTTGGCCATTTCAATGGGAAGCTGAAACACATTTATTGCTGGTTTAAGATTTATGACGGGCGAGCATAAAGCAATGCAAGATAAGCAGAAGTAGAGGTATATACATATTGTAAAACCGGAGTTTGGTATTACTAAACCGGAGTCTGACAGTGGAGAATGGGCAAAGATCAATGAATCGGCGGTTTAAGAGGGGACTAACGATGCCTACCGGATTATTGTTCTTTGACAAAGCTAAACCGCCTATATTGGTATGAAAGATACAGATCTAAAATACCTAAGTGAGGGAAAAACAAGTTTCACAAAGTGATATGATAATTTCAGATCTGCAGCGCGACAGAAAACTAGAATATACTCAGACCTAAACTTCAGGTACTTAAACAGTTCATCAGGTTCAGATGAGTTTTTCTGTATGAAAGGGATGCTCTAATGGGGAAAAAGGGAGCTTTAACTACAAAGGCACCGGAAAATATCAGATCTAACTTTCCATTTGCACTACTGAGAAGAACAGGGAAGAACAGCTCTAGAACTTCGAAGAGCTCCGATGAGTACAAACCCTAATGATAAGATCTAGGGTGGAAGGAGAGAAGGTTTACCAGTATAAAAGGAACAGCGGAGAGGCGTCGCGGTTTTCTGGTCCGATCAGGTCGATGCAGCGGCCTGCGTTGATGCAGCGGTCGGAGGTCACGGCGGCGGAGCTCGAGCGCTGGTGCGGCTGTGCGAAGGAGGAAGACGAAGGAGGAAACGAGGGGGGAAATGATAAGGACCCCTGTCCCTATTTATAAGGGGGTGGATACAAGGCATGCGCGGGAATCGAGGAGGCCAAAATCATCATATGGCTATATGGACGCCTCGATTCTCGGGACGGTTATTAAGATAAAGATCAGTTAAGATGTTCTGGGCCATGTGCGAGGTTAATGTGAAGCGACATCATGGCGGTTTAAGAAAATTCTGTGAGCTGACGTCATGGCGGGTTACAGCAAGGTTTATCAGACAAGTGATGCAAGATTGTGACAAGTCAGGTATTGAAGATTGATGTGAACAAGTTCAAATCAATCTGGGGCCTAATGTTGGGGATATTATTACTGGGCGTAAACCGGCCAGGAGAAGCCGGGTTATCCCCATAATGAGTTATTTATATTTGAAGCCCATGAAGACAAGGAGTATGGCGCTTTATGAAGGCCCAGGGCCCAAAGGCGGATTAAGGGCCTGTAGGTGTAAACCGCCATATTATATGTAACTTGTAAGATAAGAAAAGAGTAGAGACCGAGCCGGACACGTTTATGAGCCGGCCCTGGGAATCTGTAAACCGATGGGTGTCAACCCATGTATATAAGGGGACGACCCGGCGGCGGTTTGAGGGAGACAACAACTCGAGAGCCAGGCATAGCGGATTCGCTCCCTGGTCATCGAAACCCTAAGAATTCCAGAACAACTGGATTAGGCCTTTACCTTCACCGCAAGGGGCCGAACCAGTATAAACTCTCCGCGTCCCTTGTCCGCTTTAACCCCTTTAAGCTAACCCGTCACGATGGCTCCACGACTAAGTCCTTTCTCTAGGACATCTGCCGTGATAAGGCCACGAAACAATGCGTCGGGCCCGATGACTCTCTTCTGTGACAACACTGGAGCTATTGCCATTGCCAAGGAGCCCAGGTTTCACAGGAAGACCAAGCACATCAAGCGCCGCTTCAACTCCATTCGTGAATATATTCAAGATGGAGACATAGATATTTGTAAAGTACATACGGATCTGAATGTCGCAGATCCGTTGACTAAACCTCTTCCACGAGCAAAACATGATCTGCACCAGAACTCTATGGGTGTTCGATTCATCACAATGTAACTAGATTATTGACTCTAGTGCAAGTGGGAGACTGTTGGAAATATGCCCTAGAGGCAATAATAAAATGGTTATTATTATATTTCCTTGTTCATGATAATTGTAGATTGTTCATGCTATAATTGTATTAACCGAAAACTGTAATACATGTGTGAATACATAGACCACAGCATGACCCTAGTGAGCCTCTAGTTGACTAGCTCGTTGATCAATAGATGGTTGTGGTTTCCTGACCATGGACATTGGATGTCGTTGATAACGGGATCACATCATTAGGAGAATGATGTGATGGACAAGACCCAATCCTAAGCATAGCACAAGATCATGTAGTTCGTTTGCTAGAGCTTTTCTAATGTCAAGTATCATTTCCTTAGACCATGAGATTGTGCAACTCCCGGATACCGTAGGAATGCTTTGGGTGTATCAAACGTCACAACGTAACTGGGTGACCATAAAGGTGCACTATAGGTATCTCCGAAAGTGTCTGTTGGGTTGGCACGAATCGACACTGGGATTTGTCACTTCGTATGACGGAGAGGTATCTGTGGGCCCACTCGGTAATGCATCATCATAATGAGCTCAATGTTACTAAGGAGTTAGCCACGGGATCATGCATTACGAAATGAGTAAAGAGACTTGCCGGTAACGAGATTGAACAAGGTATAGGGATACCGACGATCGAATCTTGGGCAAGTAACATACCGATGGACGAAGGAAATTGTATACGGGATTGATTGAATCCCCGACATCGTGGTTCATCCGATGAGATCATCATGGAACTTGTGGGAGCCAATATGGGTATCCAGATCCCGCTATTGGTTATTGGCTGGAGAGGTGTCTCGGTCATGTCTGCATAGTTCCCGAACCCGTAGGGTCTACACACTTAAGGTTCCGTGATGCTAGAGTTGTTATGGGAAATTGTATGTGGTTACCGAAAGTTGTTCAGAGTCTCGGATGAGATCCCGGACGTCACGAGGAGTTCCGGAATGGTCCGGAGGTAAATATTTATATATGGGAAGTCCTATTTTGGCCACCGGAAAATGTTCGGGATTTTTCGGTATTGTACCGGGAAGGTTCTAGAAGGTTCTAGAGTGGGGCCCACCTGCATGGGGGGACCCACATGAACATGGGTAGTGGGGGCAAGGCCCCACACCCCTTGGTCAAGGCGCACCAAGATCGCCCCCTTAGAAGGAATAAGATCATATCCCGAAGGGATAACATCAAGATCCCTAAAAAGGGGGGATAACAATCGGTGGGGAAGGGAAAGGATGGGATTTCTTTCCTCCCACCTTTGCAAATGCCCCAATGGACTTGGAGGGCAAGAAATCAGCCCCCTCCACCCCTATATATAGTGGGGAGGTGCATGGGAGCTGAAACCCTTCCCCCCTCCAACTCCTCCACCTCCTCCGTAGTGCTTGGCGAAGCCCTGCCGGAGAACCGCAAGCTCCACCACCACGCCGTCGTGCTGCCGGAGCTCTCCCTCAACTTCTCCTCTCCCCTTGCTAGATCAAGAAGGAGGAGACGTCCCTGGGCTATACGTGTGTTGAACATGGAGGCGCCGTCCGTTCGGCGCTTGAATCGGATCTTTCGCGATTTGAATCGCCGCGAGTACGACTCCATCAACCGCGTTCTTGTAACGCTTCCGCTTAGCGATCTTCAAGGGGAAGATGCACTCCCTCTCACTTGTTGCTAGCATCTCCTAGATTGATCTTGGTGACACGTAGGAAATTTTTGAATTATTACTACGTTTCCCAACAATAGTACTGCCGACACTTATCTGACACGAAGTCTTCAAGGCCAGCATTTTGTACGTATGCGTCAAATTCCTCCTTAAAACCAGCATGAATCATGAAATGATCCGACGGCCATTCACAAGGCTGCACTAGAGCTTCCCTTGTTGGTTCAAGGTCTGGCTCACGTATTGCAAGTCTTGGGGCCTTCTTCGTCGAGGAACCCCCTTGGTATATCCTCCTAAACATTTTTCTTACTCTGAAAAATTTCTGACACTTTTTAGTGACTCAAAATAAAAGTGAACAAAGCTCAACAAAATTGATAGCAACTACTCCTACAAGTGTCTAGAGGCTATATCATGCAACAAAACTACTTTGGGCCATATAAATTTGACATGCAAGCTCCAGAATAAGGTCACCACAGCAGCAAAAATTTGCAATATATAAAGCACTGGAACAAAAACTAATTGGACCATTGGAGGAGTCACATACCGAAGAACAATCCCCCAAAACAGTTTTGCGAATGGAGCTTTGAGCAAGGAGATCGAAAATGGCAGCAAAATGAGCTAGAACACGGGTTTGAGCAATGGTGGGATTTTTTTTCTGGAGGAAGATGAAGTGGATGGGTGCTGGAATAAGTGAGGGGGCCCACGTGGGGCCCACAAGCCACCTAGGCGCGCATAGGGGGGTGGGCGCGCCCTGTGGGCTTGTGGCGCATTGGTGTTGCCCCCTGGTGTGTTTTCAGTGCCACAAATTCTAAAATATTCCATTAATCATACTAAATTTTTAGGGCATTTGGAGAACTTTTATTTTTGGGACATTTTTTATTGCACGGATAATTCAGAAAATAGACAAATAATAGTATTTTTGCTTTATTTATTCTAAATAAAAGAAAGTAAAAAGTGGGTACAGAAAGTTGTGTTTACTAAATTCATCCATCTCATGTCTGTCAAAAGGAATCCATTAACAAGGTTGATCAAGTCTTATTAACAACCTTTTTCCGAATGACATGAAACCGAAGAATCTTCATATAACACTAGGTTACCTCAATGGGGATATACATGTCCCCAACAATAAGAATATCATATTTCTTTTTGACAGTAGGAATAGGGAATTCAAAACCTCCAATAGCAATAGTTGAATTTTTTTCAATAGAATTGATGCTATTAACTTGAGGTTGTTTCTTTGGAAAGTGTACCGTATGCTCATTACCATTAACATGAAAAGTGACATGGCCCTTGTTGCAATCAATAACAGCCCCTGCAGTATTCAAAAAGGGTCTACCAAGGATGATCGACATACTGTCGTCCTCGGGTATATCAAGAATAACAAAGTCCATTAAAATTGTAACATTTGCAACTACGACAGGCACATCCTCACAAATACCGGTGGGTATAGCAGTTGATTTATCAGCCATTTGCAAAGAGATTTTAGTTGGTGTCAACTTATTCAACTCAAGTCTACGATATAAAGAGAAAGGCATAACACTAACACCGGCTCCCAAATCACATAAATAGTTTTAACATAGTTTCTTTTAATGGAGCATGGTATAGTTGGTATTCCTGGATCTCCTAGTTTCTTTGGTATTCCACCCTTAAAAGTGTAATTATCAAGCATGGTGGAAATTTTAGCTTCCGGTATCTTTCTTTTATTTGTAACAATATCTTTCATATACTTAGCATAAGGAGACATTTTCAGAATATCGGTCAAACGCATACACAAAAAAAGACAGGTCTAAGCATTTCAATAAAGCGCTCAAAATCCTCATTGTCCTTTTTCTTGGATGGTTTAGGAGGAATGGGCATGGGTTTCTGAACCCATGGTTCTCTTTCTTTACCATGTTTCCTAGCAATGAAGTCTCTCTTATCATATCTTTTATTCTTAGGTTGTGGGTTATCAAGATCAACAGCAGGTTCAATCTCCACATCATTATCATTACTAGGTTGAGCATCAACATGAACATTATCATCAACATTATCACTAGGTTCATGTTCATCACCAGATTGTGTCTCAGCGTCAGAAATAGAAATATCATTTGTATTCTCAGGTGTGTCTGCAACAGGTTCACTAGAAGCATGCAAAGTCCTATCAGTTTTCTTTTTCTTTTTATTACTAGCACTAGGTGCATCAATATTAATTCTCTGAGAATCTTGTTCAATTCTCTTAGGATGGCCCTCAGGATACAAAGGTTCCTGAGTCATTTTACCACCTCTAGTCATAACTCTAACAGCATTACAATTCTCCTTAGTATTCATCTCATTCAACAAATCATTTTGTGCGTTGAGAACTTATTCTACTTGAGTTTTTACCATGGAAGCATGTTTACTAATAATCTTGAGATCATTAATAGTTCTACATATGTAGTCACCCAAGCAGTCAAGCATATAAGCATTACGTTTCAATTGTCTACTAACATAAGCATTGAAATTTTCTTGTTTAACAACAAAATTACCAAATTCATCCAAGCATTAACTAGCAGACTTATTATAAGGAATATGACCTTCATCAAATCTATAGAGAGAATTTACATCTACTACCAGTGTCGGGTTCTCAAAACCATGTATTTCTTCAATAGGTCGTAAATTCTTAACTTCTTCAGCTTTAATACCTTTTTCTTTCATAGATTTCTTTGCCTCTTGCATATCTTCAGGACTGAGAAATAGAATACCTCTTTTCTTTGGAGTTGGCTTAGGCGGTGGTTCGGGAAGAGTCCAACCATTATCATTACTCAATATATTATTCAATAGCACTTCAGCTTGTTCAACAGTTTGTTCCCTGAAAACACAACCAGCACAACTATCTAGGTGGTCCCTAGAAGCATCGGTTAGTCCATTATAAAAGATATCAAGTATTTCATTTTTCTTGAGAGGGTGATCAGGCAAAGCATTAAGTAATTGGAGAAGCCTCCCCCAAGCTTGTGGGAGACTCTCTTCTTCAATTTGCACAAAGTTAAATATTTCCTGTAAAGTAGCTTGTTTCTTATGAGCAGGAAAATATTTTTCAACGAAGTAATATATCATATCCTGGGGACTAGGCACACAACCAGGAGCAAGAGAATTAAACCATATCTTAGAATCACCCTTTAACGACAAAGGAAACAACTTAAGAATATAGTAATAGCAAAAAATTTCCTCATGAGCAAATAGGGTGGCTATATCATTCAATTTAGTAAGATGTGCCACAATAGTTTTAGATTCATAACCATGGAAAGGATCAGATTCAACCAAAGTAATTAAATCGGGATCGACAGGGAATTCATAATCCTTATCAGTAACAAAGATAGGCGAAGTAGCAAACTTAGGATCAAATTGCATTCTAGCATTCAAAGATTTTTCTTTCCACTTGCATAATAATTTCTTAAGATCATCTCTATCCTTACAAGCAAGAAAGTCCCTAGCTACCTCTCCATCCATAACATAACCCTTAGGTATATCAAGCAATTCATATCCAGGAGAGCTAGGTCTAGCAGGTGTCTCAAAGTGTTCTGTTTCAATAATTTCATCAGTTTCAGCATTAACTCTAGCAAGTTGTTCATCAAGAAATTCACCAAGTGGCACAGTATTATCAAGCAAAGTATCATCATAAGCATCATGCAAAGCAGAAGTAGCATCACCAATTACTTGCGACATATCAGAATGAATAGCAGGTGGTGATGTCGCAAGCTTACTCAAAACAGAAGGTGAATCAAGTGCAGAGCTAGATGGCAGTTCCTTACCTCCCCTCGTAGTAGAGGGAAAAATCTTGGTTTTGTTATCTTTCAAATTCATCATAGTGATCAACAAATATAAATCCCAAGTGACTCAGAGAATAGAGCTATGCTCCCCAGCAGCGGCACCAGAAAAAGGTCTTGATAACCCACAAGTATAGGGGATCGCATCAATTTTTGAGGGTAGAATATTCAACCCAAATTTATTGATACGACACAAGGGGAGCCAAAGAATATTCCCAAGTATTAGCAGCTGAATTGTCAATTCAACCACACCTGAAAGACTTAATGTCTGCAGCAAAGTTTTTAGTAGGAAAGTAGTATGGAAGTAGCGGTAGCGGTGACAAAAGTAACAGTAGCAGTTTCGTAGTGATGGTAATAGTTGCAACAGCAAAGTAACTTAGCAAAGATCAATATGTGAAAAGCTCGTAGGCAACGGATCAGTGATGGATAATTATGTTGGATGACATTCATCATGCAACAGTCATAACCTAGGGTGACTGATACGTCTCCAACGTATCTATAATTTTTTATTGTTCCATGCTATTATATATTCTGTTTTGGATGTTTTATATGCATTAATATGCTATTTTATATTATTTTTGGGTCTACATATTAACCTAGAGCCCAGTGCCAGTTTCTGTTTTTTCCTTGTTTTTTAGCTTCATGGAAAAGGAATACCAAACGGAGTCCAAACGGAATAAAATCTTCGCGATGATTTTTCTTGGACCAGAAGACACCCAGGAGACTTGGAGATGAAGTCGGAGGAGCCACGAGGCGGCCACAAGGGTGGAGGGCGCGCCCAGGGGGTTAGGGCGCGCCCCCCTGCCTTATGGGCCCCCCGTGACCCTCCTGACCTAATTCTTTCGCCTATATATTCACATATGTTCCCAAACCACCAGAGGCATCCACGAAAACACTTTTCCACCGCCGCAACCTTCTGTACCTGCGAGATCCCATCTAGGGACCTTTTTCGGCACCCTGCCGGAGGGGATTCAATCATGGAGGGCTTCTACATCAACCCTATTGCCCTTCCGATGAAGCGTGAGTAGTTTATCTCAGACCTACGGGTCCATAGCTAGTAGCTAGATGGCTTCTTCTCTCTCTTTGATTCTCAATACCATGTTCTCCTCGATGTTCTTGGAGATCTATTCGATGTAATACTTTTTTGTGGTGTGTTTGACGAGATCCGATGAATTGTGGATTTATGATCAGATTATCTATGAATATTATTTGAATCTTCTCTGAATTCTTTTATGCAAGATTTGATATCTTTGTAATTCTCTTCGAACTATCGGTTTGGTTTTGCCAACTAGATTGGTTTTTCTTGCAATGGGAGAAGTGCTTAGCTTTGGGTTCAATCTTGCGGTGTCCTTTCCCAGTGACAGTAGGGGCAGCAAGGCACGTATTGTATTGTTGCCATCGAGGATAAAAAGATGGGGTTTACATCATATTGCTTGAGTTTATTCCTCTACATCATGTCATCTTACTTAATGCGTTACTCTATTCTTCATGAACTTAATACTCTAGATGCAGGAAGGAGTCGGTCGATGTGTGGAGTAATAGTAGTAGATGCAGAATAATTTCGGTCTACTTGACACGGACGTGATGCCTATATTCATGATCATTGCCTTAGATATCATCATAACTTTGTGCTTTTCTATCAATTGCTCGGCAGTAATTTGCTCACCCACTGTATTATTTGCTATCTTGAGAGAAGCCTCTAGTGAAACCTATGGCCCCCGGGTCTATTTTCTATCATATAAGTTTTTGATCTACTATTTTCCATCATATAAGTTTCCAATCTACTATATTAGTTTCTGATCTACTATTTTGCAATCTTTTACTTTTCGATCTATAAACCAAAAATACCAAAAATATTTACTTTATCTTTTATTTAGTTTCATCTATATCTATCAGATCTCACTTTTGCAAGTAACCGTGAAGGGATTGACAACCCCTTTATCGCGTTGGGTGCAAGTTGTTTTATTGTTTGTGCAGGTATTCGGTGATTTGTGCGTTGTCTCCAACTGGATTGATACCTTGGTTCTCTAACTAAGGGAAATACTTATCTCTACTTTGCTGCATCACCCTTTCCTCTTCAAGGGAAAAACCAACGCAAGCTCAAGAAGTAGCAGGAAGAATTTCTGGCGCCGTTGCCGGGGAGATCTACGCCAAGTCAAGACATACCAAGTACCCATCATAAACTCTCATCTCTTGCATTACATTATTCGCCATTCGCCTCACGTTTCCCTCTCCCCCTCTTCTGAAATGATTTTCGAAAAGATTTGCCTTTTTATTCACCCTTCTTCCGTTCGTCTTTTTCATTTGCTTTTTGTGTGCTCGTGTGTTGTCTTGCTTGCTTTTTCATGATGGTTCAACCAAAGAATGTTGATCCTTAGTTTAGGAGGTTGGAAGAAATTGAAAACAATGTTAGGAGCTTCATGTCTTTACAATTTGAGCATAATAGTTTTTTTAGAAACGAGCTTAAGGAGCAGAAAAGTTTTATGGAATACATGAATAAAGAGCTTGATGATATGTCTAAGGAATTTTATGGTTTGAAATCTCAGTTTGCTCATCTTGAAAATTTAGTAGGCCAAATTTCTGATAAACAAGCTATCTTAGTAAATAAGATGGTCGCTAAACCGGAGGCTTTAAATAATGATGAAGATCTTAAAGTGATTGATGTGACTCCTATTGAATCTTTGTTTTCCAATATAAATCTTGATAAAGATGGGACGGGAGATGAGTCAACTTTAGTTAAAAGGCCTCCCAATGATTCGGAGTTTTTAGATCTTGATGAAAAAATTGATAAAAGTGGGATTGGAGAGGTCAAAACTTTAAGTAGCAATGAACCCACTCTTTTGGATTTCAAGGAATTTAATTATGATAATTGTTCTTTAATAGATTGTATTTCCTTGTTGCAATCCATGTTGAATTCTCCTCATGCTTATAATCAAAACAAAGCTTTTACTAAACATATCGTTGATGCTATGATGCAATCTTTTGAAGAAAAGCTTGAATTGGAAGTTTCTATCCCTAGAAAACTTTATGATGAGTGGGAACCAACTATTAATATTAAGATTAAAGATTATGAGTGCCATGCTTTGTGTGATTTGGGTGCTAGTGTTTCCACGATTCCAAAAACTTTATGTGATGTGTTAGGTTTCCGTGAATTTGATGATTGTTCCTTAAATTTGCATCTTGCGGATTCTACTATTAAGAAACCTATGGGAAGGATTAATGATGTTCTTATTGTTGCAAATAGGAATTATATGCCCGTAGATTTCATTGTTCTTGATATAGATTGCAATCCTACATGTCCTATTATTCTTGGTAGACCTTTCCTTAGAACGATTGGTGCAATTATTGATATGAAAGAAGGAAACATTAGATTTCAATTTCCGTTAAGGAAGGGCATGGAACACTTTCCTAGAAAGAAAATTAAATTTCATATGAATCTATTATGAGATCTACTTATGGATTGCATACCAAAGATGACAACACCTAGATCTATTCATGTTTTTATGCCTAGCTAAGGGCGTTAAACAATAGTGCTTGTTGGCAGGCAACCCATTATTTTTGTTTTTGCTTTTTTGTTCCTGTTTTGCTTTGAATAATTCATCTAGCCTCTGGTTAGATGTGGTTTTGTGTTTTAATTAGTGTTTGTGCCAAGTAAAACATTTGCGCTGGCTTACGGTGATAGTTGATTTGATCTTGCTGAAAAACAGAAACTTTTGCGTCCAGTCACAGAATTTTAATAATTCACTGGAGCGTTGAAAAACCCTGAATTGTTTATAAGAGATTGATATACAAATTGCCTCTGTTGTCCTAATTTTTCAGAATTTTTGGAGTTATAGAAGTATTAGAACAATTCGGATCTTCGCAGACTGTTCTGTTTTTGACAGATTCTGTTTTCTTTGTGTTGTTTACTTATTTTGATGAATCTATGGGTAGTATCGGGGGTATGAACCATGGAAAAGTTGGAATACATTAGATATTACACCGATATAAATAAAGAATGAGTTCACAACAGTACCAAAAGTGGTGATTTATTTTCTTATACTAACGGAGCTTATGAGATTTTCTGTTGAGTTTTGTGTTGTGAAGTTTTCAAGTTTTGGGTAAGGATTTGATGGACTATGGAATAAGGAGTAGCAAGCACCTAAGCTTGGGGATGCCCAAGGCAGCCCAAGGTAATATTCAAGGACAACCAAGAGCATAAGCTTGGGGATGCCCCGGAAGGCATCCCCCCTTTCGTCTTCGTCTATCGG
Source organism: Thinopyrum elongatum (assembly GCA_011799875.1). Taxonomy (NCBI): domain Eukaryota; kingdom Viridiplantae; phylum Streptophyta; class Magnoliopsida; order Poales; family Poaceae; genus Thinopyrum; species Thinopyrum elongatum. Next base: position 433,373,486 of record CM022301.1, read on the forward strand.
TAACTTTACTTGAGGCTATATTTTTATTCACCACATGATATGTGTTTTGCTTGGAGCGTTGTCGGGGATATTGTGCGACATATGCCAGGGGGTGGCTTATCGTGGATGGGGACAAGAGTACGTCGCCGGGCTCTAGAAGCGGGAGTGAGCGAGACCGCACACACCTGCGAATCTTATCCAGGTTCGGGGCTCTCCTTGGAGATAACACCCCTAGTCCTACTCTGCGCGGTCTCCGCATGATGACTGTGATCAACAAAGTAGCTACAAGCTTGCTCCTTGAGCTGTTTCGGCTAGAGGAGGGAGAAGGGCAAAGCTAGCTCTACTCCTCTCTCTACGTGTGTGTGTGTGTGTGTGTTTGTGTGTGTGTGTGTTCTCTGGAGCTGTGAACCAGACCGAAAAACCGTCCCCTGCATGGGGAAGCTTGGGGGGTTTATATAGGCCTACCCCCCAAGGGTACAATGGTAATCTGGCCGGGTGTAGGACCTGGCCGTCAGCGCCTCTGGTCGCCGGCTTCCCCGCTGACCACTGGGGCCCACCGCCTGCGGGCCATGTTGACTGCTTTATACGGTAGCCTCGCCCCTTATGACGAAGGCTTTGTCGGGGGGAGCATGGCTACAGTTCCGCCGCCTGGCGGGTGCTCACTATAGCCATACCCCATCTCATCTGGTTAATGGTGCACAGACTCCAAGGGGGAGAAGGGCCGCCTGCTAGGAGTCGGCCCTCCCTTGCTGCCGCCTGCTTGAGGTTTGCCGCCTTCTGGTGGCTCGCGGACAGGTAGGGCCCGCCGCCTGCGGGCCGTACCGACCGCCCGTCGTGGGAGCATGGCCCCCTCTGGCGTTAGTGATGTCACGGTCTGCGTGGCAACAGTGTCGCGCTGGGCGGGGGGTGTCTGCCCAGTACGCAACACTGTGGCCACGTTCCATCCTGGATTCGGGGGTGGCAGGCTGCACTGTAGCCATGCCGCATCTTGTCGTGGTGATGTGGCACTAACTTCGAGGGGACGAGGGGCCGCCTGACTAGAGTCGGCCCCCTCACGGCCGCCTTCCATGGTCTTGCCACCTTCTAGCAGCCGGCCTCTTGGACCAGCCGGCCCAAGAAGGCGGTCGTGCTTTCGGAAGGTGTGAGGGGCGCAGCCAGCCCCGATGTCTTAAAATAACAGGGGGGCACTTATGAGGCTACCCGTGGTCATTTACTCCGACAGTAGTCCCCGAAGCTGGTGGGGCACCGCGGCTGAAAAACGAGGAGCCTCAGCAGCTTCCTACTCTGAGTGGTCAGGTAGTTGGGCTTCGCCCATCTTCTGGAGGGGCCGACCGCCAGGAGCCGGCCGTGGCCACGCCGGCCGCCTGGCGAGTTCGAATCATCGTGGTGGAGCCCGGGTAGAGTGCTAGCCGGATGACAGGCTTGCCGCCCATTGCTCGCTCGCCACACGGCGCCAGCAGGCCATGCCGGCCTGCCAGCCCACACGCGCGATGGGATGCCGCCGCCAGGCCTGGGCTCGCCACTACAGGGCCTCGGCACGCGCGCGGACCCGCTGCGGCCGAGGCGGGCGGTTGCGCTTCCCAGGGGCGGTTAATACACGCCATTACGGCGTAGTAATCTCGGGGTCGTGGGGAGGAGTGGGCGCAGTTAATCTTGCGCCCCCCCCCCATGTCTCGCCCCCTCGGCTCCGCCGCCCGGGGGCTATAAGTAGGGGGAGGAGGGGGCGGCAGAACGTACACGCGCCCTCCTCTCCCGTCGTCTTGCCTTTCTCCTTCCTCTTCTTCTTGCTGCCGCCGCGACCTCTCCTCTTGTCGGGGTGCTGCCGCAGCCCGCCGTCGCCGGACCTCCTCGCGCCGCAGCCACCTTGCGCCGCCGCCGAGCACGGAGCCCATGGCGCAAAGCGGTCGCGCGGGCGACTGGGATGGCTCCAATGTCCACGACGGGCACTTGGAGTTCCTCCGCTAGACGCGGCGGCTCCCCCATGCGTCGAACGTCAAGGTGCGTGTCCCTCCCGAAAGGGAGATCTCGCCGGCGCCGGAAGACGGCGAGCGCGTCGTCTTCCGGTCGCATTTCCTCCGTGGCTTCGGCCTTCCGGCGAGCGGGTTCCTTCCCTCGTTTTTTGATTTCTATGGAGTGCAGCCCCACCACCTCACTCCGAATACGGTGGTGCTGCTCTCCGCCTTCGTCACCGTGTGCGAGGGTTACCTCGGCACGCTCCCCACGCTCGAGCTGTGGGGAGAGCTCTTCTATCTCAAGCTCGGCACCGCTGCCAAGAACGAGGCGGCCCAGTGCGGAGCCTACGTCGCGGTGCGGCGCACGGGATCCGGGGTCCGCTTCCCAACTCTCGCCCTACTGCAGTTGGCCAAACTATGGCAGAAGTCGTACTTCTACGTCGAGAGTATCCACTCGACGTGGGACTACTTCAACCTGCCAGCCTACGCAGCCGGCCCGCCTGTTGGGCCTCGCACCAACTGGAAGTTTCGGCCGAGAACCCTGTCGCCCGCGTGCTCCACCACACTCCTCCGGCTCTAGGAGATGACTGCGTCGGAGGGCCTCAAAGCCTCGGACCTGCTGGTCGCGTTCGTGAAGCGTCGAGTGCTGCCCCTTCAAGCCCGGCCTCACTTGATCAGTGACATGAGCGGGTGCCGGGACCCATGCTGACTGTCCACCAAGGTGATGCCGGACATGGAGGTGATCCGCATGGTGAACTTCTTCTCCGACTGCAAGCTGTCGGAGAGGAAGTGGCGATTCGGCAAGCCTCTGGTAAGTCTTCTAATTTTTTTTCCTTTGTTCGCCCGGGTCCTTTCTTGCCGCCTGACCAGTCGGCCTTGGTGCAGCGCTTCCCGGGCCAGACGGCTACTGACGCGTCGGCCGCGGGTCACCAGTACATGGCGGACCGGGCGGTGAGTGACGTGGACGACCCCGACTAGGGGGCGGCCGCTCAGGAGGAGGACGACGCCACAGGTGGTGGCGGCGAGGGAGCAGGCGGCTCCTTAGGAGGCGGCCTCGGGGATTGGCCGGATGACGACAAGGAGGATGAAGAGCCGCGCCGTGCCCATGGTGCCGACAAGGCGGGCGCGAGCTCCTCGGCCGCGAACTGCAGCAGCCGAAGCGCCGGGCCGATGCCGGGTTGTTCGGCAGCCGGCCCAAGAAGGCCAGGACCTCGGCCGCCGCGACCAAGCGGAAAGAGGCTGCCGCGAAGGCGGCCCTCATCCAGAAGGCCCCAAAGCGGCTCCCGCTGGTGTTCGCGTAAGAGCCTTGTCCTTTCTCGCATCTTGCTTTGCGTTTGCTTTTCTTCTATCTTTGCGATCTTTTTATTCTCTTCCTTCTTTGGCGCGTAGCGCCCCACTCTCGGTGATCGGGGCGGCAGACGGTTTTGCGGGCCCCCACCGCGTGGATCCGCTCGCCGCCCTCCATGAGGCGACGGAGAAGAACGCGCGGGAGGCATGAGAGGAGCGGGAGGCTGCGGCCCGGGAGAAGGTGGAGGCCGACGCGGCGGCCGAGGCTCAAGCCGACACCGTGGCCAAGGAGCAGGCGGACACGGCCGGCAAGGTGCAGGCGGAGGAGGCGTCCCGCAGCCGGGCTCCGGAGTCCACCGGTCCGCAATCTGTGTAGCCTGTGGTGCCGGAGGGCCAGGCTCCGACTAGAGGGGCTGGCGATGACCAGCCGGCCCTATAGAGGGGAGGGGACCCTGTTGTCCCGGAGGCGGAGATGCCCCCGCGCACGCCGGCTGCCAACGCCCAGGGCAGTCAGCCTGACGCGTCGCTGGTGCCGCCAGCCAGCGGTGAGTTGGTGGTGGGTCCGACTCCTGCAATCCGCACCCCGGTGCGCCGGCGTGCGGGGAGGGCGGCCTCAGCACCACGGCCATTGGAGATCTGGGCCGCTAGCTCGTCGGCCCCCGACGCCGAGGCTACCAGCACCGCCCTACCGGATTGGATGTCTGGGGGCGGTACGGGTGTTTTGAACGCGGCCTCACAGGAAGTCCTGGCCCGGTTCAACGCCCACGGCGCCGCCCTCCAGCAATACACGCAGGAGTTCCTGGTGACGCGGGCGGCTGTCCGGGTACGTTTCTTGTTTTCGTTTCTTTGTAATCTTCTGTGGGGGCACGCCAGCGCACCCACTGGGTGTAGCCCCCGAGTTCCGGCCAGCTGCTGAGCAGGCGGCCCGGAAATTCAAGATGAGCTCCGAGTGCTGACTCGTTACCTTTTCTGTTGTCTTTGTTGCAGGATTACCACAACATCCGTGCTGCCGCCTATAACTCTCAGCTCCTGGTGCTGACCAAGCGGACCACCGATCTGGCGGAGAGCCGAAGTAAGTATTTGGCCTTCTTCCCCGAGGGGCGCATCAGCGCACCCCCTGGGTGTATTCCCCGAGATTTGGGCCGACTGCCGAGCAGTCGGGCCGGATCTCCCGGCAACTACTTTCCATTGGTGTTGATGGTTTTCTTTTTTCTCCGTTTTGGCAGAGGCCGCCGCAGATCTGCGGCAGCACCTGGGCGAGGCCGAGTCTGCGCTCTATACCAAATAGCAGGAGCGCAGCCAGGCGGCCCAGGAATGCGACCGCCTGGCCAAGGAGCTGGCGGACCAGGCGGAGCGGCACAAGGCGGAGCTCCAGAAGCTGAAGGAGGAGGAATACTCCCTCAAGGCCGAGTTCGAAACTCAACGCTCGAACTGGGCCGAGAAGGAGAGACTCCTGACCGACAGCTACGGTGAGATCGAGGACATGATTGATGGTAAGTTACTTCTTCTTTTGAACAGCCGTCGACTGCAGCAGGAGTCGGCCTCAGGCTTCTAATCTTTGATCTTCTTCTTGTGCAGAATACTTTCCCGGTCACTCCGTCGCCATTAGCCAGGCCATCGAGGCGCGTCGCGACTTGCAAAGGAGGGCGGGCGTGGACATTGCGCCTAACACGCCCCAGAATCTCCGCGAGCAGCTCCTGGCCGTCAAGACGCGCCTGCAGCCGGCTCACAGGATGCTCCGCCGCCTGCAGCGCGCCGGGGCTCAGGTGTTGACCGCCTTTTGGCCCGACGCTCAAATTCCACGCACACCCAGTCGGACTGCCGACTGGCTGGAGGTAGTGGTCGGCCGCTTTGAGGCTTGGAAGGGCGCCGCGGCTCGGGCGGGTGCGCGAACGGCCTTGGAGTTCGCCAAGGCGTGGTATCCTGGGCTGGACCTGGCCCAGCTGGCCACCTTCCGGCAGGAGGCCGGACTGGAGCTGGCGGCGGTGGGCCCTGCGCTTACTCAATGTGCGGCGGCGATTGCTGAGTACGCCAACACCACCGTTTTCATCCCCGAGCTGGACGAGGAAGGCGCTGAGGTGCCGCCCAGCTGGTTCGGGTTGAACCCGAGGGATGCAGGGGACTCGGCGGAAGAGATCGCCTCCAGCGATGAGGGCGAGGACGAAGAGGACGAGGACGGCGAAGACGACGCACGGGACGACGAAGCGGATAGCCGGCCTCAGCCCGACCAAGCCTCGACCAACGAGCCGCGTGCTACCGTACCGACTGCTGCCGGGGGCGATCAGGCCGAGACCCCTCAGTCGGCCGCTCCACCATCCGGCGCCGCTGCCTCCGTCAACCCGTCGGACCCGCCTGCTGCTCCCCTGGCCTAGATGGCCACTTCATCTTATCTTTTCCTGTTCTTGAGATCTTTTGAACAAGTATGTAAATTCACGCAATTCCACCCGCTGGGGGTGTATTCAAACTTTGTTGAATGCTGGCTATGAGCTTTTGCTATGTAAATTAACTTTATTCGCACAAGTTGTGCTCTGCCGGGTTCTGACTTTGTCTTGCTTTTCTGCTCTCTTTTTTTTTGCTTTTTCCTTTGCCGCCTTCCTTTGGCTACCGCCCTGCCAGCCGGACAGCCGCTCTGCAGTCTGTGGCTGGGTCCGGTATTTGGCCGTTTAGGAAGACAAGTACTTTGGCCATTTAGAGCGTAGCAAGTCAAGTGAGAAGCCGGCCGGCCGGCTGCTCAGCAGCCGGATGGTGAGGCCAGGAGCTGGCTTGCCCTATGTTGATGCTTTTCTCCTTAGTCATTTTTCGTGTGGACACCATTTCCTGCCTTTAGCTCTTTCCAGCCGGCCAGTGCTGCAGCTTAAGGCAAGAGAGGGCTTAGATGTCAGCACACTACTTGTCCGACTACAGGTGGCACCAACATAGGACAAGGCGGCGAGCCCCCGGGCCGACTGGTCGGACCCGGTGCCAGGCAGAGGAATGAAATAACACATTCTCAGGCATAAACTTATCATACAGATAAAAAAGGGTAGCCCCCGAGTGCTCCCCGAGGGACCCGATGTCTTTGCTCTTAATACGAAAGGTAGCGTGGTACATATTGTATTTACTGTAAAATCTTCGGAGGAGATTTGCGTTCCATGGGCGCTCTGTTTCCTTGCCGGAATCATCCCTCTTGCGTGCCCTGGGCTTCTGTGCGTCGATGAGGTAGTAGGAGTCGTTGCCCAAGGCTTTGCTAATGATGAAGGGCCCTTCCCATGGGGCCGAGAGCTTGTGCTGGCCGGCTGTTCGCTGGATCAGCCGGAGCACAAGGTCCCCCACTTGGAAGGATCGTGGCTTGACCTTCCGGCTGTGGTAGCGGCGTAGGCCCTGCTGGTAGATGGCGGACCGGCTGAGTGCCAGCAGCCGGCCCTCTTCTAACAGGTCGACACCGTCTTCTCGCGCCTCCTTTGCTTCCGCCTCCGTGTAAATGGCGACGCGAGGCGAGTCAAACTCGATGTCAGTTGGGATGACGGCCTCAGCCCCGTACACGAGGAAGAAGGGAGTGAAGCCGGTCGACTTGTTCGCCGTGGTCCGGAGACTCCAGAGGACGGCCGGCAGCTCCTCGATCCAGCAGCCGGCCGAGCGCTCCAGCGGCTCGACCAGTCGGGGCTTGATGCCGGACAAGATGAGGTCGTTTGCCCGCTCGACTTGACCGTTTAACTGCGGATGGGCAACGGACGCTAAGCCTAGTCGGATGCCCTGCGTCGCACAGAAACGGGCCAAGGCGCCTTTGGCAAAGTTTGTGCCATTGTCGGTGATGATGCTGTGCGGTATGCCGTACCGGACGGTGATATCTGCGATGAAGGTCACCGCAGTCAGACCGTTCAGCTTCTTGATTGGCTTTGCTTCAATCCACTTGGTGAATTTATCCACGGCGACCAGCAGATGAGTCATGCCGCCGCGTGCTGTTTTGAACGGGCCCACCATGTCCAGCCCCCAGACGACAAATGGCCAAGTGAGGGGGATGGTCTTGAGTGCAGAGGCCGGCAGGTGTTGCTTGGAGCTGAATTTCTGGCACCCTTTGCACTTCTTGACCAAGTCCTTGGCGTCGTCCAAGGCAGTCGGCCAGATGAATCCATGGCGGAAAGCTTTGGCAACAAGGGATCTGGAGGCCGCGTGATTCGCCTTGATGGATGTCTCTGAGGATTGCCTTGCCTTTTTCTGGCTCAACGCAGCGCTGGAAGACGCCAATCACGCTGCGTCTGACAAGCTCTCTGTTCACTATCGTGTATGCTGCTACCCGATGTTGCACTTGCCAGGCCAAGGTCTTGTCGGTTGGTAGCTCTCCGCTTACCAGGAAGTTGAGGATGGGCTGCGCCCATGATGGTGCTTCGACCACTGTCATCACAGCCACTGGGACCAGGGCGGTTGGGTTGGGAGGAGGCGGGTTGGAGTCGGCCGCCGCTTGTTGTGTCATTGAAGTTCTCGGGCCGACTGCTGCAGCCCCCGGGACGGGTGCGACTGCTGCAGTCCCCGAGCCGCCTGCCGATGTCCGTGGGCCGACTGCCGCAGGCTCCGGGCCAGGTGCGACTGCTGTAGTCCCCGAGCCGCCTGCCAAAGTCCCCAGGCCGGCTGCTGCAGCCCCCGAGTCGGATCCGACTGTTCCGAGAGTAGCCGGCACGAAGATGGACTCTGTCTCCGGCGAAGGCTTGATAGACGGCTTGCGGAGGTATTGCAGGGAGACGCCGGCTGGTATCGCTTGGCGGGTGGAGCCAATCCATGCCAGGGCATCAGCTTGCTCGTTGTCGGCTCGTGGCACATGAAGGAACTCACACCCGTCAAAGTATCCACTGATCTGCTGGACGAGGAAGCGCTAGCTCGCCATGTTTGCATCCTTGGCGTCCCAGTCGCCAGACGACTGCTGGACTACTAAGCCTGAGTCGCCGTAGCACAGAATCCGGCGGATGCCAATCTCTTTGGCCAGTCGGAGCCCGTGGATGAGTGTCTCGTACTCGGCCACGTTGTTGGAGGCGACAAAGTGAATTTGCAACATGTACTTGAGCTTGTCGCCTTTGGGAGAGGTGAGGACGATGCCGGCTCCCAGACCGGTGCGCATCTTTGAGCCATCAAAGTGCATCCGCCAATGGGTAGAATCCGGTGCCGGCAGCAGGTACTGGGTCTCGGCCCAGTCGACGAGGAAGTCGGCTAGCGCTTGGGACTTGATGGTAGTGCGGGGCTGGTAGAGGATGGTGTGGGGGGCTAGCTCGATGGCCCACTTGGCCACCCGGCCTGATGCATCTCTGTTGCCTATGATCTCGGCAAGTGGGGCAGTGCAGACAACCGTGATGGAGTGCTCTTGAAAGTACTGCTTGAGCTTCTTGGCGGCAAAGTATACGCCATAGCACATCTTCTGGTAGTGGGGGTAATTCTGCTTGGAGGCCGACAGCACTTCACTTAGGTAGTAGACGGGCCTCTGGACCGGCTGTGCCTTGCCGTCTTCCAGGCGCTCGACCATGATGACAGTGCTGACCACCGAGCTGGTGGCGGCGATGTAGAGGAACATGGGCTCCTTAGCAGCCGGAGCCGCCAGGACAGGCGGCGTAGTCAGCATTTTCTTGAGCTGGAGGAAGGCCTCGTCCGCCTTGTCGTTCCACTCGAAGTGAGTGGTTTTCTTCATTAGGTGGTACAGGGGAAGAGCCTTCTCGCCCAGCCGACTGATGAAACGGCTGAGGGATGCCAAGCACCCGGTGAACTTATGGACGTCTCGCAGCCGGGTGGGCCTCTCCATCCGCTCAATGGCCTTGATCTTCACAAGGTTGCACTCGATGCCGCATTCTGAGACAAGGAAACCAAGGAGCTGGCCGGCTGGGACTCCAAAGACACACTTTTCTGAGTTTAGCTTGATTTGAAAACGGCGCAGATTGTCGAAGGTCTCCTTGAGATCCTCCAGGAGAGTGCCACGCTTCTCCGTCTTCACCACAATGTCGTCTACATAGACGTGGGCATTTCTGCCGAGTTGCTTGAGGAGGCACTTCCACATGCAACGCTGAAACATGGCACCGGCATTTCTTAGGCCGAATGTCATGGTCAGGTAGCAGAAGGCTCCGAATGGTGTGATGAAGGCTGTCTTCAGCCGATCGGCCGGGTTCAGCTTGATCTGGTGGTAGCCAGGGTAGGCATCCAAAAAACTCAACAACTCGCATCCGGCTGTGGAGTCAATCACTTGGTCTATCCGAAGCAGAGAAAACGGATCATTGGGGTAGGCTTTGTTGAGGCTGGTGTAATCAATGCACATGCGCCACTTGTTGTTCTTCTTCAGTACAAGGACTTGGTTGGCAAGCCATTCTGGAAAGAACACTTCCATGATGAAGCCGGCTGCCAGAAGCCGGGCGATCTCTTCACCAAGAATTCTTCTCTTCTCTTTTGACAGGCGGCGAAGGGGTTGCTTAACTGGTTTTGCATCTGATCTGACATGTAGCTTGTGCTCGGCGAAATCCGTCGGAACACCCGGCATGTCCTTGGGAGACCATGCGAAGATGTCCCGATTCTCACAGAGGAAATCGACGAGCTCGCTTTCCTATTTACTATGGAGATGGGCCCCTACGACAGCGAACCTCTCCGGGTGCTCAGGGTCCAAGGGAATCTTCTTGGTTTCTTTGGCCGGCTGGAAGGAGCCCTGGGCCTCCGGCTCCTTGGGATCTGGTGACAGGTCCGGCGGCTTGCCGGCCATGGCCACAACCCGGTCAAGGAGCCGCCTTTCTGCAGTGATGACAAGGGACTCGGCCAGCCGACTGCTGGCAGCAGCACATGTGGCCGACTTCTGGTAGTCGCCGGCTACGGTGATAATGCCCTTGGTACCCGGCATCTTCATCTTGAGGTAGGCGTAGTGTGGCACCGCCATGAACTTGGCCAGAGCAGGCCGGCCAAGGAGCGCGTGGTAGGGGCTCTCCAGGTCCACCACCTCGAACCAGATCGGCTCGCGGCGGAAGTGATCTTTGTCTCCGAAGAGGACATCTATCTTGATCTTGCCGATTGGAGAGCAGGAAAGGCCAGGTACAATGCCATGGAAGACAGTCCGGCTGGGCTGCAGCTGCTTCTCCTTGATGCACAGCTTCTCCAGGGTGTCACGGTAGAGGATGTTGATGCTGCTACCGCCGTCTATCAGAACTCAGGAGAAGCGACAGGCTCGCCGCTCCATTGAAAAGGTGGCATCCAGCACCAGGGCGTTGGAACCCGGAGAAGGCATCACCTCCGGGTGGTCAGCGTGGGTCTAGCTGATGGGCCTCTCGGACCAGTGCATGAACTCTGGGACCTCAGAAGCGACCGTGTTCACCTCGCGGTGCTGCTGACGCCGGCTGTGCCTGTCGTCGGCCACACTAGTGAAGACGATGTAGGCTCCGTGTTCTTCAGGGAATTCATCTTGGATTGCGCCGACTGGGCGGGCCGCCGACTGCTGAGGAGGCGGAGCCGGCGGGCCAGCAGGTGGAGGGACAGTCCTTCGCCTTTGGCAATGCGGGTGAGCCAGTGGCACTTCCGCTTGGTGTGGTTGGACGGCTTCACGCCGCTGTGGAATTTGCAGGGAGCATCAAGGGTTTGCTCGAAGGAGAAGGCGGGCAACCAAGCAGGCTTGCCGCCTTTTTGACGCTTGGGGCCGGGCTGCCCTTCCGGCTGCTGGTCTTCAACTGCTGCCACATGCCGGCTGGTGGACGCCGGCTGTTGGGCCTTGCGTTTATTGTCGTTCGACTGCTGGCGTCGACTGGAGTCACCAGCCGGCGTCTGAGGGGCCGGAGGGAGCATCTTTCCAGACGCGTCCACTCGGAGCTCCGACTTCATGGAGGAGTCAGCAGTGGCGTACTTGTCCGCTATGATTAGCAGCTCGTCGAGTGTGGCCGGCTCATCGCAGAGGAGTCGGTACTTGAGTAGGGTGCCCTCTCGGCACCCGGCAGTGAAGTACTCTATGGCTTGCACCTCATGCACCCCTTCACAGGAGTTGTGCAGTTCGGCCCACCGCATCAAGTACTCGCGGGTGGACTCGGTTGGGCCTTGGACGCACAGGGAGAGCTGGCGAGGCTTGGGCGGCCGCTTGTAGGTGCTGGTGAAGTTGCGGATGAAAACTTCGGTAAAGTCCAGCCAGATGTTGACGCTGTAGGGCTTGAGGCTGTTCAGCCATGTTCGGGCCGCGCCCTGGAGCATGAGTGGAACGTACTTCGCGGCAACGCGCTTGTTGCCGTTTGCTATGTTGACGGCGATAGAGTAGTCAACCAGCCAATCCTCCGGCTTCACGGAACCGTTGTACTTGGGAGTGTCTCGAGGAAGCGAGAACCCTTTGGGGAAGGGCTCGTCGCGAATGCGGGGGCCAAAACAAGGCGGGCCGATCGTATCTTCTTCTTCTAACGCCAGGGATCGAGCCAAGCGGTCGATTCGGTAGCGGGCGTCGTTCTCTCCGACTCCTTCACGGATGCTCAACGGGCGGCGGGGAGGCGCGCCTCTCCCTGCGCGGGGGAGGCGGATGATCGTCCCGCCATTCCACTACTCGAGGGCGGCTGTCTTGGTCGCGCTCGATGGTGATGCGGCTGCGGCTGCGGCTAATAGTCGGCTCTTGGTCTCCTCGGTCGCGAGCGCCACCTATCGGTGTCCGGGAGGTCGCGCCGTGCTCTTGGCGAGGGGGAAGGTTCCCGGCCTGCGAGCCGGGTTTCACCACACGGCGGCCGTCTTCTTGCTGCACGGCGGCCGCGTCGATGAGCTGCTGGACACACTCTATCATGCAACGATGTTCGTCGCCCTCCAGGCGGTCCAGCTCATCTGCTGCTGCCTGGGCAGCGCGTAAGTTCTCCATTGGCATGGCGTAGACTGGGCGGTCGGCCCCCAGCCTGCTGGCGATGGCTGCGCCGCGCTGCCGGACCGTGCCCACGCAGCTGGGTTCGCCAGCAGCAGGCGTGCCGCAGACGGCGCAGTCGATCTCGCGCTGGTAGGCCTCGGAGAGGCGTCTCATGGCCGCCAACTTGTTGGCGCTGTTGAGGAGTGCAACACGGCACGCTTCCAGCGTTCCGCCATTCGCACCGGGTGCCACGGGTGCGGACAGGTCCCGCATTGCCGCCGGCAACGGGTCCCGGTCGGCCTCATCGGAGGCTCCGTCGTGGCTGATGACCAGCACCTCGGTGACGGTGCTGGTGCCGGCGCTGCTGTCAGCAGCAGGGAGCGGGTCGTCGAAGAACACTACGTCACCGAGGAAGGCATCATAAGGCGCTGCGTCGGCGTAGATGACCATGTCGACGGGCGGGTCGGTGGAGCCAACGGACTCCAGGTCGGAGCCCGACTCGTTGGCGATATGAAGCTTGCCGAGGTGGTCGACAAGGTAGCTCTTGGAGCTAGCTGCGCCCGCGTCGGGTGCGGGCTTGTCGAAGAGGCGGATCCCGCCGACAAGGTCAGCGAGCCAGCTCGGGGCGCAGGCGGCTTCCACACCACCCAGTGTATCAGCGCAGACGTAGTTGGGCGTGCCGGGCTGGCTGCGCTCGCCAGGAAGGAAGAGGGTTCCCGTCCAGAACGTGTTTCTGGGCGACGGTGCACCTCGCCCCACGGTGGGCGCCAAATGTCGGGGATATAGTGCGACATATGCCAGGGGGTGGCTTATCGTGGATGGGGACAAGAGTACGTCGCCGGGCTCTAGAAGCGGGAGTGAGCGAGACCGCATACGCCTGCGAATCTTACCAAGGTTTGGGGCTCTCCTTGGAGATAACACCCCTAGTCCTGCTCTGCGGGGTCTCCGCATGATGACTGTGATCAACAAAGTAGGTACAAGCTTGCTCCTTGAGCTGTTTCGGCTAGAGGAGGGAGAAGGGCAAAGCTAGCTCTACTCCTCTCTCTACGTGTGTGTGTGTGTGTGTGTTCTCTGGAGCTGTGAACCAGACCGAAAAACCGTCCCCTGCATGGGGAAGCTTGGGGGGTTTATATAGGCCTACCCCCCAAGGGTACAATGGTAATCCGGCCGGGTGTAGGACCCGGGCCGTCAGCGTCTCTAGTCGCCGGCTTCCCCGCCGACCGCTAGGGCCCGCCGCCTGTGGGCCATGTTGACTTCTTTATACGGTAGCCTCGCCCCTGATGACGAAGGCTTTGTCGGGGGGAGCATGGCTACAGTTCCGCCGCCTGGCGGGTGCTCACTGTAGCCATACCCCGTCTCATCTGGTTAATGGCGCAAAGACTCCAAGGGGGAGAAGGGCCGCCTGCTAGGAGTCGGCCCTCCCTTGCTGCCGACTGCTTGAGGTTTGCCGCCTTCTAGTGGCTCGCGGACAGGTAGGGCCCGCCGCCTGCGGGCCATACCGACCTCCCGTCATGGGAGCATGGGTCCCTCTGGCGTTAGTGATGTCACGGTCTGCGTGGCAACAGTGCCGCGCTGGGCGGGGGGTGTCCGCCCAGTACGCAACACTATGGCCACGTTCCATCCTGGATTCGGCGGTGGCAGGTTGCACTGTAGCCATGTCGCGTCTTGTCGTGGTGATGTGGCGCTAACTTCGAGGGGACGAGGGGACGCCTGCCCGGAGTCGGCCCTCTCCCGGCCGCCTTCCATGGTCTTGCCACCTTCTAGCAGCCGGCCTCTTGGACCAGCCGGCCCAAGAAGGCGGTCGTGCTTTCGGAAGGTGTGAGGGGCGCAGCCAGCCCCAATGTCTTAAAATACCAGGGGGGACTGATGAGGCTACCCGTGGTCATTTACTCCGACAAGCGTCTTGTATGATGTGAGTCTTTGCTTTTTAGTTTGCCACAATCATACTTTCTGTACCCACCTTTTGAGAGGGACACGCATGAATCGTGATTTATTAGAATACTCTATGTGCTTCACTTATATCTTTTGAGCTAGGCAATTTTGCTCTAGTACTTCACTTATATCTTTTTAGAGCACGGCGGTGGTTTTATTTTATAGAAATTGTTGAACTCTCATGCTTCACTTATATTATTTTGAGAGTCTTTAAACAGCATAGTAATGTGCTTTGGTTATAAATTTAGTCCTAAAATGATAGGCATCCAAGAGGGATATAATAAAAAAATTCATATAAAGTGCATTGAATACTATGAGAAGTTTGATTCCTTATGATTGTTTTGAGATATAGAGATGGTAATATTAGAGTCATGCTAGTGAGTAATTGTGAATTTGAGAAATACTTGTCTTAAAGTTTGTGATTCCCGTAGCATGCACGTATGGTGAACCGTTATGTGATGAAGTCGGAGCATGATTTATTTATTGATTGTCCTCCTTATGAGTGGCAGTTGGGGATGAGCGATGGTCTTTTCCTACCAATCTACCCCCCTAGGAGCATGCACGTAGTACTTGGTTTCGATAAATAATATATTTTTGCAATAAGTATGTGAGTTCTTTATGACTAATGTTGAGTCCATGGATTATACGCACTCTCACACTTCCACCATTGCTAGCCTCTCTAGTGCCGCGCAACTTTCGCCGGTACCATATACCTTCCTCAAAATAGCCACCATACCTACCTATTATAGCATTTCCATAGCCATTCTGAGATATATTGCCATGCAACTTTCCACCGTTCCGTTTATTATGACACGCTTCATCATTGTCATATTGTTTTGCATGATCATGTAGTTGACATCGTATTTGTGGCATAGCCACCATTCATAATTCTTTCATACATGTCACTCTTGATTCATTGCACCTCCCGGTACACCGCCGGAGGCATTCATATAGAGTCATATTTTGTCCTAAGTATCGAGTTGTAAGTAAATAAAAGTGTGATGATCTTCATTATTAAAGCATTGTCCCATGTGAGGAAAAGATGATGGAGACTATGATTCCCCCACAAGTCGGGATGAGACTCCGGACGGAAAAAAAAGAGGCCAAAAAAAATGAGAAGGCCCAAATAAAAAAAAGGGAGAAAAGAGAGAAGGGGCAATGTTACTATCCTTTTACCAAACTTGTTCTTCAAAGTAGCACCATGATCTTCATGATAGAGAGTCTCCTATGTTGTCACTTTCATATACTAGTTGGAATTTTTCATTATAGAACTAGGCTTGTATATTCCAATGATGGGCTTCCTCAAATTGCCCAAGGTCTTCGTGAGCAAGCGAGTTGGATGCACACCCACTTAGTTTTCTTTTGAGCTTTCATAAACTTATAGCTCTAGTGCATCCGTTGCATGGCAATCCCTACTCACTCACATTGATTTCTATTGATGGGCATCCCCATAGCCCGTTGATACGCCTAGTTGATGTGAGACTATCTCCTTCTTTTTTTCTTCTCCACAACCACCATATTCTATTCCACCTATAGTGCTATGTCCATGGCTCACGCTCATGTATTGTGTGAAAGTTGAAAAAGTTTGATAACATCAAAAGTATGAAACAATTGCTTGGCTTGTCATCGGGGTTGTGCATGATTTGAATATTTTCTGTGATGAAGATGGAGCATAGCCAGACTATATGATTTTGTAGGGATAAGCTTTCTTTGGACATTTTATTTTGAGAAGACATAATTGCCTTGTTAGTATGCTTGAAGTATTATTGTTTTTATGTCAATATTAAACTTTTGTTTTGAATCTTATGGATCTGAACATTCATGCCACAATAAAGAAAATTACATGGATAAATATGTTAGGTAGCACTCCACATAAAAAAAATTTGTTTTTATCATTTACCTCCTCGAGGACGAGCAGGAATTAAGCTTGGGGATGCTTGATACGTCTCCAACATATCTATAATTTTTTATTGTTCCATGCTATTATATTATCTGTTTTGGATGTTTTATATGCATTAATATGCTATTTTATATTATTTTTGAGACTAACCTATTAACCTAGAGCCTAGTTCCAATTCTTGTTTTTTCCTTGTTTTTTAGATTCGTGGAAAAGGAATACCAAACGGAGTCCAAACGGAATAAAATCTTCGCGATGATTTTTCTTGGACCAGAAGACACCCAGGAGACTTGGAGAAGAAGTCGGAGGTGCCACGAGGCGGCCACAAGGGTAGAGGGCGTGCCCAGGGGGGTAGGGCACGCCCCCTGCCTTGTGGGTCCCCCATGACCCTCCTGACCTAATTCTTTCGCCTATATATTCACATATGTTCCCAAACCACCAGAAGCATCCACGAAAACACTTTTCCACCGCCGCAACCTTCTGTACCCGTGAGATCCCATCTAGGGACCTTTTCTGGCACCCTGCCGGAGGGGGATTCGATCATGGAGGGCTTCTACATCAACCCTATTGCCCTTCCGATGAAGCGTGAGTAGTTTATCTCAGACCTACGGGTCCATAGCTAGTAGCTAGATGGCTTCATCTCTCTCTTTGATTCTCAATACCATGTTCTCCTCGATGTTCTTGGAGATCTATTCGATGTAACACTTTTTTGTGGTGTGTTTGCCGAGATCCGAAGAATTGTGGATTTATGATCAGATTATCTATGAATATTATTTGAATCTTCTCTGAATTCTTTTATGCATGATTTGATATCTTTGTAATTCTCTTTGAACTATCGGTTTGGTTTGGCCAACTAGATTGGTTTTTCTTGCAATGGGAGAAGTGCTTAGCTTTGGGTTCAATCTTGCGGTGTCCTTTCCCAGTGATAGTAGGGGCAGCAAGGCACGTATTGTATTGTTGCCATCGAGGATAAAAAGATGGGGTTTACATCATATTGCTTGAGTTTGTTCCTCTACATCATGTCATCTTACTTAATGCGTTACTCTGTTCTTCATGAACTAAATACTCTAGATGCAGGCAGGAGTCGGTCGATGTGGGGAGTAATGGTAGTAGATGCAGAATCGTTTCGGTCTACTTGACATGAACGTGATGCCTATATTCATGATCATTGCCTTAGATATCGTCATAACTTTGCGCTTTTCTATCAGTTGCCCAGCAGTAATTTGTTCACCCACCGTATTGTTTTCTATCTTGAGAGAAGCCTCTAGTCAAACCTATGGCCCCCGAGTCTATTTTCCATCGTATAAGTTTCCGATCTACTATTTTCCATCATATAAGTTTCCAATCTACTATATTAGTTTCCGATCTACTATTTTGCAATCTTTTACTTTCCGATCTATAAACCAAAAATACCAAAAATATTTACTTTATCTTTTATTTAGTTTCATCTATATCTATCAGATCTCACTTTTGCAAGTAACCGTGAAGGGATTGACAACCCCATTATCGCGTTGGGTGCAAGTTGTTTGATTGTTTGTGCAGGTATTCGGTGATTTGTGCATTGTCTCCTACTGGATTGATACCTTGGTTCTCAAACTGAGGGAAATACTTATCTCTACTTTGCTGCATCACCCTTTCCTCTTCAAGGGAAAAACCAATGCAAGCTCAAGAAGTAGCAGTGACACAGAACTAGCTCGAATTCATCAATATAATGTAGGCATGTATTCCGTATATAGTCATACGTGCTTATGGAAAAGAACTTGCATGACATCTTTTGTCCTACCCTCCCGTGGCAGCGGGGTCCTAATGGAAACTAAGGGATATTAAGTCCTCCTTTTAATAGAGAACCGGAACAAAGCATTATCACTTAGTGAATACATGAACTCCTCAAACTACGGTAATCACCGGAAAGAATCCCAATTATTGTCACCTTGGGGCATGCGGATCATAACACGTAATAGGTGTCTACAACTTGCAAGATAGGATCAAGAACACAAATATATTCATGAAAGCATAATAGGTTCAGATCTCAAATCATGGCACTCGGGCCCTAGTGACAAGCATTAAGCATAGCAAAGTCATAGCAACATCAATCTCAGAACATAGTGGATACTAGGGATCAAACCCTAACAAAACTAACTCAATTGCATGATAAATCTCATCCAACCCATCACCGTCTAGCAAGCCTACGATGGAATTACTCACTCCTGGCGGTGAGCATCATGAAATAGGTGATGGAGGAAGGTTGGTGAGGATGATGGCGATGAATCCCCCTCTTCGGAGCCACGAACAGACTCCAGATCAGCCCTCCCGATGAAGAACAGGAGGTGGCAGCGGCTCCGTATCATAAAACATGATGAATCCTTCTCTCTGATTTTTTTTCTCTGTGAATAGGTACTTATAGAGTTGGAATTAGGGTCGGAGGAGCTACAGGGGGCCCACAAGCCTGCAGGGCGCACCCCAGGGGGGTGGACGCGCCCCCAGGGCTTGTGGCCTCTGGGTGGCCCCCGTCTGGTTGACTCTTGCGCCAATATTTTTTATATATTCCAAAAATATTCTTCGTAAATTTTCAGGACAATCCGAGAACTTTTATTTCTGCACAAAAATAACACCATGGGAATTCTGCTGAAAACAGCGTCAGTCCGGGTTAGTTCCATTCAAATCATTCAAATTAGAGTCCAAAACAAGGGCAAGAGAGTTTGGAAAAGTAGATACGATGGAGATGTATCAGAGATTTTCATTTAAAATGATTTGAGCAAGTATATTACTATCCCTTATGTGCCAATAACAGGCCTATGTTTATCTTTTTCATCGGGTTTGGCAATTCTAGCAGCTTCATCACAAAAGTAAATAACATGCTCATCTATATTTTCAACCAGGAGATCTTCAACCATAGCAACACTAGGTTCTACTTTGATTTGTTCAGCAGGTTTGGATGCTCTATTATAACTTTTGTTGACCACAGTTGAAACTTTAGCATGTTCCTTTATCCTAGCAGGGAAAGGTGGTTTTTCAATATAAGCAGTAGGAACGACTGGATCAACATTATAAAATAATAGTTTCATCTTTAGCTATTACCGGTTCTCTAATTTCTTCTTTAATAGGTGGGTGATATTTAAACCACTTCTCCTTAGGGAGATCAACATGAGTAGCAAATGATTCACAAAAGGAGGCTAGTATCTCAGAGTCAAGCCCATATTTAGTGCTAAACTTTTGAAAAGCATCGGTATTCATAAAATATTTAACACAATCATACTTAAGCTTAATACCTGACTCTTTACCTTCATCGAGTTCCCAATCTTCAGAGTTGTGTTTAATTCTTTCTAAAAGATCCCACATGAATTCAATAGTCTTCTTCATAAAGGAACCAGTACAAGAAGTATCAAGCATGGATTGATCATCACGAGAAAGCCGAGCATAAAAATTCTGAATAATAATTTATCTTGAGAGCTCATGATTGGGGCATGAATATAACATTGAATTAAGCCTCCCCCAAGCTAGAGCGATACTTTATCCTTGTCGAGGCCAAAAATTATATATATAATTCCGATCAAGATGAACTAGATGCATAGGATAAATTTTTTGGTCAAATTCCAATTTCAATCGATTCCAATTCCAGGATCCAATATCATCGCATAGCCTATACCATGCCAATGCTTTTCCCTTCAAAGATAAAGGGAAAACCTTCTTCTTAGCTTCATCTCCGGGTAAACCTGCAAGCTTAAATAATCCACAAATTTCATCCACATACATCAAGTGCAAATCGGGATGTTCGGTTCCATCTCCTGCATAAGGATTAGCTAGCAGTGGTTCTATCATGCCCGAAGGAATTTCATAACCAATATTTTCAGTAGGTGTAGTAGGTTGAGGGGTAGCTAATTGTGGTTCCGGTCAAGGTGAAGATACCCCGAACAAACCCCTCAAAGGATTGTTCTCCATAGTAACAAGTGACAATAAATTTCAGCACGTAGTAATAATTTTTCCTTACCGATTTCCGCTTACCAAGAGCGCTTCACTCCCCGGCAACGGCGCCAGAAAAGAGCCTTGATGACCCACAAGTATAGGGGATCAATCGTAGTCCTTTTGAAAAGTAAGAGTGTCGAACCCAACGAGGAGCAGAAGGAAATGACAAGTAGTTTTCAGTAAGGTATTCTCTGCAAGCACTGAAATTATAAGTAGCGAGTAGTTTGATAGCAAGGTAATTTGTAACAAGCAAGCAATGGTAACGGTAACAAAAGTGCAGCAACATAGCCCAATCCTTTTGAGGTAAAGGACAGGCCAAAATGGTCTCTTATGATAAGCAAAGCGTTCTTGAGGGTACATGGGAATTTCATCTAGTCACTTTCATCATGTTGGTTTGATTTGTGTTCGCTACTTTGATCATTTGATATGTGGGTGGACCGGTGCTTAGGTGCTGTTCTTACTTGAACAACCCTCCTACTTATGATTAACCCCCTCGCAAGCATCCGCAACTACGAGAAAAGTATTAAGAATAAATCTAAATATAGCATTAAACTTTTGGATCCAAATCGGTCCCTTATGGAATAGTGCATAAACTAGGGTTTAAGCTTTTGTCACTCTCGCAACCCATCATCTAATAACTACTGCACAATGCATTCAATGCATTCCCTTAGGCCCAAATATGGTGAAGTGTCATGTAGTCGACGTTCACATGACACCACTAAGGGAATCACAACATACATACCATCAAAATATCGAACACATATCAAGTTCACATGATTACTTGCAACAAGATTTCTCCTGTGACCTCAAGAACAAAAGTAACTAATCACAAATGATAATCATGCTCAAGATTATAGGGGTATTAAATAGCATATTGGATCTGAACATATAATCTTCCACCAAATAAACCATATAGTAATCAACTACAAGATGTAATCAACACTAGTAGTCACTCACAAGCAACAATCTAAGGTTCCGGTACAAAGATTGAACACAAGAGATGAACTAGGGTTTGAGAGGAGATGGTTCTGTTGAAGATGTTGATGGAGATTGCCCTCCCCATGATGGGAGAATTGTTAGTGATGATGATGACAATGATTTCCCCCTCCGGGAGGGAAGTTCCCCCAGCGGAATCGCTCCACCGGAGGGCAAAAGTATGTTCCGCCTCGAGACGGCCGCGCTTCATCCCAAAAGTCCTCTCCTTATTTTTTCTAGGTCAAAATGACTTATATACCAGAAGAGGGGCACCGGAGGTGGGCCGAGGAGGGCACAACCCACCAGGGCGCGCCTGGGCTCCCTGGCGCGCCCAGGTGGGTTGTGCCCACCTGGTGGGCCCCCTCTGGTACTTATTTGCTCCAATAATTCTTATATATTCCATAAATATTCTCCGTGAAGTTTTAGCTCATTTGGAGTTGTGCAGAATAGGTAGCCTGACGTAGCTTTTTCAGGTCCAGAATTCCAGCTGCCGGTATTCTCCCTCTTAGTGTGAACCTTGCATATTATGAGAGAAAAGGCATTAGAATTAGTCCAAAAAGCATTATTATATCTAAAAACAATATAAATAATAGTAGGAAAACATGATGCAAAATGGACATATCAACTCCCCCAAGCTTAGACCTCGCTTGTCCTCAAGTGAAAACCGAAATCGAAAAACATGTCCACATGCTTAGAGAGAGAGGTGTCAATAAAAACAAAATACGGACATAGAAGCATCATGTATATTATTATAACAACAACAAACTTTAACATAAAACTTTATCAATGAACTTTTATCATATAACTTCTATCATAGACTTCTCATGAACAAATAACAATTCATCACAGCATCGAAGTCTAAAGCATAAACTCTATTTAAAACCAACAAACTATGTTCTCAGTCAACTTTGCAACTACAATTCATCATCTTTTCAGGAAGGGTCACGTATCGGAGCCTTTTTGGCATGTCCACATACTCAACCATCATATAGTCTTCTATGATTGCTAACACTCACCGCATACACATGAGCAAAAAGTTTCAACCGGACACATAGAAAGATAGGGGCTTATAGTTTTCGCCACCCAACATATTCACCGCAAGGGTGATGTTAACAATAATAACTCATGCTACCCATATACAACTAGATATATGTGCCTAGATCTTTCCTCACCACATGATGCTTGCCAAAAGAAAAAAAATAAAAAGGAATAGAGAGAAATACTTTGACTCTTGCATAAAAGTAAATACATAAAAGTAAAAGATAGGCCCTTCGCAGAGGGAAGCAGAGGTTGCCTTGCGCTTTTTGTTTGTATGCTCAATCTCTTAGTGCAAAAGAACGTCATGTTATATTGCCCCTGATGATAGCAACCTTTATTATGCAGTCTGTCGCTTTTATTCTTTGCCATCACAAGTTCGTACAACGCTCAATTTTCTCTTACACTAAATGATCCAACACTTTTAGAAGCAATTTTTATTGCCTTTTTGCACCGATGACAACTTACTTGAAGGATCTTACTCAATCCATAGGTAGGTATGGTGGACTCTCAAAACAAGATTTGGGTTTAAGGGTTTTGGATGCACAAGTAGTATCTCTACTTAGTGCGAAATTTTTTGGCTAGCAAAGATGGGGGGCAAGCAACACATGTTAAAGGATCTATGACAATATAACTTCTATGTGAATATGAACAAACATAATTCATTACGTTGTCTTCCTTGTCCAACATCAAAAATTTTGGCATATAATATTTTGATGGGAGCTCACAATCACAAAAGATGTCCAAGATAGTGTATTTGCATGTGAATCTTCTCTTCCCTTATTAATTCTTTAATGAATTGCATCATTGACCAAAGCTATGTTTGTAAGTCTCCAATAAAATTTTCTACTTATACTCTTCCTTATGTGATGTCATTACTTACCATAAGATTAGCATATGATCTTTTTCATTTATTTCCTTTATTTTTATTGAACATGAAAGAAAAACAAAACTCAAACTGAACTTTATTATATATCTCGCACACGATTACAAGGATACATCACTAAGCAAACAATCGAAAAGAAAGGATCGACCTAAACTTTTATTCATCTAAAGCAAAAGATAACTATGGATCGAACTAAGATAAGTAAAGGCAAAAGATAGTGGAGGTGATACGATACCGGGGCACCTCCCCCAAGCTTGGCACAAGCCAAGGGGAGTGCCCATACCCGATACTGAATTTTCCTTTGGTGATGAAGAAGGAGGTGGTGGTGATGAAGTAGTGGCAATCTTATCGTCAGGTTTCCATGGCAAGGGCTCACCATCATAAGGGGAGGAGTGAGTCTCACGGGTCCTACAACTGGCAGCTAAACTCATACCTTTAAACCTTGCCTCATATTCAAAGACTTGGTTTTGGAGATCATAGATCTGGCTTTGGAGAAAGTTGATTTGCTTGTTGAAGGTAAAGATGATGTCCTTCATGGACTTGCCATCCACCCTGAGATCACGGGTGTAGTCCACGATCATGAGGTGATTGGCATTGAGTCCACGTTCCACCATCCCCTTGCACCGGAAGACCTCCTGCTCCATAGCTTCAAGCCTAGCCTCCACGGATCCCGTCCCTTTGGGGCCTTGCACATCGCGGATGTGGAGCACCCCCTCACGCATCTCGATAGCTTGAGGGTGCTGCATCACCTCCCACAGATATGGGTTGATGACGTTCTCGAAGAACTTGTCCTTGGAGGAGCTCGAAGCGGCCATGGTGAATTAGATCTGTCAGAAAATAGCAAGGAAAAGAAAACAGAAGATTTCTCCGCGATACGGTGGTCAATAGGTTCGGGGGGTATATAAAGATTTTTTATCTTGGGAAACAAGCAAATAGAAGAAAAACGGAGTCCGAAAGGTACTCGAGGTGGGCACAACCCACCTGGGCGCGCTTGGCAAGCCAGGCGCGCCCTGGTGTCTTGTGCCCACCAGGGGTGCCTTCCTGGTTGTTTATTATTTTCCTAATTTTTGATATATTCCAAAACTGACAGAAAATATTTTTGCGTATTTTGCGGAGTCCGTTTAATTACCGTATCATGTACCTTTTTCATGATTTTGGAGTATTCCGGAAGGTTTCCTTTATGTGTTCTTCCGGTGTCATAGTTTGGATAATATTGCTTTCAACATTAATGGGCGTACCTGAGATATAATGTTTTATTCTTTGCCCATTGACAACCTTCGGGTTAGTACCCTCGGCATTATTTATTTTGATAGCTCCAGATCGATAAACCTCCTCGAGAACATAGGGTCCTTCCCATTTGGAGAGGAGTTTTCCTGCAAAGAATCTGAAACGAGAGTTGTACAAAAGAACATATTCTCCAACTTTAAACTCATGCTTTTGGATTCTCTTATCATGCCATCTTTTAACTTTTTCTTTAAACAACTTAGCATTTTCATAAGCTTGGGTTCTCCATTCATCTAGTGAGCTGATATCAAATAACCTCTTTTCACCGGCAAGTTTGAAATCATAGTTGAGTTCTTTAATTGCCCAATACGCTTTATGTTCTAACTCAAGAGGTAAATGACAAGCTTTTCCATAAACCATTTTATAAGGAGGCATACCCATAGGATTTTTATATGCTGTTCTGAAAGCCCAAAGTGCATTATCTAATTTCTTAGACCAATTCTTCCTGGACCTATTGACAGGTTTTTGTAAAATTAATTTTATTTCTCTATTGCTAAGTTCAACTTGACCACTAGACTGAGGATGATAGGGTGATGCAATTCTATGGTTAACATCATACTTAGCAAGCATTTTACGGAAAGCACCATGAATAAAATGTGAACAACCATCAGTCATTAAATATCTAGGGACTCCAAACCTTGGAAAATAACTTCCTTAAGCATTTTAATAGAGGTGTTGTGATCAGCACTACTAGTTGGAATAGCTTCTACCCACTTAGTAACATAATCAATGGCAACCAAAATATGAGTATACCCATTAGAGGAAGGAAAAGGTCCCATGTAATCAAAACCCCAAACATCAAATGGTTCAATAGCAAGTGAATAATTCATAGGCATTTCTTGACGCTTACCAATGTTACCAATTTTTTGACATTCATCAAAAGATAGAACAAACTTACGGGCATCCTTGAAGAGAGTAGGCTAGTAAAAACCGGATTGCAATACCTTGTGAGCAGTTCTGTCTCCCGCATGATGCCCTCCATAAGCTTCGGAGTGACATTTCCATAGGATTTGTCCCTGTTAATGCTCAGGTACACAACGTCTAATAATACCATCTACTCCTTCTTTATAAAGATGTGGGTCATCCCAAAAGTAATGTCTTAAATCATAGAAGATTTTTTTCTTTTGTTGGTATGTGATACTAGGTGGTATGCATTTAGCAACAATGTAATTAGCAAAGTCAGCATACCAAGGAGTGTTATGAGAAACATTTATTGCAGCTAATTGTTCATCAGGAAAACTATCATTAATAGGTTGTGGGTCATCAAGGATATTCTCTAACCTAGACAAGTTATCAGCAACGGGGTTCTCAGCTCCCTTTCTATCAATGATATGTAAGTCAAATTCTTGTAGCAAAAGAACCCACCTAATAAGTCTAGGTTTAGCATCTTTCTTTTCCATAAGATAATTTATAGCAGCATGATCAGTGTGAACAATCACTTTAGAATCAACAATATAAGATCTAAATTTGTCACAAGCAAACACAACTACTAATTTTTTTTTCAGTAGTAGCATAATTGTGTTGGGCACTATCTAGAGTTTTACTAGCATAATGAATAACATTTAATTTCTAATCAACTCTTTGTCTTAAAACAGCATCAACAGCATAATCACTAGCATCACACATAATTTCAAAAGGCAAGTTCCAATCAGGTGGTTGAACAATAGGTGCAGAAATTAAGGCTTTCTTAAGTATTTCAAAGGCTTCTACACAATCATCATCAAAAACAAATGGAACATCCTTTTGTAAAAGATTTGTAAGAGGCCTAGAAATTTTTGAGAAGTCTTTAATAAATCTCCTACAGAAACCAGCATGACCGAGGAAACTACGAATACCTTTGATATCTTTAGGACATGGCATTTTCTCAATTGCATCAACTTTAGCTTTATCCACCTCAATACCTCGTTCAGAAATTTTAAGTCCCAAGACAATACCTTCATTAACCATAAAGTGGCACTTCTTCCAATTCAAGACAAGATTAGTTTGCTCGCATCTCTGCAAAACTCGATCAAGGTTGCTTAAGCAATCAACAAAAGAAGTTCCGTAAATGGAAAAATCATCCATGAAAACCTCAACAATCTTTTCAAAAAAATCAGAGAATATAGCAGTCATACATCTTTGAAAGGTAGCAGGTGCATTACATAATCCGAAAGGCATACGTCTATAAGCATAAGTTCCAAAAGGACAAGTAAAGGCGGTTTTCTCTTGATCAGGTTGTGAAATAGGTATTTGAGAAAAACCAGAATATTCATCGAGAAAACAAAAGTGTGTGTGCTTAGATAATCTTTCTAGCATTTGATCAATAAAAGGCAAAGGGTAATGATCTTTTCTAGTTGCTTTATTTAATTTTCTAAAATCAATTACCATTCTGTAGCCAGTAACAATTCTTTGTGGAATAAGTTCATTTTTATCATTAGGAACAACTGTAATACCTCCCTTCTTAGGGACACAACGAACGGGGCTTACCCATCTACTATCAGCTATAGGATAGATTATACGTGCTTCCAGAAGCTTCAATATTTCAGTTCTTACCACTTCTTTCATTTTAGGATTTAAACGTCATTGGTGATCAACAATGGGTTTAGCATCAGGTTCCATATTAATTTTATGCTGACAGAGAGTGGGACTAATGCCCTTTAAATCATCAAGAGTATATCCAATAGCAGCTCGGTGCTTCTTCAGAACCTTCAATAATCTTTCGTCTTCATGTTCTGAAAGGTTAGCACTAATAATAACAAGATATATCTTTTTCTCATCAAGATAAGCATATTTCAAAGTGTCTGGCAATTGTTTTAATTCAAACACAGGATCACCTTTAGGTGGAGGAGGACCTCCTAGAGTTTCAATAGGCAAATTGTGTTTAAGCAGAGGTCGTTGTTCAAAGAAAATTTTATCTATCTCATTTCTTTCATGCATATGCATTTCATTTTCATGGTCTAGCAAATATTGTTCTAGTGGATCTGTAGGAGGCACGGCAATAGAGGCAAGACCAATTATTTCATCCTTACTAGGCAATTCTTTCTTATGATGCTTTCTACTAAACTTAGAAAAATTAAACTCATGAAACTCATCACCAAAACTAACACCGATAGTTTGTTTCTCACAATCAATTTTAGCATTAACGGTGTTCAAGAAAGATCTACCAAAGATAATGGGACAAAAGTCATCTCGTGGGGAACCAAGAACAAGAAAATCAGTAGGGTATTTTATTTTTCCACAGAAGACTTCAACATCTCTAACAATCCCAAGTGGTATGATGGTGTCTCTATTAGCAAGTTTAATAGTAGCATCTATGTCTTCTATTTCAGCAGGTGCTATATCATTCATAATTTCTTGATAGAAGGTAAAAGGAATAGCACTCACGCTAGCACCTATGTCGCATAAACCATGATAACAGTGATCTCCTATTTTAACTGAGACAACAGGCATGCCATCAATAGGCCTATGTTTATCTTTTTCATCGGGTTTGGCAATTCTAGCAGCTTCATCACAAAAGTAAATAACATGCCCATATATATTTTCAACCAGGAGATCTTTAACCATAGCAACACTAGGTTCTACTTTGATTTGTACAGCAGGTTTGGATGCTCTAATATAACTTTTGTTGACCACAGTTGAAACTTTAGCATGTTCCTTTATCCTAACAGGGAAAGGTGGTTTTTCAATATAAGCAGTAGGAACGACTGGATCAACATTATAAAATAATAGTTTCATCTTTAGCTATTACCATTCTCTAATTTCTTCTTTAATAGGTGGGTGATATTTAAACCACTTCTCCTTAGGGAGATCAACATGAGTAGCAAATGATTCACAAAAGGAGGCTAGTATCTCAGAGTCAAGCCCATATTTAGTGCTAAACTTTTGAAAAGCATCGGTATTCATAAAATATTTAACACAATCATACTTAAGCTTAATACCTGACTCTTTACCTTCATCGAGTTCCCAATCTTCAGAGTTGTGTTTAATTCTTTCTAAAAGATCCCACATGAATTCAATAGTCTTCTTCATAAAGGAACCAGTACAAGAAGTATCAAGCATGGATTGATCATCACGAGAAAGCCGAGCATAAAAATTCTGAATAATAATTTATCTTGAGAGCTCATGATTGGGGCATGAATATAACATTGACTTAAGCCTCCCCCAAGCTAGAGCGATACTTTATCCTTGTCGAGGCCAAAAATTATATATATAATTCCGATCAAGATGAACTAGATGCATAGGATAAATTTTTTGGTCAAATTCCAATTTCAATCGATTCCAATTCCAGGATCCAATATCATCGCATAGCCTATACCATGCCAATGCTTTTCCCTTCAAAGATAAAGGGAAAACCTTCTTCTTAGCTTCATCTCCGGGTAAACCTGCAAGCTTAAATAATCCACAAATTTCATCCACATATATCAAGTGCATATCGGGATGTTCGGTTCCATCTCCTGCATAAGGATTAGCTAGCAGTTGTTCTATCATGCCCAAAGGAATTTCATAACCAATATTTTCAGTATGTGCAGTAGGTTGAGGGGTAGCTAATTGTGGTTCCGGTCGAGGTGAAGATACCCCGAACAAACCCCTCAAAGGATTGTTCTCCATAGTAACAAGTGACAATAAATTTCAGCACGTAGTAATAATTTTTCCTTACCGATTTCCACTTACCAAGAGCGCTTCACTCCCAGGAAACGGTGCCAGAAAAGATCCTTGATGACCCACAAGTATAGGGGATCAATCGTAGTCCTTTCGATAAGTAAGAGTGTAAAACCCAACGAGGAGCAGAAGGAAATGATAAGTAGTTTTCAGTAAGGTATTCTCTGCAAGCACTGAAATTATAAGTAGCGAGTAGTTTGATAGCAAGGTAACTTGTAACAAGCAAGCAACGGTAATGGTAACAAAAGTGCAGCAAGGTAGCCCAATCCTTTTGAGGCAAAGGACAGACCAAAATGGTCTATTATGATAAGCAAAGCGTTCTTGAGGGTACACGGGAATTTCATCTAGTCACTTTCATCATGTTGGTTTGATTTGTGTTCGCTACTTTGATAATTTGATATGTGGGTGGACCAGTGCTTAGGTGCTGTTCTTACTTGAACAAGCCTCCTACTTATGATTAACCCCCTCGCAAGAATCCGCAACTACGAGAAAAGTATTAAGAATAAATCTACCCATAGCATTAAACTTTTGGATCCAAATCGGTCCCTTATGGAATAGCGCATAAACTAGGGTTTAAGCTTCTGTCACTGTCGCAACCCATCATCTAATAACTACTCCACAATGCATTCCCTTAGGCCCAAATATGGTGAAGTGTCATGTAGTCGATGTTCACATGACACCACTAAGGGAATCACAACATACATACCATCAAAATATCGAACACATATCAAGTTCACATGATTACTTGCAACAAGATTTCTCCCGTGACCTCAAGAACAAAAGTAACTACTCACAAATGATAATCATGCTCAAGATCAGAGGGGTTTTAAATAGCATAATGGATCTGAACATATAATCTTCCACCAAATAAACCATATAGTAATCAACTACAAGATGTAATCAACCCTACTAGTCACCCACAAGCAACTATCTAAGGTTCCGGTACAAAGATTGAACACAAGAGATGAACTAGGGTTTGAGAGGAGATGGTGCTATTGAAGATGTTGATGGAGATTGCCCTCCCCAAGTTTGGAGAGTTGTTGGTGATGATCATGACGATGATTTCCCCCTCCAGGAGGGAAGTTCCCCCGGCGGAATCGCTCCACCGGAGGGCAAAAGTGCTCCTGCCCAAGTTCCGCCTCGAGACGGCGACGCTTCATCCCGAAAGTCCTCTCCTTATTTTTTTCTATGTCAAAATGACTTATATACCAGAAGAGGGGCACCGGAGGTGGGCTGAGGAGGGCACAATCCACCAGGGCGCGCTTGGGCTCCCTGGCGCGCCCAGCTGGGTTGTGCCCACCTGGTGGGCCCCCTCTGGTACTTATTTGCTCCAATAATTCTTATATATTCCATAAAAATTCTCCGTGAAGTTTCAGCTCATTTGGAGTTGTGCAGAATAGGTAGCCTGACGTAACTTTTTCAGGTGTAACACCCCAAAAATTCAATCATATTTTTACAAAATAAAATTTGGCCAATTTTTTTTTGAATTATACTAGGTCTTTTATTAATTTCAGAACCCTTTCTATTTTCTGTTTTCCAAAATTCTTCCCTCCATATAGAAATATTTGGAAATAATATTGTGGCATTGGTAGTTTTCTCAAATCTTTTCATTTATACTTTAATAACAGTAGGAATTATTTTCATAATAAAATTTTGCCCAAAACAATTCTTTTAAAAGCTATTTCAATACTTTTAATACCTGTGTTGCACTAAAACTATTTTAAATAATTTTGTAAATAGTCCACAAAAATTATGAGGGGTCATGTGATGCCTATATATCACTTTTATGCAAAAACCCAACTTGGTCTTTTTCTAGGTTATAACTACAACCCCATTTTTCCTTGCTCCAAAAATACTTAAACTTGGCCATCTTATAGTCCTTCCAACTAAACCCTTAAGTACAGAAGATCGGCTCCATTTGCATCTGGGAAGTCTACCAAATATCCCTCTGTAATCTCTGTCAAGAACTGAAATTCTTCAAAACTTGCACTAGCAAGTATTTCTTTTTGCCAAACCAACCCCACCACCATTTCTATCACCCAAGGAGGCATCACCCTACTAATTTTCATACTCATCAGAAACACCTAGACCACCTTGGCATTCTATCAAACACCTTCTAAACTACACTGCACACTTGATCAGCTGGCCAAACCAGCATGTCTAATAACCTTGCCAACCTTGTAAGCATCCACCTCCAAAAATCAGATTGGTTGGATCACTGTAGCTACCTCTGGCATTTCATCGAGCAATTGGTCGGTGTGTCAAGTGCGTGCCCGGAGCAAGCCAACTGCACCTCTGGCATCGAGCTCCTGTCGTGCCTCAGCTGCTTCCCTCTCTCATCCTAGTCTTCCACTAGATCACCTCAACACGTTGAGACTTGCTGACACCTCCTCTTGTCGCCTGGCGCTAGCCAGCGCCGTCAACCACCGACCCAAGCTGCCGTCGTCGTCTTCCACTTGGGCATGGCACCGCCCGAGCTGCCTGACCCTGCCAGATCGCCCTCGCCCTAACTGCCAACTACCCGAGATCATCCACACCGTGCTGACCCCGCCGACCACCTCACCGGCCTCGCTGACCTCGCTACCACCCTCGTTTGCCATTAACGGCCGCCGCCGGAATCTGCTCGTGGACGGCGCTGCCCAAGGCGCGTGGCACATCTCCGAGCCAGCCAGCACACCATACCATCACTACGAGACGCCGCCGTCCGCACCATCCACCACCAACCTCGCCAGCTACCTCAACGGTGCCATGAATGGCCGCCGTGAACATGGCTTCCTCTGGAAGCCACAGCACCGCCTCTCCCACCCTATAAAGCTCACTCCGAGCTCCCTCCTCCCGGGCATCATCCTCTTGTCTTCCCCGCAAGCCACCACGAGCAGCCAAATGGCCGGGAGAGGTCGTCCTCCTCCCCTCCGGCAACCACGGCCACCACCACCTTCCGGTCGATTCCGAGCCAACCAAGGCCTCCCCACCAAAAACTCCTCCACCACTAGCCTCCTAGAGCTCCCGCTGATTGATTCCCCCTCTCAATTTTGCTCAAGGGCTGTCGTAGAAGAAAGGCCCATCCTGCCCGACGCCGCCATCCACCGGGAAGCTCGCCGTCGGCGACTCCGTCCACCCCGACGACCAGGAAGTGTACCCACTGGACCGCCTCGACCTACTAAGTTCGTGGGTGGCCTCGGTTTTCTGAACGGTGCCACCGTTCGCCGGTGAGCCTCACCGGAGTTTCACCTCTGTTCGGCCAGAGGAGAAGAAGCGCGCGACGACCGGTCAAACATGACAGGTGGGCCCGGTGGGACCCACCGTCAGTGACCCATGGTCACACCCGAAGCTTTGTTAAGTGGAGATGTACTTCAAAGGTAATGTCTTCTTCTCTAAAAAGCGTGCCATCACGAATCTGCCATCGACGTCGACAGATCTCCCGCATGGCCGAATGGCTGGGCTCGGCCCAGTAGTACTTTACGGCTAATCAGCGCTCAGGGCGCAACTCTGATCTTTTCTGTTTTTCTTTTTCAGTAGACCTCAAACAAATCCACAGTAGTCTTTTCAAACCCAAATTTGATGATTAAAGTTTATGTAGACTTCTAGAATCATGCTCTATTAATATAGCTAGGGTGAACAATTTTCGTTAGCATAGTTTTTGTTGGGTCTATTTAATAGTCCATTTAATCATTTACTTCAACTTAGAAATTCCATAAGTAAATCACATGAACTCCAAATAAATTGATTATTTTCTGTAATTCCTTATATTTCATCTAGTTTATTTTTGTTTTTATTTTAAAATTTTCCAGACAACTTTTTGCCACTGTTGTTGCGATATGTGGTAATTTAAATATTTTTGAAAATAGGAAATGGAGGGGAGATAAATATTTCAAACTTTTGGAGTGCACCCAATAATTCTGCATGCTCAAGGCAAGCATTTTTGAACACTTGATATGGTTAATGTTTGATAATAGCTAGCTAGAATATTTGAAGCATGGTTTTGATAATTTTAATAGAGAATGCATATGGGTAGTAATATTGCATGCATGCATGGTCATGTATATATTTTCTCTTGCATGCATTCCACTCAAGTTCTGACATGCATAAGTTGTGAGAATCCAGGAGTGTGCTCCTGCCTTGGACGTGCCGGTGGGCACGGGACATATTTGACACGGTGGTGTCACGTGATATATGTGAAGCATACCAGTGATAATAAGTAACACCTCCTGAGTCGACCGTAGGTCGAGTCTTGTCACCGATAACCCCCATACTTGATTCGTGCTGCCACTTGTCCCTGCCACAGGTGGGCTATGGTTCAGTAAGTTGTTAACCCCTTTCCGTGCACACACCACATAGAGGGCCATGATGAGGGTTTCCACGATCATGGACTAATTCCTGTCATCGGGTCAGGGGGCATGGGTGTTTCCGGTTGTATCCGAGAGGGGGGCACCCCATGTAATCCACCCGTATGAATAGTGATCCCATGCTATTCGAGATTGTAGTCTCCCCGACTTAGAGTTTTTCTTGAACGATGTTTTGGGTGATTCCTAGCATCCGGAAAGTTAAGCTGGTGTGTGCTGGTCAGGTGTATTTTCAACCCAAAGACCGTAATGCTAATTAGTCATCGTCTCGGTGCTGGCTAAAGAAATCCTTTACTTGTGGGTAAAGAGTACACCCTCTGCAGAGTTATATCTGTTCGAATAGCCGTGTCCGCGGTTAAGGACTACAGTCTAGGTTGGTCAAGTGTCGGTCTTAGTGTCGGTCTCCGGAGGAAATAATTAAATGGTGCATGATTCATTTTTGCAGGATATTATTGTCATCACTAATGCTGTCATGAATTTTTCTATGATTACTATTGTTGTGAATATTATTGATGCTATGATTATTATTGTGGACTAACCCATTTATCTTATTTTATTTTTTGAGTGTCTCAGGGGCTGGCTAGACTACCCCGGGCATTCAGTTTTATTTTCAAGACCTCTCGTGGCATCCCTCGAGTTCTCAGGCGGTTCTATCTCGCCACTACTCTTGTGGATACCCGATTGGCATGTCTTTTCAAGACATCTCGTGGCGTCGCTTGAGTTCTCGGATGGTTCTGTCTCGTCCGATTTCTCTTTCAGACACCCGTTTGGCATTTCTCTTCAAGACCTACTGTGGTGTCACTTGACATCCGATCGGCTTTTCCTTTATCCTTCCTTGTTGGTCACTAGCAATTTTTTTTACACCCATTTTCCTGCTCATGCCCATATTTATGCACATATCAATAATTGTCATGTCATGTTAAAATTTGGATCAACACCTGCACATCACCTAGTCCAGCATGAGCATATGCATTCGGTATATCTTTTTATCATTATGTTTGCGAGTACATTCCAACGTACTCACAGGCTTGTCCCTGGCTATTTACTTGGCCAGGTCATGATTTCTACAAGGAGTGCCACAGTGATGTCCGTGCGGAGCCCAGGATAGCAGCCACACTAGGTAGGAATTATCCAGGTCAGCCGTTCCTGTGGGAATGGAGCCCCATCGACGTTGGAGGACCATGATTCACTTTCGTCACCCGTCACCAGATATCATTGTTGTATCATTAGACCTTTATGGTCTTGTATCCAATTCTTGTATTAGCTTGGTAATCTGTAACAAGGACGTGTCCACCAGTAACAGAAATCCTGGGGCTGGTGATGACACAAGGGGTTAATTTCTGGGATGTTGTGTCCCCGAAATCAGGCCCCGACAGCCTTGGTATCAGAGCCAGGCTGACCATTGGCTAATCCTACCTTAGCCTGGTCGCTATCTCTAGGTTTCCACACCATTCACATCCTTTCCTGTCCATAGTCAAGCCCATCCTATTCGATAACCGCACAGTGGCCAGCCGACATCTTTTTGACAGTCGGTGCCCAACCTATCAATCTAGCCCATAGGCTGTGTGCCTGTGGCCGACACCTAAGTTGTCCTATCCAAAAGTGTGCGAGGAAAGACTCCACTGGCTTATAAGAGAAGCCTTGCCTCGACTCAGCATATCACAGCCTTCACTCGCAGCTGGATATCCAACCATCAAGATGCTTGGCCCCATCATCCACAATGAGACCACCGCAGCCGAGCTTGAAGGCTTTGTAGCCATCCTCGCCAATCTCACTCAGCGAGCTTTTGGCATGGAAGAGCCACCAGAGTATGTCATGTACCAAGAGCACATGAGTGATTCCATCCATCACTTCTGGGCCACGGTGCACATCTACGGGAGGAGCATCACGTCAGAACGCCCCTACCGGTTCACCGGAAGGACGACTTCCGACGAGCCCCAAGCCATCCAGCTTGTAGCCCGAGAGGCTATAGTTCAACTCCAACATCGATCACCAAGGGTTAACTACCGCTCTTTCTACTACTACCCTAGTCGTGAAAGCTATGGTATCCCGACCCAAGTCGCCAACGGAGACCACGAGACAGATCCTGCCCTAGTGCATCTAGTGCGCTACCTGAGAGCGCAAGAAGCACTCTTCGATCAAGTCACCCTTGATCTGATTGCCACCCGCAGGACGCTTGCTCTCCTGACCCCGGTGAGAAGAGAAGCTGCACCCACCACCGACACCCCGATAGTGCTGTTCGGGAGACCAGTCGAGCCCCCGGAGTCTGCCCCTGTTATCCATACGGGCAATGCTTTCGTCTCCCCAGGGGACCTCCGTCGTCTATTGGAGACTTACTCCAACGGGACTGTGGCCTCGACACCCCACGAAGGGCACCACCGCTATCCTAGCCCTGTAGCTCCCCATCCGACCCCGGTCAGCTCCAACACCGAAGCACACAGAGAGGCCTCGACATCTACAAGACTCGCCTGGCTAGATGTCAATGAGGTGGACTGAGTCCACCAAATTTGTAGTCGAGCCTTAGTGGCCCAGTTTCCCTGTATTTTTGTGCTAGTGGTTATATGGCGTAGTAAGTTTGTAAATTAATTGTGTGTCATTGTCATAAGTGCATTATTATGATTGCATTCTGCATATGATTGTTTGTTGTGATATGCATTTAGTTCCTTCGCCCTTAACAAATCTCGAGGACGAGATGTTCTTAAGGGGGGTAGAGTTTGTAACACCCCAAAAATTTAATCATGTTTTTACTAAATAAAATTTGGCTATTTTTTTTCAATTATACTAGGTCTTTTATTAATTTCAGAACCCTTTCTGTTTCCTGTTTTCCAAAATTCTTCCCTCCATATAGAAATTTTTGGAAATAATATTGTGGCTTTGGTAGTTTTCTCAAATCTTTTCATTTATACTTTAATAACAGTAGCAATTATTTTCATAATAAAATTTTGCCCAAAACAATTCTTTTAAAAGCTATTTCAATACTTTAAATACCTCTGTTGCACGACAACTATTTGAAATAATTCTGTAAATAGTCCACAAAAATTATGAGGGGTCATGTGATGCCTATATATCACTTTTATGCAAAAACCCAACTTGGTCTTTTGAAAATTTTGGGCACAACATCCTATTTTCCATTCTGTCCATTTTCGAGGTTATAACTACAACCCCATTTTTCCTTGCTCCAAAATTTCTGAAACTTGGCCATCTTATAGTCCTTCTAACTAAACCCTTAAGTACAGAAAATCAGCTCCATTTGCATCTGGGAAGTCCACCAAATATCCCTGTGTAATCTCTGTCCAGAACTGAATTTCTTCAAAACTTGCACTAGCAAGTATTTCTTTTTGCCAAACCAACCCCACCACCATCTCTATCACCCAAGGAGGCATCACCCTACTAATTTTCATACTCATCAGAAACACCTAGACCACCTTGGCATTCTATCAAACACCTTGTGGGCATGACAGAAATGGTTCCCTTCTAAACTACATGGCACACTTGATCAGCTGGCCAAACCAGCATGTCTAATAACCTTGCCAACCTTGTAAGCATCCACCTGCCAAAAATCAGATTGGTTGGATCACTGTAACTACCTTTGGCATTTCATCGAGTAAGTGGTCGATGTGTCAAGTGCGTGCCCGGAGCACGCCAACTGCACCTCTGGCATCGAGCTCATGTCGTGCCTCAGTTGCTTCCCTCGCTCATCCTAGTCTTCCACTGGACCACCTCGACACGCTGAGCATTGCTGACACCTCCTCTTGTCGCCTGGCGCCGGCCAGCGCCGTCAACCACCGACCCGAGCCGCCGTCGTCGTCTTCCACTCGGGCACGGCACCGCCCGAGCCGCGTGACCCTGCCAGGTCGTCCACGCCCTAACTGCCAACTACCCGAGATCATCCACACCGCACTGACACCGCCGACCACCTCACCTGCCTCGCTGACCTCACCACCGCCCTCGTTTGCCATTAATGGCCGCCGTCAAAATCTGCTCATGGACGGTGCCGCCCAAGGCACGTGGCACGTCTCCGAGCCAGCCAGCATGCCATACCTTCACTACGGGACACCGCCGTCCGCACCGTTCAGCACCAACCTCGCCAGCTACCTCAACGGCGCCATGAATGGCCGCCGCCACCATGGCTTCCTCTGGAAGCCGCGACACTGCCTCTCCCTACCTATAAAGCTCACCCCGAGCTCCCTCCTCTCGGGCATCATCCTCCTGTCTTCCCCGCAAGCCACCACGGGCAGCTAAATGGCCGCGAGAGGTTGTCCTCCTCCCCTCCGGCAACCATGGCCACCACCACCTTCCTGTCGATTCTGAGCCAACCACGGCCTCCCCACCAAAAACTCCTCCACCACTAGCCTCCTGGAGCTCCTGCTGATTGATTCCCCCTCTCAGTTTTGCTCAAGGGCCATCGTAGAAGAAAGGCCCATCCTGCCCGACACCGCCATCCACCAGGAAGCTCGCCGTCGGTGACTCCGTCCACTCCGGCGACCAGGAAGGGTACCCACGGGACCGCCTCGACCTACTGAGCTCGTGGGTGGCCTCAGTTTTCCGAACGGTGCCACCGTTCGCCGGTGAGCCTCGCCGGATTTCGCCTCTGTTCGGCCAGAGGAGAAGAAGCGCGTGACGACCGGTCAAACATGACAGGTAGGCCAGGTGGGACCCACCATTAGTGACCCATGGTCACACCCGAAGCGCTGTTAAGTGGAGGCGTACTTCGGAAGTTACGTCTTCTTCTCTAAAAAGCGTACCATCACGAATGCGCCATCGACGTCGACGGATCTCCCGCACGGCCGAATGGCTGGGCTCAGCCCAGTAGTACTTTACGGCTAATCAGCGCTCAGGGCGCAACTCTGATCTTTTCTCTTTTTATTTTTTAGTAGACCTCAAACAATTCCACAGCAGTCTTTTCAAACCCAAATTTGATTATTAAAGTTTCTGTAGACTTCTAAAATCATGCTCTATTAATATAGCTAGGGTGAACATTTTTCCTTAGCATAGTTTTTGTTGGGTCTATTTAATAGTCCATTTAATCATTTACTTCAACTTAGAAATTCCACAAGTAAATCATATGAACTCCAAATAAATTGATTCTTTTCTGTAATTCCTTATATTTCATCTAGTTTATTTTTGTTTCTATTTTAAAAATTTCCAGACAACTTTTTGGCACAGTTGTTGCTATATGTGGTAATTTAAATATTTTTGAAAATAGGAAATGGAGGGGAGATAAATATTTCAAACTTTTGGAGTGCACCCAATATTTCTGCATGCTAAAGGCAAGCATTTTTTAACACTTGATATGGTGAATGTTTGATAATAGCTAGCTAGAATATTTGAAGCATGGTTTTGATAATTTTAATAGAGAATGCATATGGGTAGTAATATTGCATGCATGCATGGTCATGTATATATTTTCTCTTGCATGCATTCCACTCAAGTTCTGACATGCATAAGTTGTGAGAATCCAGGAGTGTGCTCCTGCCTTCGACGTGCCGGTGGGCACGGGACATATTTGACACGGTGGTGTCACGTGATATATGTGAAGCATACCGGTGATAATAAGTAACACCTCCTGAGTCGACCGTAGGTCGAGTCTTGTCACCGGTAACCCCCATACTTGATTCGTGCTGCCACTTGTCCCTGCCACAGGTGGGCTATGGTTCAGTAAGTTGTTAACCCCTTTCCGTGCACACACTACATAGAGGGCCATGATGAGGGTTTCCACGATCATGGATTAATTCCTGTCATCGGGTCAAGGGGCATGGGTGTTTCCGGTTGTAGCCGAGAGGGCGGCACCCCTTGTAATCCGCGTGTATGAATAGTGATCCCATGCTATTCGAGATTGTAGTCTCCCCGACTTAGAGTTTTTCTTGAACGATGTTTTGGGTGATTCCTGGCATCCGGAAAGTTAAGCTGGTGTGTGCTAGTCAGGTGTGTTTTCACTCTCGGTGCTGGCTAAAGAAATCCTTTACTTGTGGGTAAAGAGTACACCCTCTGTAGAGTTATATCTATTCGAATAGCCGTGTCCGCAGTTAAGGACTACAGTCTGGGTTGGTCTAGTGTCGGTCTTAGTTTCGTTCTTCGGAGGAAATAATTAAATGGTGCATGATTCATTTTTGCAGGATATTATTGTCATCACTAATGCTGTCATGAATTTTTCTATGATTACTATTGTTGTGAATATTATTGATGCTATGATTATTAATGTGGACTAACCCGTTTATCTTATTTTATTTTCTGAGTGTCTCAGGGGCTGGCTAGACTACCTCGGGCATTCAGTTTTATTTTCAATACCTCTCGTGGTGTCCCTCGAGTTCTCAGGCGGTTCTATCTCGCCACTACTCTTGTGGATACCCGATTGGCATGTATTTTCAAGACCTCTCGTGGCATCCCTCGAGTTCTCAGGCGGTTCTATCTCGCCACTACTCTTGTGGATACCCGATTGGCATTTCTTTTCAAGACCTCTCGTGGCATCGCTTGAGTTCTCGGATGGTTTTGTCTCGTCTGATTTCTCTTTTAGACACCCGTTTGGTATTTCTCTTCAAGACCTACCGTGGTGTCACTTGACATCCGACCGGCATTTCTTTTATTTATTTTCCTTTAACCTTCCTTGTTGGTCACTAGCAATTTTTTTATACCCATTTTCCTGCTCATGCCCATATTTATGCACATATCAATAATAGTCATGTCAGGTTAAAATTTGGATCATCACCTTCATATCACCTAGTCCAGCATGAGCATATGCATTCGGTATATCTTTTGTTCATTATGTTTGCGAGTA
The DNA here is from genome assembly GCA_011799875.1 of Thinopyrum elongatum. Classification (NCBI taxonomy): domain Eukaryota; kingdom Viridiplantae; phylum Streptophyta; class Magnoliopsida; order Poales; family Poaceae; genus Thinopyrum; species Thinopyrum elongatum. The sequence continues at coordinate 433,413,223 of CM022301.1, forward strand.
CATTCCAACGTACTCACAGGCTTGTCCCTGGCTATTTACTTGGCCAGGTCAGGATTTCTACAAGGAGTGCCACAGTGACGTGCGTGCGGAGCCCAGGATAGCAGCCACGCGGGATAGGAATTATCCAGGTCAGCCATTCCTATGGGAATGGAGCCCCATCGATGTTGGAGAACCACGAGTCGCTTTCGTCACCCGTCACCAAATATCATTGTTGTATCATTAGACCTTTATGGTCTTGTATCCAATTCTTGTAATAGCTTGGTAATCTATAACAAGGACGTGTCCACCAGTAACAGAAATCCTAGGGATGGTAATGACACGAGGGGTTAATTTTTGGGATGTTGTGTCCCCGAAATCCGGCCCCGACATCAGGTCCAGAATTCTAGCTACCGGTATTCTCCCTCTTAGCGTGAACCTTGCATATTATGAGAGAAAAGGCATTAGAATTACTCCAAAAGGCATTATTATATCTAAAAACAATATAAATAACAGGTGGAAAACATGATGCAAAATGGACGTATCAATGAGACACTTTGGTCTTATGGCTAACCTTTGTGGTTACATGGCCAGAGGAAAGGAGTGGATTCTCGATAGTGGATGTACTGATCATATGACCGGAGACAAGGACATGTTCCGTGAGCTTGCTAAGAACGATGGTCCACGCAAGTATGTCACTTTTGGAGATAACTCCAAGGGTAAGGTACTTGGCCTTGGTAAGGTGGCCATTTCCAATGATAGCTCTATCCAAAATGTTATGCTCGTTGAATCTCTTGGCTACAATTTACTTTCCGTATCTAGACTAGGTGACTTCGGTTTCAATGTTCTATTTACTGAAGTAGATTGCCAAGTGTTTCGAAGAGATAATCGTAATATGGTCTTTACCGGTATTCGTAGAGGTGATCTATACATTGTTGATTTCACTAAGAGAGCTCAACCTCATACTTGCTTAATTGCTAAATCTTCTAAAGGTTGGCTATGGCATAGAAGGTTAGGTCATGTGGGCATGCGAAATCTTGATAAGCTTATTAAAGGTGATCATATCCTTGGTGTTAAAGATGTCATATTTGACAAGGATAGACTTTGTAGTGGTTGTCAACCAGGAAAACAGGTTGGAGGAAGTCATCCCGTGAAGAACATCATGACCACGAGAAGACCACTTGAGCTACTTAACATGGATCTTTTCAGTCCCAACGCCTAGAAGAGTCTCGGTGGTAACTCGTTCGGATTGGTCATTGTTGATGATTTTTCAAGATTAACGTGGGTGTTCTTTCTTGATGATAAATCGCAGGTCCAAAATATCTTCAAGAACTTTGCCAGAAAGGCCCAAAATCAATTTGAAGTGAAGATCAAGAAGGTTCGACGCGACAATGGAACGGAGATCAAGAATGCCAATTTGGATACCTTTCTTGACGAAGAAGGGATTTCACATGATTTATCGGCTACGTACACACCTCAACAAAATGGAGTTGTTGAGAGAAAGAACTGGACACTTATTGAGATGGCAAGAACAATGCTTGATGAATACAAGACGCCAAGACACTTTTGGGCGAAAGAGGTTGAGACAGCTTGTCATGCTACGAATCGACTATATCTTCACAAGCTTCTCGGCAAGACGGCATACGAGCTTCTCACAGGTAACAAACCCCAAGTTGGATACTTTCGAGTATGTGGCTCAAAATGTTACATTCTTGATAAGCATCATCGATCGAAATTTTCTCCTAAATCTCATGAAGGTTTCCTACTTGGTTAAGGCTCAAACTCTCACACATACCGTGTCTACAACAATTTCACCCAAAAGGTTGAAGAGACGGTAGATGTGAAGTTTGATGAATCTAACGGCTCGGAAGTAGAGCAATTGCCAATTGATGTAGGATACAAACATCCTTCGGAAGCAATCCAAGATTTGTCTATTGGCAAGATTCGCCCAACGGAGGTGAAGGAGAGTACTTCGTCCATTCAAGTGGAAGCCTCAACTTCACATCAAGGTGAACCACAAGTCGACTTGGAGGCATCCACAAGTGGAACACGTCAAGACGAAGGAGATGAGGAAGTGCAACAAGATGAACCACCTTGACCTCGCTCTCCACCTCCACAAGAGAATGACAACGACAACAACAATGAAGAAGGAGGAGAAGAAGAAGACAATGAAGAGGATGTTCCACCCCAACCAAAACAAAAGCTCTCACGAGTTAGAGCAAGAGTCACCAGAGATCATCCCATTGAACAAATCTTCGATGATATTCAAACCGGGAGAATCACTCGCTCTAAAACTCATTTGGCTAACTTTTGTGAACACTACTCATTCATTTCCAGTGTTGAACCTATGAAGGTTGAAGAAGCTCTTGAGGATCCGGATTGGGTGAACGCTATGCACGAAGAGCTACACAACTTCAAGAGGAATCAAGTGTGGACATTGGTTGAAAAGCCCGATGACAAGCATAATGTCATTGGAACCAAATGGGTGTTTCGGAATAAGCAAGATGAAGATGGACAAGTTGTACACAACAAGGCCTGTCTCGTCGCTCAAGGCTACACTCAAGTTGAAGGTATGCACTATGGTGAGACATATGCCCCCGTTGCTAGACTTGAGTCCATACGCATCTTACTTGCCTATGCCAATCACCATGATATCACTTTATACCAAATGGACATTAAAAGTGCTTTTCTCAATGGAGAAATTGAGGAGGAGGTGTATGTTAAACAACCTCCCGGCTTTGTCAATCCTAAGAAACCTAATCATGTCTACAAACTTCACAAAGCTCTTTATGGTCTTAAACAAGATCCTAGAGCATGGTATAAATGCTTGACCAAGTTTCTTATTGAAAAAGGCTTTGAAATTGGGAAGATAGATTCCACACTTTTTACTAAAAGGGTTAATGGTGAATTATTTGTGTGCCAAATTTATGTGGATCATATCATATTTGGATCTACTAACCCCCATTTTAGTGAAAACTTTGGAAGGATAATGTCGGAGAAGTTTGAGATGTCTATGATGAGTGAACTCAAATTTTTCCTTGGTTTTGCAAATCAAGCAAACTAAGGAAGGTACCTTTGTTTCTCAAACAAAGTATACCAAGGATCTTTTCAAGAAGTTCAACATGGAAGAAAGAAAAGTTACGAAAACACCCATGCCTACTAGTGGACATCTTGACTTTACTAAGGATGGCAAACCGGTTGACCAAAAGGTTTACCGCTCTATGATTGGTTCATTGTTATATCTATGTGCATCCCATCCCGATATTATGCTAAATGTGTGCATGTGTGCAATGATAACCCACAAATATAGGGGATCAATTATAGCCTCTTTAGATAAGTAAGAGTGTCAAACCCAACGAGGAGCTAAAGGTAGAACAAATATTCCCTCAAGCTCTATCGACCACCGATACAACTCTATGTACGCTTTATGTTCGCTTTACCTAGAACAAGTATGAAACTAGAAGTACTTTGTAGGTGTTGTAGGATACGTTTGCAAGATAATAAAGAGCACGTAAATAGAAACTAGGGGCTGTTTAGATAAAGACACAACTAAGTTAGTTTTAGTAGAGAGCTTTTTGTCACAAGAAAGTTATTTGTCCCTAGGCAATCAATAACTAGACCGGTAATCATTATTGCAATTTTATATGAGGGAGAGGCATAAGCTAACATACTTTCTCTTCTTGGATCATATGCACTTATGATTGGAACTCTAGCAAACATCCGCAACTACTAAAGATCATTAAGGTAAAACCCAACCATAGCATTAAAGTATCAAGTCTTCTTTATTCCCATACGCAAACAACCTACTTACTCGGGTCTGTGCTTCTGTCACTCACGCCACCCACCATAAGCAAATCATGAACATATTGCAAACCCTACAGCGGGGATCCCTCACACTTGCGCGACACGGAGAGCACCATAGGACAGCACCAATAATAAAACATGCAACTCAAACCAATCACGATCATCAATTAACCCATAGGACAAAACGGATCTACTCAAACATCATAGGACAGCCATACATCATTGGGAAATAATATATAGCATTGAGCACCATGTTCAAGTAGAGATTACAGCGGGTAAAAGAGGGGTTACACCGCTGCATAGAGGGGGGAAGAGTTGGTGATGACGGTGGTGAAGTTGTTGGTGTAGATCGTTGTCGCGATGATGGCCCCGGCGGCATTCCGGCGCCACCGGGAGAGAGAGGGAGAGGGCCCCCCTTCTTGTTCTTCTTCCTTGACCTTCCCCCTAGATGGGAGAAGTGTTTCCCCTCTGGTCCTTGGCTTCCATGGTGGCGGAGGGGCGGGAGCCCCTCCGAGATTGGATCTCTCTCTCTGTTTCCTTCTGTTTCTGCGCTCCCAGATTCTGGCCTTTCACCGGTTCTTAAATTCCTGGAGATCCGTAACTCCGATTGGGCTGAAATTTTAACACAATTTTTATCGGGATATTAGCTTTCTGGCGGCGAAAGAAGGGCACTAACCGCCTTACAGAGTGGCCACAAGGTCCAGGGGCATGCCCTACCCCCTGGGGCGCGCCCTCCGACCTTGTGGGCCCCTCGGGCATCGTCTCGCGTTGATTCTTTTTCCCAAAAATCACATATATTCCAAAAATAATCTCCGTAAGTTTTTATCCCGTTTGGACTCCGTTTGATATGGATTTTCTGTGAAACAAAAAACATGCAACAAACAGGAACTGGCACTGGGCACTGGATCAATATGTTAGTCCCAAAAATAGTATTAAAAGTTGCCAAAAGTATGTAAAAGTTGTAGAATATTGGCATGGAACAATAAAAAATTATAGATACGACGGAGACGTATCAGCATCCCCAAGCTTAATTCCTGCTCGTCCTCGAGTAGGTAAATGATAAAAAAGATAATTTTTTATGTGGAATGCTACCTAGCATAATCTTGATCACATAATCTAATCATGGCATGAATATTAAGACACGAGTGATTCAAGGCAATAGTCTATCGTTTGACATTAACACAATAATACTTCAAGCATAGTAATAAAGCAATCATGTCTTTTCAAAATAACATGGCCAAAGAAAGTTATCCCTACAAAATCATATAGTCTGGCTATGCTCCATCTTCACCACACAAAATATTCAAATCATGCACAACCCCGATGACAAGCCAAGAAATTGTTTCATACTTTTGATGTTCTCAAACCTTTTCAACTTTCATGCAATACATGAGCGTGAGCCATGGATATAGCACTATAGGTGGAATTGAATATGGTGGTTGTGGAGAAGAAAAAAAGAAGGAGATAGTCTCACATCAACTGGGCGTATCAATGGGCTATGGAGATGCCCATCAATAGATATCAATGTGAGTGAGTAGGGATTGCCATGCAACGGATGCACTAGAGCTATAAGTGTATGAAAGCTCAAAAAGAAACTAAGTGGGTGTGCATCCAACTCGCTTGCTCACAAAGACCTAGGGCATTTGAGGAAGCCCATCATTGGAATATACAAGCCAAGTCCTATAACGAAAATTCCCACTAGTATATGAAAGTGACAATATAGGAGATTCCCTATCATGAAGATCATGGTGCTACTTTGAAGCACAAGTGTGGAAAAAAGATAGTAACATTGTCCTTTCTCTCTTTTCTCTCAATTTTTTTGTTTTTTTTGTTTTTTTTGGTGGGCTTCTTTGGCCTCTCTTTTTTTTATTTGGCTTCTTTGGCCTCTTTTTTTTAATAAAGTCCGGAGACTCATCCCAACTTGTGAGGGAATCATAGCTTCCATCATCCTTTCCTCACATGGGACAATGCTCTAATAATGATGATCATCACACTTTATTTACTTACAACTCAATATTACAAATCGATATCTGGAACAAAGATATGACTCTATATGAATGCCTCCGGCAGTGTACCGGGATGTGCAATGATCTAGCGTAGCAATGACATCAAAAAATGGACAAGCCATGAAAACATCATGCTAGCTATCTTACGATCATGCAAAGCAATATGACAATGAATGCTCAAGTCGTGTATATGATGATGATGGAAGTTGCATGGCAATATATCTCAGAATGGCTATGGAAATTCCATGATAGGTAGGTATAGTGGCTGTTTTGAGGAAGGTATAAGGAGGGTTTATGCACCGGCGAAAGTTGCGCGGTACTAGAGAGGCTAGCAATGGTGGAAGGGTGAGAGTGTGTATAATCCATGGACTCAACATTAGTCATATAGAACTCACATAATTATTGCAAAAATCTATTAGCTATCGAAACAAAGTACTACACGCATGCTCCTAGGGGGATAGATTGGTAGGAAAAGACCATCGCTCGTCCCCGACCGCCACTCGTAAGGAAGACAATCAATAAATAAATCATGCTCCGACTTCATCACATAACGGTTCACCATACGTGCATGCTTCGGGAATCACAAACATTAACACAAGTATTTCTACAAGTCCACAATTACTCACTAGCATGACTCTAATATCACCATCTTTATATCGCAAAACTATTGCAAGGAATCAAACATATCATATTCAGTGATCTACAAGTTTTATGTAGGATTTTATGACTAACCATGTGAATGACCAATTCCTGTCAACTCTCTAAATAGATATAAGTGAAGCAAGAGAGTTTAATTCTTTCTACAAAAGATATGCGCACGCTCTAACAAATATAAGTGAAGCAAAAGAGCATTCTACAAATGGCGGTTTTCTATGTGTAGGAAAACAGGCAATCCAAACTTCAAATGATATAAGTGAAGCACATGAAGTATTCTATAAAGCCATACTCAAAAAATATAAGTGAAGTGCAAAGAGCATTCTATAAATCAACCAAGGACTATCTCTTACCAGCATGGTGCATTTATTAAAAGAAAAATAAAAATCACAGGACGCTCCAAGATTTACGCATATCATGTGACGAATAAAAATATAGCTCCAAGTAAAATTACCGATGATCGTTAGAAGAAAGAGGGGATGCCTTCCGGGGCATCCCCAAGCTTAGTTGCTTGGGAGTCCTTGAATATTACCTTGGGGTGCCTCGGGCATCCCCAAGCTTAGGCTCTTGCCACTCCTTATTCCTTCATCCATCGTGATCTCACCCAAAACTTGAAAACTTCAATCACACAAAACTTAACAAAAACCCTCGTGAGATCCGTTATAATAAAGCAAATCACCACTTTAAGTACTGTTGAAAACTAATTCATATTTTATTTTTGCATTTTAGCTACTTTAATATAACTTTTCCATGGCTTATACCACCGATACAATCGATAGTTTCATCAAAACGAGCAAAACAATGCATCAAAAATAGAATCTGTCTTAAACAGGACAGTCTGTAGTAATCTGAACATCAACCATACTTATGTAACTCCAAAATTTCTGAAAAATTAGGACAAAATAAACAATTTGTATAGAAGTACAGTGAAAAAAGTTTCAGAAGCATTTGACTTTCCAGTAAAACATGTAATTCACGCACTACAGCCAAAGTTTCTGTTTTTGCACTGCACAAACCAAACAAGCAATCTAATCATCCTAAAGGCAAATCTTGGCAAATTATTTTTATAATGGATTTATACAAGGGGATAATTATTTTTGTTGAAAAGTTTCTGTAATTCAAGATTTGCAAAGTTTCCATGGGCATGAACAAAGTTCAAGGAGCTCCCCCATTTCAACGGTGCTCGTCTTTCTTACTTTCACTTTTCTTTTTGAAAAAGTTTTAGGTTCCCCACTTTATTTTTTTGTTTTTAAACTTTATAAAAGCACTCAACAGAAATAAATGACTCTCTAAAACTTTCGGGTTGTCTCCCTAGCAGCGCTTTCTTTAAAGCCATTAAGCTAGGCATAAAGTGCTCAAGTAATGGAGCCACCCGGATCCGAAGGTATATCAAAGCCAATTTTAATTAACAATGATTTGAAATTTAGTAGTGAGCACAAAGTAATATATATCATGCAACAACGAAGTCTAACACTCTTCCTATGCATCGGCATGTCATAAAAGAACAATTCATGCACACAAAGTAAAGGCCAATGCATAGTATAAACAGTTTCTTGCAATTTTATTGTATTGGAAACATAGAGAGGCGGAGATGTAGTTCCTCTCTCATAATAATTGCAAGTAGGAGCAGCAAGCACATGCATATTATATTCATCAAAATCGTCATGTGCAATAGTAAAACGCAACCCATCAATATAGTCCTTAACAAGCGCAAACTTCTCCGATATAGTGTAGTTGGGAGAATTCAAAAAGATAATAGGACTATCATGTGTGGGTGCAATAGCAACAATTTTATTCTTAACATAAGGAACTATAGCAAGTTCATCTCCATAAACATAATTCATATTGGCATCTTGGCCACAAGCATAGCAAGCATTAAGTTCATCAAAAAGGGATATTTCAAACGAATCAAAGGGATCATAGCAATTATCATAACAATCATCCTTCGGTAAGCACGAAGGGAACTTAAACAATATATGAGTTGAAGAGTTACTCTCATTAGAAGGTGGGCACGGGTAGCTAATCCGCTCTTCCTCCTTTTGTTCTTCGCTTTCCTCATCATCTTTTTCATCTAATGAGCTCACAGTGTCATCAATTTCTTCTCCCATAGATTTCTGCAAAATATTAGTCTCTTCTTGGACAGCAGAGACTTTCTCAATAAATGCATCAATATCGGCATTGTATTCATAATTCTCATAGCAATATTTGAGTATAGCTAAATTTTCAGGTCTGTAAACAGCATCATAAAGATTTTCATACTCTTTAAACAAAGATTCAATTTCATAAGCACCCATAAAAGCAACGAATTCTTCTATTTATTCCACATCATAGTAATCATATATACCATTAGCATAAGAAGCCAAGGTTTTATCATCATTAAATTTGCATGAAAAGGGAAGGTGTGGAGCCTTCATCCTAGAGCAACAAGTATAATCATATCTCAAGCATAGTTGCCAAGCATACCAATGCAACATATAAATTTGATCCCATAATAGTTTCCCTTTTTGAGTCAAGCGATAATCCCTAAAGTATTCACATTGATCCAACGTTACTCCCATTATAAAGTTGAATGGGGTTTTCTCAGGATTATCAAAGTGGTGCATAATATCTTTCACATAACAAGCATCGAGGGTTTTAGGAGGTTCCCCATCTCCATGAGTAGCAAGTACACCTAATTTTTTTGGTATTTTGTGTTACATATCCATAACTAAAGATAGAGAACAACTTAGAACAACAAATAAAATTTACTTAGTGATAAAGCAAACAAGCACACACGAGAATATTCACCCCACGCTATTGCTCCCCGGCAACGGCGCCAGAAAAAGGTCTTGATAACCCACAAGTATAGGGGATCAATTGTAGCATCTTTCGATAAGTAAGAGTGTCGAACCCAACGAGGAGCTAAAGGTAGAACAAATATTCTCTCAAGTTCTATCGACCACCGATACAACTCTACGCACGCTTTACGTTCACTTTACCTAGAACAAGTATGAAACTAGAAGTACTTTGTAGGTGTTGTAGGATACGTTTGCAAGATAATAAAGAGCATGTAAATGGAAACTAGGGGCTGTTTAGATAAAGACACAACTAAGTTAGTTTTAGTAGAGAGCTTTTTGTCACAAGAAAGTTATTTGTCCCTAGGCAATCGATAACTAGACCGGTAATCATTATTGCAATTTTATATGAGGGAGAGGCATAAGCTAACATACTTTCTCTTCTTGGATCATATGCACTTATGATTGGAACTCTAGCAAACATCCGCAACTACTAAAGATCATTAAGGTAAAACCCAACCATAGCATTAAAGTATCAAGTCCTCTTTATTCCCATACGCAAACAACCTACTTACTCGGGTCTGTGCTTCTGTCACTCACGCCACCCACCGTAAGCAAATCATGAACATATTGCAAACCCTACAGTGGTGATCCCTCACGCTTGCGCGACACGGAGAGCACCATAGGACAGCACCAATAATAAAACATGCAACTCAAACCAATCACGATCATCAATTAACCCATAGGACAAAACGGATCTACTCAAACATCATAGGATAGCCATACATCATTGGGAAATAATATATAGCGTTGAGCACCATGTTCAAGTAGAGATTACAGCGGGTAAAAGAGGGGTTACACCGCTGCATAGAGGGGGGAAGAGTTGGTGATGACGGCGGTGAAGTTGTTGGTGTAGATCGTTGTCGCGATGATGGCCCCGGCGGCGTTCCGGCGCCACCGGGAGAGAGGGGGAGACGGCCCCTCTTCTTCTTATTCTTCCTTGACCTTCCCCCTAGATGGGAGAAGGGTTTCCCCTCTGGTCCTTGGCTTCCATGGCGGCGGAGGGGCGGGAGCCCCTCCGAGATTGGATCTCTCTCTCTGTTTCCTTCTGTTTCTGCGCTCCCAGATTCTGGCCTTTCACCGTTTCTTAAATTCCCGGAGATCTGTAACTCTGATTAGGCTGAAATTTTAACACGATTTTTATCCGGATATTAGCTTTCTTGCAGCAAAAGAAGGGCACCAACCGCCTTACGGAGTGGCCACAAGGTCCAGGGGCGCGCCCTACCCCCTGGGGCGCGCCCTCCGACCTTGTGGGCCCCTCAGGCACCGTCTCGCGTTGATTCTTTTTCTCAAAAATCACATATATTCCAAAAATAATCTTCATAAGTTTTTATCCCATTTGGACTCCGTTTGATATGGATTTTCTACGAAACAAAAACATGCAACAAACAGGAACTGGCACTGGGCACTGGATCAATATGTTAGTCCCAAAAATAGTATAAAAAGTTCCCAAAAGTATGTAAAAGTTGTAGAATATTGGCATGGAATAATAAAAAACTATAGATATGACAGAGACGTATCATGCACGTTATCAAGCGGCCCCTAAAGAGTGTCATCTTATGGCCATGAAAAGGATAGTGAGATACTTAATTCATACACCAAACATTGGCATTTGGTATCATAAGAGGTCATCTTTTGACCTTGTTGGCTACTCCGATTCGGACTATGCTGGTGACAAGGTTGATAGAAAGTCCACTTCAGCTACTTGCCAATTTCTTGGTAGATCCCTTGTGTCTTGGTCCTCCAAGAAACAAAACTCGGTATCCTTATCCACTGCTGAAGCGGAATACATTGCCGCCGGATCATGTTGTGCTCAATTACTTTGGATGACCCAAACCTTAAAGATTATGGGATACATGTGAAACAAGTTCCGTTGCTTTGCAATAATGAAAGTGCTACTAAGATTGCTCACAATCCCATGCAACATTCTCAAACTAAGCACATTAAAGTTCGTCATCATTTCATTAGAGATCATGTTGCTAAAGGAGACATCAATCTTAAGCATGTTCGTACCGATAAGCAATTGGCAGATAGATTCACCAAACCGCTTGATGAGAAAGTATTTTGCCATTTGAGAGGTGAATTGAACATCATTGATGCTTCGAACTTGGAGTAGAAACTCCATTTGGATACATGGAAGGCATGAGCCTTTTTGACTAATCTTTGATATTTCTCTTATGATGATGATCATATGTCTCGGATCTATACTTGTACCTTTGCATGTTATCTAACCCTTGTAGGTACTTGGATGAACCCAAATCTATGAGATTTCAAGCCACTCACATATTGAGGAATCTCTACATCACCAAGTCCCTATGATATGGTTGTTGAATACAAGGAAGCATGAACTCACTCAACATATCCTTTTACTATTTCAATATATCAAATCTCAATTGGTATCAAGTTTCATCATTGTCATTTTGGATACACAAGTGCCCTTCCTTGCAAGACTAACCCATGTAGGAAGATGAACTCAAACTACTAGTGATTCTCCCAACTCTTGATGGACAACATCAACCTTGAGCATCCAACACAAGTTCAACTACATGATCAAGATCAACACCACAAACCCAAGGTATGTAATCCCACCTTAGAGAAGCTTTGCTCCAAGTCATGAGCTAAAGCAACTCAACAAGGTGTGAATACATCAAAATGCTTAAACAAAAAATGGTAACCCCATTTTGAGCTTAAACGATGAGTATGACCTATGATCAAGTGATCTCACTTGACTCCTAAGTCAATATACTCTAACATAGGTGACTTTGTCGCTGACCCCTTTTCTAGATGAAGTTCTCTAGTGTTCTCTTGCTTAGTTGATTCTTTTTTTGCATGATTTTCTTGTTTTTATGTCTCTCTAAAACACAAACAAAAAAACTTCATCTAGGTCTTTTTTTTTCTGTGTTTAATTCATTGCAAATCTTTCAGATAATTCCTTGCAAATCCTTGTGAGATTTCATTTGCCAAGTGAGCTGAGTTGAGAAAATCTTTACTCTGGGTTGAACTCGGTCCCTCCGATCCAAACCCATCGGCTTGACCGAAATACAAGATTCACTTGTAAAAAGTTCATCGGTACAACCGACATGGACTGATTCGGTCTCACTAATCGGGACTTTTTGTGACTCTGTTATCTCGGCGTCACCAACGGAAAACAAATCGGCGTCATTGATTTCAACTCTGAGAAACTGTTTTGCCATTTCTTACTGCCTATTTTCTTTAGCTCCACTCAATGATTCTTCCCTCTATCAGCATCATAAAACACCTGCTACTTTGTAGTGACTCTCAAGGACCACACCTATTTGGCTCATGATCCAGAAATCCTTCTTGGAAATTGATGTCAAAGGGGTAGAGAGAGCACATCAAAGCTTATCAAATGAGCACATCTAAGCTCTTCTACAGATGCCTGTTAACAAAAGAGGAGAGAAGTCACATGTCTCTAAGAGGGGAGAGACATGTCAATATGTTTGATCTTAGCTATTGCTAACATTCTTGTTGCTCTGTTTTTGGTTGACGATACGTCTCCATCGTATCTACTTTTCCAAACTATTTTGCCCTTGTTTTGGACTCTAATATGCATAATTTGAATGGAATTAACCCGGACTAATGTTGTTTTCAGCAGAATTGCCATGGTGTTGTGTTATTTTTGTGTAGAAATAAAAGTTCTAAGATCGACCTAAAAATTTACGGAGAATATTTTTGGAATATATAAAAAATATTGGCAAAAGAATGAACCAGAGGGGGGCCACCCAGAGGCCACAAGCCCTGGGGGCGTGCCCACCCCCCTAGGGCGCGCCCTGCAGGCTTGTCGGCCCCCTGGAGCTCCTCTAACCCTAATTCCAACTCTATAAGTACCTATTCGTAGAGAAAAAAATCAGAGAGAAGGATTCATCATGTTTTACGATACGAAGCCGCCGCCACCTCCTGTTCTTCATCGGGAGGGCTAATCTGGAGTCCGTTCGGGGCTCCGAAGAGAGGGATTCATCGCCATCATCATCACCAACCTTCCTCCATCACCAATTTCATGATACTCACTGCCGTGCGTGAGTAATTCCATCGTAAGCTTGCTGGATGGTGATGGGTTGGATGAGATTTATCATGTAATCGAGTTAGTTTTGTTAGGGTTTGATCCCTAGTATCCACTATGTTCTGAGATTGATGTTGCTATGACTTTGCTATGCTTAAGGTTTGTCACTAGGGCCCGAGTGCCATGATTTCAGATCTGAACCTATTATGTTTTCATGAATATCTTTTTGTTCTTGATCCTATCTTGCAAGTTGTAGACACCTATTAAGTGTTATGATCCGCAAACCGCAAGGTGAAAATAATTGGGATTCTTTCCGGTGATTACCGTAGTTTGAGGAGTTTATGTATTCACTAAGTGCTAATGCTTTGGTCCGGTTCTCTATTAAAAGGAGGCATTAATATCCCTTAGTTTCCATTAGGACCCCGCTGCCACGGGAGGGTAGGACAAAAGATGTCATGCAAGTTCTTTTCCATAAGCACGTATGACTATATTCGGAATACATGCCTACATTATATTGATGAATTGGAGCTAGTTCTGTGTCACCTGATACGTCACCAACGTATCTATAATTTTTTTTATTGTTCCATGCTATTATATTATCTGTTTTGCATGTTTTACATGCATTAATATGCTATTTTATATTATTTTTGGGACTAACCTATTAACCTAGAGCCCAGTGCCAATTTCTATTTTTTCCTTATTTTTGAGCCTCGCAGATAAGGAATACCAAATGGAGTCCAAACGGAATAAAACTTCACAATGATTTTTCTTGGACTAGAAGACACCCAGGGGACTTGGAGTCCAAGTCAGAAGAGCCACGAGGCGGCGACAAGGGTGGAGGGCGCGCACTAGGGGGGGCGCCCCCTACCTTGTGGGCCCCTCGGTGACTTCCTGACCTAGGTCTTCCTCCTATATATTCACAAATATTCCAAAACCACCAGAGGCATCCACGAAAACGCTTTTCAACCCCCACAACCTTCTGTTCCCATGAGATCCCATCTTGGGGCCTTTTCCGGCATCCTGCCGGAGGGGGAATCGATCATGGAGGGCTTCTACATCAACTCCATTGCCCTTTCGATGATGCATGAGTAGTTTACCTCAGACCTATGGGTCCATAGCTAGTAGCTAGATGGCTTCTTCTCTCTCTTTGATTCTCAATACAACGTTCTCCTTGATGCTCTTAGAGATCTATCCGATGTAATCTTCTTTTGCGATGTGTTTGTCGAGATCCGATGAATTGTGGATTTATGATCAGCTTATCTATGAATATTATTTGAATCTTCTCTGAATACTTTTATGCATGATTTAATATCTTTGTATTTCTCTTCGAATTATCGGTTTGGATTGGCCAACTAGATTGGTTTTTCTTGCAATGGGAGAGGTGCTTAGCTTTGGGTTCAATCTTGCGTGATTTCACCCAGTGACAAAGTAGGGGTAGCGAGACACATATTGCATTATTGCCATCGAGGATAAAAAGATGGGGTTTTCATCATATTGCTTGAGTTAATTCCTCTACATCATGTCATCTTACTTAAGGCGCTACTCCGTTCTTTATAAACTTAATACTCTAGATGCATGCTGGATAGCGGTCGATGTGTGGAGTAATAGTAGTAGATGTAGGAAGGAGTCGGTCTACTTGACACGGACATGATGCCTATATGCATAATCATTGCCTTGGATATCGTCATAACTTTGCGCTTTTCTATCAATTGCTCGACAGTAATTTGTTCACCCACCGTATTATTTGCCTTCATGAGAGAAGCCTCTAGTGAAACCTATGGCCCCCGGGTCTATTTTCGATCATATTACTTTCCGACCTACTATTTTGCAATATTTTGTTTTCAGATCTATATACCAAAAAAAACCAAAAATATTTTATCTTTTGTTTCTCTATCTCTACCAGATCTCACCTTTGCAAGTGACCTTGAAGGGATTGACAACGCCGTTATCGCGTTGGGTGCAAGTGTTTGATTGTTTGTGCAGGTGTTGGTGATTTGTGTGTTCTTCTCCTACTGGATTGATACCTTGGTTCTTAACTGAGAGAAATACTTACCTCTACTGTGCTGCATCACCCTTTCCTCTTCAAGGGAAAAACCAACGCAAGCTCAAGAAGTAGAAGGAAGAATTTCTGGCGCCGTTGCTGGGGAGATCTACGCCAAGTCAAGACATACCAAGTAGCCATCATAAAACTCTCATCTCTTGCATTACATTATTCGCCATTTGCCTCTCGTTTTCCTCTCCCCCACTTCTAAAACGATTTCAGAAAAACACAAAAATATTTGCCTTTTTCTTTGCCTTCTTTCTGTTCGATCTTTTGTTTGCTTATGATCTTGAAAATTTATTTAAGCCTCATGATGAATATGTTTGCAATAATATTGAAAGTGGGTTTGGAAGAGTGTCAACTCTAGATAATAATGATCCCACTACTTTGGAGTATGATCAATCTTATGAATTTTTTGATAAAAGTGGGCTTGGAGAGGTCATGATTTTAGTTAATGTTAATCCCACTATCTTGGAAGAGTGTCAACTCTACATGCATGTCGATCATGTAGAGAATATGTTATGTGATAGATATATTGTTGAATTTGAATATGATCCTACATGTAATTATTGTGAGAGAGGAAAATATGGTTGTAGAAATTTTCATGTTACTGAATTACCTCTCGTTATGTTGAGATTGCTATTGTTTCTTTCTTCTTCCTTGCATATGCTAGGTTTTGCTTGTCTTCATAATTTGTTTGCCTATAAAATACCTATGCATAGGAAGTATGTTATACTTAAACTTGTTTTTCACATGCCACATGATGCTCTCTTCGTGTTTCAATTGCTATCTTTCATGTGAGCATCATTAAAATTATCAATGCCTAGCTAAAAGGCTTTAAAGAAAAGCGCTTGTTGGGAGACAACCCAATATTTTTCTTTTCTGTTCTATAAAATACATATTATTACCTCTATAGTAATTGTGTTTTGGTGTTTTAATTAGTGTTTGTGCCAAGTAAGACCTTTGGGATGGCTTACGGTGATAGTTGATTTGATCTTGCTGAAAAACAGAAACTTTTGCATCCAGTCACAGAATTTTAATAATTCACTGGAGCGTGGACAAACCCTGACTTTCTTACACAGTATTGATATACAAATTGCCTCTGTATTCCCAATTTTTTAGAATTTTTAGAGTTACAGAAGTATTAGAACAATTCAGATCTTCGCAGACTGTTTTGTTTTTGACAGATTCTGTTTTCTTTGCTTATTTTGATGAAACTATGGGTAGTATCGGGGGGTATGAACCATGGAGAGGTTGGAATACAGTAGATATTACACCAATATAAATAAAGAATGAGTTCACAACAGTACCAAAAGTGGTGATTTTATTTTCTTATACTAACGGATCTCATGAGTTTTCTGTTGAGTTTTGTGTTGTGAAGTTTTCAAGTTTTGGGTAATGATTTGATGGACTATGGAATAAGGAGTGGCAAGAGCCTAAGCTTGGGGATGCCCAAGGCACCCCAAGGTAATATTCAAGGACAACCGAGAGCCTAAGCTTGGGGATGCCCCGAAAGGCATCCCCTCTTTCATCTTCGTCTATCGGTAAATTTACTTGAGGCTATATTTTTATTCACCACATTATATGTGTTTTGCTTGGAGCGTCTTGTATGATATGAGTCTTTGCTTTTTAGTTTTCCACAATCATCCTTGCTGTACACACCTTTTGAGAGGGACACGCATGATTCGTGATTTATTAGAATACTCTATGTGCTTCACTTATATCTTTTGAGCTAGGCAATTTTGCTCTAGTGCTTCACTTATATCTTTTTAGAGCACGGCGGTGGTTTTATTTTATAGAAATTATTGAACTCTCATGCTTCACTTATATTATTTTGAGAGTCTTTCTAAACAGCCTGGTAATTTGCTTTGGTTATAAATTTAGTCCTAATATGATAGCCATCCAAGAGGGATATAATAAAAACTTTCATGTAAAGTGCATTGAATACTACGTGAAGTTTGATTCCTTATGATTGTTTTGAGATATAAATATGGTGATATTAGAGTCATGCTAGTGAGTAATTGTGGATTGTAGAAATACTTGTGTTAAAGTTTGTGATTCCCGTAGCATGCACGTATGGTGAACCTTTATGTACCGAAGTTGGAGCATGAGGTATTTATTGATTGTCTTCCTTATGAGTGGCGGTCGGGGACGAGCGATGGTCTTTTCCTACCAATCTATCCCCCTAGCAGCATGCGTGTAGTACTTCATTTCTATGACTAATAGATTTTTGCAATAAGTATGTGAGTTCTTTATGACTAATGTTGAGTCCATGGATTATATGCACTCTCACCCTTCCACCTCTGCTAGCCTCTCTAGTACTGCGCAACTTTCACCGGTGCCATACACCTAATTTTTACCTTCCTCAAAACAGCCACCATACCTACCTATTATGGCATTTCCATAGCCATTCCGATATATATTGACATGCAACTTTCCACCGTTCCATTTTATTATGACACGCTCAATCATTGTCATATTGCTTTGCATGATCATGTAGTTGACATAGTATTTGTGGCAAAGCCACCGTTCATATTTTTTATACATGTCACTCTTGAGTCCTTGCACATCCAGGTACACCGCCGGAGGCATTCATATAGAGTCATATTATGTTCTAAGTATCGAGTTGTAATTCTTGAGTTGTAAGTAAATAAAAGTGTGATGATCTTCATTATTAGAGCATTGTCCCATGTGAGGAAAAAAATAAAAGAGGCCAACAAAGTCCACAAATAAAAAAAGAGGCCAAAGAAGCCCACCAAAATAAAAAATAAAAAAAATGAGAGAAAAGAGAGAAGGGGCAATGTTACTATCCTTTTTCCACACTTGTGCTTCAAAGTAGCACCATGATCTTCATGATAGAGAGTCTCCTATGTTGTCACTTTCATATACTAGTGGGAATTTTTCATTATAGAACTTGGCTTGTATATTCCAATGATGGGCTTCCTCAAATTGCCCTAGGTCTTCATGAGCAAGCAAGTTGGATGCACACCCACTTAGTTTCTTTTTGAGCTTTCATAAACTTATAGCTCTAGTGCATCCGTTGCATGGCAATCCCTGACGATGACATGTACCTAGGGTAGGGTAATAGGCCTGACCTAGACACCCTTCCCGAGGACACTGCTCTAAAGACAAGGGCATTCAAAGGATAGCATCATCTACTGACTGAAATCACCACAGGGTGCAACTCACTCGACCAACAGTTCACTCGAATAACCCAATTCCATTCGACCAGGGTATAACCATTCGACCATACCAGAAACCACTCAGAGTACAGAAGATCTAAGGTCACTCAGGATGGCAACGGTCAGGCATTCACTCCGTGGTCTTAATGATCATTTATTTGCCTTTATTGCTGGCGTTACCAGTAACGTCTCACCTTAATGTACATTGAACTCCTTGTAACGTGGGTTGGCTGGGGTCCTGGCGCACTCTATATAAGCCGCCCCCCTCCACTAGCACAAGGGTTCGCACCCCCTGTAACTTCACGCATAATCCAATCAACCGAGCCCCCGGGCACCAAGACGTAGGGCTGTTACTTCCTCCGAGAAGGGCCTGAACTCGTAAATCTTGCGTACACAACTTCACCATAGCTAGGATCTTGCCTCCTCATACTTACCCCCTGTTCTACTGTCAGACTTAGAACCACGATAGTTGGCGCCCACCGTGGGGCAGGCGTCTTAGCGACTTTCCGGTGAGGTTGCGATTTTTTCCGATTCCCATCATCATGGTTTTTGGTGGAGGTTTGGATGAGGGCCACGAGATCCGTCTCGGTGCACTCGTCTTCATCGCCGACGACTCCGCCTGGCTCCAGGAGGCCCCCCTCGACGTCGAGACATTCCCTGTCCGCGGGGCGACGCACTTTCGCGCGTGTGTCCGCGACGTCATTCTGCGGCAGCCGTCGTCCCAATACCGGTCGACTCCTGCGGCGTCTTCGTTCCCCACTGTTCGCCGTCACAAGCGATCCGGTCGGTCGCGGCTTCAGCAGTGGGTGAAGCATGCGGTGGCACGTCAGTCGGCCACCCCTCAAGTTGGGGCAATCAAGCCCGATGAATCTCTCTACGGCCTGTTCGATCTGACGACTGGCTCCGTCGAGACACTGTCCGAGTGTGACAGCAGCGATCCTGCGGCGGAGGTCCTGATGGTCGACACGCCGCGTTGCCCACCTGGCATGCGTCGCAACGGAGGCGGCGACGGCGGTGGCGATCCGTCACACGTTCACGAGGAATACCACCCCGAAACCCTCTCTTCGCAGCGGAGGGAGGAACTTCACCGCCGCAACGAGGAAGCACTCCACACGCCCATCGTCGGAGAGACCTCTGAGGCTCGGGCCTTGGAGGCAGCGCGCTTGGCCACTTTGGCTGAACGCACTCGACTGGAGAATCTTCAGCATGCACTCGACGAACGTGCTCGGCAGCAGATTCCTGAGTCCAGTCGACGGCGGCAATTGTTCCCGCCTGAACCTCAGGTATACCGCACTCCTATTCAGAATCTTACGGCTGCAGCTCGTATAGCAGAGTCCACCCAGCCATCCCAGTCGGAAGCTGGACGAGGTTTGATGCAGATCCGGGCTCTGCTCCGGGCAGCAGGAGAGCAAAACACTGCAGTATCTCAGTCGCGTAACAGAATCCATAGCAGATCTGTGGTGGCTGACATAGTTCAATTGGCTCACAGCCCAAGATCGCCTCCACGGCGTGAGGGACGGGGGCATAGCCAAGATCAGTACTTGGGTCGGAACCACGAGCAGTACGTTCATCGGCTCGGCCGTAACGACCGCCGTCGAGCACCTACGCCCCCTCCGAGAGGCGGATCATATGTGCCCCGGCATTATGATGACAGGCGCCCGTACAGCAGAGGGCGGAGGATGCCAGTCGACCCAAGAGAACCAGGGTTTGATGCGAGGTCAATTTTGGTGCAAGGTTTGGTCGACAGGAACCGAGCACACAGAGAAGGGCAAGACAGAGTTCGCCCGAGTGGAAGCAGAATACATGTTTCGGGTCTCGAGTGTTTTAGCAGAACCATCAGAGCTGCTGAGATCCCCCCCAACTTCAGGTTGGCGACTGGGGTTAGTAAGTTCACCGGTGAGTCGAAGCCTGACACTTGGCTGGAAGATTACCGAGTGGCTGTTCAGATCGGTGGTGGAAATGATGAGGTAGCTATGAAACATCTTCCTCTCATGTTGGAAGGATCGGCCAGAGCATGGCTGAATCAGTTGGCTCCAGGCAGTATATTCAGCTGGGAAGAGTTAACCCGAGTGTTTGTCAGGACATTCGAGGGCACATGCAAACGACCTACAGGGTTGACGGAATTGCAACATTGTGTACAGAAGCCGAATGAAACTCTGAGGGATTACAACCAAAGATGGACCACTTTACACCACACAGTAGAAAATGTATCCCAACACCAAGTAGTTTGTGCCTTCAAGGAGGGCGTTCGGTATCGAGAGCTTAACCTGAAATTCGGTCGGACAAGAGATATGTCTCTGACCCGAATGATGGAAATAGCCACTCGGTACGCTAATGGTGAAGAAGAGGATCGACTCCGCAGTGGAAAGGGCAAACCAGTCGCCCAAGACACCGGAGGAGGTCGGAAGTAGAAACGCAAAGCCGAGCCAGCAGGTCCAGGTGAAGCTGCAGTTGTAACTCAAGGAAAATTCAAGGGAAAGCCCAAAGGGCCCTGGATCCCCAAGAAGGTGAAAGATCAGGCAGGGAATGATGTGTTGGACTTGCCATGTCACATTCACACCAAGAAGGATGAAGAGGGTAATCTGATTTATCCCAAACATACCACTCGACAATGTTGGCTCCTAATCCAGCAGTTCCGAGGGAAACAGCCCAATGAAAAGGAAAAAGAGTCTGACAAGGATGGTGACGAGGAAGAAGATGATGACGGTTTCCCTAACGTCAATTCCACTTTGGTGATTTTTGCTGACATTGAAAGCAAAAGTCGACTGAAAGTCATCAACAGAGAGGTAAACATGGTTGCTCCGGCAACGACGACATATTTGAAATGGTCAAAGACTCCCATTACATTCAACCAATCTGACCACCCACCGCACGTTGCCACCCCCGGGAGGCAAGCGTTGGTGGTCGACCCAGTCGTTGGGGGCCCCCGACTGACCAAAGTCTTGATGGATGGTGGCAGCGGCTTGAACATTTTGTATGCCGAGACCCTTCGTGGGATGGGCATTCTGATGTCCAAGCTCAGTGAGAGCAATATGCGATTCCACGGTGTCATTCCAGGAAAGAAAGATGATTCACTCGGTCAGATCTCTCTTGACGTGGTTTTCGGTGATTCCAAGAATTACCGTAAGGAGAAGTTGACATTCGAAGTTGTGGATTTTCACAGTGCCTATCATGCTATTCTGGGCAGAACTGCATATGCCCGTTTCATGGCTCGACCATGTTACGTCTACCTCAAGCTGAAGATGCCTGGCCCCAGAGGCGTGATCACAGTCACTGGCAATCGGCAACGAGCAGAAGAGTGCCTCCAGAAGGGCTCTGTGATAGCCGATGAACAGATGGCAGCAGTTGAAATGGAAGAATATAAGAAGACGGCAGATCCGAGTGATTTGTTGCGTACTAAGAAGCCTGCTTCAGAGTCTGCATTTCAGTCGTCCGGTGAAACAAAGCATGTTCACATTCACCCGACCGATCCCAATGCTGCTCCAGCTCATATCTCGACAACACTCGACAGCAAATAGGAAGAAGCGCTCATCCAGTTCCTCCGTGAGAACTGGGCCATCTTCGCATGGAAGCCGTCTGACATGCCGGGTGTACCCAGGGGACTGGCTGAGCACCATTTGCGAGTCAACCCAAAGGCAAAACCCGTTAAAGAGCATCTCCGTCGGTCCGCTGTGGAGAAGCGAAAGGCGATCGGCAAAGAGGTGGCTCAGCTTCTGGCGGCTGAGTTCATCCGTGAAATTTACCACTCCGAGTGGCTCGCCAATGTTGTCATGGTTCCCAAGAAGGACGATTCACTTCGTATGTGCATTGATTTCAAGCATATCAATCGGGCCTGCCCGAAAGATCATTTTCCTCTCCCCCGCATCGATCAGATAGTCGACTCAACTACGGGATGTGAGCGATTGTCCTTCCTGGACGCATATTCCGGGTACCATCAGATCCGACTGTATGGACCTGATGAAATAAAAACAGCTTTTATCACCCCATTCGGGTGCTTTTGCTACGTCACCATGCCCTTTGGTCTCAAGAATGCTGGTGCCACATTCATGCGCATGATACAGAAGTGCCTGCTAACTCAAATCAGTCGGAATGTGGAAGCATACATGGATGACATCGTTGTTAAGTCACGTAAAGGTTCCGACCTGCTGACTGACCTTGCTGAAACCTTTGCCAATTTGAGAAAATATGATATCAAGCTTAATCCGTCGAAGTGTACATTTGGAGTTCCAGGTGGAAAGTTACTCGGTTTCCTCGTTTCCGAACGTGGGATCGATGCAAACCCAGAGAAAGTTGGTGCAATCCTCCGAATGAAACGCCCTGTGCGTGTACACGACGTTCAGAAGCTTACTGGTTGTTTGGCCGCTTTGAGTCGATTCATCTCTCGTCTCGGTGAAAAGGCACTGCCTCTTTACCGACTGATGAAGAAATCTGATAAGTTCGAGTGGACTCCTAAAGCTGACGCAGCGTTTGCAGAGCTCAAAGCCCTGCTTTCCACCCGGCCAGTGCTTGCTGCTCCAATCAGCAAAGAGCCTTTACTGCTTTATATAGCAGCCACAGGAGAGGTTGTCAGTACAGTACTCACGGTCGAGCGAGAAGAAGAAGGTAAAACCTACAAGGTCCAACGCCCAGTGTACTATATTTCTGAAGTCTTAACCCCATCCAAGCAGAGATATCCACATTATCAAAAGCTTGTCTATGGAATTTACTTGACCACAAAGAAGGTTGCACATTACTTCTCAGATCATTCGATTACGGTCATTAGCGATGCTCCCCTGTCAGAGATTTTGAACAACAGAGGTGCAACTGGTCGAGTGGCAAAATGGGCGATTGAACTCCTTCTGCTGGATATCAGGTTTGAGGCAAAGAAAGCGATCAAGTCTCAAGCAATAACAGATTTCCTCGTCGAGTGGATTGAACAGTAGCTACCGACTCATATACAGTCGGAACATTGGACTATGTTCTTCGACGGGTCCAAGATGTTGAATGGTTCAGGCGCTGGGGTAGTCTTGATATCTCCACGAGGCGACAACCTCAGATATGTTCTCCAGATTCACTTTGATTCCTCCAACAATGAAGCTGAATATGAGGCGCTTCTATACGGGTTGCGTATGGCCATTTCACTCGGCGTCCGTCGCCTGATGGTTTACGGTGACTCAGATTTAGTGGTTAATCAAGTGATGAAAGAGTGGGATATCAGGAGCCCAGCAATGACTGGCTATTGCAATGCAGTGAGAAAGCTAGAAAAGAAGTTTGAAGGGCTGGAGCTCCATCATATACCTCGTCTGAAGAATCAAGCAGCAGATGACTTGGCGAAAATAGGTTCCAAGCGGGAGCCTATTCCCAGCAATGTGTTTTTGGAGCATATTCATGCACCTTCAGTTCAATAAGATCCCTTCACTGAAGAGCCCCCACAGCCTAAAAGTTCCACTGATCCGATTGAAGTTGAAATCCCAGCTGTGGTTGACTTAATCATGGAGGTTTTGATTGTTATTCCCGATTGGACAGTGCCGTATATCGCATATATTCTCAGGAAAGAGCTTCCAGAGGATGAAGAAGAGGCTCGCCAGATTGTCCGTCGATCCAAAGCCTTCACAGTAATGGGTGGACAACTCTATAGAGAGAGTGTTACTAGGGTCGTTCAGAAATGCATCACTCCAGAAGAAGGCCGAATGATCCTCAATGATATCCACTCAGGAACCTGTGGTCACCATGCGTCTTCTCGGGCCATCGTGGCCAAAGCATATCGAGGAGGGTTTTATTGGCCACGGGCAAATGAGATGGCAAAGGAAATAATCAACAAGTGTGAGGGCTGTCAGTTCTACTCCAACATGTCCCACAAACCCGCTTCAGCCTTGAAGACCATTCCACTCGTCTGGCCATTCGTTGTTTGGGGATTAGATATGGTCGGACCTCTGAGGACTGGCAGGAGTGGCTTCACCCATGTGCTTGTAGCAGTTTACAAGTTCACTAAATGGATTGAAGCTAAACCTATCAAAAGCCTGGAAGCAAGTACTGCTGTCAGCTTCATCAGAGGGTTAACGTTTAGATATGGAGTTCCGCACAGCATCATCACGGATAATGGGTCAAACTTTGATTCAGATGAGTTCCGAGCTTTCTGCGCCTCCCAAGGCACTCGGGTTGACTATGCTTCAGTCGCCCACCCTCAGTCGAATGGACAAGCAGAAAGAGCGAACAGTTTGATTCTCAAAGGGCTGAAACCTCGATTGATGCGCGACCTCAAGCATGCAGCCGGTGCTTGGGTAGATGAGTTACCGTCAGTCCTTTGGGGATTAAGAACAACACCAAATCGGTCGACCGGTCGAACCCCCTTCTTCATGGTCTATGGGGCTGAGGCCGTGCTGCCGAGTGACTTGCTTCACAATGCACCCTGAGTAGAACTTTTTTCAGAAGCCGAAGCAGAACAGGCTCGAGAAGACGCTGTTGATCTTCTGGAAGAAGAAAGAGAGATGGCCTTGATCCGATCGACCATTTATCAGCAAGACCTTCGTCGACTATATGCCAGAAATGTGAAGGGTCGAGCATTTCAGGAAGGGGACCTTGTGCTCCGAGTGGACCTGCAACGACCTCACAAACTTGCCCCCGCTTGGGAAGGTCCCTTCATCATCACCAAGGTGCTCCACAACAGAGCGTATCGCCTCTACAATGTGGAGCATAATAAAGACGAGCCACGCGCTTGGAATGCGGAGCTACTACGCCGTTTTTATACTTAAGTGTTCAGACTGATGAGATGTAATAAGGAGTACCTGTCAGTTCGTTTATCAAAGACATGGTTTTACAGTCTCCTAAATGATTGTTGTTACTAATACACGTGTCCAAAATCCCCCAGTGGGTGGCTTAGCGAATCCGATTCGCCTAAGTTTAAAAAATCCTACTGAGTGATGAGCAACCCTCTCACTCGGAGGCTTAGCTACAGTCCTGTACTTGCCTAAGTTCAAAAAATCCTACCGAGTGACGAGCAACCCTCTCACTCGGGGGCTTAGCTACAGTCCTGTACTCGCCTAAGTTTAAAAAATCCTACCGAGTGATGAGCAACCCTCTCACTCGGAGGCTTAGCTGCAGTCCTGTACTCGCCTAAGTTTGTAAAATCCTACCGAGTGATGAGCAACCCTCTCACTCAGAGGCTTAGCTGCAGTCCTGTACTCGCCTAAGTTTGTAAAATCCTAACGAGTGATGAGCAACCCTCTCACTCGGAGGCTTATCTGCATCCCTGTCTCGCCTAAGTTTGTAAAATCCTACGAGTGATGAGCAACACTCTCACTCGGGCTTAGCTGCAGTCCTGTACTCGGCCGCCCCTAGTTTGTAAAATCCTACCGAGTGATGAGCAACCCTCTCACTCGGGGGCTTAGCTGCAGTCCTGTACTCGCCTAAGTTTAAAAAATCCTACCGAGTGATGAGCAACCCTCTCACTCGGAGGCTTAGCTGCAGTCCTGTACTCGCCTAAGTTTAAAAAATCCTACCGAGTGATGAGTAACCCTCTCACTCGGGGGCTTAGCTGCAGTCCTGTACTCGCCTAAGTTTAAAAAATCCTACCGAGTGATGAGCACCCTCTCACTCGGAGGCTTAGCTGCAGTCCTGTACTCGCCTAAGTTTGTAAAATCCTACCGAGTGATGAGCAACCCACTCACTCGGAGGCTTAGCTGCAGTCCTGTACTCGCCTAAGTTTGTAAAATCCTACCGAATGATGAGCAACCCTCTCACTCGGAGGCTTAGCTGCAGTCCTGCACTCGCCTAAGTTTGTAAAATCCTACCGAGTGATGAGCAACCCTCTCACTCGGGGGCTTAGCTGCGGTCCTGTACTCGCCTAAGTTTAAAACACGCTCCATCCTGATTCGCAAGGACGACGAGGTGCAGGTCGACTGCGACCTTCTCTTTGGAGCTATGCCACAAGTACAATGTGTGCTCTATCCTGATCAGCAAGGATGACGAGGTGCAGGTCGTCCTCGATCCTCTCCTCAAAATTGCATCGCAAGAACAAAAGTCTATTCCGAGTGAAGATACAAGTTCCACTCGGAAATAAAAACAAGCATATTTCAGGGAAAACTAAGTTCAGACGAATCCCATAAGATTCTGGACCACAGATTAAAGTACTCGGGCATCAGGCCCGAAGGAGTTTAACGGTTATAGAATCACTCGGCATACCGAGGCAAATTGAATCGGATCATAAAAGTTTTGTTCACTCCGCAGGAGGGCTGGCAGGCTCGACGAACTCATCCAGGTCGATTCCATCTGCAATTCGAGTAGCAGCAGCAATAAAAGTCTCCATGAAGGACTGGAAGTCAAGTTTCTTGGTATTGGCAACCTTGATTGCCGCTAGCTTCTCTTCTCTGGCTTCCCTGCAATGAACACGAACCAGGGACAGAGCTACATCAGCTCCGCATCGAGCAGAGGACTTCTTCCATTCCTGCACTCGACCAAGAATCTCATTGAGTCGAGTCATCAAAGACTCGAGGTCATTTTGGAGCGTTTCCCTTGGCCAGAGCGCTGTGTCGATCCGTGACACCGCAACCTTCAGTCGAGCAAGGTAATCCATGGCGCTGGCATGGTGAGACTCCAGTCGGAGCATGTTCATGGCAGCTTCATCTTTAACAGGGGAGTTGATGGGGTCCAAGCTTGTCTCGACTCGTCCAGTCTCTTCCTCGAAGCTTTGACAGAATTCTGCACTCACAGAGAAATAATGAGTCGACAGTTATATGATGAGTCAACGAAAGCAAATCAATCGGACAGGGAAAAGTACCTTCAAGCATGAGGAATAACTTCTTGGCGAGTCCTCCAAGATAATTCTCTAGCTCGTCCCTCTTGCGAGTGATGTCTTCCACTTTGTCAGTGAGGGTCCCTTTATCCTTCTTCAGTCGAGTTACCTCTTTGTTGGCTTCATCAAGAGCAGCCTTCAGCTTGGTATTCTCTTCCTCCAACTTTCTGACTGAGGCCATCTTTTGGTCAGCAAGTGCCGTTTTTTCTTCTGCTGTTTTCTTCGCAGCCGCAAGGTCAAGGTCCTTCTTCTCCAAAGCCTGTCTCATTGTTTCTAGAAAGAGTAACATTCAAATCCGAAAAAGGAGGAGAAAAGATGGCAAGAGAACTAGTCGACAAGCTTTCCTTACCAGCAGCGTCATCCTTAGCCTTCTGCAAGTTATTCTGAGCCAACTCCAGATCAAGATTGAGCTAGATTTGCTTCCGCTCCAAGTCAGCGAACCGGGCTCCAAGATCACAAGATTTCTGTGTTCAAAAGATAGTCAGTCGGCAGACACAAAGATTGGTTGCTTCCAAGCAATAAAGTAGTTCTAAGAATACTGCCGAATCAAACATTCGACAATAGTCTCGGGGACTACACCCAGTGGGTGCACTCAGCGTGCCCCCACTGGTTCGACTTTTTCAATCGACTTGGTCCGTCCAGTGAAAGAAAAAAAAACTTAGAACATAGCCGACTGCCCGCAGTCGACTACGGTCTCGGGGACTACACCAAGTGGGTGCACTCAGTGTGCCCCCACTGGTCCAGGTTCCACTCGACATGATCTGCTCAGACCGAGTGGAAAAGTTCTGTTCAAAGACCCTCGCCGAATCAAACATTCGACGGCGGTCTCGGGGACTACACCCAGTGGGTGCACTCAGCGTGCCCCCACTGGTCCAGGTTCCACTCGACATGATCTGCTCAGACCAAGTGGAAAAGTTCTGTTCAAAGACCCCCGCCGAATCAAACATTCGATGGCGCTACACCCAGTGGGTGCACTCAGCGTGCCCCCACTGGTTCAGAGATTCAATCGACACAGCCTAGTCGACTCAAGTGGAAAAACTACTCAACAGAAATTAAAACACCCAGTGGGAGTACAGACTGACAATGGGTGTGCAATTAAGGTTCCAAAACGCTCATCCACGGACGTCTTGCAGATAATAAAGCAGCAGTTTCTAAATATCATATCCTAGCAGAACAAGCGTCAAGATGGAGTTCAGTCGAAAGTAAGCTAACCTGGACATTGGCCTGGAGTGCTGAGCTGGCATCATAGGCAGCTTGACTAGCCTCGCGCACCACTTTCATCTGCTCCATCATAATGCCTGCCTGGCGTATAGCTTCCTTGGCAGCACTCACTTGGTCTTCTGGGACGTGATGGTCGGTGAAAAGTGGAGACGGTGGATCAGTTGCAGTAGCTTGAGAGCTTGAGGCATGAAGTTGCATAGATGAAGCAGGGGCCTGTACAGTCGACGTTGAAGGACGACCACTCGACAAGGGATTCGTAAAAGTAACAGAAGCACGGTTGAAGTCCCTGGATTGTTGGATAGCTGGTTTCGTCGCCGGCGTCGACTGAGGCGTCTTGCTAGCTGGTACCTTTTTGACCGAGGTCCTGCTCCTCCTTCCCACGAGCTTCTGTGGCACATCTTCATCGTCATCCGGAAGTTCAATAACATTTTGCGGAGCTGCAAAAGATTCGACCACAAGAGTTCAGTCAACTATAGAAGTGGTTAGCAAAGAAAAGACGAGATAACAGGGGTCATACCCGCTTTGGATGTGACCGCGTCCTCCATCTCCTCGTCACCATCATCTTTGTAAGCAGAAGTCCCAGAGGTAGCAGCACTGCAAATCTCAAGGATCACTCGGTCAAGCAAGAGAATGGGTTGACAACTGATATAAGATTCTTGGAGCAAAGGGTGAAAATGAAACACTTACGCAGAGGCGACGGGAACATCAACCTTGATCTTGGGCAAGGCCTTCCGTGGCTTTGACGGCGCGGTCTTGAGCTGCTTCGGAGCCTTCTCAGTCGGCATCGGAGAAGATGTTCGAGTGCGCTTCGAAGTCTGTCCAATCAGTGCTGCCACTTTACCCCGGATACTTGCTGGATCGTGCTTCTGCTTGGAACGCTTTTCCACGCGAGGTGGAGAATCGACCTCCTCACCACTGCTCGAGTTTTCGTGCTCTTCATCACTCTCGTCATCAGAGTTCCAATCGCCGCTGTCGCCTCCGCTCTCTTCTCCTTCCTGGATCTGCTCCCCGTTGGGCATCGAGTACATCTCAGTATATATCTGCGAGGCAAAGAATTGAACAAGCATTAGTCGGTTCCAAAGACAGTTTACAAATCAGAGTAAAAGTCACTCGGCATCAAAGGTCAGACCTTGTCTGGTTCATTATCAGCGTCGAGTGGTGGAATTCTCCTGGACCCCCTGGGGTTGTCTTTGTTTCCAGTGATTCCCTGCAGCCACTGCGCCACCGTCTCCTCGGCAACTTCCTCCGGATGGATCCGAGTGGTATCATCAGCACCCGAGTACATCCACATAGGATGATCGCGGGCCTGGAGCGGCTAGATGCGGCGATTGAGAAACACCTCTAGCAAATCCATGCCAGTCACACCATCGCGGACAAGTTGGATTGCTCGTTCAACCAACATAGTCACCTCCACCTTTTCTGCTGGAGTCACTTTCAAGGAAGAGGGCTTCTCAATTCGCCCCATGGTGAAGGGGGGATGGCCAGTCGACTGACCAGGGGTTGGTTTGTCCTTACAATAAAACCAGGTCGACTGCCACCCTCTGACTGAATCGGGAAGAGTCATAGGTGGAAAAGTGCTTTTACCTCTCATCTGGATCCCTAGACCTCCGCACATCTGGATCACGTGCGTCCTCTCATCACTCGGATTAGCCTTTTTCACAGACTGAGAGCGGCAAGTAAAGATGTGTTTGAAGAGACCCCAATGCGGTCGACAACCCAGGAAATTCTCACACATGGAGACAAACACAGCGAGGTATGTGATGGTGTTCGGGGAAAAGTGATGAAATTGGGCTCCAAAAAAGTTCAGAAAACCTCGGAAAAAAGGATGAGGAGGCAGAGAAAAACCACGGTCGTCGTGGGTCGCGAGGAGGACGCACTCACCCTCCTGCGGCTGCGGCTCGGTCTTATCACCTGGCAGCCTCCAGGATCCATGACCAATCAAGCCCCCCTCGACCAGATCCTCCAGATCCTTTTGCTGAATTGTGGATCGAATCCAGTCGCCCTGGATCTAGCCGGGCGGCAGGCCAGATCTCGACGACGATCCCCCCCGACTCGTCTTCTTGCCCTTCACTGCCGCCGTCGCCTTCTTCGCACGCTCCAGGGCCGCCGTTTTCTCCTTCCCCATCGCAGCAGGCTACGCTTGGACGGGGCGGCGGCGTCGAAGGTGGTGGTGAATGTGGTGGAGAAACAGGGGAAGAAGAAGGGGATGAAGAGCACAGTGCCAGACGCATCGGCCCGGACGCCTTATATGGGCCTGCTTCCGAGTGGCTGACTCGTGGGCCCAAGCAATCCTGTCAAATTCCGCAACAGTCGCGCGCTCGATACGTGGCAAAAAAGGTGGCGCGAGAATCAAGGCGTCCCTGCCTAATCTGCTCCGTTTACTGCGGTACTCTCCGTCCCGCGCGCTTCTCCAAATTTCGAATCCTGTGAGATCCGGGAGCGGCAGTGCGACCAACCGCGCTGAGGATTTTATACCATACCAACACTCGGAGCTTATCAGCAAAATTCACTCGACAACCTCTGAATGGACCCAGGTGACTGAAAATGAAGTTGAAGTTTTTACATAGATCACCGGCCCGGTTAAAATGCCTCTGAAGCATATAAATCGGGTCGGAACCATCTTCAACCCCTTCTCCACTCGGACCCAGATCTATTCGGGGGCTAATGACGATGACATGTACCTAGGGTAGGGTAATAGGCCTAACCTAGACACCCTTCCCGAGGACACTGCTCTAAAGCCAAGGGCATTCAAAGGATAGCATCATCTACCGACTGAAATCACCACAGGGTGCAACTCACTCGACCAACAGTTCACTCGGATAACCCAATTCCATTCGACCAGGGTATAATCATTCGACCATACCAGAAACCACTCGGAGTACAGAAGATCTAAGGTCACTCAGGATGGCAACGGTCAGGCATTCACTTCGTGGTCTTAATGATCATTTATTTGCCTTTATTGCTGGCGTTACCAGTAACATATCACCTTAATGTACATTGAACCCCTTGTAACATGGGCTGGCTGGGGTCCTGGCGCACTCTATATAAGCCGCCCCCCTCCACTAGCACAAGGGTTCGCACCCCCTGTAACTTCACGCATAATCCAATCGACCGAGCCCCGGGGCACCGAGACGTAGGGCTGTTACTTCCTCCGAGAAGGGCCTGAACTCATAAATCTTGCGTACACAACTTCACCGTAGCTAGGATCTTGCCTCCTCATACTTACCCCCTGTTCTACTGTCAGACTTAGAACCACGACAATCCCTACTCACTCACATTGATATCTATTGATGGGCATCTCCATAGCCCGTCGATATGCCTAGTTGATGTGAGACTATCTCCTTCTTTTTGTCTTCTCCACAACCACCATATTCTATTCCACCTATAGTGCTATGTCCATGGCTCACGCTCATGTATTGCGTGAAAGTTGAAAAGGTTTGAGAACATCAAAAGTATGAAACAATTGATTGGCTTGTCATCGGGGTTATGCAAGATTTGAATAGTTATGTGATGAAGATGGAGCATAGCCAGACTATATGCTTTTGTAGGGATAGCTTTCTTTGGCCATGTTATTTTGAGAAGACATGATTGCTTTATTAGTATGCTTGAAGTATCATTGTTTTTATGTCAATATTAAACTTTCATTTTGAATCTTATGGATCTGAACATTCATGCCACAATAAAGAAAATTACATGGATAAGTATGTTAGGTAGCATTCCACATCAAAAATTCTATTTTTATCATTTACCTACTCGAGGAAGAGCAGGAATTAAGCTTGGGGATGTTTGATACGTCTCCAACATATCTATAATTTTTTATTGTTCCATGCTATTATATTATCTGTTTTGGATGGTTTATATGCATTAATATGCTATTTTATATTATTTTTGGGACTAACCTATTAACCTAGAGCCCAGTGCCAGTTTCTATTTTTTCCTTATTTTTGAGCCTCGTGGAAAAGGAATAACAAACGAGTCCAAATGGAATAAAACTTCACGATGATTATTCTTGGACCAGAAGACACCCAGGGGACTTGGAGTCCAAGTCAGAAGAGCCACGAGGCGGCGACAAGGGTGGAGGGCGTGCCCCCTACCTTGTGGGCCCCTCGGTGACTTCCTGACCTAGGTCTTCCTCCTATATATTCACAAATATTCCATAACCACCAGAGGCATCCACGAAAACACTTTTCCACCGCCGCAACCATTTGTTCCCGTGAGATCCCATCTTGGGGCCTTTTTCGGCATCCTGCCAAAGGGGGAATCGATCACGGAGGGCTTCTACATCAACTCCATTGCCCTTCCGATGATGCGTGAGTAGTTTACCTCAGACCTACGGGTCCATAGCTAGTAGCTAGATGGCTTCTTCTCTCTCTTTGATTCTCAATACAACGTTCTCCTTGATGCTCTTAGAGATCTATTCGATGTAATCTTCTTTTGCGGTGTGTTTGTCGAGATCCGATGAATTGTGGATTTATGATCAGCTTATCTATGAATATTATTTGAATCTTCTCTGAATACTTTTATGCATGATTTAATATCTTTGTATTTCTCTTTGAATTATCGGTTTGGTTTGGCCAACTAGATTGGTTTTTCTTGCAATGGGAGAGGTGCTTAGCTTTGGGTTCAATCTTGCGTGATTTCACCCAGTGACAAAGTAGGGGTAGCGAGACACGTATTGCATTGTTGCCGTCGAGGATAAAAAGATGGGGTTTTCATCATATTGCTTGAGTTAATTCCTCTACATCATGTCATCTTACTTAAGGCGTTACTCCGTTCTTTATGAACTTAATACTCTAGATGCAGGCAGGAGTCGATCTATTTGACATGGACGTGATGCCTATATGCATAATCATTGCCTTGGATATCGTCATAACTTTGCGCTTTTCTATCAATTGCTCGACAGTAATTTGTTCACCCACCGTATTATTTGCCTTCATGAGAGAAGCCTCTAGTGAAACCTATGGCCCCCGGGTCTATTTTCCATCATATTACTTTCCGATCTACTATTTTGCAATCTTTTATTTTTAGATCTATATACCAAAGAAACCCAAAAATATTTTATCTTTTGTTTATCTATCTCTATCAGATCTCACCTTTGCAAGTGACCGTGAAGGGATTGACAACCCCTTTATCGCGTTGGGTGCAAGTGTTTGATTGTTTTTGCAGGTGTTGGTGATTTGTGCGTTCTTCTCCTATTGGATTGATACCTTTGTTCTTAACTGAGGGAAATACTTACCTCTACTGTGCTGCATCACCCTTTCCTCTTCAAGGGAAAAACCAATGCAAGCTCAAGAAGTAGCATCACCCTAGGTTATAACTGTTGCATGATGAATGCCATCAGACATAATTATCCATCACCGATCTGTTGCATATGAGCTTTTCACATATTGATCTTTGCTAAGTTACTTTGCCGTTGCTACTATTACAATCACTACAAAACTGCTACTATTACTTTTGCCAACGTTATCGTTACTTCCATACTACTTTGCTACTAAATACTTTGCTGCAGATATTAAGTCTTTCACGTGTGGTTGAATTGACAACTCAGCTGCTAATACTTGGGAATATTCTTTGGCTCCCCTTGTGTCGAATCGATAAATTTGGGTTGAATACTCTACCCTCGAAAACTGTTGCGATCCCCTATACTTGTGCATTATCAAGACCCTTTTCTGACGCCATTGCCGGGGAGCATAGCTCTATTCTCTGAGTCACTTGGGATTTATATCTGTTGATCACTATGAGGAATATGAAAGATAACAAAACCAAGATTTTTTTCCTCTACTACGAGGGGAGGTAAGGAACTCTGATCTAGCTCTGCACTTGATTCACCTTCTGTTTTGAGTAAGCTTGCGACACCACCACCTGCTATTCATTCTGATATGTCGCAAGTAATTGATGATGCTACTTCTGCTATGCATGATGCTTATGATGTTACTTTGCTTGATAATATTGTGCCACTGGGTGAATTGCTTGATGAACAACTTGCTAGAGTTAATGCTGAAACTGATGATATTTCTGAAACTGATGAAATTATTGAAACTGAACACTTTGAGACACCTGCTAGACCTAGCTCTCCTAGATATGAATTACCTGATATACCTGAGGGTTATGTTATGGATGGAGAGGTAGCTAGGGACTTTCTTGCTTGTAAAGATAGAGATGATCTTAAGAAATTATTATGCAAGTGGAAAGAAAAATCTTTGAATGCTAGAATGCAATATGATCCTAAGTTTGCTACTTCACCTATCTTTGTTACTGATAAGGATTATGAATTCTCTGTCGATCCTAAGTTAATTACTTTGGTTGAATCTGATCCTTTCCATGGTTAAGAATCTGAAACTGTTGTGGCACACCTTACCAAATTGAATGATATAGCCACCCTATTTGCTCATGAGGAAAAAATTCACTATTACTATATTCTTAAGTTGTTTCCTTTCTAGTTAAAGGGTGATGCTAAGATGTGGTTTAATTCTCTTGCTCCTGGTTGTGTGCGTAGTCCCCAGGATATGATATAATACTTCTCTGAAAAATATTGTCCTGCCCATAATAAATAAGCTGCTTTACAGGAAATATTTAACTTTGTGCAAATTGAAGAAGAGAGTCTCCCACAAGCTTGGGGGAGGCTTCTCCAATTACTTAATGCTTTGCCTGATCACCCTCTCAAGAAAAATGAAATACTTGATATCTTTTATAATGGACTAACCGATGCTTCTAGGGACCACCAGGATAGTTGTGCTGGTTGTGTTTTCAGGGAACGAACTGTTGAGCAAGCTGAAGTGCTATTGAATAATATATTGAGTAATGATAATGATTGGACTCTTCTCGAACCACCTCCTAAGCCAACTCCGAAGAAAAGAGGTATTCTATTTCTCAGTCCTCAAGATATGCAAGAGGCAAAGAAATCTATGAAAGAAAAAGGTATTAAAGCTGAAGATGTTAAGAATTTACCACCTATTGAAGAAATACATGGCCTTAATATTCCGACATAGGTAGTAGAGGTAAATTCTCTCTATAGATTCGATGAAGGTGATATTCCTCATAATAAGTCTGCTAGTCAATGCTTGGATGAATTTGATAACTTTATTGTTAAACAAGAAAACTGCAATGCTTATGTTAGTAGACAATTGAAACGAAATGCTTATATGCTTGACTGCTTGGGAGACTTCATGTGTAGAACTATTAATGATCTCAAAATTATTAGTAAACATGCTTCCATGGTAAAAACTCAAGTAGAACAAGTTCTCAAGGCACAAAATGATTTGCTTAATGAGATGAATAATAAGGTGAATGATAATGCTGTTAGAGTTATGAGTAGAGGTGATAAAATGACTCAGGAACCTTTATATCCTAAGGGCCATCCTAGGAGAATTGAACAAGATTCTCAGAGAATTAATACTGATGCACTTAGTCCTAGTAATAAAAAGAAAAAGAAAACTGATAGGACTTTGCATGCTTCTAGTGAACCTGTTGCAGACACACCTGAGAATCCAAATGATATTTCTATTTCTGATGCTGAGACACAATCTGGTGATGAACATGAACCTAGTGATAATGGTAATGATGATGTTCATGTTGATGCTCAGCCTAGTAATGATAATGATGTGGAGATTGAACCTACTGTTGATCTTGATAACCCACAACCTAAGAATAAAAGATATGATAAGAGAAACTTCGTTGCTAGGAAGCATGGTAAAGAAAGAGAACCATGGGTTCAGAAACCCATGCCCTTTCCTCCTAAACCATCCAAGAAAAGGGATGATGAGGATTTTGAGCGCTTTGTTGAAATGCTTAGACCTGTCTTTTTGCGTATGCGTTTGTCTGATATTATGAAAATGTCTCCTTATGCTAAGTATATGAAAGATATTGTTACAAATAAAAGAAAGATACCGAAAGCTAAAATTTCCACCATGCTTGCTAATTACACTTTTAAGGGTGGAATACCAAAGAAACTAGGAGATCCAGGAGTACCAACTATACCATGCTCCATTAAAAGAAACTATGTCAAAACTGCTTTATGTGATTTGGGAGCCGGTGTTAGTGTTATGCCTTTCTCTTTATATCGTAGACTTGATTTGAATAAGTTGACACCAAATGAAATCTCTTTGCAGATTGCTGATAAATCAATTGCTATACCCATCGGTATTTGTGAGGATGTGCCTGTCGTAGTTGCAAATGTTACTATTTTAACGGACTTCGTTATTCTTGATATACCCGAGGACGATAGTATGTCAATCATCCTTGGTAGACCCTTTTTGAATACTGCAGGGGCTGTTATTGATTGCAACAAGGGCAATGTCACTTTTCATGTCAATGGTAATGAGCATACGGTACACTTTTCGAAGAAACAACCTCAAGTTAATAGCATCAATTCTATTGAAAAAAATTCAACTATTGCTATTGGAGGTTTTGAATTCCCTATTCCTACTGTCAAAAAGAAATATGATATTCTTATTGTTGGGGACATGCATATCCCCGTTGAGGTAACCTAGTGTTATTCGAAAATTCTCCGGTTTCTTGTCATTCGGAAGAAGTTTGTTAATAAGACTTGTTCAACCTTGTTAATGTATTCCTTTTGATGGGCATGAGATGGATGAATTTAGAAAGCACAACTTTCTGTACCCACTTTTTAATTTCTATTATTTCAAGTAATTAAAGCAAAAAATACTATTATTTGCCTATTTTCTGAATTATCTGTGCAATAAAAAAATGTCCCAAAAGGAAAAGTTCTCCAAATGCCCTGAAAAATTAGTATGATTTTTTATAGAATATTTAAGAATTTTTGGCACTGAGAACACACCAGGGGGCAGCACCAGTGGGCCACAAGCCCACAGGGCGCGCCTAGGTGGCTTGTGGGCCCCACGTGGGTCCCCCTCACTTATTCCAGCACCCATCCACTTCGTCTTTTTTAAGAAAAAATCATCCCATTGCTCAAACCTGTGTTCTAGCTCATTTTGCTGCCATTTTCGATCTCCTTGCTCAAAGCTCCATTCGCAAAACTATTTTGGGGGATTGTTCTTCGGTATGTGACTCCTCCATTGATCCAATTAGTTTTTGTTCTAGTGCTTTATTTATTACAATTTTTGCTGCTGTGGTGACCTTGTTCTTGAGCTTGCATGTCAAATTTATATGGTCCAAGGTAGTTTTGATGCATGATATAGCCTCTAGACACTTGTAGGAGTAGTTGCTATCAATTTTATTGAGTTTTGTTCATTGTTATTTTGAGTCACTAAAAATTTCAG
This sequence comes from Thinopyrum elongatum, assembly GCA_011799875.1. Taxonomy (NCBI): domain Eukaryota; kingdom Viridiplantae; phylum Streptophyta; class Magnoliopsida; order Poales; family Poaceae; genus Thinopyrum; species Thinopyrum elongatum. The sequence continues at coordinate 433,450,971 of CM022301.1, forward strand.
AATATTTTTAGAGAAAAGGAAAGAAATGATGAAGAGATGGTTAAGGGGTTCTTCAAGCCGGAATACAAATGAAAAAGAGGAGAAGAAGAAGCCTAAGTACAACCTTTCGCATACGGCGGAGGTTCAGCCATGTGAATGGCCAAGTGATGCATTCTTGAGGGTGGCCAGAATTTATGATGATTTCTATTATTTGGCGGAGAATGCAGGCATCACCGACTTCCTCCAAGGTAAGTGTGAACAACACCTCCTACTCACTAATACCTTCATGCAAAATTTTCACTTTCATGCTAGGAAAGACCCTCCTATGGTAGAATTTCACTTGTACGATGTGCCCAAGCGAATGCCATTTTATGACTTTTGCAATGTTTGCAAATTACCTTATGAGGGCATTGTCAATGAGCCACGTCCTAGAGACGTGGAGGACTTTATTGCTGAAACTACTGTAGGGGAAGAGAGAGGGGTGTCGGAAGCGAGAGTGGCTAGCTTACATTTTCCTGTTTTACGCTATTATTCATTATTTTCTGGGAGATGTTTGATTGGTCATGGGGAGAGCGGAGGCTTTAGTGCCCTGGACCTTGCAATTTTGTGCCATGCTTTGTATTGTGATAGAACTTTTAGTTTGGGCGCTATCGTTGCTCGACGGTTGAACATGAACCGTACGAAGGGGCCCATCTTTGGAGGCATCTATGCCTCCCGCCTTGCTAAACATTTTGAGATACCCATTAGGCATGATGAGGAGTAGGAAATGCTATTACCCACTAGATATTTGAACTATAATAGTATGGTAGCGCATGATTTTATTAAGAAGGATAAGGATAAGAGACTCCTCTGTAACTTAGTATTTATTCAGGGTACTTGTGAGACTATTGCTTTGCCTGCTTCTTCTTTGTTCGATATTCATTCAGGCAGGTACACCATTATGCCCAAGGACATCTACAGATTTTGGGGTCTTGTACAACCCCCAGCACCTGAGCCAGCACCAATTCCTGATCCATATCAAGAGCCCGTTTTTCAGTGGGAGCCACAGGAGCTCGCCAACTAGTGGAACCCTCAGGACCCTTCGGAGTATCGAGGAGAGGGTTATTTTGAGCCATGGCCTAGACCAACTTAGGCCAAAAGCCTAAGCTTGGGGGAGTACGTATTTCTCACCGACATTACATTCATGTTCACACACTCATTTCAATTGTCGGTGTTCATACTTTTTCATTGTATCATCCATGTTAGTTTATTTCTTTTTCTCGCTTTCTTCTTGTGTGTTTGAAAAACTTTGAGAAAATAAAAAAAATAGTTCTCACTTCTTTTTAATTTTTCTTTCTAGTTTAATTTAGTAGTAGTATTAAAAGAAAACCCAAAAAGATTTGTCATTTTTCTTTTGCTTGTTGGGAGCTTTCCCATGTAAATAGTTTTTCTCGTTCTTGTTTTACTTTTTCAGAAAAACAAAAACTTCAAAAAATATTTCGGTGTGTTTCTTTGAAATTCCTTTTCTTTTTCTTTGGGTCGTAAGGAGAAGACCACGATGAAAATGTTGAGTGGCCCTCATATGCGTTATTGTTGATCTAACAGAGAGCCCATATTACCTTGTCTTCTCCTTTGAATAAATGTTTGCAGATTCCAGCTTAGTCCAATGCCGTACACTCTTATTATTATTCATACCGTTCGGTCATGCAAGTGAAAGGTAATAATGACGATATATGATGAAATGATTGAGATGGAGAAAAGCTAGTACGAACTCGACCTATTTTGTTTTTGTAAATATGATTAGCTCGTCATTCCTGATTCAGCCTATTATGAATGAAACATGTTTGCAATGACAATTAGAGATTATAGTTACTCATGCCATGCTTAATTAGCTAGGAGTTTATAATGGTTTGTCTTGAGTGCCAACATGTAAATTAAAATGGTTATGATGTAGTATGATAGGATGGTATCCTCCTTTGAATGATTTAAGTGGCTTGACTTGGCACATGTTCACGCATGTAGTTGAATCAAAATCAACATAGCCTTCACGATATTCATGTTCATGGTGATTTATATCCTACTCATGCTTGCACTCAATGTTGGTTAATCTCAATGCATGTTTATGACTGTTGTCGCTCTCTAGCTGGTCGCTCCTTAATCTTTTGCTAGCCTTCACTTGTGCTAAGCGGGAATACTGCTTGTGCATCCACTTCCTTAAACCCAAAGTTGTTCCATATGAGTCCACCATGCCTACCTATATGCGGTATTTACCTGCCGTTCCAAGTAAATTTGCATGTGCGAAACTCTAAACCTTCAAATAATAATCTGTTTTGTATGCCCGAATCGCTCATGTAGCGACTGGGGGTTGTCAGTATCTTCCATGCTAGGTGGGTTATTCTCACGATGAGTGTTTATTCATTTGTCATTCACGAGAAAGTGGCTGGTAATCGGGATTCCCAGTTCCATGCTCGAAATCAAATCAAAATATAACTTCAAACAAAACTCCCCTAGGATTGTTGTTGGTATGGACGGTACCCGTTGTTTCGGACCGGCCGTGGAGTGTGATTGTTGGTGGAGGGGGAGTAAAAACTTTACCATTCTGTTTGGGAACCGCCTATAATGTATCTAGCATGGAAGATAGTGAGATCTCTTGGTTGTTATGTTGACAATGGAAGCATACCGCTCAAAATTATATTCAACTCTATTTTAAAAGCTCGAGCTCTGGCACCTCTGCAAATCCCTGCTTCCCTCTGCGAAGGGCCTATCTATTTACTTTTATGTTGATTCATCATCCTCTTATAAAAAGCACCAGCTAGAGAGCACCATTGTCATTTGTATGCGTTGTTATTAATTGACATTGAGTATGACTGTGACTGGATCTCTTTTGCCATGAATTACAATGTCTAGTCAGTTCTTAATCTTTAGGGGTGCTCTACATTTATGTTTTGCGGTCTCAGAAAGGGCTAGCGAGATACCATTTTTTTCATATTATATCATGATTGTTTTGAAAAAGTGTTGTGATCCAAGATTTATTATTATTGCTCGCTAGTTGATTATGCCATTGATATGAGTAAATGTGAGACCTAAATGTTATTGTGAATATGGTTAGTTCATAATCTTTGCTGAAAACCTGAATATTGGCTAGACATATTTGCAACAATAAGATCAAACAGAGTTTGTAAAAGTTTTTCTTTGTCACTTTCAGTTTGTCAACTGAATTGCTTGAGGACAAGCAATGGGTTAAGCTTGGGGGAGTTGATACGTCTCCATCGTATCTACTTTTCCAAACTCTTTTGCCCTTGTTTTGGACTCTAATTTGCATGATTTGAATGGACTAACTCGGACTAACGCTGTTTTCAGTAGAATTGTCATGGTGTTATTTTTGTGCAGAAATAAAAAATTTCGGATTGACCTGAAAATTTACGGAGAATATTTTTGAAATATATAAAAAATATTGGCGAAAGAATCAACCAGAGGGGGCCACCCAGAGGCCACAAGCCCTGGGGGCGCGCCCTGCAGGCTTGTGGGCCCCCTGGAGCTCCTCCGACCCTAATTCCAACTCTATAAATACCTATTCATGGAGAAAAAAAACAGAGAGAAGGATTCATCATGTTTTATGATACGGAGCTGCTGCCGCCTCCTGTTCTTCATCGGGAGGGCTGATCTGGAGTCCGTTCGGGGCTCCGGAGAGGGGGATTCATCGCCATCATCATCACCAACCTTCCTCCATCACCAATTTCATGATGCTCACCGCCGTGCATGAGTAATTCCATTGTAGGCTTGCTGGACGGTGATGGGTTGGATGAGATTTATCATGTAATCGATTTAGTTTTGTTAGGGTTTGATCCCTAGTATCCACTATGTTCTGAGATTGATGTTGCTATGACTTTGCTATGCTTAATGCTTGTCACTAGGGCCCGAGTGCCATGATTTCAGATCTGAACCTATTATGTTTTCATGAATATATTTGTGTTCTTGATCCTATCTTGCAAGTTGTAGACACCTATTACGTGTTATGATCCGCATACCCCAAGGTGACAATAATTGGGATTCTTTCCGGTGATTACCGTACTTTGAGGAGTTCATGTATTCACTAAGTGCTAATGCTTTGGTCCGGTTCTCTATTAAAAGGAGGCCTTAATATCCATTAGTTTCCATTAGGACCCCGCTGCCACGGGAGGGTAGGACAAAAGATGTCATGCAAGTTCTTTTCCATAAGCACGTATGACTATATTCGGAATACATGCCTACATTATATTAATGAATTGGAGCTAGTTCTGTGTCACCCTAGGTTATAACTGTTGCATGATGAATGCCATCCGACATAATTATCCATCACTGATCCGTTGCCTATGAGCTTTTCACATATTGATCTTTGCTAAGTTACTTTGTCGTTGCTACTGTTACAATCACTACAAAACTGCTACTGTTACTTTTGCCACCATTACCGTTACTTCCATACTACTTTGCTACTAAATACTTTGCTGCAGATATCAAGTCTTTCAGGTGTGGTTGAATTGACAACTCAGCTGCTAATTCTTGGGAATATTGTTTGGCTCCCCTTGTGTCGAATCAATAAATTTGGGTTGAATATTATACCCTCGAAAACTGTTGCGATCCCCTATACTTGTGGGTTATCAGTTGATATTACCCTATCTTGCTCTGATTTTATCTCACCCTATCTTCTCCCATTATCCAATATCAGATTCAGGGGGAGAAAGGGTTCTTGTCTAAGGGGAGAAAAATCTTTGGAATTCATTGCACATCTTTAAATCTTTGGGGACGTGTCTACATCTAAATGAAGTACTTAGTACTCACCCATTACATGTCATCCCAGTCTTGGTACTCTTGTGGTTCCCTAAAACTGCTTTACTTAGAGTGATCTTGTGTTATCTAACCCTATTTTCTCAAGCCCACTCCTTCCAAAGTCAGCTCAAGACCACAAGGTAAGTATATGCATCACACTCATGTGCATGATGATCTCTTGTTGTTGCACATATTGTTTGCAAGAGGGGAATCATAAACATGAAGGTACACTTCTTTATCATATCATTTGCTCTGATGCATATAGCCAAGATACATGTAACTTACTGCTTACTCTGTCATGTTTATGCATTCACATGTTAGTATATTCTATCTTCACATGATTGCATACATGTAGGGGGAGCTTACACATGTTACATGTCTTTCCAAAGCTTTACTTGTTACTCTTCATATCATTTACCTAAGGCTTTGATGTATGTTGTCATCAATTACCAAAAAGGGGGAGATTGAAAGCACAAGTGCTCCCTGGGTGATTTTGGTAATTAATGTCAACATATCTCTTGTTGGACGAATGCTTTTATCTAGTGTATTTCAGACAAGTTCAACAATGGCGTGGAAAGGACAAGAGGAAGTGGAACCCCCTCAAAATGCTACGGACACATATTGGCAAAAGCTCAAGACTCTTCATTTCTATTTTAGTGATCCAAGATCACATTGAGTCCATAGTAAAGCCAACACTATTAAAAGGGGATGAGGTGTTGCTTAATGGCTTGCTTGCTCAAATGCTTAGTGATATTGCTCCAAATCCCTCAACCACTTTCTCATTCCCAATATGTCAAAATCCCAAACTCCAACTCGGCCCCACCGATTCATTCTATCCGGAGCCACCGAGTGCATATGACATAGCCACTGCCAGAAACCCTAACAGTTCGGTCACACCGATGCGGATCTCGGTATCACCGAGATGGCCTTGCCAACTCTCTGTTGCCTGTTGCAATTATTTTGGTCTCACCGAAATAGCGATCGGTCTCACCGAGATGGCTTGACCAACTCTCTGTTGCCCAATTGCTTCACTTTGGTCTCACCGAGTTGATGCAATCGGCGCCACCGAGTTGATGTTTGCCCTAAGCCCTAGCACATCGGTCCCACCGAGTTGTTCCAGTCGGTCCCACTGAGATTCCTAACGTTCACATTTTGAACTAAATCGGTCTCACCGAGTTCTTCTATTCGGTCTGATCGAGTTGGGTCAAATGTGTGTAACGGTTGGATTTTGTGTGGAGGCTATATATACCCCTCCACCCCCTTCTCCATATGTGAGAGAGCCATCAGAACGTGGCTACACTTCCAGCATACATTTTCTGAGAGAGAACCACCTACTCATGTGTTGAGATCAAGATATACCAATCCTACCATAAGAATATTGATTTCTAGCCTTCCCCAAGTTGCTTTCCACTCAAATCATCTTTCCACCATATCCAAATCTGTGAGAGAGAGTTGAGTGTTGGGGAGACTATCATTTGAAGCACAAGAGTAAGGAGTTCATCATCAACACACCATTTATTACCTTTTGGAGAGTGGTGTCTCCTAGATTGGTTAGGTGTCGCTTGGGAGCCTCCGACAAGATTGTGGAGTTGAACCAAGAAGTTTGTAAGGGCAAGGAGATCGCCTACTTCGTGAAGATCTACCCGAGTGAGGCAAGTCCTTCGTGGGTGATGGCCATGGTGGGATAGACAAGGTTGCTTCTTCGTGGACCCTTCGTGGGTGAAGCCCTCCGTGGACTCGCGCAACCGTTACCCTTCGTAGGTTGAAGCCTCCATCAACGTGGATGTACGATAGCACCACCTATCGGAACCACGCCAAAAATCTCCGTGTCTTCATTTTGTTTGCACACTCCAATCCCATCCCTTTACTTTCTTGCAATTAGCATGCTTTACTCTTTCCGTTGCATATACTCTTGTCATGCTTGCTTGAAATGTATTGTGAATGCTTAAACTTATGCTAAAACTCCACCTTAACTTGAACAACTTAAAAATTGCCAATTTTTCTTGTTGAGGGTCTAATCACCCCCCCCCCCCTCTAGACCCCTCTTCTCGATCCTTTCAGAGATGTATCAGCATCCCCAAGCTTAATTCCTACTCGTCCTCGAGTAGGTAAATGATAAAAACAGAATTTTTGATGTGGAATGTCGCCTAACATGTTCATCACATATTCTTTTCTTTTGTAGCATGGACATTTGGACTTTTGTATGGTTCAAGCAATAGTCTAGTTTTGACATGAAGATTTTAATACTCAAGCATATCAAAAAGCAACCATGTCTTTGAATATATCAACACTAAAGAAAGTTATCCCTAGCCCATCATGCTCAATCATTGATCCATTCATGAAACACACTCGAATATTAGCTACATCCAATGCCCAAGTATGATCATAGTGCTCCCTAGTTGGTGCTTTATATGAGAAGATGGAGACTCAAATAAAAATAATAATTGCATAAAGTAAATAGATAGGCCCTTCGCAGAGGGAAGTAGAGATTCGTAGAGGTGCCAGAGCTCAAAGCTTAAATTGAGAGATAAAATATTTTGGGAGGCATGCTTTTCCTATCAACGAAAACGACCGAGTAATTCCCAACACTTTTCATGCTAGATATATCATAGGCGGTACCCAAACATAAAATAAAGTTTATTCCTTTTTCCACCATACTTTCACACTCCACGGCTAGCCGTATCCACGGGTACCGTCCATACCAACACTTTCCAAGGAATTTATTATTTGACAACATAAAGTAAAATTCTTTTTCATTTCGGGACTGGGCATCCCTATTACCGCCGTACTCTCATGCAATGATAAGTGAATAAACACTCATCTTGAGAATAACACATCTAGCATGGAAAATATTGGCCACCCCTGCCGCTTCATGAGTTGTACGAGCACACAAAAAGGAAAATCATTTTGAAAATTAGAGATGGCACATACAAATTCGCTTAGAACGGCATGGAAATACCGCATATAGGTAGGTATGGTGTACTCATATGGCAAAATTGGGTTTAAGGATTTTGGATGCACAAGTTGTATTTCGACAAGTGGAGGCTTGCAAAACGATTGAGAAGCAATCAACCAAGAAACGAAAAATCACATAAGCAAGCATTAAGCACACACCGCATAATGCACCACAAGTAGGATATAATTTCATTGCATAGCTATTGACTTTCGTGCTTGCATAGGGAATCACAAACCTTAACACCAATATTCTTACTAAAGCATAATTACTCACCAACATGACTCACATATTACTATCATCATATCTCACAACTATTACAAAGAATAAAGTTTATTTTGTCCAATGATCTTCATGAAAGTTTTTATTATATCCCTTTTGAATATCTATCACTTTGGGACTAGTTTCATATATTGCAATTGCTTTTGACAAGCTCAAACAAATCTAAGTGAAGAACATGAGCATAAATTTTTTTCGTCTCTCAAAATAATATAAGTAAAGCATGAGAGAATTTGTTCAAAAATTTACTAACTCTCAAATAAATATAAGTGAGGAATGAGAGCATTTCTTCAAAAATATTAAAGCACACCGTGCTAAAAAAGATATAAGTGAAGCACTAGAGCAATTCCATAGCTCAAAAAATTTAAGTGAAGCATATAGAGCAATTCTAACAAATCATAGCATAATTTTGGCTCTCTCAAATAGGTGTGTCCAGCAAGGATACTTGTGACAAACTAAAAAGCAAAACAATCAAAGACTCATATAATACAAGAAGCTCCAAGCAAAACTCATGATATGTGACGAATAAAAAATATAGCTCCAAGTAAAATACCGATGGTCGTTAGAAGAAAGAGGGGATGCCTTCTGGGGCATCCCCAAGCTTAGTTGCTTGGTTCTCCTCGAATATTAACTTGGGGTGCCATGGGGCATCCCCAAGCTTAGGCTCTTTTCACTCCTTATTCCTTCATCCATCGTGATCTCACCCAAAACTTGAAAACTTCAATCACACAAAACTTAACAAAACATTCGTGAGATCCGTTAGTATAAGAAAACCAATCTTTACTTTAAATACTGTAGAAAACCCATTCAAATTTTGTTATTGCATTATTTCTACTGTAACTTTACCATGGCTTATACCCCCCAATACAATCCATAGATTCATCAAAATAAGCACACAATGCAAAGAAAACATAATCTGTCAAGAACAGAACAGCCTGTAAAGATGAGAATTGTTCTCATACTTATGTAACTCCAAAAGTTCTGAAACATTAAGACAACATAGGAAATTTGTATATCAATCTTGTGTAAAAAATTCAGAATTTTTCGTCGATTCTATGAATTTTTAAAATTCTGTTAGTGGACGCAAAAATTTCTGTTTTTCAACAGGATCAAATCAACTATCACCAAGGCTATCCCAAAGGCTTTACTTGGCACAAACACTAATTAAAATATTGAAAAACACAATCATAACAGAGGCATAATTGTGCAAACACTCAAGAACAGAATGAAAATGGCAAAAATAAATTTTATTCATTAGGTTGCCTCCCAACAAGCGCTATCGTTTTATGCCCCTAGCTAGGCATTAAGATTTGATGATGCTCAGATGAAAGATAAGAATTGAAACACAAAGAGAGCATCATAATACATGTGACAAACACATTTAAGTCTAACATACTTCCGATGCATAGGGATTTTATAAGCAAACAAATTATCAAGACAAGAAATATATAGCATATGCAAGGAAGAAGAAAAAAAAACAATAGCAATCTCAACATAACGAGAGGTAAATAGTAACATGAAAATTTCTGCGACCATATTTTCCTTTCTCATAATAATTACACGTAGGATCATAATCAAATTCAACAATATATCTATCATATAAAATATTCTCTTCATGATCCACATGCATGCAAAGTTGACACTCTTCCAAAATAGTGGGGTTAACATCAACTAAAGTCATGACCTCTCCAAACCCACTTTTAACAATAATTTCATAAGACTGAACACTCTCCAAATATGTGGGACTATTTTTACCTAGAGTTGACACTCTTCCAAACCCACTTTCAATATTATTGCAAACATATTCATCATGAGGTTTAAATAAATTTTCAAGATCACAAGAAGAATCACCCCAATCATGATCATTGCAATAAGTAGTGGACATATCAAAATTAGCATCCCCAAGCTTGGGGTTTTGCATATTATTAGCACAATTGACATTAATATAATTTATAGTAAAATCATTGCAATCATGCTTTTCATTCAAGGAGCTATCATGAATCACTTTATAAATTTCTTCATCACAATTTTTAGATTCACGAATCTCAAGCAAAACTTCATAAAGATAATCTAGCGCATTCAACTCACTAGCAATTGGCTCATCATGATTGGATCTTTTAAAAAGATTAGCAAGTGGATGTGGATCCATATAAATAGATTTTTAGCAAGCGAAGATGCAAGCATATAGAAGGAACATGGCAACACAAGCAAACATAAGATCTGACGAGAAAAAGGCAAACAAAAAAGAGGGCAAATAAAACGGTAATTTTTTGTGAAGTGGGGGAGATGAAAACGAGAGGCAAATGGCAAATAATGTAAATTGTAAGGATATGAGATTTGTGATTAGGAACGTGATAGATGTTGATGATGTCTCCCCGGCAATGGCGCCAGAAATTGGCAAGTTGATGGGAGACTATCTTGACTTGATCCTCCCCGGCAACGGCGCCAGAAATTCCTTTTGACGTCGCTTGAACTACGTCGGTATTTCCCCAAAGAGGAAGGGATGATGCAGCACAGGTACAGTAGGTATTTTCCTTAGTTATGAAACCAAGGTATCAATCCAATAGGAGAACCAAGCAACACTATGTAAACGGTACCTGCACACAAAGAACAAATACTTACAACCCGACGCATAAGAGGGGTTGTCAATCCCTCCACGGTAAAAAGATAGATAAATTTATGGTAGATTGGATAAATAGCTCTTGATAAAACGCGAAATAAAATAAGTAACAAAAAAATGCAGCAAAGTATTTTTGGGGTTTTGGAGTAATAGATCTGAAAACAAAAGCAAATAAAAATAGATCTCAAAGCAAATATGATAAAGAATAGACCCGGGGACGTAGATTTCACTAGTGGCTTCTCTCAAGAAAATAGCACACGGTGGGTAAACAAATTACTGTTAGGCAATTGATAGAAGATCGAATAATTATGACGATATCCAAGGCAATGATCAATATATAGGCATCACGTCCAAGATTAGTAGACCGACTCCTGCCTCCATCTACTACTATTACTCCACACATTGACCGCTATCCAGCATGCATCTAGTGTATTAAGTTCATGGAGAAACGGAGTAATGCAATAAGAACGATGACATGATTTATACGAGATCTATTCATGTAGGAATAACCCCCATCTCATTATCCTTAATAGCAACGATACATGCGTGTCTTGCTGCCCCTTCTGTCACTGGGAAAGAAGATCGCACGATCGAACCCATCACAAAGCACCTATTCCCATGGCAAGAAAAATTGATCTAGTTGGCCTAACTAAACCAAAGATTCGAAGAAGAAATACGAGGCTATAAATAATCATGCATATAAGAGGTCAAAAGAAGACTCAAATAATATTCATGAATATAGATCTGATCATAAACTCAAAGTTCATCGGATCCCAACAAACACACCGCAAAAAAGAGTTACATCAAATAGATCTCCAAGAGACCATTATATTAAGAATCAAAAGTGAGAGAGGAAGCCATCTAGCTACTGCCTACGGACCCATAGGTCTATGATGAACTACTCACGCATCATCGGAGAGGCACCAATGAGGATGATGAACCCCTCCGTGATGGTGTCTAGATTGGATCTCGTGGTTCTGGAACTTGCGGCGGCTGGAATTGCTTTTCGTCGACTCCCCTAGGGTTTTTGGAATATTTGGGTATTTATAGGGCAAAGAGGTAGTGCGGGAGGCCATCAAGGTGGGCACAACCCACCAGGGCGCGCCCTGGGGGGTTGTGCTCCCCTCGGGCCTCCCCTCTGATACTTCTTTGGCCCATCTTGTGTCTTCTGGTCCAAAAAAATTCTTCAAAAAGTTTCGCTGCATTTGGACTCCGTTTGGTATTGATATTCTGCGAAGTAAAAAACAAGCAAAAAGCAGCAACTGGCACTGGGCACTATGTCAATAGGTTAGTCCCAAAAAATGATATAAAGTTGTTATAAAATGATTGTAAATCATCCAAGAATGATAATATAACAGCATGGAACAAGCAAAAATTATAAATACATTGGAGACGTATCTGCGAGCTGTCCTGCTACGGTGCTCGTGCAGCTCCTACCCCCCCCCCCCCCCCCCCCCCAGTGGATGCGAGAGGGTCGACGCGCCATGAGACAGTTTCTGAAACTAGTGGTGCTTCGAGGCACAGCTGAAACGGTCATGGCGTTGACCAGCAATCCATCGGTGTTGCAAACTAGCAGTTGCCGGTGATGGAAACGACGCGCTCCGGTGGTACAACCGGCTGGCTTTTTGGCTGGAACCATGGCGGTGAAAAGCTGCAACCAGCTTTGCCAGCGATGGAGGCGATGCGCTCCGGTGCTACAACCGGCTGGCTTTTTTGTTGGAACCGGCCGGCGAAAAAGTTGCATCCACACCGACCGGCGCAATCGGACGACCAGTCCATTTGATTTCTTGGCACCGTATTTTTGTTTTGCTACAACCAGCAAATTTTTTTGCTGCATCAGTGAGATGTTTTGTTGCGATCGTTGTGGTGACGACATGTTTTTCTGCTGGAACCCGCAACTTTTTTTCCTGGAACTGTGTTTTTTTTGCTATCTCGCGATTTTTTGTTTTGCTGGAATGGGCGCAAAATTGTTGCAATTTTTGCTACTACCGGTGTTTTGATTTGCTGAAACTGGCTCCTGTTCTTGCTACCACGGGCATTTGTGGGTTTCTGGAACAACACCCAATTTTTCATTGTTTCCTATCACTTGTGTTTCAATTTGCTGGAACCAGTTTGTATTTTTGCTACCACTGTTGCTTGCTGCGAGCCATGGCGTCGTCATCATTGATTCTGTAGGGGACGAGAGGGGGAAGGGTGGGGTAGCACCGGTGAGGTGCGCGCAGGTGGCTACTGTTGACGGCGAAGGGACGGATGCGCACTATGGGATTAGAGGGGGGAGGGGGGAGAGCAGCCGCCATGGCTCCCTGTGTTTTTTTCTCAGCTCAAAAAGGCGACCGGCGATGGCGGCGACCGAGGACAGCGGCGAGCGTCGACAGCGAGGCAAGCCGACGGGGGCGGGCGGCGAGGCAACGACTGTCTAGGAGGGGGCGGAGCTCCGTGGTGACCAGAGAAAGACGACGAAGAGAAGGCACACACGCGAAAGAGGGATAAAAGCCGTTCATGTGGATAAGGATATGACGGCCCATATAAACGGAATCAGATGGCTGGGGCGCGACCGGCCGAAATTTGGGCCGGCTTACCAGCGCCTATCACTGCCAAAAAAGAAATATGTTGGTGCAATGTAAAGACAGGAATTCTGGAAACTTCGATGAAACTCCGCTGAAGATAAGATCCATGGTCCGGATTAGAAATTCCGTTCTAAATTGAACACTGATATGATGTCTCAACGTTTGGGTTGTTGGCATCTCATATTCTCATCTTCGGAAGGCTGTTTTCACGTCGCGTTGTGACGGTAACGCAAGGCACGCGTCACCACATGCATGACACGTCTAGTTAAGTAGATTAAGTAGCTCGTCGACTAATCAAATGCAAATGCAAAGTCGTTCTCGGTCGCTCGCTTCGCATGCAGAGGTGCATGCGTGTGGCTTTCTATCCACGTGTATGTAATTAACCGATCGACGACCTAGCTAGCTAGGACGACGATGGCAAAAGGCATCCAGGATTTTCTAGAGCCCCCGCGGGATTTCGTTGCGTTTCCGTGCATGAATTAACTGATCGCCTACCAGACAGACATGGATTACTTACGTACGTTCTTTATGCTACCAAGGGCATCCAACCGCAGCCCGTAAAAAACCTCCCGCATCTATTCGTGGACAGAGAATCAGTCTGGACACAGATGCGGAAGGCAGCCAATCCAATGCTAGCCGCATATATTTTCACAACAACTCAAACGAATCAGACGGATTTCATGCGAACTTGGCGGGATTTCATACGAATATGACGGATTTCATACAAACCGGACGCAAACGGTTACATTTTGGAAATATTTTTACTAAAAAGTTAAAACTATATGCACGTACGGTCGCGCAAAGCTCCATTCCCACGACACGGATAAACTACACTATCTACGGCCGGCCGTGGCGGATCCCTTCGTCACTGGACTGTTGGGAGTCCCGGATGCATATTCTTCCCCCGTATCTCTCCTACGTCCAGCTACGCCGCTCATCGGAGTGTGGCGAAGAGGATGCTTTAGCCGGAGGGAAAGGGTGCTGTCGTGGATTCCCAGGCCAGGTTGGTCTAAGATAAAGAAGAAACCAGGCACGTCACCGGCTGTACAAGTCGGCGACGCGCCGGCGGCGGCCTCCCTGGGACCCAAGCGGCGGTGGCCTTCCGTGTTCTACTTTCCCTCGAAGTTGCCAGCAGATGTGGACACGGATGCGCTGGCCACCGACTCGTGGATCTCCTCCGTGCACCCGCCTTCTTTCTCCGCCTGCATGGCGTGGCTACGCGTGGGTCGACGGGGGATGGAGCGATCGTAGGCACTGTATGGACGGCACGACGCGGCGTCGTCCATGCCCGTGCCGCCGTGCTCCCCACCGTGCCGGCCTGGAGCAACTCGCCACTCCTCCACGAGCTGGCTTGGAGCGGCGAGTTGCTGAACCACGCGGTGGCTTGGGACGGTAACTTGCTCCGTCGCATCAGGCGCGGGAGGTGGAGCAGCGAGCTGCCTCGCTCGTATCCGGCGGGCTCGGCGGGCCACCCAGCCGGCTTGTATGCCAGAGAACTGCTCTTCGGAAGCCATCGAAAGAGTGGTGAAGGAGGAGATGGGGGGAGCGGCGGAGGGGTGTGGTTCTTGCCCAGCATCTGGCCTCATTTAAATAGGGTGCGGGCGGTAGGAGTTCGGCCGGCGTTGCGTTTAATGCCGGCGGCACATGAACGGACGTCTGGTCGGAGTAGGTTTCTCGGCTTCAATGGAGGTGTATGAATGCGGCAAGGAGGCATGTTCAGCCGGGCATGCAGCGGGCGGCGCCCTCGGCCGGCGCGCCGCTTCAATGGCGGAGGCAGTGATATGTCACGTCCGCCCTGAGCCATCTTCAATGCGGAGCGACGCGCTCTACAGCGGCAAGAATGCGGGCAGCTGGCATCGGGAGGCAGCGCGTGCAGGATGGATTTTTTTTGTGGCCAGGGAGGTCAGAAGCGGGCTTGGGAGCAGTCTGGACTCCCGCAAACCTCTCCCATTTTTATATCCGGTTTGCGGGAGAAATCGCGTCCAGACCGCCCCGTGGACCGATACAGGTTGGTGTTGGATGGCTTCTGCAGTCCGGACAATGCGATCCGAACGGTTGCGAAAGGTTTCTGGGTCCGCCTTGGAGATGCCCTGACTATGCTAGTAAGGGCAAGTCTAACCGATCCCAAAAACCCGGTTCGGAGAGTAAAAATCTGATTTTACTCCTTTAACCGGCACCTAGCCGACCCAATCGGCGTTAGATGAGTTACCGCCTTCGATTCCCCTATTTTTACTCTACAGCTCCGTGTCCGAGTAAAAAAATGCGCATCTCCTCATCTACCTCTCTGCTTCCTCTGCCTCTTCTCCTCTCTCATCCCCTCGACCGCCCCTCCCCCCTCCACCGTCACTCCCCATCGCCCCCCTCTCCTCCCAATGGCCGGACGTGGTGGCCGGAGGTCCCGACCACCGATCCGCAGCGCGGATCTGCGCCGCATCCTCGAATCGCCGCCCCGCCACCACCGCCCCCCCCCCCCCCCCCCGGCATCTCCGACTTACCGGACCTCCCTCCGCCGTGGGAGCCGCGGAGAAAATGCCTCGGCGTCCGCCAGTGCGCCTGGGGGACTTGGGTTGC
Organism: Thinopyrum elongatum; assembly: GCA_011799875.1. NCBI lineage: Eukaryota > Viridiplantae > Streptophyta > Magnoliopsida > Poales > Poaceae > Thinopyrum > Thinopyrum elongatum. Next base: position 433,466,725 of record CM022301.1, read on the forward strand.
GGAGATCATCGACCGGGAGACCCACACGAAGAAGTGGATCGGGTCGTTCCACACAGCGGAGCTCGCCCACCTAGAATATGACCGGTGGCAGGTCCGGTTCCACGGCGCGGTGGCGAGGCTTAACTTTCCGTTTATGACGGTGCCGGTCCACCTCGTGCCGGGTGTGGTGGATGCGGCGATGGCTCGGGAGGACCGGGAGGCGAGGGAGCGCCTCGCGGCAGAGGCCACCGATGAGGAATGCATGGCAGAGCTTCGTCGGCAGCACCCTGAGCTCGTGGAGGCGGAGCGGGCCATCTTCGCGGCGCGGGCGGTCGACAGCGAGGTCATCGTCATCTTCGACGACGAGGAGCAAGGCGGTGGTGGCGACGGCAGCGCGGAGGAGGAGTTCGACACCGAGGAGTGGCGGCGCATCTTCCCCGACTCCGGTGACGATGGCACCGGCCCGGACCCAATGGGCAGTGGCATGCTCGACATCTACCATGGCAAGATTGGTTCAGCCTCGCATGAAGATTAGTTTAGTTTAGGTTTAAAATTAAATATATGTTTAAATTTCCGTTGTCAAGACTAGTTTGAAGCTATGTTGAAAGTAGGTTGAATTTATGTTTAAATGTATGCAAATTTCGGTTGAGGCTATGTTGAAACTAGGCTGAACTTATGCAAATTTATTTTTACTCTGTTATATATAGTGAAGCGGTTAGATCTGGCCAAATCTAAATGAAGTAAAAAAAAAAACTTCACTATGGGTTTACTTCGCGGGATACTCCGCTATTCTTACGGGATCCGTTAGAGTAGCCGTAACTCACTACTAACTCTAGCTGAATGCACTGGAGTAGGTAGCAGCCGTTCAGGAGTAGGTAGCAGCCGTTCAGCTGTCAAATTAACGCACGGGCTAAGAGGCCGGCTGCCGGGTCAAAGTCTCAACTCGCATCCATATGTGCTCATAATTACCAAAACTAGATTATTGACCATAACAAAAGTAGTTCCATGATTTCTAGTCTCACCAACCCTTTCCCCCGCTCTTTCCAGCGGCCCTGCGTGCTGCCTATAAATAGCTCGCGCCACTGTCTGAACAAATCGTACAGCACAAAAACCGCAAGCAACGCACGCAATAAGGACTCGATCGACATCGAAGCTCGAGCTAACCTTCGCCACTTGCAGCAATCTCTCCCTCTGTCTTTCTTTCTCTCTCGCCGATCAAACTTGATCAACGTCGACCGAGCAACTACACCCAGCTGCAAGGTGCAAGCAAGCTCGCTAGCTCGACAGTTAGCAATGGAGGTTAAGGTGTTGGGCTCCAAGCTCGTGAAGCCTGCCTACAATGCCGGTGCCGCGCCGGCGCCATCCACCACCGAGTACATCCCTCTGTCCATCTTCGACAAGGTGACGTTCAACATGCAGATGGCCATCATTTACGCCTTCGCCGCGCCCGCGCCCTCCACGGCCGCTATCGAAAACGGCCTCGCCACGGTTCTTGCCCAGTACCGCGCCTTCGCGGGCCAGCTCGGCGAGGCGCCCGACGGCACGCCGTCGTTCATCCTCAACGACCGTGGGGCGCGCCTGGTTGAGGCGTCCGTGGACGCCGACCTCGTTGACATGGCGCCCTCGAAGCCCACGCCTGAGCTGCTAAAGCTGCATCCTGACCTGGAGGCGGAGCACCAGGAGGTGGTGCTGCTGCAGCTGACAAGGTTCCGGTGCGGCTCGCTCGCTGTAGGGTTCACGTCCAACCACGTCGTCGCCGACGGCCATGCCACCAGCAACTTCCTCGTGGCCTGGGGGCGCGCCACAAGAGGGCTCCCCATGGGCCTCCCGCCCGTGCACCACCACAAGGACCTCTTCAAGCCACGGTCGTCGCCTCGCGTGGAGCACGACCACCGTAACAGGGAGTACTACCTGCCGTCGCCCACAGACGTGGTCGGTCACCACGGCGACGCCGCCGACAACATCGTCATCCACAAGGCACACTTCACCAAGGACTTCATCGCCGGTCTGCGCGCTAAGGCGTCCGAGGGGCGCGGCCGGCCTTTTAGCCGTTTCGAGACCATCCTCGCCCATCTTTGGCGCACCATGACGCGCGCGCGCGACCTGAGCCCCGAGGAGACTTCCAAGATCCGGCTGTCCGTGGACGGGCGGCACCGGCTGGGCCAGCCGGCGGAGTACTTCGGCAACATGGTGCTTTGGGCGTTCCCGCGCGCCACGGTCGGTGACCTCCTCAACCGGCCGCTGAAGCACGCCGCGCAGGTGATCCACGACGAGGTGGCGAGGGTGGACGGCGCCTACTTCCAATCTTTCGTCGACTTCGCGAGCTCCGGCGCCGCGGAGAAGGAGGGCCTCGCGCGGAGCGCCGTGTGCAAGGACGCGCACTGCCCGGACGTGGAGGTGGACAGCTGGTTGACGTTCCCGTTCTACGAGCTGAACTTCGGCACGGGGAGCCCAAGCTACTTCATGCCGGCCTACTTCCCCACGGAGGGGATGCTTTTCCTGGCGCCGTCCAACTTCGGCGACGGCAGCGTCGATGCCTTCGTACCCCTATTCCAAGAGAATCTCCAGGCGTTCAAAGAATGCTGTTACTCCATGGAGTAGGTGGCCTAACTGTGAAAGAAACTGCAGAGGCATACATTAGTTCGTTCAAATTATTTAAAAGGTGGCAGGAAAAAAATTTCTTTCCTTTTTCTCTTTTTTTTGCGGGAACTTTTCTTTTTCTCTTTGAGAACAGAATAATGCTACTATGTGTACACAGATGTTATCTTGTACAAGTAACACGATTTTTTGGATCAGAAAACTTCATTATGCACCGATACACCTTATCTTATGGGAGTTTAAGCATGATAAATTTGACAAATTACAATCATAAACCCTAACCTAGCTACAGTGTTTGATCCGACTTGAACACTAAAACTATAAAACCGCCGAGTTAATTACGTAATTTTCTTAAACCGTTTAAATTACCGGCTTTATAAAATGGAGCAGTATTTTGTGCCTTACAGAAGTATTGGTATGGCTTATTTCAGCCCATTACTTTATAGTGTTCTCTCCGCACGGAAACTGTTTCACATTCATGAGTACGTCGGAATATGAAATCACCCTTCAAACTTGAACTTAGTTATTTTATTAAAAAAATGAAAAAAAAAACCGTCAACCTAACTGTTAATAATTTGTCGAAGAAACAGTGAGGCATACATTAGTTCATTCATTGAGAGGGTGGCAGAAAAAATAATATCTTTTCTTTTTTCTCTTTGAGAATTGAATAGTGCTACTATGTGTACACAGATGTTATCTTGTACAAGTACGTAACACAAGTTTTCAGATAAATTTTTTTCACTACCAAAAGGGCCCGTGCGTTGCAATGGGAGAAAAAAAATCATAATCTGCAATAACCATGACCACGTTTTGCTGCATCACCGAGATATACTATCACTCTTTTTCTTATTGAGACATTCTTTTTTTTTTGAAAATAATTGTATATATTTCGCAAAAAAGAAGAAGAAGAGGAAGAAGAAAATTGTATATCATCAAGATATACAGACATAGCCCAGATGTATCATCATCGAGAAACCGCGAGAGCCAACAGGTGTCCCAACACAAATGCAAAAATACCCCCAAAAAAAAGGAAGATACAATCAGGTCCCGAGGGGCTTAACGCAAACCAAGCCAACACCAGTTGCTAACCGTCGCCGCCGTTGAGACTAACAACAACCAAAATGTTGAAAGCCACCAAATCCTGAACCGAGAGCACACCATTGTCTGAATCGGCTTTCTGAGTCGAATATGAACCCCGCCGCGAACGAATAGGCGTTCTGGCACGTCGACCGGGGATCAACACCGTGCATCTCCTCGGCTCTAGCTCCAGCACCTCTCCATCCGACGAAGTCGAAGAAAAATCATCATATCTGCAGCCACAAGCCACCAACCAAATATTGGGCCACCAAATCTCCCGCCTGCCGCCGCGGCCTCATAAGAGCATTATACATGTCATGTATTTACAGACAATGTGGATGTATGAAGTGTTATACTTCAATCATAAAAGCATGGAACAGCTTCTCCGTGCATTGGATTTGTGTTGGTGTCAGACAAAGTCTAACAAAAGAAAAGGTGACATGTTCATTCCCATCATAAATAATTGGCTAATTTAAATATCTAAATTACCTTTTGAGTTAATTAACCAGGTGTAAAGAGCCATTACCTTCATTAGTTATATATTATTGAGAGCTTAAAATCTTAAGGATCATACATTTATGCATAGAAACTAAGAAAATAGATGAATAGGAAATTGGTGTTTAATTCGTATAAGTTACCAAATGCCCATTCGCGATTACAAAATTCCATCTAACCTTGTTTTCACATCAGCCCTATAAAGCTTAAAATTACAAATGCTCATGTTTAAAAAAAAAACTGTTTAGAAATTTCAAGTTTTTGTACATAATTTCAAAAAATATTCTTGTTTTTAAAAGTGTTTGGAATTTTCAAAAAAATGTTGTGTTTTTTAAAATAAGAATTTTCAAAAAATATTCTTTTTCCAAAAAACTCACAAATTCAAATTTTTCGAGAGTGTAAAAAAATGTTCTCATATTACAAAAATTGTTTAGAATTTCAAAGAATGTATCCTCTTTCAAATTGTGTACACAAATTAAAAAAATGTCCTCATTTACAAAAATATTTCAGGAATTAATAAGATGTTCCCATTTTGAAAATTTGTTCACAAATGCAAGAAATGTTCCCTGTTTTAAATTATTCACAAATTTAAGCATTGTTCGCATTTTTCAAAAACAATTGCAAAAAAATGGTAATTAAAAGAATTATTCTGAATTTCAAGACAAGTTTAAAATAAGAAATAATATTCCGATATACCATGGCAGTTATTTCTTCAAAATTCACGCGGCTATATAGTCACAAAGACTCACAAGCTCTACTATTTAACTACATGCCTCCGTGAGCAATTTGTCGCTAGTTCTATTCCTGTGTAGCTCACAAATATTGTAGGATTTTTTTTTCACCGGTCATGCATGGCTGTTACTCCGTGTGTCGGCCCAGGAGGGGCGATTCCCCAACATATTTTTCCAGCCGTTATTATGTGGGCCGGCCCAGGTGGGGGGATTCCCTTGTCTGCATGGGGGTTTCCTACGTAAAAAAACTAACATTTTCTTAAATATGAAACATTTATAGAATAGATGAACATTTTATTAGAAATTTGTGGAATATTTTTTGATATTCACAAACATTTTGTATTTAATGAACATTTTTGAAATGCATGATGTTTTTCTAATCAGCAACTATTTTATGAATTAATAAACTATTTTGTAATTCATGAACAATTTTTGAATTTTTAGGATACTTTCCAATTCATGAACATCTTTTGAATTTCGTGAAAGTTTTGTTCAATTTAATTAGCATATTTTAATTCACAAACTTTTTACAAAATCATGAACATTTTTTATTTCCCTAACATTTGTTTTCAAAATTACGACTATATTTTTAATATGCGAACATTTTTTAAAAAAAATACAAAAAAATTGAATCCACATTTGTGATTTTATTGAATTGTTTATTTCAAAATTCTCATTTTTAATATTTGAAACTTTTTTAAGTCCCAAATTATTTAAAGTATGAAAAAGAAAAATGAGAAAGAAAAAATAATATTTAATACCCAAAATTTAAAAAATAGGCCACCCGGACATGGGCCGGCCCAAATGGGTACACTACATCTTCTCCCAGCGCCAACGCACAGAGCGCAGTATAGGAGGTCCCTACTGCATGGGTCGGCCCAGGCTGGGGATTCCCCTGTGTGAAATATTTTTTTGTCACTTATAGATGACATTGGTGGATAATATTTTATAATTTTGAAGGCAATTTCCGTGACGGACGGGCAGAAGTACTAATCCTTTTATTAGTGGATATAGATTATACACCGATATACCTTATCTTAGCTACTGTGTTTGATCAGACCTGAACATTAAACTATAAAACCGTCGAGTTAATTGCGTAATATTCTAAAACCATTTAAAATAACCGTCTTTCAAAAATGAAATTGTATTTTCTGCCGGCGGGGGTAGAATTTGACACCATAGTTCATTATAGACCTGTGACGGGATTTAAAAAACTGCCGTAATAAGAACCAAAAAGTACAACGTGAATATATCCACGTACCCCTTCGCCCTAGCCTCATGTGACCAAGGCGCTAGGGTTTCCTTGCCTCTCGCAGGCACCGCCGCCGGTCCGCCTCGCCTCCTATGGTTCTTGGACCATGGAGGCGCGGTGGATCCCGACCCTTGTCGGCGGGAGGGTTCCGTTTGTAAGTGTTTATTTTTTAGTTTTGTTAGGGTTTGTGCCATGTTCAGGAAGACGATGCGGTGGCGGCTTCCTGAAGATTGAATAAGCTCCTCCCCGCCTAGCCCCCGTCCCGGAGGAGCTTCTAGTATCGTCGGAGGACATGTGAAGGTGTGTCTCCGGCAGATCTCGTGGGATCCGTTCGGCGTCTGTCTTCGGTGGATCTGTTTGGATCCGGTCTCCGTCCGTCTACGTACGTGTGTATGTGAAGGAAATATGTCCTAGAGGCAATAATAAAGTTGTTATTTTATATTTCCTTATTCAGGATAAAGGTTTATTATTCATGGTAGAATTGTATTGATCGGAAACTTAAATACATGTGTGAATACATAAACAAATACCGTGTCCCTAGTAAGCCTCTACTAGACTAGCTCGTTGATCAAAGATGGTTAAGGTTTCCTAACCATAGACATGTGTTGTCATTTGATAACGAGATCACATCATTAGGAGAATGATGTGATGGATAAGACCCATCCGTTAGCTTATCATATTGATCGTTTAGTTTATTATATTGCTTTCTTAATGTCAAATACATATTCCTTCGACTATGAGATTATGCAACTCCTGGATACCAGAGGAATACCTTGTGTGCTATCAAACGTCACAACGTAACTGGGTGATCATAAAGATGCTCTACAGGTATCTCCAAAGGTGTTTGTTGAGTTGGCATAGATCGAGATTAGGATTTGTCACTCCGAGTATCAGAGAGGTATCTCAGGGCCCTCTCGGTAATACACATCATAAGAAGCCTTGCAAGCACAGTGACTAAGGAGTTAGTTGCAAGATGATGTATTACGGAACGAGTAAAGAGACTTGCCCGTAACGAGATTGAACTAGGTATGAAGATACCGACGATCGAATCTCGGGCAAGTAACATACCGATGGACAAAGGGAATTACGTATGTTGTCATAAGGTTCGACCGATAAAGATCTTCGTAGAATATGTAGGAGCCAATATGGGCATCCAGGTTCCGCTATTGGTTATTGACTGGAGAGGTGTCTCGGTCATGTCTACATAGTTCTCAAACCCGTAGGGTCCGCACGCTTAACGTTCATTGACGATATAGTGTTATATAAGTTATATGATTTGGTGACCGAATATTGTTTGGAGTCACGGATGAGATCACGAACATGACACGGAGCTCCGGAATGGTCCGGAGGTAAAGATTGATATATAGGACGATGATATTTGGACACCGGAAGAGTTTCGGAGGGCACCGGGTAATCATCGGGTCGCCGGAAGGGGTTCCGGACACCCCCGGTAGGTGTATGGGCCTAATGGGCCAAGGGGGGGACAGACTAGCCCACAAGGAAGCTGGCGCGCCCCTCTCCCTGGCTGCCGGCCCTAGGGAAGGAAAGGGAGAGGGCTAGCCCCTCCTGCCTTCCCCTCCACAAGGGAGAAAGGAAGGGGGGCGCCACCCTCCCCTGCCTTTCCCCGGTCACCTAGAAAGGAAAGGGTGGGGCGCGGCTTGGGGAGGACCTCAAGTAGGATTCGGCCTACTTGGGGCGCCTTCTTGGCTGCTCCTCCCTCCCCCCACCTATATATATGTGGGAGGGGGGCGCCACGCAGAACCACGACAATTTCTTAGCCGTGTGCGGCGCCCCCCTCCACAGTTTAGTCCCTCGGTCATATTTGTGTAGTGCTTAGGCGAAGCCCTGCGGAGATAGCATCACCATCACCGTCACCACGTCGTCGTGCTACCATAACTCATCCACTACTTCGCAGTCTTGCTGGATCAAGAAGGCGAGGACGTCACTGAGCTGAACGTGTGCTGAACACGGAGGTGCCGTACGTTCAGTACTCGATCAGTTGGATCGCGAAGAAGTTCGACTACATCAACCGCGTTAACAAACGCTTCCGCTTACGGTCTACGAGGGTACGTAGACACACTCTTCCCCTCGTTTATATGCATCTCCATGGATAGATCTTGCGTGTGCATAGAATTTTTTTTGTTTTCCATGCAATGTTTCCCAACAGTGGTATCAGAGCCAGGTCTATGCGTAGATGATATGCATGAGTAGAACACAAAGAATTGTGGGTCGTGATAGTCATACTGCTTACCACCAACATCTTATTTTGATTCAGCGGTATTGTGGGATGAAGCAGCCCGGACCAACCTCACATGTCCACGCACATGAGACCGGTTCCACCGACTGACATGCAACTAGTTTTGCATAAAGGTGGCTGGCCGGTCCTTGAAGAAGGTTAAAACAGCAAACTTGATGAATCACCGTTGTGGTTTTTGCGTAGTTAAGGACGGTTCTTGCTAGAAGCCCGTAGCAGCCACGTAAAACTTGCAACAACAAAGTAGAGGACGTCTAACTTGTTTTCGCAGGGCATGTTGTGATGTGATATGGTCAAGACGTGATGTGATATATGTTGATGTATGAGATGATCATGTTTTGTAATATCGACAACCGACAGGAGCCTTAGGGTTGTCTCTTTATTGTATGAAATGCAAGCGCCATGTAATTGCTTTACTTTATCACTATGCGTTAGCAATAGTTGTAGAAGCAATAGTTGGCGAGACGACCCCAACGCAACGATGGAGATCAAGGTGTCGAGCCGGTAACGATGGAGATCATGACGATGCTTTGGAGATGGAGATCAAAAGCACAAGATGATGATGGCCATATCATGTCACATATTTTGATTGCATGTGATGTTTATCCTTTATGCATCTTATTTTGCTTAGAACGGCGGTAGCATTATAAGATGATCCCTTCACTAAATTTCAAGATAAAAGTGTTCTCCCCGAGTATGCACCGTTGCCAAAGTTCGTCGTTTCGAAGCACCTCGTGATGATTGGGTGTGATAGACTCTACGTTCATATACAACGGGTGTAAGACAGTTTTGCACATGCAGAATACTTGGGTTAAACTTGACGGGCCTAGCATGTACAGACATGGTCTCGGAACACTGGAGACTGAAAGGTTGAACGTGAGTCATATAGTAGATATGATCAACATAGAGATGTTCACCATTGATGACTACCCCATCTCACGTGATGATCGGACATGGGTTAGTTGATTTGGATCATGTATCACTTAGATAACTTGAGAGATGTTTATTTAAGTGGGAGTTCATTAGTAATTTGATTAATTGAACTTAATTTATCATGAACTTAGTCTTATAGTTTTGCATATCTATGTTGTAGATCAATGGCCCGACCTACCGTTCCCCTAAATTTTAATGCGTTCCAAGAGAAAGCTAAGTTGAAAGATGATGGTAGCAACTACACGGACTAGGTCTGTAACTTGAGGATTATCCTCATTGCTGCAAAAAAGAATTATATCCTTGATGCATCGCTAGGTGACAAACCTGCTGCAGGAGCTACTGCAGATTTTATGAACGTCTGCAGGCTCGATCTGATGACTACTCGATAGTTCAGTGTGCCATGCTTTACGGCTTAGAACCGGGACTTCAAAGACGTTTTGAAAGTCATGGAGCATATGAGATGTTCCAAGAGTTGAAGTTAATATTTCAAGCAAATGCCCGGGTTGAGAGATATGAAGTCTCCAACAAGTTCTATAGCTGCAAGATGGAGGAGAACAGTTCTGTCAGTGAACACATACTCACAATGTCTGGGTATCATAACCACTTGACTCAGCTGGGAGTTAATCTTCCAGTTGATAGTGTTATTGACAGAGTTCTTAAGTCACTGCCACCAAGCTACAAAGGCTTCGTGATGAACTATAATATGCAAGGGGTGAATAAAACGATTCCTGAGCTCTTCGCAATGCTTAAAGCCGTGGAGGTAGAAATCAAGAAGGAGCATCAAGTGTTGATGGTTAACAAGACCACTAGTTTCAAGAAAAATGGCAAAGGGAAAGAAAGGGAACTTCAAGAAGAATGGCAAGCAAGTTGCGACTCCCGGGAAGAAGCCCAAAGCTGGACCCAAGCCTGAAATTGAGTGCTTCTACTACAAAGGGAATGGTCACTGGAAGCGGAACTGCCCCAAATACTTGGCGGATAAGAAGGATGGCAAAGTGAACAAAGGTATATTTGATATACATGTTATTGATGTGTACCTTACTAATGCTCGTAGTAGCGCCTGGGTATTTGATACTGGTTCCGTTGCTCATATTTGTAACTCGAAACAGGAGCTGCGGAATAAACGAAGATTAGCTAAGGACGAGGTGACGATGCGCGTCGGGAATGGTTCCAAGGTCGATGTGATCGCCGTCGGCACGCTACCTCTACATCTACCTTCGGGATTAGTTTTAGACCTCAATAATTGTTATTTGGTGCCCGCATTGAGCATGAACATTATATCTGGATCTTGTTTATTGTGAGACAGTTATTCATTTAAATCAGAGAATAATGGTTGTTCTATTTATATGAGTAATATCTTTTATGGTCATGCACCCTTGATGAATGGTCTATTCTTGTTGAATCTCAATCGTAGTGATACACATATTCATAATATTGATGCCAAAAGATGCAAAGTTGATAATGATAGTGCAACATACTTGTGGCACTGCCGTTTAGGTCATATTGGTGTAAAGCGCATGAAGAAACTCCATTCAGATGGACTTTTGGAATCACTTGATTATGAATAATTTGATACTTGCGAACCATGCCTCATGGGAAACATGACTAAAACTCTGTTCTCCGGAACAATGGAGCGAGCTAATGACTTATTGGAAATAATACATACCGATGTATGCGGTCCGATGAGTGTTGAAGCACGCGGTGGGTATCGTTATTTTCTGACCTTCACAGATGATTTGAGTAGGTATGGGTATATCTACTTGATGAAACACAAGTCTGGAACATTTGAAAAGTTCAAAGAATTTCAGAGTGAAGTGGAGAATCATTGTAATAAGAAAATAAAGTTTCTACGATCTGATCGCGGAGGCGAATATTTGAGTTACGAGTTTGGCCTTCATTTAAAACAATGTGGAATTGTTTCACAACTCACGCCACCTGGAACACCACAGCGTAATGGTGTGTCCGAACATCGTAACCATACTTTATTAGATATGGTGCGATCTATGATGTCTCTTACCGATTTACCACTATCGTTTTGGGGTTATGCATTAGAGACAGCCGCATTCATGTTAAATAGGGCACCATCTAAATCCGTTGAGACGACACCGTATGAAATGTGGTTTGGCAAGAAACCTAAGCTGTCATTTCTTAAAGTCTGGGGATGCGACACTTATGTCAAAAGGCTTCAGCCTGATAAGCTCGAACCTAAATCGGAAAAGTGCGTCTTCATAGGATACCCTAAGGAAACAATTGGGTACACCTTCTACCACAGATTCGAAGGCAAGATCTTTGTTGCCAAGAATGGATCCTTTCTAGAGAAGGAGTTTCCCTCGAAAGAAGTGAGTGGGAGGAAAGTAGAACTTGATGAGGTAATTGTACCTTCTCTCGAATTGGAAAGTAGCACATCAGAGAAATCTGTTCCCGTGATGCCTACGAATTATGAAGAAGCTATGATGAGCCAAGAATCCGAAAAATGGCTTCAGGCCATGAAATCTGAGATAGGATCCATGTACGAGAACAAAGTATGGACTTTGGTGGACTTGCTCGATGATCGGTAAGTCATAGAAAATAAATGGATCTTCAAGAAGAAGACTGACGTTGATGGTAATGCTACTGTCTACAAAGCTCGACTTGTTGCGAAAGGTTTTCGACAAGTTCAAGGAGTTGACTACGATGAGACTTTCTCAACCGTAGCGATGCTTAAGTCTGTCCGAATCATGTTAGCAATTGCCGGATTTTATGATTATGAAATCTGGCAAATGGACGTCAAAACTGCATTCCTTAATGGATTTCTTAAAGAAGAGTTGTATATGATGCAACCAGAAGGTTTTGTCGATCCTAAAGGTGCTAACAAAGTGTGCAAGATCCAGCGATCCATCTATGGACTGGTGCAAGCATCTCGGAGTTGGAATATACGCTTTGATGAGGTGATCAAAGCATATGGTTTTATACAGACTTACGGTGAAGCCTGTATTTACAAGAAAGTGAGTGGGAGCTCTGTAGCATTTCTGATATTATATGTGGATGACATATTGTTGATTGGAAATGATATAGAATTTCTGGATAGCATAAAAGGATACTTGAATAAGAATTTTTCAATGAAAGACCTCGGTGAAGCTGCTTATATATTGGGGCATCAAGATCTATAGGTATAGATCGAGACGCTTAATAGGACTTTCACAAAGCACATACCTTGACAAAGTTTTGAAGAAGTTCAAAATGGAACAGTCAAAGAAAGGGTTCTTGCCTGTGTTACAAGGTGTGAAGTTGAGTCAGACTCAAAATCCGACCACTGCAGAAGATAGAGAGAAAATGAAACTCATTCCCTATGCCTCAGCCATAGGTTCTATCATGTATGCTATGCTGTGTACTAGACCTGATGTGTGCCTTGCCATAAATTTGGCAGGGAGGTACCAAAGTAATCCAGGAGTGGATCACTGGACAGCGGTCAAGAACATCCTGAAGTACCTGAAGAGGACCAAGGATATGTTTCTCGTTTATGGAGGTGACGAAGAGCTCGTCGTAAATGTTTACGTCGATGCTAGCTTTGACACTGATCCGAATGACTCTAAGTCACAAATCGGATACGTATTTATATTGAATGGTGGAGCTGTTAGTTGGTGCAGTTCCAAGCAGAGCGTCGTGACGGGATCTACGTGTGAAACGGAGTACATAGCTGCTTCGGAAGCAGCCCATGAAGGAGTCTGGATGAAGGAGTTCATATCCTATCTGAGTGTAATACCCAGTGCATCGGGTCCAATGAAAATATTTTGTGACAACACTGGAGCAATTACCTTAGCGAAGGAATCCAAGTTTCACAAGAGAACCAAACACATCAAGAGACGCTTCAACTCCATTCGTGAAAAGGTCAAGGATGGAGACATAGAGATTTGCAAAATACATACGGATCCGAATGTCGCAGACCCGTTGACTAAACCTCTTCCGCAAGCAAAACATGATCAGCACCAAGACTCCATGGGTGTTAGATTCGTTACAATGTAATCTAGATTATTGACTCTAGTGCAAGTGGGAGACTGAAGGAAATATGCTCTAGAGGCAATAATAAAGTTGTTATTTTATATTTCCTTATTCACGATAAAGGTTTATTATTCATGGTAGAATTGTATTGATCGAAAACTTAAATACATGTGTGAATACATAAACAAATACTGTGTCCCTAGTAAGCCTCTACTAGACTAGCTCGTTGATCAAAGATGGTTAAGGTTTCCTAACCTTAGACATGTGTTGTCATTTGATAATGGGATCACATCATTAGGAGAATGATGTGATGGACAAGACCCATCCATTAGCTTAGCATATTGATCATTCAGTTTATTGCTATTGCTTTCTTAATGTCAAATACATATTCCTTCGACTATGAGATTATGCAACTCCCGGATACCGGAGGAATACCTTTTGTGCTATCAAACATCACAACGTAATTGGGTGATCATAAAGATGCTCTACAGGTATCTCTGAAGGTGTTTGTTGAGTTGGCATAGATCGAGATTAGGATTTGTCACTCCGAGTATCGGAGAGGTATCTCTGGGCCCTCTCGGTAATACACATCATAAGAAGCCTTGCAAGCACAGTGACTAAGGAGTTAGCTGCAAGATGATGTGTTACGGAACGAGTGAAGAGACTTGCCGGTAAGGAGATTGAACTAGGTATGAAGATACCGACGATCGAATCTCGGGCAAGTAACATACTGATGGACAAAGGGAATTACGTATGTTGTCATAAGGTTCGACCGATAAAGATCTTCGTAGAATATGTAGGAGACAATATGGGCATCCAGGTTCCGCTATTGGTTATTGACCAGAGAGGTGTCTCGGTCATGTCTACATAGTTCTCAAACCCGTAGGGTCCGCACGCTTAACGTTCATTGACGATATAGTGTTATATGAGTTATATGATTTGGTGACCGAATGTTGTTCGGAGTCCCGGATGAGATCACGGACATGAAGAGGTGTTCCGGAATGGTCTAGAGGTAAAGATTGATATATAGGATGATGATATTCGGACACCGGAAGAGTTTCGGAGTGCACCGGGTAATCATCGGGTCGCCGGAAGGGGTTCCGGACACCCCCGGTAGGTGTATGGGCCTAATGGGCCAAGGGGGGGACAGACCAGCCCACAAGGGGGCTGGCGCGCCCCTCTCCCTAGCCTCCGGCCCTAGGGAAGGAAAGGGGGAGGGCTAGCCCCTCCTGCCTTCCCCTCCACATGGGAGAAAGGAAAGGGGGGCGCCACCCTCCCCTGCCTTTCCCCGCTCACCTAGAAAAGGAAAGGGGGGTGTGGCTTGGGGAGGACCCCAAGTAGGATTCGGCCTACTTGGGGTGCCTCCTTGGCTACTCCTCCCTCCCCCCCACCTATATATATGTGGGAGAGGGGCGCCACATAGAACCACGACAATTGCTCCGTGTGCGGCGCCCCCCTCCACAGTTTAGTCCCTCGGTAATATTTTCATAGTGCTTAGGCGAAGCCCTACGGAGATAGCATCACCATCACCGTCACCATGCTGTCGTGCTGCCGGAACTCATCCACTACTTCGCCGTCTTGCTGGATCAAGAAGGCGAGGACGTCACCGAGCTGAACGTGTGCTGAACGAGGAGGTGCCGTACGTTTGGTACTCGATCGGTTGGACAGCGAAGAAGTTCGACTACATCAACCGCGTTAGCAAATGCTTCCGCTTACGGTCTACGAGGGTAAGTAAACACACTCTTCCCCTTGTTGCTATCCATCTCCATGGATAGATCTTGCGTGTGCGTAGAATTTTTTTTGTTTTCCATGCAACGTTTCCCAACACTATGCAGGTTGGATCCTTCTGATCTACGCTTCTCTTCATTGGCGGTGGTTGTTGTTCTGGTGCGTTGGTCCTATAAGGTCTTAGCATGACGACTTCCTGACTGTCTACTACAACAATGTTTACCCCGGCTCTGATGAGGAAGGGGCGATGACGGCGGCGCACCTTCGTCTCGCTCCGGTGATTGTAGTCGTCGCTAGGTGGTCTACGGACATAGATGTAATTTTTATTTCTGGTTTTCTTTATACTACCTTGAAAGTTGATGAATAGATCGGAAGTTTTCTTGCAAAAAAAAACCTAAAAGTACAAATTTGATGTTTTTCTGAACCATGATGGGTTGAGGATACCACTATCCTTCTAACTATCCACACATAGATTGGTTTGCATAAATTTGGTTTTAAGAATAATGATTTAGTCATTGTTTGATTTTTCATATTATAATGTTTAATTAATGTTTTTTATATTTCATGCTTCCGTGTTGGGCTCCAATCCCAAACATTGGACCTTTGGGTCTCCCAAGTACCCATGCACGTGTCTAATTCAACCTTTTAAATGGGGTTTTGTCATTAAACTTATTTTTAGTTGAATTTTCTGTTTGTGGACACAAGCGACATGATCTTCACACGTGCCAATTTTCCCAATCATGGAACCACACGTACATATGTAGTTGATTTTATTTAAATTGCATATCAGTACACTGAAGTAGAGCATCATCAAGGCTACCACAACTATTGTCATCTAAATGGACCAGTTGAGATAATTGCGGGCCTGGCTGGATGAATTATCACGTCATTAACCAGTCATTTATGATGATTCCATTAATCTTTTAGCTTAGCCATCTTTGTTTTAAATTAGCAAAGTCAACATAACTGACAGGATACGTGTGTGCAAGCCTTTACATGTTGTATTCAACGTTCACATAAGTTTTTTACCCATACCTGTTATGTCTTGGTCCGAAAAAGATGTACTTTACATTCTCATTAATTCGGTTTAAACAACTGACTTCCTTACGGTTCGGATTTCTCTCTATGTTGCTCGAGGATGATCAAGTTTAAGTTTGGAGGGATTGATGAGTGTTATTTTTACACTCATTCAACGTGAGTTTAAACTGAGATATTTCATAAGAACCAAGTTATTCCCTCTGATGTTGCCATTAATGACTAATGAATGCAAAGAATTTCAAATATTCGATCTTTATTTTGTTTTCATGGAAAATGAGATATTTATATATGAAATCAAGCCAATACATGGAAAGGAGTAAAGTGGTGATAGAGGAAATCAAGTGGGAGGTGCAGTAGAGGAGCTACAGCAAAAGACGACGTTCCATACGACTATCACCGCTCGTATGGATGGTCGTATGGACTGCCAACAATGTCGTATGATCCACCCGTGATGTGTTTGGTTACTTTCTCTGTAGGGCCTCGCTGAGAGGCAAAAAATGAGCCAGGCTGAGTAAGGCCCGGTTAGAAAAAACAAGGCAAAAATCTAAGTTGTCAAGTAGTTTGGTGCCTGCATATGGGCTCTTCTCATCGTTAAGCAATTTCACCCGGTGTTTGGTTGCATACATGCATATGATTAGGAGTTAACAACGCCACTTAACAACGTCGTGCACCTCCGCCATCCGAGCTTGCGCGCACCGCAGCCAACCCGCGCCCCGGGCTCCGCCCTTCCCGGCGCCAGCGCCGACGGCGGCTCCTCCTCTATGTAAAGCTGCAACAGCGCCATCATGTATTCCCCCTCGTCATGCTCCTGCTCCACCAGCCGGCCGATGGTGTCCATGTCTTGGTTGAGGATGTAGGTGCCCTTGGCCGCGACCTCCAGCTGCACCAGCGCCCGGCGCGCCCTCTCGGCCGCTGAAGAGCCCCAGCCACGCCGGTGACATCATCAGGAACATCATGAACGCCGCCAGCACGTGCACGCCGATGGCCATGATGTGCGCCTGCCTGAGCTGGGCGTGCGTGCTGATCCTACGGCGAGCGTCAAAGCCCTTGAGGAGTTCTGCGGAGCTGAGCCGCGCGTCCCCGAGCCTGCCCTGCATGGCCGCCAATGCGGTAAAGGGCCTCCCAAGCGCGTAGGAGACGTCAGCAAGGCTCCCACCAGGGACGAGCCTACCGTGGAGCACGGCCTAGAGCGGGCGATAGCGGAGGCGGGTCTGCTCGATGTCCTTGAGGAGGTGGCTGCGGAGGAAGGACGCATTGTTGGTAAACGTAGCATGCAATTTCAAAAATTTCCTTACGCTCACGCAAGATCTATCTAGGAGATGCATAGCAATGAGAAGGGGAGAGTATGTCCACGTACCCTCGTAGACCGAAAGCGGAAGCGTTAGCTTAACGCGGTTGATGTAGTCGAACATCTTTGCGATCCAACTGATCAAGCACCGAACGTGCAGCACCTCCGAGTTCAGCACACGTTCAGCTCGATGACGTCCCTCGAACTCTTGATCCAGCAGAAGGTCGAGGGAGAGTTTCGTCAGCACGACGGCGTGGTGACGGTGATGGTGATGTGATCCGCGCAGGGCTTCGCCTAAGCACTACGACAATATGACCGGAGGAGTAAACGGTGGAGGGGGGCGCCGCACACGGCTAACAATGTTTGTTGTGTCCTTTGGAGGCGCCCCCCGCCCCCGTATATAAAGGAGGGAGAGGGAGGAGGCTGGCCCCCTAGGGGCACGCCATGGGGGGGAGTCCTACTAGGACTCCACTCCTAGTAGGATTCGGCCCCCCCACTTTTCCTTTCTCCGGAGGGGGAAATCTGGAAGGGAGAGGGAAGAGGAGAAGGAAAGGGGGGTACGCCCCCTCCCCTAGTCCAATTCGGACTCCCTATGGGAGGGGGCGCGGCCACCCTTTGTGGGTTGCCTCCCCTCTCCCCAAAGGCCCATGTTGGCCCAATATTTCCCCGGGGGGTTCCGGTAACCTCCCGGTAGTCCGAAAAATACCCGAACTACTCCGGAACCATTCCGGTGTCCGAATATAACCTTCCAATATATCAATCTTCACCTCTCGACCATTTAGAGACTCCTCGTCATGTCTGTGATCTCATCCGGGACTCCGAACAATCTTCGGTCACCAAAACACATAACTCATAATACAAATAGTCATCGAACGTTAAGCGTGCGGACCCTACGGGTTCGAGAACTACGTAGACATGACCGAGACACATCTCTGGTCAATAACCAATAGCAGAACCTGGATGCTCATATTGGTTCCTACATATTCTACGAAGATCTTTATCGGTCAAACCGCAATGACAACATACGTTATTCCCTTTGTCATCGGTATGTTACTTGCCCGAGATTCGATCGTCGGTATCTTCATACCTAGTTCAATCTCATTACCGGCAAGTCTATTTACTCGTTCCGTAATGCATCATCTCGTAACTAACTCATTAGTCATATTGCTTGCAAGGCTTATAGTGATGTGCATTACCGAGAGGGCCCAGAGATACCTCTCCGATACTTGGAGTGACAAATCCTAATCTCGATCTATGCCAACCCAATAAACACCTTTGGAGACACCTGTAGAGCATCTTTATAATCACCCAGTTACGTTGTGATGTTTGATAGCACACAAGGTGTTCCTCCGGAATTCGGGAGTTGCATAATCTCATAGTCAGAGGAATATGTATAAGTCATGAAGAAAGCAATAGCAATAAAACTTAACGATCATTATGCTAAGCTAATGGATGGGTCTTGTCCATCACATCATTCTCTAATGATGTGATCCCATGCATCAAATGACAACACATGTCTATGGTCAGGAAACTTTAACCATCTTTGATGAATGAGCTAGTCTAGTAGAGGCATACTAGGGACACTTTGTTTATGTACTAAGTTTCCGGTTAATACAATTCTAGCATGAATAATAAACATTTATCATGAAATAAGGAAATATGAATAACAACTTTATTATTGCCTCTAGGGCATATTTCCTTCAGTCTCCCACTTGCACTAGAGTCAATAATCTAGATTACATAGTAATGATTCTAACACCCATGCAGTCTTGGTGCTGATCATGTTTTGCTCGTGGAAGAGGCTTAGTCAATGGGTCTGCAACATTCAGATTCGTATGTATTTTGAAAATCTCTATGTCTCCCGCCTTGACTTGATCGCGGATGGAGTTGAAGCATCTCTTGATGTGTTTGGTTCTCTTGTGAAATCTGGATTCCTTCACTAAGGCAATTGCTCCAGTAGTGTCACAAAAGATTTTCATTGGATCCGATGCACTAGGTATAACACCTAGATCGGATATGAACTCCTTCATCCAGACTCCTTCATTTGCTGCTTCCGAAGCAGCTATGTACTCCGCTTCACACGTAGATCCCGCCACGACGCTCTGCTTGGAACTGCACCAACTGATAGCTCCACCATTCAATATAAATACGTATCCGGTTTGTGACTTAGAGTCATCCGGATCAGTGTCAAAGCTTGCATCGACGTAACCATTTACGACAAGCTCTTTGTCACCTCCATAAACGAGAAACATACCCTTAGTCCTTTTCAGGTATTTCAGGATGTTCTTGACTGCTGTCCAGTGATCCACTCCTGGATTACTTTGGTACCTCCCTGCTAAACTTATAGCAAGGCACACATCAGGTCTGGTACACAGCATAGCATACCTGATAGAACCTATGGCTGAGGCATAGGGAATGACTTTCATTTTCTCTCTATCTTCTGCAGTTGTCGGGCATTGAGTCTTACTCAACTTCACACCTTGCAACACAGGCAAGAACCCTTTGTTTGACTGATCCATTTTGAACTTCTTCAAAACTTTATCAAGGTATGTGCTTTGTGAAAGTCCTATTAAGCGTCTTGATCTATCCCTATAGATCTTGATGCCCAATATATAAGCAGCTTCACCGAGGTCTTTCATTGAAAAATTCTTATTCAAGTATCCTTTTATGCTATCCAGAAATTCTATATCATTTCCAATCAACAATATGTCATCCACATATAATATTAGAAATGCTACAGCGCTCCCACTCACTTTCTTGTAAATACAGGCTTCTCCAAAAGTCTGTATAAAACCATATGCTTTGATCACACTATCAAAGCGTATATTCCAACTCCGAGAGGCTTGCTCCAGTCCATAAATGGATCGCTGGAGCTTGCACACTTTGTTAGCACCTTTAGGATCGACAAAACCTTCTGGTTGCATCATATATAACTCTTCTTTGAGAAATCCATTAAGGAACGCAGTTTTGACATCCATTTGCCAGATTTCATAATCATAAAATGCGGCAATTGCTAACATGATTCGGACAGACTTAAGCATCGCTACGGGTGAGAAGGTCTCATCGTAGTCAACGCCTTGAACTTGTCGAAAACCTTTTGCAACAAGTCGAGCTTTGTAGACAGTAACATTATCGTTAGCGTCAGTCTTCTTCTTGAAGATCCATTTATTCTCTATGGCTTGACGATCATCGGGCAAGTCAACCAAAGTCCACACTTTGTTCTCATACATGGATCCCATCTCAGATTTCATGGCCTCAAGCCATTTCGCGTAATCTGGGCTCAGCATCGCTTCTTCATAGTTCATAGATTCGTCATGGTCTAGTAACATGACTTCCAGAACAGGATTACCGTACCACTCTGGTGCGGAACGTACTCTGGCTGACCTACAAGGTTCAGTAGTAACTTGATCTGAGGTTTCATGATCATCATCATTAGCTTCCTCACTAATTGGTGTAGGCATCACGGGAACTGTTTTCTGTGATGAGCTATTCTCCAATTCGAGAGAAGGTACAATTACCTCATCAAGTTCTACTTTCCTCCCACTCACTTATTTCGAGAGAAACTCCTTCTCTAGAAAGGATCCATTCTTAGCAACAAAAATCTTGCCTTCGGATCTGTGATAGAAGGTGTACCCAATAGTTTCTTTTGGGTATCCTATGAAGACGCACTTCTCCGATTTGGGTTCAAGCTTATCAGGCTGAAGCTTTTTCACATAAGCATCGCAACCCCAAACTTTAAGAAATGACAGCTTAGGTTTCTTGCCAAACCACAGTTCATGCGGTGTCGTCTCAACGGATTTAGATGGTGCCCTATTTAATGTGAATGCAGTTGTCTCTAATGCATAACCCCAAAACGATAGTGGTAAATCGATAAGAGACATCATAGATCGCACCATATCTAATAAAGTATGGTTACGACGTTCTGACACACCATTACGCTGTGGTGTTCCAGGTGGCGTGAGTTGTGAAACTATTCCACATTGTTTTAAATGAAGACCAAACTCGTAACTCAAATATTCGCCTCCGCGATCAGATCGTAGAAACTTTATTTTCTTGTTACGATGATTTTCCACTTCACTCTGAAATTCTTTGAACTTTTCAAATGTTTCAGACTTATGTTTCATTAAGTAGATATACCCATATCTGCTCAAATCATCTGTGAAGGTCAGAAAATAACGATACCCGCTGCAAGCTTCAACACTCATCGGACCGCATACATCAGTATGTATTATTTCCAATAAGTCAGTAGCTCGCTCCATTGTTCCGGAGAACGGAGTCTTAGTCATCTTGCCCATGAGGCATGGTTCGCAAGCATCAAATGATTCATAATCAAGTGATTCCGAAAGTCCATCTGCATGGAGTTTCTTCATGCGCTTTACACCAATATGACTTAAACGGCAGTGCCACAAATATGTTGCACTATCATTATCAACTTTGCATCTTTTGGCATCAATATTATGAATATGTGTATCACCACGATCGAGATTCAACAAAAATAGACCACTCTTCAAGGGTGCATGACCATAAAAGATATTACTCATATAAATAGAACAACCATTATTCTCTGATTTAAATGAATAACCGTCTCGCATCAAACAAGATCCAGATATAATTTTCATGCTCAACGCTGGCACCAAATAACAATTATTCAGGTCTAAAACTAATCCCAAAGGTAGATGTAGAGGTAGCATGCCGACGGCGATCACATCGACCTTGGAACCATTCCCGACGCGCATCGTCACATCGTCCTTAGCCAATCTTCGTTTAATCCGTAGCCCCTGTTTCGAGTTGCAAATATGAGCAACAGAACTAGTATCAAATACCCAGGTGCTACTACGAGCATTAGTAAGGTACACATCAATAACATGTATATCAAATATACCTTTGTTCACTTTGCCATCCTTCTTATCAGCCAAATACTTGGAGCAGTTCCGCTTCCAGTGTCCAGTCCCTTTGCAGTAGAAGCACTCAGTTTCAGGCTTGGGTCTAGACTTGGGCTTCTTCCCAGGAGTGGCAACTTGCTTGCCATTCTTCTTGAAGTTCCCCTTCTTTCCTTTGCCCTTTTTCTTGAAACTAGTGGTCTTGTTAACCATCAACACTTGATGCTCCTTTTTGATTTCTACCTCCGCTGCTTTGAGCATAGCGAAGAGCTCGGGAATAGTCTTCTCCATCCCTTGCATATTATAGTTCATCACGAAGCCTTTATAGCTTGGTGGCAGTGATTGAAGAACTCTGTTAATAACACTATCATCCGGAAGATTAACTCCCAGCTGAGTCAAGTGGTTATGGTACCCAGACATTCTGAGTATGTGTTCACTAACAGAACTGTTCTCCTCCATCTTGCAGCTATAGAACTTGTTGGAGACTTCATATCTCTCAACTCGGGCATTTGCTTGAAATATTAACTTCAATTCCTGGAACATCTCATATGCTCCATGACGTTCAAAACGTCTTTGAAGTCCCGATTCTAAGCCGTAAAGCATGGCACACTGAACTATCGAGTAGTCATCAGATCGAGCTTGCCAAACGTTCATAACATCAGCATCTGCTCCTGCAGCAGGCCTTTCACCTAGCGGTGCATCAAGGACATAATTCTTCAGTGCAGCAATGAGGATAATCCTCAAGTTACGGACCCAGTCCGTGTAGTTGCTACCATCATCTTTCAACTTAGCTTTCTCTAGGAACGCATTAAAATTCAAGGGAACGGTAGCACGGGCCATTGATCTACAACATAGATATGCAAAAACTATCAGGACTAAGTTCATGATAAATTAAAGTTCAATTAATCATATTACTTAAGAAATCCCACTTAGATAGACATCCCTCTAGTCATCTAAATGATCACGTGATCCATATCAACTAAACCATGTCCGATCATCACATGAGATGGAGTAGTTTTCAATGGTGAACATCTCTATGTTGATCATATCTACTATATGATTCACGTTCGACCTTTTGGTCTCAGTGTTCTGAGGCCATATCTGCATATGCTAGGCTTGTCAAGTTTAACCCGAGTATTCCGCACGTGCAAAACTGTCTTGCACCCGTTGTATGTGAACGTAGAGCTTATCACACCCGATCATCATGTGGTGTCTCGGCACGACGAACTGTCGCAACGGTGCATACTCAGGGAGAACACTTATACCTTGAAATTTAGTGAGGGATCATCTTATAATGCTACCGCCGTACTAAGCAAAATAAGATGCATAAAAGATAAACATCACATGCAATCAAAATATGTGACATGATATGGCCATCTTCATCTTGTGCCTTTGATCTCCATCTCCAAAGCACCGTCATGATCTCCATCGTCACCGGCTTGACACCTTGATCTCCATCATAGCGTCATTGTCGTCTCGCCAACTATTGCTTCTACAACTATCGCTAACGCATAGTGATAAAGTAATTACATGGTGATTGCATTTCATATAATAAAGCGACAACCATAAGGCTCCTGCCAGTTGCCGATAACTTTTACAAAACATGAACATCTCATACAATAACGTATATCACATCATGTCTTGACCATATCACATCACAACATGCCCTGCAAAAACAAGTTAGACGTCCTCTACTTTGTTGTTGCAAGTTTTACGTGGCTGCTACGGGCTTCTAGCAAGAACCGTTCTTACCTACGCATCAAAACCACAACGATGTTTCATCAAGTTTGCTGTTTTAACCTTCAACAATGACCGGCCGTAGTCAAATTCGATTCAACTAAAGTTGGAGAAACAGACACCCGCCAGCCACCTTTATGCAACAAGTTGCATGTCTGTCGGTGGAACCGGTCTCATGAACGCGGTCATGTAAGGTTGGTCCAGGCCGCTTCATCCAACAATACAGCCGAATCAAAATAAGACGTTGGTGGTAAGCAGTATGACTATTATCGCCCACAACTCTTTGTGTTCTACTCGTGCAAATCATCTACGCATAGACCTGGCTCAGATGCCACTGTTGGTAAACGTAGCATGCAATTTCAAAAATTTCCCTACGCTCACGCAAGATCTATCTAGGAGATGCATAGCAACGAGAAGGGGAGAGTATGTCCACGTACCCTCATAGACCGAAAGCGGAAGCGTTAGCTTAACGCGGTTAATGTAGTCGAACGTCTTCGCGATCCAACCGATCAAGCACCGAACGTACGGCACCTCCGAGTTCAGCACATGTTCAGCTCGATGACGTCCCTTGAACTCTTGATCCAGCAGAAGGTCGAGGGAGAGTTTCGTCAGCACGACGGCGTGGTGACGGTGATGGTGATGTGATCCGCGCAGGGCTTGGCCTAAGCACTACGACAATATGACCGGAGGAGTAAACGGTTGAGGGGGGCGCCGCACACGGCTAACAATGTTTGTTGTGTCCTTTGGAGGCGCCCCCCGCCCCCGTATATAAAGGAGGGAGAGGGAGGAGGCCAGCCCCCTAGGGGCGCGCCATGGGGGGGAGTCCTACTAGGACTCCACTCCTAGTAGGATTCGCCCCCCCACTTTTCCTTTCTCCGGAGGGGGAAATCGGGAAGGGAGAGGGAAGAGGAGAAGGAAAGGGGGGCGCGCCCCCTCCCCTAGTCCAATTCGGACTCCCTATGGGAGGGGGGGGGCGGCCACCCTTTGTGGGCTGCCTCCCCTCTCCCCTAAGGCCCATGTTGGCCCAATATTTCCCCGGGGGGTTCCGGTAACCTCCTGGTACTCCGAAAAATACCCGAACTACTCCGGAACCATTCCGGTGTCCGAATATAACCTTCCAATATATCAATCTTCACCTCTCGACCATTTAGAGACTCCTCGTCATGTCCGTGATCTCATCCGGGACTCCAAACAATCTTCGATCACCAAAACACATAGCTCATAATACAAATCGTCATCGAACGTTAAGCGTGCGGACCCTACGGGTTCGAGAACTATGTAGACATGACCGAGACACATCTCTGGTCAATAACCAATAGCGGAACCTGGATGCTCATATTGGTTCCTACATATTCTACGAAGATCTTTATCGGTCAAACCACAATGACAACATACGTTATTCCCTTTGTCATCGGTATGTTACTTGCCCGAGATTCGATCGTCGGTATCTTCATACCTAGTTCAATCTCATTATCGGCAAGTCTCTTTACTCGTTACATAATGCATCATCCCGTAACTAACTCATTAGTCACATTGCTTGCAAGGCTTATAGTGATGTGCATTACCGAGAGGGCCCAGAGATACCTCTCCGATACTCGGAGTGACAAATCCTAATCTCGATCTATGCCAACCCAACAAACACCTTTGGAGACACCTGTAGAGCACCTTTATAATCACCCAATTACGTTGTGAAGTTTGATAGCACACAAGGTGTTCCTCCGGTTTTCAGGAGTTGCATAATTTCATAGTCAGAGGAATATGTATAAGTCATGAAGAAAGCAATAGCAATAAAACTTAACGATCATTATGCTAAGATAACGGATGGGTCTTGTCCATCACATCATTCTCTAATGATGTGATCCCATTCATCATATGACAACACATGTCTATGGTCAGGAAACTTTAACCATCTTTGATGAATGAGCTAGTCTAGTAGAGGCATACTAGGGACACTCTGTTTTGTCTATGTATTCACACATGTACTAAGTTTCCGGTTAATACAATTCTAGCATGAATAATAAACATTTATCATGAAATAAGGAAATATGAATAACAACTTTATTATTGCCTCTAGGGCATATTTCCTTCATGCATCGGTCGTCTTGTTGTAGTAGGCGCAGAGGAGGCCGTGGACGTCCGAGCGGTTGCGCGCGGATGCGAGCGCCGCTGCGGCGGGGTCGAACAGGTGCTCGGCCATCTCGTCATAGTAGATGGAGAGGAGTCCGTGGACGTCCGGGCAGTTGCGCGCGGACACATGCTCTGCGGTGGCGGGGTCGAACAGGTGCTCGACGAAGATGTGGCAGGAGGAGAGGCGCTTGGACGCGGCGCCGGAGAAGAAGGCGGGTCTGGGTCCAAGCTCGCGAGAGGGCATGGGTGACGGCAGGGTGTCCCCATCGATGATGTCTTCCAGGCGGTGCACCTTGATCTCCGGGCATCCAAGGCCGTGGTGGTGCTGGAGCAGATAGCGGTCGTCATTGTCGTCCGCGACGAACTCACCCTCCTCGAGGTCGGGGCAGTGGCGGCTGTCGCACGGGCGGCAATGAGAGAAGGAGGAAGGGGGACGGGGGATAAGGTGATTAACTGCTAACATGTTTCTAGCGAGCCACCCACTCATGCTTCCTCGCATCACTCGAGCCTGGCTCGTTGGAAACTGCCAATTCGGTCATTCCCAGCGAGTCAGGCCCAGAGATGCTTTAAGGCCGTGCCATGCAGGCCCAACTATACTTGCATGTAACCAAACATCCCAACACCAAAAAGGTGCTACATACAACGGGCCTGGTTGCAATTTTGTGGGCAACCAAATGTGTCCCTAAATACCCTTTATAAAAGGCCCAACGCCAGAAGAGCAACACACGACGCCCACATTGCCATCTTCGTAGTAGTCATCTCCATCAACCCTAGCCACCGCCATTTCCCATCTACATCTCCATAGCCACTACCTTCATCACGAACATAGTTCTCAGTCACCTAGCCATACTTTGTAATCCTGTATCCCATCTGGCATCTATTGTATGACATATTATCAATCAATCGATCTTCATGATATGTTCTTGATACGTCTCCAACATATCTATAATTTTTTATTGTTCCATGCTATTATAGTATCAATCTTGGATATTTTATATACAATTACAACCAACTTTATATCATTTTTTGGGACTAACCTACTAACTTAATGACCAGTGCCAGTTATTGTTTTCTGCTTGTTTTTTACTTTGCAGAATATCGATACCAAACGAAGTCCAAATGCCATGAAACGTTTTGGAGATTTTTTCTGGTGATAAGAGACCCTAGAAGCTTCGGAAGGCCACGAGAAGACGGAGCAGTGGCCCACTAGGCACCAGGTCGCGCACCCTGGTGGGTAGTGGGGCCCACGAGCCTCCGTTTGACCTAACTCCGCCTCTATAAATTCCCACAAATAAGAAAACCTACCAGGGAGTCCACGAAATACTTTTTCTGCCGCCGCAAGCCTCTGTTCTCGAGAGATCCCATCTGGGGAGCCTTTCTGGCACTCTGCCGGAGGGGGAATCAACCACGGAGGGGCTCTACATCAACCTTGCCTCCCCTCCGATGATGCATGAGTAGTTTACCACGACCTACGGGTCCATAGGTAGTAGCTAGATGGCTTCTTCTCTCTTGATGTTCTTCAATACAATGTTCTCCTTGATGTTCTTCGAGTTATATCCGATGTAATTCTTTTTTTTTGTGGTGTGTTTGTTGGGATCCGATGAATTGTGAGTTTATCATCAAATCTATCCATGAATATTATTTGGGTTTTCTCTGAACTCTTTTATGCATGATTAATATAGCCTCGTATTTCTTCTCCGATTTATTGGTTTGGTTTGGCCAACTAGATTGATTTATCTTGCCATGGGAAGAGGTGCTTTGTAATGGGATCGATCTTGCGGTGCTCAATCCCAGTGACAGAAAGGGACATGACATGTATGTATCGTTGCTATTAAGGGTAAAAGATGGGCTTTATTAATACGTGAGTTTATCTTGTCTACATCATGTCATCTTTCTTAAAGCATTACTCCGTTTTTCCATGAACTTAATACACTAGATGCATGCTGGATAGCGGTCGATGTGTGGAGTAATAGTAGTAGATGCAGAATCGTTTCGATCTACTAATTTTGGACGTGATGCCTATGTATGATCATTGCCTTGGATATCGTCATAATTATTTGCTTTTCTATCAATTGCCCAACAGTAATTTGTTTACCCACCGTATGTTATTTTCTCCAGAGAAGCCTCTAGTGAAAGCTATGGCCCCCGGGTCTATCTTCATCATATATAAAATCCTAAAAATACCTTGCTGCAATTTTCTTTTTTTTATTTTACTTTGTATTTTTATTAGATCTATCTATCAAAACCTATACATTTTAATCTTGCTCGTCACCGTTGAGAGATTAACAACCTCTCTACGCGTTGGGTTGCAAGTATTTGTTGTTTGTGTGGAGATGATGTTTACATAGTGTTGCTTGGTTCTCCTAGTGGATTGATAACCTTGGTTTCATAACTGAGGGAAATACTTATCTCTACTGTACTGCATCATCCCCTCCTCTTCGGGGAATTCCCAACGCAGCTCACAAGTAGCAGGAAGATTTTCTGGCGCCTTTACCGGGGAGACATCATCAACATCTATGAAGTACCTACGCATAAACTTTCATCTCGTTGCAATTAATTTATTGCCATTTGCCTCTCGTTTTCATCTCTCCCACTTCTAAAAAGTTTTTTGCAAAAATACAAAAATATTTTCCATTTGCCTTTTACTTGTTTGCTTTTTGCGTGTTTACTTGCTTGCCTAATTTATCGTTATGGCTAGTTCTTCCCTTGTTATGTGTACTCCCGAAAATGAAGTTCTAAATTTTAAGCAAAGGGGAGGAGAGAATTTAAAAGATGCTTGGTACATGATTTGTAATGCTCATAATAGATCAACTCGTAAGCAATCTACTACGGTTCTTCCTCGCAATTTTTATGTGGGTATTACTATCTGGTATAGATTTGTGCTCGACACTATTACCGGAGGGATTTCTTGATGTGTCCCTCCATAGATGCTTTCAATGCTATAGGAAATTTAGTGGGATCACCACCTATCACTGTTAATGAAACGATTTTAACTATGGAACATGTTATGCAAAGGTTAGATGCTATTGAAAAGAAGATGCCTACCATAGAACAGATTGACAATTTGGATAAAAAGATTCATAACCATGTCACTCAATTTGGATCAAATGTAGGAATTACTCTAAAAATACAAAAGGAGAAAGAACCAATAATCAATGAAAGGGTAGAACAAAGTCCCGTTAGGATTGATAAGTTGGAAGAAATTATTAATAATTTAGGTTCCGCTTTTTCTTCCGTTAAAACTATTGAAAAAAACTCCTCCTAGCAATAATTACAAGTTTATTTATGTTCCTAAGGACAAGGGTGCCACGACTAGCGACAATAACGAAGATCTTAAAATGATTAGTGTTCACCCCAATTTCGTTGATTTGATAAAGGAACCAAAATATAAAAATAAGTCCCTTGATTTTGTTCCTAGGAGTGTGATTATTAAAAACATACATGTTAGAACTCCTAGGAATTATGGTTGTGTGATTGAGGAATTGGAAACCAAAGATGATAATACTTGAAACTATGCAAAAATACAAAAATATTTTCCATTTTCCTAGCTAGGGGCATAAAACAATAGCGCTTGTTGGGAGGCAACCCAATAGATATCTTTCAATTTCTTTTGTTTTCCTTGCTATTTTTCAATAAACGCACAATTATGCTACTATTGTGATTGTGTTTTAATGTTTTAATTAGTGTTTGTGCCAAGTAGAGCCTTTAGGATTATGTTGGATGATAGTTGACTTGATTCTATGAAAAAACAGAAGGTTTTGCGTCCAGTAGCAGAATTATCACAATTTGCTGGAACGTGGGAAAATTCTGAAATTTTAACATGATTAATATAAAAATTGCCCATGTCGTCCTAACTTTTCAGAATTTTTGGAGTTATGGAAGTATGAGCTTAATTCAGGTTTCTACATACTATTCTGTTTTTGATATATTCTGTTTTCGTTGCATTGTGTGCTTATTTTGATGAATCTATGGACTGTATCGGGGGATATAAGTCATGGTAAAGTTGGAATACAGTAGGTATAATGCAATAACAAAATATGAATGGGTTTGCAACAGTACTTAAAGTAGTGATTTGTTTTCTTATACTAACGGATCTCACTAAGGTTTTGTTAAGTTTTGTGTGATTGAAGTTTTCAAGTTTTGGGTGAGATCACGATGGATTAAGGAATAAGGAGTGGCAAGAACCTAAGCTTGGGGATGCCCGAGGCACCCCCAAGGTAATATTCAAGGAATCCCAAGCGACTAAGCTTGGGGATGCCTCAGAAGGCATCCCCTCTTTCTTCTAACGAACATCGATAATTTTAGTTGGAGCTATATTTTTATTCATCACATATCATGAGTTTTGCTTGGAGCGTCATGTATGATATGAGTGTTTACTTTGTTTGCTATTTAGTTTGCCACAATCATCCTTACTAGACACACCTATTTGAGAGAGCCATATGTTATCATGATTTGTTATAATTGCTCTATGTGCTTCACTTAAATTTTTTGAGCTAGGCAATTGCTCTAGTGCTTCACTTAAAACTTTAAGAGCACGATGGTGATTAAATTTTTAAACAAATGAACTCTCATGCTTCACTTATATTATTTTGAGAGTTAGTAAATTTTGAAGAAATGCACTCTCATGCTTCACTTATATTATTTTGAGAGTTGATATATGAAATTTTTTGAAGAAATATTTATGCTCTCGTGCTTCACTTAAATCTTTTTGAGAGTTAATAATAGCAATGGTAATTTGCATGAGAAATGAATTTTGTCCCAAAGTGATGAATATTCAAGAGGGATATAATAAAGACTTTCATGAAGATCATTGGATATTAAAAACTTGATTCCTTGTAATAGTTTTGCGATATGAAGATAGTGATATGTGAGTCATGTTGATGAGTAATTATGCTTTAGTAAAAATATTGGTGTTAAGGTTTGTGATTCCCTATGCAAGCATGAAAGTCAATAGTTATGCAACGAAGTTACATCCTACTTGTGGTGCATTATTCAGTGTTAGTTATGTTTAATGTGTGTTTTTACCGTCTTTGTTTTTTGGTTGGTCGCTTCTCAATCTATTTGCTAGCCTCCATTTGTACTAAGCAGGAATGCTGCTTGTGCATCCAACTCCTTAAACCAAAGTTGTGCCAAATGAGTCCACCATACCTACCTATATGCGGTATTTCCATGCCGTTCTAAGTAAATTTGTATGTGCCAACTCTAATTTTCAAAATGAACTTCTGTTTTGTGTGCCTGTACCGCTCATGAAGCGGCAGGGGGTTGCCAATATTTTCTATGCTAGGTATTTTATTCTCAAGATGAGTGTTTATTCACTTGTCATTGCACGAGAGTGTGGCAGGTAATAGGGATGCCCAGTCCCGAAATGAAAAAAATTATATGTTACTAATAATAAATTCCTTGGAATATGTTGGTATGGAAGGCACCCGTGGATACGGCTAGCCATGGATTGTGTGAGAATGGTGGAAAGGAAATAAACTTTACTTTATGTTTGAGAACCGCCTATAATTTTTCTAGCATGGAAGATATTTGGAATTCTCGGTCACTTTCGTTGACAGGAAAAGCATTCCTCTCAAAATAATTTTATCTCTCAATTTAAGCTATGAGCTCTGGCACCTCTACAAATCTCTGCTTCCCTCTACGAAGGGCCTTTCTATTTACTTTTATGCAACTTTTATTTTAAATTTGAGTCTCCATCTTCTCTTATAAAGCACCAACTAGGGAACGCTATAGTCACACTTGTGCATTGGATGTAGTTAATATTTGAGTGTGTTTCATGAATGGATCAATGATTGAGCATAATAGGTTAGGGATAGCTTTCTTTAGCGTTGATATTTTGAAAGACATGGTTGCTTGTTGATATGCTTGAATATTGATGTTTTCATGTCAAATTATAGACTATTGCTTTGAATCATTCAAGTCCAAATGTCCATGTTATAAAAGAAAAGATTGTATGATGAATATGATAGGTAGCATTCCACATAAAAAATTCTATTTTTATCATTTACCTACTCGAGGAGCAGGAATTAAGCTTGACGATGTTTGATACGTCTCCAACGTATCTATAATTTTTTATTGTTCCATGCTATTATAGTATCAATCTTGGATGTTTTATATACAATTACAAGCAACTTTATATCATTTTTCGGGACTAACCTACTAACTTTGTGCCCAGTGCCAGTTGCTGTTTTTTGCTTGTTTTTTACTTTGCAGAATATCAATACCAAAAGAAGTCCAAATGCCACGAAACTTTTTGGAGATTTTTTTCTGGCGGTAAGAGACCCTGAAAGCTTCGGGAGGCCACAAGAAGATGGAGCAGTGGCCTACTAGGCACCAGGGCATGCTAGTGGCCTCTGGCGCGCCCTGGTGGGTAGTTGGGCCCACGAGCCTCCGTTTGACCTAACTCCGCCTCTATAAATTCTCAAAAATCAGAAAACCTACCAAGGAGTCCACGAAATACTTTTTTCGCCGCCGCAAGCCTCTGTTCTCGAGAGATCCCATCATCTAGGGACCCTTTCTGGCACTCTGCCATAGGGGGAATCAATCACGGAGGGGCTCTACATCAACCTTGCCTCCCCTCCGATGATGCGTGAGTAGTTTACCACAGACCTACGGGTCCATAGTTAGTAGCTAGATGGCTTCGTCTCTCTCGCTGTTCTTCAATACAATGTTCTCCTTGATGTTCTTGGAGTTCTATCCGATGTAATTCTTTTTTGTGGTGTGTTTGTTGGGATCCGATGAATTGTGATTTTATGATCAGATCTATCCATGAATATTATTTGGGTTTTCTCTGAAATCTTTTATGCATGATTAATATAGCCTCGTATTTCTTTTCCGATTTATTGGTTTGGTTTGGCCAACTAGATTGATTTATCTTGCCATGGGAAGAGGTGCTTTGTAATGGGATCGATCTTGCGGTGCTCAATCCCAGTGACAGAGAGGGACATGACACGTATGTATCATTGCTATTAAGGGTAAAAAGATGGGGTTTATTCATACGTGAGTTTATCTTGTCTACATCATGTCATCTTGCTTAAAGCATTACTCCGTTTTTCCATGAACTTAATACACTAGATGCATGCTGGATAGCGGTCGATGTGTGGAGTAATAGTAGTAAATGTAGAATCATTTCGATCTACTAATTTTGGACGTGATGCCTATGTATGATCATTGCCTTGGATATCATCATAATTATTTGCTTTTCTATCAATTGCCCAACAGTAATTTGTTTACCCACCATATGTTATTTTCTCGAGAGAAGCCTCTAGTGAAAACTATGGCCCTCGGGTCTATCTTTATCATATATAAAATCCTAAAAATACCTTGTTGCAATTTTTTTATATTTTGTATTTTTATTAGATCTATCTATCAAAACCTATACAATTTAATCTTGCTCGTCACCGTTGAGGGATTAACAACCCCTCTACGTGTTGGGTTGCAAGTATGTTGTTTGTGTGCAGGTGCTGTTTACATAGTGTTGCTTGGTTCTCCTACTGGATTGATAACATTGGTTTCATAACTGAGGGAAATACTTATCTCTACTATACTGCATCATCCCCTCCTCTTCGGGGAAATCCCAACGCAGCTCACAAGTAGTTGTTCTTCAATGATTTCTTAATGTGATCTGATCTCCATGTGTGAGTAGTTCAGTAAAGTCATGGGTTGAGGTATAGCCCTACAAACCAATGTATTTGTTGGAGGGATTGATGGAAGTATTTGAATTAACGTCTCGTATGTGTAGCATAAAACTGCTTTGCAGTTGTCTCTTGTCTCGCTCGTGTTCTTCATCCATGTAGATACCAAGGATCATGGAGAACTATCCATGGAGAGGCTAAGGGCAGGAAGATTGTGATGTGTTATTCTGAACACCAGTGACAAAAAGGTTTAGTGTGGTAACATGGATCCTATCTCTGGGGATATAAGAGGTGTAGTCATTAAATGCCCAATGTTTTTGTTTGTTTCTATGTTAATTACTGAGGCAATCCATGCGATGGATAGGGCATTCGGTTGGACAACTAACTCTTGATGCAGGACGCATGTCGGTCAATACGTAATTTGGGCATACCCCCCACTTCAATACGTAGCAAGAACATCTCGATGGATGACTTCCAAGGCACAAATTAAAATCAGAATGGTCCCGACACAAATATAAGTCCTCATATTCATGCCTATTTTTATTATAAGTGTTTCTAGTGTCAACTTGATTCTGATCTGATCAAAAGCTGGAATTTAATTCTCTTGCAAAATCTTGTTAGAATCCCTTGACTTAAAGGGTACCATCCTCTCGTGGGTTCGATAACTCAGGGTCACCTCTAGGGCAAAAAGCGAGAATCCTTTCTTCTCCTTTACCGGATCACTAAAGGGACTCATCATCCTGCCAGAGGAAAATACGAACCTTTAGAGGAACGTAGGTGGACCAAAGAGGTTTAGCAAACCAGACTTTGGGACCGCGCACGAGCTTGGCATAAGCAGATTTGACTGAGCACTTGTCTGAGGCTTCCAGCTCCCAGATGATTACGTCTCTATTAGAGTTAAGTTGGACAGATTGAATCAACATATTTAGGTTGGCAAGAGCAAGGGTTTTTGTTGATGAAAGCGAGTGAAATAAACCTAGTGTGGCATGACTAGAAGAGAAGATCGGCTAACCATGGCTTGCCGCTAGGCAGCAACAATAGATAGTGATGGGAACAAGGTGTATAGTTGCTTGTCTGCAATCCATGTCGGCAGTCAGAATTAATTTAGTGTCTTCTCCCTTGCCCTCCTAGGTAAAAAGATGTCCCTGCATTTTCTAGATCCCGTTCCATATTTGTGATCCCCTAATGTTATACAAGAAGAAGGAGCCAGCGGGGAAATATTTAGCTTTTAAGATGCGAGCCCACAACCCATCATCATTGTGAGAGATCTTCCAAATCCATTTAGTAACTAGTGCGAGGTTCATTTTTCTGGAGTTGGAAATCCCTAAGCCTCCCTGGTTTTGGGCCTAAATAGGTCACTCCATCTGACCATGTGATATTTTCATTTCTTAGGCGTTCGCTTGCCAGAAAAAATGAGCACGGATTTTTTTTCAAATTTGGCGTGGGCGCCTTCACAGAAAATAAAAAGCGCCATAGCAAATGTGGGGATAGCAGAAAGGAAAGCATTAGTGAGAGGAAGTCTCGCATCAGAAGACATAAGTTTGCCTTGCGACAGATCTCAACGGTTAAGAACATTCTCTACTATGGATTACCAATCCGATTCCGTCAACATTTGTCCGAATAGGGGAACCCTAGATAGGAGATGGGGAAGGTTCCCTTTTTATAGTTCAGAAGATTAGCTACTTTAGTGCTCTCTTGATCTGATACCATATAGTGATCACCTCACTTTTCGCCAAATTGATTTCATACCTGACATACCTCAAGACAAATTAGCAT
Organism: Thinopyrum elongatum; assembly: GCA_011799875.1. Classification (NCBI taxonomy): domain Eukaryota; kingdom Viridiplantae; phylum Streptophyta; class Magnoliopsida; order Poales; family Poaceae; genus Thinopyrum; species Thinopyrum elongatum. The sequence continues at coordinate 433,502,227 of CM022301.1, forward strand.
GATTTAATGGTGGCAATGCTGCGTAAATCCCGTTGGAAGAGGAGCACTATGTCGTGAGCATATTGCGGGTGAGTAACATCTCCCGGGATGAGGTGGGGCACCACCCCTTTATGGTGACAAGATGCTTTTGCTTTGTCTAAAACTGCAAACAACGAGTCAACAACAATGTCGAAGAGAAGAGAGGGGAGATATGGCCGCCTTGACAGAGGCCACATTTGTTGTGAGAGAACTTTCCCACCTCTTCGTTCACTTGATGGCAGTTTGGACGCCCTCCACTAGCTGCATCAGCCAATGGATGAACCCTGGCTCAAATCCCTTGCGGCGAAGGACCTCCGAAAGGAAGGACCTTCTAATACTATCATAGGCCTTCTCGAAATCCAGTTTGCGAATGATCGCTGTAAGTTTCTTTCTTTTAAGCTCATGAATTATCTCGTTGAGACCGTTGAGACATAAAACTCCTTTGAGAATAAACCACCCTTAGTTTGGGATCTGTCAACTATTTTAGCAGCAACAGGGCCTAGACGAAGAGTGTAGCATTTAACAATGGGTTTAAACAACAAGTTAGTTAGCACGATAGGGTGAAATTGCGTGATTTTGTCAGCACCATGAAGCTTAGGGATTAAGGCTAGGACCGCAAAGTTAATACGTTTAATGTCAATTTGACCCCACGCAAACCCGTTAATGATATCCACCACAAGAGGGCAAGGACCAACACCATTTGAAGAAAGCCACTGGGAAACGACCAGGTGCCGTATCAGTTTTAATGGCTGCCAGGGCATCGTCGATTTGGAGTCTGAGCAGCTTAGAATGATCTCAGTGTGACGGCGTTGCCAGCAGGCGAAACTCTTTTGTTAGAATGATCACGTTATCACCTAAAGTTCCTAGGCACGTCGATCGTGTGATATGCGCCCGGTGCACACTTCCCCCATCCTCTTGTGCTTCGCTCCGCAGGAGCATCAAGGGTGGCACGACACACCCTGACTTTGCGTGCATTTCTGGCAACCCCCACCTTGTCTTTCTCCCCACTCCGTGCGGCCACAATCGCACACCGCATGTGCTCACTCCTAACACGTCACTCTACGCCGTTGATGATATCCATCACAAGAGGCCTAAGGGCATGGCCAACGCTCCAGTCTGTACCGGTGCCCCAGCCGCCACATCGACCTGCCCGATGCCACGTCCATCAAACCTATCGCCTGCAGAGCAAAGCGGTCTCCTGCAGAAGAGCTCGCCTCCTCCCTGACAAAAGCAACGAGGCGACCGCTCGGGCGACGCGGTGTGGGATCGGTCGCTCCACTCCCCGCAGGACCACGCAAACCCAACAAAAGCCGACGGCGCAAGGGTGACGAGAAGGGAAGCGCGGGAATGGGAGAAGGGAAGCGCGCGAACCAGGGCAGTGGAAGCGTGACATGCGAACAAGAGGAGAAGGCGGCGCACCCTCGTCCTCAGCCCGCCGTCGACATCGTCGATTCGAGCTCTCCGTGCAAGGTATGACGCTACTTCTTCCCCTGCCTCCTCTTGTGCTGATGGCCAGATTGATTTGATTCAGATTGGTTCAGTAAATTAGGCTAGGGTTTGATAGATTCGTGTGATTTAGATTCAATCAATTTGGATAAGGTGGACATGCTTGTAGAAATCCCCATCTATTTTTTCTTATTAATCCCTGAGAGAAACGTGTTAGATCCGTGCTATTACTCTGCACTTTGCAGTTGCGGGTAGAAAATCATGTTATTTAGTACGTGTGCAGAAGAACATACAGAGGAAATTATATAAACAAGGTGCCGGTTTGCTGTAGGCAGCCATGTCCGTGGATTGGGACTATTTACATGTGATTCATTTTGGCATATAAAAGTACTACAAAGCAGGGATGTTGAGACAGTGCTCTGAAGTCTGAACTTGAACTTACAGTTTAGACATTAGCATGTTACCATCCTTTTTTTTCTTATTCGAGGAATGACTGTTGGGATTCAGAACTAGAACACTCGAATACTCCCTACAGTTTTTTAAACTGTAGTTGCACTACAGCAGGATACTTGTAATATTGTCGGTTGCTCCATGCTACTCCCTCCGTTCCTAAATATTTGTCTTTTTAGAGATCTCAAATGAACTACCACATATAGATGTATATAGACATATTTTAAAGTGTAGATTCACTCATTTTGCTCCGTATGTAGTCACTTGTTGAAATCTCTAGAAAGACAAATATTTAGGAACGAATGAAGTAATATTTAACAGGAAAACCACTGCTCATTTGTTAAATCTAACCGATGCTAATATTTGAATTAAGACAAAAGCTGAATGCTTCGACATATTTCCGATGTAGGCACGTGCAGTTTGGTTCAGCATGCATCCCTTCAGAAAGTACAACTTGATGTAGAAACAAATGCTAGAATCTGCATGTGTTCCTTAGGAAGTCCACGTATATCTTCCACTAAAAATCTGCACTGTACTCAGGAATCTGCACTGTACCCTGAAATCTGCACTGTACTGTACCCAAAAATGTGCACTATTGTTTTTGAAATGCTATTTTTTAATTCAAATGATGGCTGTGCTATAAAACTCACCTGCAGTTTTTAAAACTGTAGTTGCACTACAGCAGTTGTACTATTGTCAGTTGCTCCATGCAAATTTAACAGGAAATGCTCTAGCCAAACCAAATGGCCAACTTAGAAAAAATCTATGTTTTCGACATGCTTGTTATTATACTCTAACTTGTGTCTTGCTTCTCATGTAGATGTTCTACATATATGTGCAACAAAAGCGGGTTTCATGTGCCAGGAAGTGTAGAAGATGCATGTGAGAGTTTTTTTTTTGAATGAGAAGAATCAAAAGATACAGCAGCAAATTCAGTCTGAAATTTGCTTTGTGTGTTTACAAATCTTTCCTTTATGAGTATTTGGAAACCTTAAGATTATTCTGTTACCATGGGATTTTGTAGTGTCATGGACAAGACATACTTGTTGACATTGTTTGCATATCAAAAGTGCTGATTTTTGTTTGGAAATCAAGTTGTTTGATAACTTTCAGTGTGTATGCTTGTTGATATCGTTGATTCAAATGGATGCTGGTATTGTTTAAATGTAGTTGAGGTTTCATGTGTTGGAAAGGAGGTGAGAGAGAAAAAGTAAGATGATGACATCACATAGAGTAGCTTTCATTGGGTGATAGTGGCATACAACAATAGCTTCATTCAAATTTATCTAATGTGGATGGCTGGGGCAGCACCTTGCCTCCATTGTACATGCCCTAAGCAAGGACATTGGGAAACCATCTGGACCCTGTGCCGTGTCAGCTTTCATGGCTGCTAGCGCATCATCGATTTCGGAGTCTGAGAAGCTTAGAATGATCTCGGCGTTGTCAGCAGACGGAAATCTTTTGTTAGAATGATCGTGTTATCATGTAAAGTGCCTAGGCATGTCAGACCGTGTGATATGCGCATGGTGCGCACTTCCCCCATCCTCTTGTGCTTCACGCGGCACGACACACGCTAACCTGGTGCGCATTTCTGGCAACCCCACCTTTTCTTCTCCTCACTCCACGCAGCCACAACCACACACCGCATCTGCTCACACCTGACACGTCACCCTACTGCACCGCAAATCCTTGCCGGTCGGTGCAACACGCACGAAATAGCTACTGAATCGACACGATTCTTCCCAAACGAGCAACAGAGCTCGAAGTTGTAGGCCCCTCAAACCATAGGCCGCCTGCGGGACGCAGAGAAACCAGTCACTTTCCATTTTCCGCCCCCGCACGGTGGAGAATAGAAAGGCCTATTTCTATCTCTTCCTCGACGCGAGCGCAACAACACCTCCTGTACTACGTGTATGGTACCCGAACAAACTTGTTGTGCCGACGGTTTTGTTCTGCCGAGCTAGCATTCGCACGAAGGATCGCCCACAGACAGGCACAAACTCATGTTGAACCTTCACCGGAGGCTGGCGACGGGTGGCGCACTGGCGGTGGATGACGACGAGCCGCACATTTGCTACGCCATCATGGTGGGAGTGGTGTCGCTGCTAGTCTTCTGCATGCTCCTCGCCATCTTCAGCCCCGCCAGGGCCTGCGCCATCACCAGCCTGATCGACTTCCTTTTCGGCCTCGTCGCCTTGCTCGCGCTCATCGTCCAGGCTCACAGAAATGGGAGTGTCCTCAGCGCGCGGCAGCCTGTGCCAACTATGCGGCTGGTGCACCGGTGCACGGGCGGGCTGGCTGACGCAGCGATCAGCGCCTTGCCGACGTTCGCGTACAACAACAAGGGCGGCGGTGACGAGCCGCGCGGGAGCTGCCAGTTGCTCTGCGCGGTGTGCCTGGAGGAGGTGCAGGGCGGCGAGATGGTGCGGCAGCTACCACCGTGCAGGCACCTGTTCCACGTGGACTGCATCGACATGTGGCTGCACACTCATCGGACGTGCCCGCTCTGCCGCTGTGAGCTCCCGCCGTGGAATGTCACTGCGACCACCACGGGGTCATCCGTCGACGTGTTGGCGTCGCCACCCGGGTGAAAATGATTCACACTAAGTGATGTTGCTGTACCGACATTCCTTCCTTTCTGCAATTTTAATTACTTTAAACCAAAATGGTAGAGAAACAAGATGTTTCGGAGTTGGATTTAGGAATTCATTTGGTGTATTCATTAAGACAAATTCCATTACCATTATATGTCAACAGGGTTGGTAACTGCGGAAGGCTGGCATGACGCACCCACGTCGAGAGCATGACAACAGGGGTTGCCATTGCGCTTGCAACGACCTCATCTGCGCCTCGCCTGAGCAGATTAGTACTCCCTCCGTAAAGAAATATAAAAGCATTTAGATCACTAAAGTAGTGATCTGATATCCTCAATTGGTAATTGGGGCGAAGAACTTGCCGATGCTTATGAGTAATCTGGGTAAGGTATGTACGTACGAGCGTGTTGACCGCGTGACGGGTGGCTTATGATGGAGGACATGAAACACTCCTGCAGATTTGCAGCATGAAAGTGAGCTCTGAATGTATTCGCAAAAAAAAAGTGAGCTCCGAATATCCTCACGCTTTCACGTATCTTAGCTTATTCCTTGTTCACAGGCGGATAGTATTCTTTCGCAAATATGCAAAGTTTGCATATCTTTCATTGCTAGTCGGGAGAACAGGCGGGAAGTATGGTATGGTGTGTGGCTTAGATGTTCCATGTTCCACATTCATAAAAGTTGTACCTGAATGCAGAATACTAGGGAGTCTCTATTTATATAAGTTGTCTGAATTTTTTCGTTCAAGTCAATTTTTTCCATTTTTGTCTACAACTTACTTGTTTTTTCTCTATCTATACATGCAGGTTTGCACAACTTTTTACTATGCCAAGTCTAATCTGTACAGTACCTATTTTTTCACAAAAGATAATCAAGTAGTATCCCTCTATAGTTTATGCGGGGCTGGCTATGTGCCTCCTGAGGCCATCTGCCACTCACGTGTCTCTGGCTTGCGGGTCCCTTTTTTTTGAGATTTGGGTCCCAATGCTGTTGACGCTTTGGGCTGGTGGAGAGGTGTTGCAGCCTTGTGGCGGTTGTGGGAGAGAGAATGAAAGATTGGCCCCCAAACATCGTCTGACTTGTGCGTAGCAAAGGAACATGCATGTTTCTAAAAAAAGCAAAGGAACATGTGTCGGTGGTACCTCTCATCCATCTCTTTTCTTGATTTTGTGGTTTACCATATCTGATATGATAGTGTGTAGCTATGTACACGTGATTATACCCGGGCGCGACGAGTTGACGTATGTGGTCATTCATTTGGTTAAAACAATTAGACCTGTGAACAAATTAGTTGTAACCATCAAGTACGGGGTAGGAGTAACTCCAGACTATACAATTTCATGATACTTTAGGAAACTACTAGCGGGTAGTGCATGGCGACGCCCCGCTCCGCATTGGTTTGTTTGAGATTAAAATGTGGTAAATAAGAAAAGGATGCCTTCTGCAAATATGGCATACCATCACCAACATGAACGCTGTTGGTCCACTATTTTTCCAGATATGTCATAGAGTGGTGTATGAATTTTTCTATGATATACTTAAGCACCTAAACACTCCATTTATAAACATTGGCGGGAAGCAATCAAAATAAGTATGATTAAGCAATGAAGAAATGCTTTTTCAAAAACACTCAATGTGACAATACAGATATTCTGAGGGCAAAAGTACTGCTTGTATGTACTATACAACTCATTCAGTTATCTATGGATATAATCTATATAATATAAGCATTTGTTAAATGACAATGATTAGGAAAGGAACCATATAGCAGACCTGAAAGTTCAACTTATATATCCAACCTAGGAATATCACATTAGACAATGTGCTGTTGGGAAAATTTAGGAATCTAACCTGGAAATATTCATTGGTCTGACTTGGAACATAAGCATTGTCAATGATATTTATTAGTATATGTTCTCCAGAAAAAAAAAAGCTAGAACTAAAGGTTTACTGAAAAAGTGCACATTCATTTTATTTGTTCTCTTGCAGTTCTTCTTCAAATAGAAAATAAAGTCTTATGATGCTATATCACTAGTGCAGAATCGGGCTTTAGTCCCTGTTTGTTCGCGTGTAATCTAGTCGTCAGACTGCTCCGGGTGTTTGGAGCGTAGAATATTCTTGTGTTTCTCGATATACGGAGCCACCAAGGCGGAATTTTGTAGAACTGTGTAGTGTGCTTGCGCCCAAGAATGCCCGTCCATACATATTACTTGGTCCCTTCCTAGCGTGCCTTTTCCACCCAGTATGCCCTTATGCCGTGATTCAGGAACACCAATCGGCTTAAGGTCAGGAATAAAGTCAACACAAAGCTCAATGACCTCCTCTGTATCATGGCCCTTGGAGATGCTTCCTTCTAGTCTAGCATGGTTATGAACATATTTCTTTAAGACTCCCATGAACCTCTCAAAGGGAAACATATTGTGTAGAAATACATGACCCAGAATGGCAATCTCTTCGACTAGGTGAACTAGGACGTGCGTCATGATATTGAAGAAGGATGGTGGGAACACCAATTCGAAACTGACAAGACATTGCATCAAATCATTCTCTAACCTTGGTATGATTTCTGGATCGATTATCTTCTGAGAGATTGCATTGAGGAATGCACATAGCTTCGCAATGACTAATCGAACGTTTTCCGGTAGAAGCCCCCTCAATGCAACCGGAAGCAGTTGCGTCATAATCACGTGGCAGTCATGAGACTATAGGTTCTGAAACTTTTTCTCTGCCATATTTATTATTCCCTTTATATTCGACGAGAAGCCAGACGGTACCTTCATACTGAGCAGACATTCAAAGAAGATTTCCTTCTCTTCTTTGGTAAGAGCGTAGCTGGCATGACCCTGATACTGCTTTGGATGCATGCCGTCTTTTCCGTGCATAAGTTGCTGGTCCTCCCGTGCCTCCGGTGTATCTTTTGTCTTCACATACACGCCCAAGAAGCCTAGCAGGTTCATGCAAAGATTCTTCGTCACGTGCATCACGTCGATTGCAGAGCGGACCTCTAGGTCTTTCCAATAGGGTAGGTCCCAAAATATAGATTTCTTCTTCCACATGGGTGCGCATCCGTCAGCGTCATTCGGAACAGATTGTCCGTCAGGACCCTTTCCAAAGATTACTTTTAAATCCTTGACCATATCAAGTATATCATCACCAGTACGGTGGCGAGGCTTCTTCCGGTGATCTGCCTCACCTTTGAAATGCTTGCCTTTCTTTCTTACGGGATGCCTGCTCGGAAGAAATCGACGATGTCCCACGTACACATTCTTCTTACATTTATCCAAATATATACTGTCGGTATCATCTAAACAGTGCGTGCATGCGTGGTATCCCTTGTTTGTCTGTCATGAAAGGTTACTGAGAGCAGGTCAATCATTGATGGTTACAAACAGCAACGCATGTAGGTCAAATTCCTCCTGTTTGGGCTCATCCCACGCACGTACACCTTTTTCATTCCACAGCTGTAAGAGTTCTTCAACTAATGGCCTTAGGTACACATCAATGTCGTTACCGGGTTGCTTAGGGCCTTGGATGAGCACTGGCATCATAATGAACTTCCGCTTCATGCACAACCAAGGAGGAAGGTTATAGATACATAGAGTCATAGGTCAGGTGCTATGATTGCTGCTCTGCTCCCCAAAAGGATTAATGCCATCTGCACTTAAACCAAACCATATGTTCCTTGCATCATCTGCAAAGTCCTCCCACTTTCTCTTGATTTTTCTCCACTGCGACCCGTCAGTGGGTACTCTCAACTTCCCGTCTTTCTTACGGTCTTCTTTGTGCTATCGCATCAACTTGGCATGCTCTTTGTTTTGGAACAAACATTTCAACCGTGGTATTATAGGAGCATACCACATCACCTTGGCAGGAATCTTCTTCCTGGGGCACTCGCCCTCAACATCACCAGGGTCATCGCGGCTGATCTTATAGCGCAATGCACCGCATATCGGGCATGCATTCAAATCCTCTTACTCACCCTGGTAGAGGATGCAATCATTAGGGCATGCATGTATCTTCTGCACCTCTAATCCTAGAGGGCAGACATCCTTCTTTGCTTCGTACGTACTATCAGGCAATTCATTGTCCTTTGGAAGTATCTTCTTTAACATTATCAGCAACTTTTCAAATCTCTTGTCAGATACACCATTCTCTGCCTTCCATTGCAGCAATTCCAGTGTGGTGCCCAGTTTTTTCTTGTCATCTTCAAAATTTGGGTACAACAATTTCTTGTGATCCTCTAACATGCGCTGCAACTTCAGCTTCTCCTTTTCACTTGCGCAGTTTCTCTTTGCATCGGCAATGGCCCGACCAAGATCATCAACGGGCTCATCTGATGCCTCTTCTTCAGCTTCTTCCCGCATTGCCGGCTCAGCTTCTTCCCCCATTGTTGTACCATCGTATTCAGGGAACCCATGGCCAGGATAGCTGTCGTCATCCTCTTCTTCTTCATTCTCTTCCATTAGGACCCCTCTTTCTCCGTGCTTGGTCCAACAGTTATAGCCGAACATGGAACCGGACTCAAACAGGTGTACGTTAATGGTTCTTGAGTTAGAGTAATTATGATCATTCTTACAGACAACACATGGACAACACATAAAATCATCCGCCCGCTTGTTTGCCTCAGCCGCAAGCAGAAAAGTATGCACGTCATTAATGAACTAGGGAGAGCATCGGTCATCGTACATCCATTGCCGGCTCATCTTCATTACACAACACCAAAAATACCAAATTAATACAAGTTCATACACACTTATTCTCATAAAATAACATACACACTCTCTAACTAAAGCATTTAAATGCAACAACAAATGCGATCAAGATCGCAACTAAGGTAACAATTGATCCAACAGCATAATGATACCAAGCCTCACTATCAATGACATATTTTGTAATCTTTCTAATCTTCAAGCGCATTGCATCCATCTTGATCTTGTGATCATCGACGACATCGGCAACATACAACTCCAGTTTCATCTTCTCTTCTTCAATTCTTTTCAATTTTTCTTTCAAATACTCATTTTCTTTTTTAACTAAATTTAACTTCTCGACAAGAGGGTCGGTTGTAATTTCCGGTTCACATACCTCCTAGATAAAAATATCTATGTCAACTTGATGGGCATAATTTGTCATAAACACGAAATGAAACAAATAGCTGTAAAAGAGAATATACCACATCCGAATCATAAACCGGACGAGGGCCGACGGGGACGGATATCAAAACCATGCCACTATGTATAACAAAAAACGTACGGGTAAGAAAATTATACAAGTAACTATCTAAATCACACAAACATGATTTTTTTTTTTTATAAAAAGGATAAGAACAAGAGGCTCACCAAGGTGGTGCCGGCGACGGGACGGTGCGGGCGATCGACGGTGGTTAGGACGGGGACGGGAAGGCACTAAGTAAACCACACCTACATATGCAAACTAAGAAGTTAATTTGAGATCAAATTACATATAAATCAAATAAACTACCACATATAATTACTCCCAAACTAAAACCCACAAATCACTATACTTATAGAGCATTGCAAGAGCTAATCTAGCAATGAGAGATGAAAGGACAAAGTTGCTAACCTTTGTGAACACTTGGATGGATGGGGTGCCTTCAAATCATGACAAATTTTGGCAAAAATGAAGGTGAGCTCGAGCATGAGGGGAAGAAAACAGAGAGAAGGGAAAAAACAGAGAGCTTCGGCTCGGGCTGGACGAAGCACTATATATAGTGATATCTTTAGTCCTGGTTGGTTATACGAACCGGGACTAAAGGTGCACCTCTAGTACCGGTTCGTGACACGAACCGGTACTAAATGTGCTCGTGGGGCCCCAGCCTGACACCAGTCTGCCATCACCCCTTTAGTCCCGGTTCGTGTCACGAACCGGTATTAGAGGTTTAACACGAATCGGGACTAATGATGCCCGCCCCCTAGCCATTGGAACCGGGACTAATGGTCACATTAGAACCGGTCCGTTTCCAAACCGGGACTAATGGGGCTCACGTAAAGTCGTTTTTCTACTAGTGTATATACATGTTTCATCATCAGCTTGGTTTATTTCATGATGTAGACCATAGACTTAAACCTACTAATTGTATTATAAATAAATAAAACACACACATACATTCAAAGTAGGCATCAATCATGGAAAGGAATATATTCCGAAAATAAAGAATGGCAGAAGAGAATGTATTTGATGACAAAATAGCAACCCTAATGGTGCAAATCGTTTTAGAGTTTCACCATCACTAATTCCATGTTGTTTTCCTTCACCATGATAGAATCAGCAGAGTTGATAATTCATTAAACATCATAGTGTAAAAAGCATAATCAGGATGAAATGAGAGTCAGAGAGTAACTGCATCGACCTTTCATCTCGAGATATTTTTTGTGTCCCTTAAGCGGTAAGTCCTTGTTAGGCAGTAAAAATAGTTAAACAAAGAAGAAAAACCAAAGCTTACGCCCTTTAGTATATGTATATACTGCATACATACATATAACCTTGAAGTTCTATGTCATTTCGCAAGCAGCTTCTAACATGGACATCCCGAGAGGAACACTTATCATCTTTGTGATCCGTGTTGACAAATGTTATAGAGATTCTGTACATGGCAGAGAAAAATGCTCTCATCAGAGAAAGCAAGTGGTGAAAAAATCCCCCCCACCCCCGCTCCTCCCTCGCATCGCCCTCCAGGGCCGACTCGGGGGCGACCAGATCTCGTCTGCCGCCACCCCCCTCCTCCGCTTATTCCCCTTGCCGCCGCCGGAGGCAGTCGTCGACATCCCCGCGCGGCCGCCGATGAGGGTGGCGGCGAGGTTCTCGGTCGCCTTTCCCATTGGGATTGGACCTAGGGTTCCGAGCGGCGGCTCAGATGGAGTGGGCGGCGCCGTCCCGACGGTAGGCGGCGTTCGCTGGAGTTGTTGGCCGCTCCCCCTCGGCTGCGCGGTTAGCGAGGCGGCGGTGGACATGGGCGTCACGTGGCGGGTCCCCCGTGACCCCCTGCACCAGATCTGAAGACGGCGCCCCCGACGCATGCAGCCGCCTCCTCCACGTCTTGGCGGCCGGATTTGGCTGCTAGCTACGTGGCTGTGGGGTGGGGAGCTCTGGATCGGGGTAATTAACCCCATGGCCGGCGGCGGCGGCCTCTTCGTCGGCGGCGCTCCGGGCGCCATTCCCCTTCTTGAAGGCGACTTCGAGGTCCATCTCCCCCCTCCTACTTCCCCTGCACCCAGGTGAAAACCCACAACGTCGGCTTGGGCGGCGGCGGCGCCGTTACCTTCTTGAAGGCGCCGTTTTGGGTGGGGAAGTGTGTAGGTGGCTGCTTGCTTGGGGCACTCCTGGTGGCGGTGGTCTCTTCTTCAAGTGGCGACACTTCACCGCAGAAGTCCGGTTCTCTCCTGTGGTCGTCGTGCTCTCCTCCTTGCGGTCCTGTTTGTCCGGCGGATCGACGCCCACGAGCCTGGGCAAGAGGGGATAGTGGTCCCCTCTTCGGCGACTTGGACACATGGGTGTGAGCTGGTGGCATTGGCGAGTTCTGGTTCCTCCTGGTGGCTTTGTTGCTCTCTCATTGCCGTGTCTTCTTGGGATGCTCATGTTCTATAGCTAGTCTCTTCGGCGAGTTCATTGTTTGGGCGGTAGCTTGTGTCCTCTTGGTCTTCAAGCTGTAGTCTTTTTCATTTCTGTCTGTAGCGTCTTAGCTTACCTTCAACTCCTTGTATCGGCCGTCGTGGGGTTGCATCCCCGGTTCTTTTCTTTCTTTGGTTGTATGATTCGGTTCGATGTAATCCTGGCCGGTTGATGGCTTTGTTAATTCAAAGCCGGGCTAGGCTCGAGCCCCATCTCGGGCTCGGCTTCAGTCTTTTCTCTAAAAATATGCTCTCATCAGAAGACCAATTATTTACCCCAAGTCAAATAATTTCTCAAGGCTGAATACTAACATTCAATAAAACCGATCAAGCTATTTTTCAAGGCTGCTATTTCCTCTATTGCTCTACATGTGGAAAGAGCAGTTCATCAAAAGTAACATTAGGAAATGGTCTGGACTAATATACTGCTTACTACAAAGATAAGTGAGCAAGCGTTCCCTAGTGGTTAGCTACCAAATGAGAGCAGTTTCTTTTTCTATTTTACTTAAAAGTTCATCACACGTTCCAAAAGTGTTAATACAGTGTAAAATTTTTGCTCGTGCAATCCTTAAAAATGTTCGTATTATTCAAAAACAATGTTCGTGACATTTCAAAAATGTAATAAATGTTTGTAAATTTTTGTTCGTGACATTTTAAAAATGTTCAGGCGTTGAAAAAATATTTGTAATTTTTCTAAATTGTTACACAATGTAATAAATGTCTGCGTAATTTAAAGAATATTTTTTTATTAACATTCAGAAAAATATTTCTGACATTTAAAAAAAGGCTCATGCGTTTCAATAATATGTTGGTGGCATTTAAAAAAATATTTACACAATGTAAAAGAAAGTTTGCATAGTTTACAAAAATGTTCCTTATCACTCAAAAAATGTTCAATATCTATTTCGAAGATGTTTAATATGCATTCAAAAAATAGATCCAAAACAGGTATTGAAAAATTGTACATCATGTATTTGAAAAATGTTCAACATGTACCAAAAAAAGGTTTCACGTGTATACAACAAATGTACAATGTGCATTGGGAAAATGTATACATGTATTTAAAATAAGAAGTTCAAAAAACTGAAAAAACAGTAACCACAGAAAACTAAAGAAAATCGACGAAATGAATGAAAAGTGAACAAAAAACCGAAGGTATAGCCGGTCCATTCACTATGTTGTAGTTGAGCCAGTGCTACATCTTGCAGTAGTCGAGATATAGCACTGGCGAGGCGAGTCGTGCTGGAGTCCCAAAAGAGCGCCGCCTCCAGTGCCATGGGCTGGATAATAACTGTTATATGGGCCGAGAGGAAAGCCCATTCGTCTGAGCATAAGAGCCTGGAAGAAACTCATGCTAAACCCTTCTCTTTTCTCCTCCTCACTCCGTCTGTCGCAATGCAGAGATGGGCACATCCTCCACTTAGGGTGGGCATAAAACCTGACCAAACGAAAACTGGAACGAAACCGACACCGAATAAATCAAATTTTCGGTTTTTTATGAGTACAGTCACATAAGAATTCGGTTTTCTATGCTACTAACCGATTTTTTTTTCGATCGGTACGATATTTAAACCGGTATGTGACCGAAAGCTGGCTTGATGAAACACCCAGCTTCCTGATGACCAGTGTTTTGGCTGATTGTCCGAGGAACACTTTTGTCTGAATAAAGCCCTATGAATATTTTTTTGAGAAACATAAAGCCCTCTGAATTGGGCGCAATTTAAACCGGTTAGCCGAAGTAGCCGAATACATTCCGGCCCAGAGTTTACAGCCCACTCTCAGCCCAGTTAGAGACGGCGACCGACCTAATTGGCTAATTCACGCACGCCCCACACGCATAGAGAGACGCAACGGCCTGGCATTCTCCGTCCCTCACACCCCCGAGTCGAGTCCCGACGCCGCCGCCGCCTGAGCCGCCACCGCATCTTTTCCTCCAGCCGCCGCCTCACGACGTAAGTAGCTGGACTCTCCCATCAGCTCTCTGCGTTCGTTCTCGCGCGTCGACCGTCTCGCATAGTCGTGCACCTGTGATGATCCTCGCGGATGGGCGGATGGCTGCGGTTCTAGACTTGTATTACCCGTGTAGATTTGTGGCTTAGTTCAACCTGTCCATGCTTATCCCTGGTTGAATCTCTCAAGAGTCTGTGAATAGAGCAATTATTTCATCTGTTTTGTGGTATGCCTCTCCTATTTGGCTGTAGGATTTGTAACAAGCGGCTCAATAAAGTTGGCTGATTTGATGTAGATAAGGGGTTGATTGATAGTTTGAGTGGTTCAGGGCCTGGGGTGACGCAACTGATTATACTTGTGCTTAAACTATTTTTAACTGCCAACAAAGAAACAGGGGTTTGACTTGCTGGTATGTAGCCATATAGATGTTTTTCCTTTCATGTAAGATCGTTGTGCATGTCTAAGGTCCAGAGTTTGTCTCCGGGTTGTGATGCCAACTACTTGTGCTTAAATTTAACCGTCAACAAAGAAACTGGTGTGAGCCTTTTGTCTAATATATTTTAAATCAAAGTTTTCCTTGTGTGTAACAAGGGTGCACTGATAATGCTGGGCATGAATCTTTAGTCTTCACATGATTGCAGATTGATATATTTTTAGGCAGTGATTGCTAGATTTCTCCCTGTCTATGTTTTTTTTTTTTGGAAATTGTGCTTTCTTGCATTTGCTTCTACCTTTTTTTCTGCATTAGTTTTTTCACCTGTTTATCTGCATTAGATTGACATGACATTTGTTTGTATTACAGGAATAAGTAGCCAATCTTTACATCGGGCAAGATGGTGCAGTATAATTTCAAGAAAATCACTGTTGTCCCTCCTGGGAAGGACTTCATCGACATAATCTTGTCCCGCACTCAGAGGCAAACACCACAAGGGCTATGCTATCAACCGCATCCGCCAGTTCTATATGCGCAAGGTTCGCTATACTCAGCAGAACTTCTATGAAAAGCTGTCCACCATCATTGACGAGTTCCCCCGACTGGATGACATCCACCCTTTCTATGGTGATCTCCTTCATGTGCTCTACAACAAAGATCACTACAAACTTGCCTTGGGTCAGATCAATACGGCTCGAAATATCATTGCAAAGATCTCCAAGGATTATCTGAGGCTGCTCAAGTATGGAGACACCCTGTACCGGTGCAAGTGCTTGAAGGTAGCTGCATTAGGTCGCATGTGTACTGTTCTAAAGCGTATCAGTCCTAGTTTGGCATACCTGGAGCAGATCAGGCAGCACATGGCGAGGCTTCCATCAATTGACCCGAACACCCGTACTATCTTGATTTGTGGCTATCCAAATGTTGGGAAGAGCTCTTTCATGAACAAGGTTATAAGGGCTGATGTGGATGTACAGCCTTATGCTTTCACAACAAAAACCCTTTTTGTTGGCCATGCAGATTACAAATATCTTCGATACCAAGTGATTGACACTCCAGGGATCCTTGATAGGCCTTTTGAGGACAGGAACATCATAGAAATGTGCAGTATCACCGCTCTTGCCCACTTGAGGGCTGCTGTGCTGTTCTTCTTGGACATCTCTGGGTCTTGTGGATGCACTATTGCTCAGCAAGCCGCACTCTTCCACAGTATAAAATCCTTGTTCATGAATAAGCCTCTGGTCATTGTTTGCAACAAGACTGATTTGCAGCCGCTTGATGGGCTTTCTGAAGAGGACATGAAGCTGGTAATGGAGATGAAGTCAGAGGCTATGAAGACTATACCTCAAGGTGGAGATCCTAGTGAAGAGGGTGTTTTGTTGACTGAGTGCTTTAACAGATGAGGGTGTGATGGCTGTTAAAAATGCTGCATGTGAGAGGCTTCTTGAGCAGAGAGTGGAGATCAAGATGAAGTCAAAGAAGATCAATGACTGCTTAAATAGGTTTCATGTTGCTATGCCCAAGCCTCGTGACAACAGAGATAGGCCTACTTGCATTCCTCAGGCTGTTCTTGAAGCTCAAGCAATTGCTGCTGCAAAGGAAAAGAAGAAACTTGAGAGGGACCTTGAGAATGAGAATGGAGGTGCTGGTGTCTATTCCGCCAGTCTCAAGAAGCATTACTTATTGGCCAATGATGAATGGAAGGAAGATATTCTCCCTGAGATATTGGATGGGCATAATGTTGCTGATTTCCTGGATCCGGATATCTTGGAAAGGTGTGAAGAACTTGAAAGGGAGGAAGGCCTTCGTCTTGAAGAAGAAGCTGCTCAGGATGCTTTCATGATTGATGGACATGATGAATTAACTGAAGAGCAGCGTGAGATATTGGGTAAGATAAGGAAGAAGAAGGCAATGCTCATCCAAGAGCATAGGATGAAGAAGAGTACTGCAGAGAGCCGTCCTATTGTTCCAAGGAAGCATGACAAAGACAGGAAATTCACAACCAAGAGATTGGGCAGGCAACTCACATCCATGGGTGTTGATCCTACAGCGGCTGTGAACCGACTTCGCAGCCAGTCAAGAGGCCGTAAGCGTGAGAGGTCACTGAGCAGAGCTGATGGTGATGATGCTATGGACGTTGATGGCCAGCATTCCGACAAGAAACTGCGTACAAGGTCGAGGTCTAGATCCAAATCACGACCAATTGAAGAGGTCGTACCAGGTGATGGGCTCAGGGACACTGCTCAAAAGAAGAAGGCCATCAAGAAGTCGAGGGACTCCGTCAAGAACAGGAACAAGGAGGCTCGCCGTGGAGAGGCGGACCGCGTCATCCCCACCTTGAAACCGAAGCATCTCTTCTCTGGAAAACGAGGCATTGGAAAGACGAGCAGGCGTTAAGCCAGTCAATGTGGATGTTGCTGCTTGCGATCACTGGATCAGGTGCGAAAATTGTGTTTCACATGATTGCTATGTTCATAAATAGAGCTACTGTTTTTGTATGTGGATAGGGATGTTAATCTCGAAATCATGATGATTTTGTAAAATTAGATCCAAAAATGTTAGAACCAGCTGAGATCTTGTAGTCAATTGGCTGTGCTGTAGGGAGCTGAGAGTAGTTTACATATCATACTGCACTCTCGAATTGGATTTAAGAATTTTATCAGTAACTAAAAAATGCACTGCTATCATCATAAACTGGAGATTGGTGATGCAAGCACCGTAGATGGCCTGTGAAGCATTGCCCGAGCTACGTACACATGTTTATTGTAGGTTGAATCTCAAGTCTTCATTTGCTCCTTGTGCAGGAACTGCTATTTCTTGGGCTGGGGATCGAAGAGGCTACATTTTTATCTTTGTCAGGCTTTTGCTCCCTTTTACGCGTCGGCAGGTCATTTGTTAGACTATGTCAGTTGCTGAACTGTATGGTAGGTACCTTTGGTTTATTATGCACTAGTGCGGAGTGTTAATGTAATCGAACGGCCTGCTTGTTCTACCTTTACTGAAATAGTATGTTGCTACTTGCGAGTACTTGATCGTTTCAGCTGTGTTTTTACCCTTTCTGAGATGCAATGGTGCGAGATGGTTTAGACGAGTATACTTTGTTCTGTGTCCATTATAAACTGAACACGGATTGAGCAAGATGGTTTTGTTGATTATTGCCAATTCTGTCATTTGTCTGTCTATCTACTGAAGGGTGCAGTAATTATATTTGGATGTGGAAGAAGTTTTGTACTTTATTGGCAGTTTCTCCGTTTCAATTTCTTGACATGTTATTTAGATGATCATTCAAAAGTGTTCACGTACGACTACACTCTCCTTGCACCTTGCTAGTATAGTTGTGCTTGAACAGACAGCACTCATGCATGAACCAATACGTCATTATCAAGTTAAATACGAACATGGACCAATGCAAAAGAGAACGCAAAGGGAGGCAGACAAATTAGACAAACACGAGTTGCTCGCGGTTAGCAAAATGTCAAACTTGCTCCCAAACTCTCCACCAACCGATATATACTCTCTCCATCCTAAAATAAGTGTCTCAACTTTATACTAACGTTAGTATAAAATTATACTAAGCTTAAGACACTTATTTTGAGACATAGGGAGTATATATCCTCACGGTCACAGGCAGGTTTGTCTCCGCGGCGTTTGATGATTTTGATGCACTGATTGATGGGGAGATGATGTCAAAACCCACAGATTAATACACCGTCATGTGTATGCGGACATGCCTTTACGACCACCATCGAATATATGTTTTCCGATACTTTTGGCGGATAAACGTTCGCCGCCTCTAGCAAAGCCACGAATATCTAATGTGTATGCAGGCATCTCTTTACTACTGTAATCCCTTCGTTCCATAATACAGTATAAAATCTTATCTGCTTTAGCAAACCGGAGATTCGCCGCCTCTAGCAAAACCATGCTTACCTAAGGCCAAAACTCTAGTGATCAACTCCAACGTCAGTGCCCACTGCTAATTGCAAAAGTACTTCTCAACTAATTTATTCTTAATTAGCAAAACCACTAACTCAAACATCCATAGTTTTTTTTCCCGCTTTTCTGCATTTTTCGTCCTTTCTTGATGAACTCATGGTTTCAGACAGATAAAATATGGGGCCATGCCCGTCGTCAGAAAAACATAGTAATTAATAAGAGCTCACTGTTGGTTCATCAAATTTGTGAGAGTGATAAAAAATTGCACATTGAACCATATATTTTCTATTTTCTTTAACTTGACTGAGAAATAACTATTCTATTTAACTTTTAATTTCAAAAGTAAGAAAAACTGAAACCAAGACATATATGGCAAGGAAATTTTCTTTCATTCATTTTTGTGCGTAAATTGAGTGACATCATTGTGGAACTCATTGTCCACTGTTCAACATGTTTTTATTGGAGGCAAACTCTTGGAACAAGCTTCCGCACCGCTTCATAAATAAATTATACGGCCGAACGATACAAGGTAGTGAGGAGGCCCTCTTGCAAAGCAGATTCAGGATAACCGAACAATATAAACACGCGTGACTACGTTGCCGAGAAATAATAATACAAGTAACCCTAAGTACAACGCCACGGTACGTCCTAAGACACTTAAGCTCCACGACGCGCTGAGGGAAACAATGCGAACTTGTGACATTTACACGTTCTGGGAAACAGCCGTTCAGTAGTCAAAACACAAGCATGGATTGTAGGCGGGCCAGGTCAAGTCTCAACTACACTTACGGGGTTTTGATTTCACCTACCGGCTACCGTTTCCCGCGAGCGTGTTCCAGACTTGCTATAAATCTTACAACCAACATCAGGACAACCACCAAATCAAACACAGAACACAACAGTACAAGACGGCAAGCAATAAGCTAAGCCTCCACGCACAAGCTCTCTTGTTGCAAACTTTTGTTCATTCTCGCCGATCAAACTTGATTAGCGACAGAGAAACTACTGCTCCGGTCTAAGCTCAGTACACAGCAATGGAGGTGAAGGTGCTGGGCTCCAAGCTCGTCAAGCCTGCCTACAGTGCCGGCGAAGCGCCGATGCCGGCCACCGAGTACATTCCACTGTCCATCTTCGACAAGGTGACGTTCAACATGCAGATGGCCATCATCTACGCCTTCGCCGCGCCCGCGCCCTCCACGGCCGCCATCGAGAACGGCCTCGCCACGGTTCTTGCCCAGTACCGCGCCTTCGCGGGCCAGCTCCGCGAGGCGCCCGACGGCACGCCGTCCTTCATCCTCAACGACCGTGGCGCGCGCCTGGTTGAGGCGACCGTGGACGCCGACCTCATCGACATGGCGCCCGCGAAGCCAACGCCGGAGCTGCTGAAGCTGCACCCAGACCTTGAGGCGGAGCACGAGGAGGTTGTGCTGCTGCAGCTGACAAGGTTCCGGTGCGGCTCGCTCGCTGTAGGGTTCACGTCCAACCACGTTGTCGCCGACGGCCATGCCACCAGCAACTTCCTCGTCGCCTGGGGGCGCGCCACGAGAGGGCTCCCCATCGGCCTCCCTCCCGTGCACCACCACAAGGACCTCTTCAAGCCACGGTCGTCGCCTCGCGTGGAGCACAACCACCGCAACAGGGAGTACTACCTGCCGTCGCCCACCGACGTGGTCGGTCACCACGGCGACGCCGCCGACAACATCGTCATCCACAAGGCACACTTCACCAAGGACTTCATCGCCGGTCTGCGCGCCAAGGCATCCGAGGGGCGCGGTCGGCCGTTCAGCCGGTTCGAGACCATCCTCGCCCACCTCTGGCGCACCATGACGCGTGCGAGAGATCTGAGCCCAGAAGAGACCTCCAAGATCCGTCTGTCCGTGGACGGCCGTCACCGGCTCGGCCAGCCGGCGGAGTATTTCGGCAACATGGTGCTCTGGGCGTTCCCGCGCGCCACGGTGGGCGACCTCCTGAACCGGCCGCTGAAGCACGCCGCCCAGGTGATCCACGACGAGGTGGCGAGGGTGGATGGCGCCTACTTCCAGTCCTTCGTGGACTTCGCGAGCTCTGGCGCCGCCGAGAAGGAGGGGCTCGCGGGGAGCGCCGTGTGCAAGGACGCGCATTGCCCGGACGTGGAGGTGGACAGCTGGCTGACGTTCCCGTTCTACGAGCTGGACTTCGGCACGGGGAGCCCGAGCTACTTCATGCCGGCCTACTTCCCCACGGAGGGGATGCTCTTCCTCGCGCCGTCCTACCTCGGCGACGGCAGCGTCGATGCCTTCGTACCCCTATTCCAAGAGAACCTCCAGGCGTTCAAAGAATGCTGTTACTCCATGGAGTAGGTGGCCTAACTGTGAATTAGTCGAAGAAACAGTGTGCGAGGTATACATTAGTTCATTTATTTATTGAGAGTGTGGCATAAAAAAATAATGTGTTCACTTTTTTCTCTTTGAGAATTGTATAGTGCTACTGTATGGACGCAGATGTTATCTTGTACAAGTAACACGAATTTTCGCATAAAAAACTAAAAAAATTCATTATAAATCGATATACCTTATCTTAGCTACTTGATCCAAATTGAACGCTAAACAATAAAACCGCTGAATTAATTACATAATTTTCCTAAAAACCGTTTAAAATGGACCGGCTTTAAAAAATGGAAGTGTATTTTGTGCCTTACAAAGTTGGTTATGACTTATTTCAGCCTATTAATTGATAGAGTTCTCCAAACAAAAACTGTTTCACATTCTTATGAAATAATTGATAAGAGTACATCGGAATATTAAATCACCCTTCAAACATGAATTCGGTTATTCTATAAAAAGGCGAAAAACCCCGTGAGCAGGTGGTATTACGGATTGTGAACATGCAAATAATTGCCCTTATGCGCCAAATGTTTGGACCGACCTTGGACTCCCGGTGCCCCTTTCGGCACACATAATCTGGGATCTCTCCACTTCTTCGAACCTTGACAACGATATATAGCTCTTAGTGGCCTTGTCGGTTCTATGAAAAATTTGGGACTCGAGAAACAAGAAGGTATTCAGTCACAAGAATAACTCCTCAACTTTACCTATTAGAAACATTGTTTTCGACTTTAGGCTTGGACACATAGGTTCAGGGAATCATGGAAAGAGGTCTCCGCCATGTCATCGCAGCAATACCTCTTTCCTTGCCTCAACCTGAATCTATTTATCTGTTATTTATAATTTTTCCTAGCAATATTTCCTACATCTATGGTTCTTTTCATGTTTTTTATAACACTAAATTGTTGAACAAGGATCTAAATTTTGACACAATTGATGTTAAAAACGTCTGTTAAAGATTTAGTATAATTAATTGTCTAGTAAAGATTTGTATCTTTACAAATACAGGCCACGTGACGTTCACACATGCCCATTTGCTCTATCACCGAACTATACTCGCAAATATGTACCTGGTTTTATTTATATTACATATTCATTTGAAATAATTGCGAGCACATGCTAGTCAAATTATCATGCCGATAACAATCCATTTCTAGTGATTCTGTTAATATTTAGCCTCAGTGATTTTACCTTTTTAACTAGCAGACGCAACATAAGTGATGATGTGCCTGTGTGGGGACTTTACATCATGTATTCCACGTTCATATGACCTTTTACCCAGTCACCTCTTGGTCGGAAAAAGGACTCTAATTTTACCGATGTCCATCCAAAAGGGAAGAAAGTGTCCAATCTGGCCGACCAGAATGCCTAGGGCAATTCAAAAGCCTGTGGCAGTGAATGGGGTTTGGTGACGCCGGCCAGCGGAGGTTGCAACACATGTACGGATGTACAACCATTCTTTCAGATATATAAATGTTCGGTGAAACGAAACATGGTGCATCCATGCGCAGTTGGTCTGGAAGACTGGAATCGAACATGGTCCTGTACTAAAAGTTCCATTGCTCTTCTAGCGACGTCTTGTTTAGGCCGGAGTGTATGTCTAAGTCAACTGAAAACTAAACTATTTCTCACACTATCAGGGAAAACCTTATTTCTCACACTATTAGGAAAAACCTTATAGGTCGAGGCTTAGCAGTAGCGTTGGTCAGAGGCACGCGCTACTGCTACTTTACGGTAGCGCGGATCCGAGGAACACGCTACTGCTATCTATTTAGCTGTAGCGCGGCTATGCCAAACGGCGCTGCTGCTAAGTGGTCCCCACCGTACCCATCAGGCTAGGTATAGTAGCAACGTCGTTTACAGGACATGCGCTACTGCTAAGTAGATAGTAGTAGCGTGTGTTACAGACCCACCGCTTCAACTAGGGTTGCACTGTGCCATCTGGTGGGCCCCACTTAGCAGCAGCGCCGGCAACAGACCCCGCGCTACTGCTACTACACTTAGCAGTAGCAGTAGTGCTTGACATGAACCCGCGCTGTTGCTAACCCAATGTTATCCTCTTCCTCTCCTCCTCACTCTCCCTCTCCTCATTCTCTCTCTCTCTCTCCCTCTCTCACCATCGCGACCGTGTTCCTCCCGCCGTTGCCGCATTGCCGCCGTCCTCCGAGCCCCGGCGCCCTTCTCCCCTGCCTCGCCGTTCCCCGAGCCCCGGCGCTCGTGACCTCCTTCTCCTCCACACCTCCGCCGACGCCATAGGT
The DNA here is from genome assembly GCA_011799875.1 of Thinopyrum elongatum. Taxonomy (NCBI): domain Eukaryota; kingdom Viridiplantae; phylum Streptophyta; class Magnoliopsida; order Poales; family Poaceae; genus Thinopyrum; species Thinopyrum elongatum. Next base: position 433,525,303 of record CM022301.1, read on the forward strand.
GAGCACGCCCTAGCTCCGCCCTCCTCCTCCAGCCGCCGCGTCCCTTCTCCCTCCTCCTCCAGCCGTCGCCGTCCCTCCTCCTCCTCCTCCTCTTTCCTCCCTCCCTCCTCCATTCGCCAGCCGTCGCATCTCCTCCCTCCTAGCTCCCTCATTTAACAATTAGTTTCTAGTTTGTAGTTTACTGAATTAGTTTATACTTTCTACTTCATAGTTTATAGTTTCTATATTATAATTTGTAGTTTACTAAATTTAGTTGGTAGAATTTTAAAAAATGACTTGTACTTGTTATTGCGAAATTAGGGCAATTTTCTAGGGTTCATAGTATATTTTCAAATATATTTCAACAATCAAACTCTAAGTTATATTGTGAAATTAGGGCATTTTTCTAGGGTACGAGAAGTAGACAGTAGGTCAAAAAATTAGGGCATTTTTCCAGGGTTTAGGAAACAAATTGTAGACAATAGAAATTTTTATTTGGAATCAAATTGGATATTCTCATAGGTTGCTGTTAACTAGCCATTTTAAGATTTGGATAGCATATCAAGCATAGCTCACATAGTTATTTTATTTGTGTGCGGGGAAGATCACCGACGTGCCGCTCGATGACACCCAGAAGATCACCGGCATCCTCGATAACCGTCCAGTGAGTAAAGATGGTCTATTTGGACATGTGATATGTGGAGTAGTGATGTGTAGTACTAGCATGTGTATGTGCTTTCCCAAGTGTTATCTTGGCTTTTATTGTTTGCAGGGAAACTCCGAGTCGCCTATGTTTTGCCGGAGTGTTGATTCATTTCCGTTCCGGCAAATTTCAGGCGCTCCATATGTCCTATTTTAGCAAAAGTCATGCCGGAATTTTTCGTGGATTTCAGCATGAATTGTGCTATAAAGTAGGAAATATCGAGTGCCCGTGATTTGCCGGAACATGAATTAAATGACACTCCGGCAAAACATAGGCCATTTTTATGTCATTACTCCAGATATGTAACGGGTTGACTTTCAGTCTGTTGGGGCTCCTAGTGTGACTTTCAGTCTGTTCTTGAAGGAAGGATGCTGACTGTTGTCGTGGGGGTCGCTCTTCCTCTTCTTTCTCGTGATAGACCTTTTGGTAATGGACGAGAAGGAAGAGAAGAGCGACCATTACCGATGATCGAAAAATCAGTGAGGGAGTGTCCATCATATACGCTCGAAATACCAGTGAGGAAGAATCCCGATTGTTGTCGTGGGGGTCGCTTCTTCTTCTTTCGCAGGTGCTAGACATTTTGGTGTAATGCACTTTCAAAAGAAAGGAGGAGCGACCATCACCGACAGTCGCAAATATTAGAGAGGGAGTGTCCACCATATTCTGTCAAAATATCAGAGAGGAAGAATCCCGACTGTTGTTGTGGGGGTCGCTTCGCCTTCGTTCCCGTGTGCTAGACATTTTTGTGTAATGCACTCAGGAACGAAGGGAGGAGCGACCATCATCGACGGTCAAATATGTTAGAGAGGGAGTGCCCACCATATACACCACATGAGATGAGAGTTTTCAAGAAAGACTCGACAAACCAAAAGTCAACCCGTGCCGAATAGTGATTTGTGTGTTGAGTTCCTGGTAATTGTCGTCGATTTATAATCTTTGAATTATGAACACAGGAAATGTCTGACGATGATAGCATCCCTGAGTGCGATTACTGCGGCGATGACCGAGGTATGTGCGACAGGCATCATCCGGAAAACGGTAGGTACTTCACCATCAAGCTGGACGAGACATTCGATGTTTTTACGGTACGTAACGACGACAAGTATTGACTTGTGCTTCTTTGCATGAATGTGCAATTAAGCATGACTTGTGCTTCTTTGTTTCAACGTGTAATTTCTGTTTTTTCAATTAAACTAGTGCATCCCCTGTCATGCAATACTATTTGTGTTGGAGAAGCTCGATTTCCAAGAGAGTGACAATATGGAGACGAAGATAGCTCACCTTAGGACTCAACATGGTTACGCTTTTCAGATTAAGCTCTTCAATGCAGTTAATAACTCATATTTTGGTTGCTCAAATTGGAGAGCTCTATGCAAGGCCTATGGATTTGAGGAGGATATGGAAATAACCTTCAATATTCGTCCTGAAGATGATATTGAAGATAATATCGATATTTGGGTGGATGTGGATATGATTCCAGTTCTACCTCTATGTGAGTTTGTCAAATAAATTTGTTAAGTAATTTATATTGTTTATTTAAAAATAGTTGACAGCTTATTTTCATTCTTCAAGAAATGTACAGAATGTAGTAGACAAAACCTACTACAATGATGGCTCTGAACTAACTTGCGAGGGAAAAAATTCATCTTGTCTCATTTATTAATGATGTTGAGATTTTCAGGAACAATTATGAAATTCCTCCAAATTATGGTCAATACGTGCCACTAGTCCACGTATTGAACTACGGTAACATCCATGGAAATAGCATGGTAAGATTTTTTACTATTATGCCACTAGTGCATCTTTTGCATACATTCTTCTTAAGCTAAACTACATTGCTAACTATGTTATTATTATGTTCTTTAACAGAAACTCCCGAAGGATTGTGTGCCTCATCTGATGCATATGAAAGGTGACATGTATGTTATTAGCTTACGACCAAGTTTGCCTACGGTTCACCGCAATGCATACACGATTTCTTGAAGAGATGAAGACCTCACAATCAAAGGATGGAGAAAAGTTATTAATGATCGCAGGGAACTACTTGGAGGTAACATAGTGCACAACTCACAAATTGGAGACAGGTGGATCTCTATTCTCCATAATGGAGATTCAGGGGTATCCTGTTGTATGCTATTTTATTTTAGAGAGAGTAGCAGGCCCTAGTTAGTACTCATCATGTGCTAAGAACAATTAGCTAGTGTTGGTTATGACTATGATGATGATGAGGAGTTGTTATTATGATGATTGATACGTCTCCAACGTATCTATAATTTTTTATTGTTCCATGCTATTATGGTATCAAGCTTGGATGTTTTATATGCAATTATATATCATTTTTTGGGACTAACCTATTAACTTAGTGCCAAGTGCCCGTGGCTGTTTTTTGTTTGTTTTTGGTTTTTCAGGAAATCAGTACCAAACGAAGTCCAAATGCCACGAAACTTTTTGACGATTTTTTTTCGGGACAAAAGAGACCCTAGAAGCTTCGGGAGGAGACCAGATGTGCAACGAGAAGGCCACAAGGCACTAGGGCACCCCCAAGGGCGTAGGCGCGCCCTAGTACCATGTGGAGGCCCCGTGGCTCCGTTTGACCTAATTCCAACTCTATAAATTCTCTAAAATCGAGAAACCAATAGAGAGCCACCGAAAATACTTTTTCCGCCGCCGCAAACTCTTTTTCTTCAGAGATCCCATATGGAGGCCTTTTTTGGTACTCTGCCGGAGGGGGGTCAATCACGGAGGGCTTCTACATCAACCTTGCTGCCCTTCCGATGATGTGTGAGTAGTTTATCACAGACCTATGGGTCCATAGCTAGTAGCTGGATGGCTTCTTCTCTCTCTTTGATCTTCAATACAATGTTCTCCTCAATGTTTTCTGAGATCTATTTGATGTAATCTTTTTTTGTGGTGTGTTTGTTGGGATCCGATGAATTATGGGTTTATGATCAGATTATCCATGAATATTATTTGAGTCTTCTCTGAACTCTTTTATGCATGATTGTTATAGCTGTATATTTCACTCCGATCTATCCGTTTGGTTTGGCCAACTTGATTGATTTATCTGGCAATGGGAGAGGTGCTTTGTAATGGGTTCAATCTTGCGGTGCTCTATATCCCAATGACAGAAAGGGACAAGACACGTATTTGTATTGTTGCCATTAAGGGGAAAACGATGGGGTTTATTCATATTGCTTGGATTTACTTTGTGGACATCATGCCATCTTGCTTAAGGCGTTATTCCGTTCTTTATGAACTTAATACTCTAAATGCATGCTGGATAGCGGTCGATGTGTGGAGTAATAGTAGTAGATGCAGGCAGGAGTCGATCTACTTGTCTCGGACGTGATGCCTATATACATGATCATTGCCTTGGATATCGTCATAACTATGGGATTTTCTATCAATTGTCCAACAATAACTTGTTGACCCACCATATGCTTTTTGTTTGAGAGAGAAGCCTCTAGTGAAAACTATGGCCCATGGGTCTATCTTTATCATATATAAAATCCAAAAATACCTCACTGCAATTTATTTATCGTTATTTTATTTTATATGTTTGTTTATCTATCTACCATTATCAGACTTGATCCTTGCAACTAACCGTCGAGGGGATTGACAACCCTCTTGATCGCATTGGGTGCAAGTATTTGTTCTTTTGTGTGTAGGTATTGTTCACGAGGTCTTGCGTGATTCTCCTACTAAATTGATAACCCTTGTTCTTTACTGAGGGAAATACTTATCTCTACTGTACTGCATCATCCTCTTCACTTCGAGGAAATCCCAACGTAGCTCACAAGTAGCAATGCTGATGATGAGTTACGTGCTAGAATGGTGAGTTATTATATGACTATGATGACATTGATGAGTAGGACTTGTTATGATGATGAGTTGTTATTATGATGATGATGAGTTGTTATTATGATCAAGATGAATTATTATATCAGTAGGTGAAAGAAACATGGATTAGATTTAAGTGGATGGATCCAAAGTGATCAAGGTTGGATTAGTATTCAAACCTGGTCACTTTGGATCATCCACTTGAATCTAATCCACGTTTCTTTCACCCACCGATATAATAAATCATCATGGTCATAATGATATAATTATCTCTAAATTGCTACTGTATCAAAACTTATATAACAGTGTATAAATATAGTATAAAACAAAAGAAATAAAATATGGATGAATAGTAGTAGCGCGGGGTTAGGGTGCACGCTACTAGTACTTAGCAGCAGCGCGGGTATAAACACACGCTACTGCTAAAAGTTAGCTGTAGCGTCCTATCAGTAGTGTGGGGCCCCGCGCTACTGTCAGGCAGAAAACCCGTGCCCCTTAGTAGTGTCAGTCTATTTAAAAAAAAATTAAATATATCTATTGTTCTAAAAAAATAAGTCGTAGAGTTTTCTTCATCTAATAAGAAATGCAATACATCATAGTCGACTGAGAACAAGATGTTTATATGAATATAGAAAAGATCACTTTGTTGTAATAATTTGTTTGTTCGGCGACTGCAAGAAAAAACAATGTATTTCTTATTCTTAGAGTTATGCTTGATGTTTTTTGGGTCGTTTGCTGTAGACATTGTTTCTTGTGTTTATCACCGTCGATTGTTGTAAGTTAGATCATATGTTCGGACTGTTTGATCGGCTGTTTTTTCTCTATCCTAAATATAATACATGTAACTCTCCTGCATGGTTCGAATTTTTTTCTTAGAAAAGTTTACAGGGATCTTAAAGTCTGATGACAGCCTCCGATATCGACCGTGAACTAAGAATTTCAAGATGACTGGGAATCAACAAAACCGTGTTCAATATTCCCGTGCCAAATGGATGCACCTACCACACCTAATACCACGGGAGTCAATTGGTCACGGCTTAGCTGCAGTTGTGCACTCGAATTTCCCCGGACTGCGACCATCAGTCCTGGTTAACTTGTTCGCGTTTGGATATCGTAAAAAAGAGTAAGAAAATATCGCGTCGAATATATACCGCGTCAAATATAGACGAGTTGACGACACTACTTGGTCAATATAATTTTCGCGCTGCTACAGGGGTCGTTCTTCGATTTTGACGAGGCTGTTCGATGATTAGGTGGAGAAAAGTATACTCCTAGGCCCTAGCTATAGTAGATGGTATATACTGTACGTTTCTCCTGGTAGCGACAAAAATAGAATCTCTTTTCTAAGTTCAAACTCACGACCAGACCGCATTTTCGCAATGTTCCGGCCGGCCCGTGATCACATTACTTTATTCAACCTGGTACACACAGCACTGAGGCTCCGACAACGACTGGCTGTGGTCTTCCTTCCCCGAAGGAGTACTTCTACATGGGAGGTCGCCTTCTGACATTTGCATCTGAGACCAGCGAGGAAAAGTGTCGCGGCAGGTGAACCCCGGCCGGCCCAAAGTGATGGACTAGCAAACTGAGCTTAGAGCATCTACAGCATTTGAGAAATCCGCCCCCTTAAACCATCTTCAGACGGACTTGGTAAATTCTACCCCACAAACGTCCGCAGATATGGTAGACACGTCCGCGGGAACTGACCGGCCACTTTTTAATTTGTTTTCTCCACATCGGCACTTCTCATATCCGATACCCTATATCCATACTAACCATGCAACATGAAGATAAATTAGGTAGATCATGGCACGGCCTATGAAACGGAGCTAGATATGCACATTTCGATCACAAAAGATCACATACGGATCTCTAAAAGCTACTAAAAGTTCACCTAATCCACATACAACACACAGGTTCTAACTAGAGACATAAATAACTGGAAGTTAACTATAGAGACGGCAAAGATTCACCACTTCCTCGCCAGTCCTTTCCCCTTCCGGACGCCGGCGCAGCTATAGGCGTCGGTGGCTGGTGGAAGATCGTCCGAGTCGTCGGACGAGGAGCCGTGGTTGTCGGAGGAGGAGGTGTCGGAGAAAATGATGAGCCCTTTGAGCCACCGGACGGCCTTGTCTGCTGCCGCTTGAGCTTCGCGAGCTGAGCCGCATCTGCCGTTGTCTCCGCCGCCTCGCGCTCGGACTGCTCAATGGCAATCTGGAGTGCATTGGCGTTCTTCCGGCAGAGCCGCCAAGCGTCTGTCTCCGCAGTCGTATGCGACAAGCGGTAGACCCAATCGAGGAGCCACTCGTCCTCGTCGGGCTCCGTTGAATCCCGCGGCAGCGGCGCACGGACTACTCCATCACTTGCCTCTCCCTTTCCTGCTGCCTCTCATGACGAGTGGCGCGCGCCTCCGATTTTGGCGTCCGCATCCGGGCCGGCGAGGCGACCACAAGCACCCACCGCTGCCCACATGGAGGAGCAGCAGCTGACCGGGGCAGGGGACGACGTGGGGGAGGCACGGACTGCGCAGTCCTCGCGGAGCTGTGCGCGGGCCCGGAGGGACCAGCGCCGGCGTCTGCACTGCGCCGACGGGGGAGCTGCGGTGACACTGCAGATCTGGAACTTCCCCCGGTGTCCACCTTGGGCCGCTCCAAGGCAATGCGGAAGGCCAGCTCCTTGTCGCCATCCAGGTCGGAGTCAGAGCGACTGCCGAAGCTCAACATGGTCGTCGGATTAGATCGGAATCGGAGAGGGGAGAGGATAGGACAGAGTGAGAGTGGAGAGCGAGTGAGCTAGGGTTCTGAGTGTGGAGCCAAATTGGGGGTTTTTTGTGAGACAGCGGCGAGGTCAGTGGTGGGCCGAGCTTGTCAGGCGCACACGCTCGGGCGTGCCCGGGCAGCCCCATATATGCCCTACATTTGGGCTGGATATGAGGGGCGCCGGACAGCTCGGGCGTTTGAGGCCGGTTCGAGGCGCCTGGTTGGGTCGAATATTTGTGACCGGTTAGTGACCCGTCCGGGCATTTGAGACGGTTTGGGGCACCCGGTTGTAGATGCTCTTAGTCAGCGGTCGCATCCGGGTACGCCCGCAGACGCAGCCGGAGCGCCCATCATATGTCGTGCCTGTCAGCCATATACCTTAAATCCAGACTCTCAAATACATGTAAATCCATAGACGTCCATCATACATGCCAATGTCCCACACAAATAACAAATGTTGGTAGAGAAAATATAGTTCTTACATAAAGTTTGTTTTAAGTGCACGACTGAAACATTAGCTATTTGGTTTTTATTGTGGGTCCACGTTGGAAATATGACCTAGAGGCAATAATAATGATGTTATTATCACATTTGCTTGTTCATATAAATGTTTATTATCCATGCTAGACTTGTATTGACCAGAAACTTAAATACATGTGTGGATACATAAACGAATACCATGTCCCTAGTAAGCCTCTACTAGACTAGCTCGTTGATCAAACATGGTTTAGGTTTCCTAACCATAGACATGAGTTGTCATTTGATAAGGGGATCACATGATTAGGAGAATGATGTGATGGACAGGCCCAACTGTAAGCTTAGCATCAGATCGTATCACTTAGTTTAATTACTTCAACTTTCTTCATGTCAAGTATTTGTTCCTTAGATCAAGAGATTATGCCACTCCCAAATACCGGAAGAATACTTTGTGGGTTATCAAACATCACTTCCCAACTGGTGATCATAAAGGTGCTCTACAGGTATCTCATAAAGTGTTTGTTGGGTTGCATGGATTGAGACTGAAATTTGTCACTCTGTGTGACGGGGAGATATCTCTGGGCTCTCTCGGTAGTACAACATTATGAATAGGTTGCAAGGATGCGACTTACCGGTAATGAGACTGTACTAGGTATAACGATACCGACGATCGAATCTCGGGCAAGTAACATATCGCCGGACAAAGGGAATTGTATACGGGATTAACTGAATCCTCGACATCGTGTTTCAAACCGATAAAGTTCTTCGTTGAAGATGTAGGAGTCAATATGGGCATCCAGGTCCCGCTATTGATTATTGACCGGAGAGGAGTCTTGGTCATGTCTTCATGTTCTCGAACCCGTAGGGTCACACACTTAACGTTCGGTAATGCTAGGTAGTATTGGGATATTCATATGGTGAAGATCGAAAGTAGTTTGAACTCCCAGATGGTATCCGGGACCTCACGAGGAGCTCTGAAATAGTCCGAAGGTAAATACTTATATATGGGAAGTGGTTTTTCAGGGTTCCGAAAAAGTTTGGTAATTTTCGGTAGAGTACCGGGAAGGTTCTGGGGGTTCCATCGTGGGGTCCAACGACCCAGTAAGGGCCCACATGGACCGAGGGGTGGGGATAAAGCCCACATGGGCTGTTCGCACCAGCCCCCAAGGCCCATGTCGTTTAAATCTAGAGATAAGGTCATATATCTAAATTTAGAGGGTTGAATATAGAGATAAGATGTTATCTCCAAATTGAAAGGGATTTCTCCCTTGTGGCCGGCCCTAGGATGGTTTTGGCTGCCCTTCCTACTCCTCCCATCTCCTCCGCACAGGCGCTTGGCGAAGCCCTGCTGCAGTCCCGCTGGCACCACAACCACCACGTCATCGTGCTAGCCTAGATCTCATCTACCTCTCCATCCTCCCTTGCTGGACCAAGAAGGCGGAGACGTCACCGAGCCGTACGTGTGCACATCTCAGAGGTGTCGTCCGTTCGGCGCTGGATCGGATTGGATCATGAAGGGAGTACGACTACGCCAACCACGATCTTTAGATCATTAACGCTTTCGGTCTACAAGGGTATGTAGACACTCCCCCTCTCATTGCTAGCATATCCATAGAATAGATATTGGGTGATTTGTAGGAAATTTTTTTGTTTCCCATGCAACGTTCCCCATCAGTCCACATATGCTCCACAAGATCACTGTGTAGCTACGCGTGCACCCGATGATCTCAAAGATTCTGATGCATCTACACAAAGTTTGTAAGCTAATTTGCATCTTGATCTTCCAGGATTTGAACTTTTTCTCCAGGCGCTTCGAAATCATTTGGTTTGGGCTACACCATCACCCTCATCCTCGACAATCATATTGTGCAAAATAACACAACATGTCATCAGCTGCCACAAAATTTCTGATTCCCACAGCATTGCAGCTCCATGAACAATTCCCCAATGATCTTCAAGCACTCTGAATGCTCTCTCGACATCCTTCCTAGCTGCTTCCTGCATTTTTGCAAAGTGGTTTGTTTGTTGCCTTGGTTCGGATATGGTCTTCACAAACGCTGCCCACTGATGGTAGATGCTATCGACAAGATAGTATCATATATTGTAGTCATAGCCGTTGGCAATATAGTTGCATGGTGGCGAATCCCCATTACAAAGCCTCCTGAAATGGGAGATTGTTAAAGCACGTTGATGTCGTTGTGAGAACCCGACATTTCAAAGAAAGCATGCCAAATCCATAACTGATGTGATGCCACTGCTTCCAGTATGATGGTGGCCTCTTTGGTGTGACCTTGATACATTCCCCACAAACCTTTGGGGCAGTTCTTCCATTGCCATTGCAAGCAATCAATTGATCCGAGCATTCCTAAAAAATCTATGGCCTCTCCAATAACCAACAAATTTTCGGTGTCCTGCACATTTGATTCTCTCAAATACTCTGCTCCAAACACCTGCACCATGTGCTCTCCCCCATCCGGACCATCTCACCAACGGCATCGACGACAGTACCAAGTGCAAGCATCCTCAGAGCAGCCATGTATTTCTGCTTAGCGGAGAAAGAAAGTTGGCCGCAGCAATCCCTTGTGAGCTTGAAGTAGTCATCGTGTACCTCCACTTGCTCCACAATGCGCAGAAATAATGGTTTGAGGATACGAAAACGGCGACGGAACAATGGATCATCCGGAAAAGTTGGGTTTGGAGCAAGTTAGTCCTTGTGCAGTAGCCGTGCTTCGGAGACCCTATCTCGATTGATCACTCTTCTCCCTTTGATTGAGCCCTTGAAGTTGAGAATATGCTCCACATGTTGGTCCATTTCCTCTTGCATGCTCATCGGCATAATCATGTCCACTTCTTCACCCAAATCTGACGAATTCATCTTCAATCATTTTATCAAGCTTCGTCGGTCATACTCCTTGTACGCCTAAGCATCGGAATCCATGTTTTTGCTAAGAACAAATCACAAAAAACCGGGTCGGACAATGTGTCAAACACAGAGAGCGAAAGGGGAAGCCCAATAGTTGTCGGACGTACCGTGGTGGCGTTAGGCCGGCAACGATGTTCGTGGCGGTGAGCACAGTAGAGAGGACTATTGTGTCGATGCTTGTGGTGCAGAGGCTTGTAATGGCTGCGGAGCTACGAGACGTCTGATGCGGAGGAGGGAGAAGAGATGAGAGAGCTAATGGATTCGGTAGATCGAGGGGGTGGATTTGGTGCGATTTATGGTGGGGTAGCCCTATCATGTCCGACGTGGCGAACGCGCCCAAGCACGCTCGGGCATCCCCATATCCACCCTACATTTGGGCTGGATACGAGGGGTGCCGGTCAGCCCGGCCGTTTGAGGCGCTCGTCTGGGTCAGTTATTTTTTACCGGTCAGTGATCGGGGCGTCCGCCTGGGCGTTTGGGGGGGGGGGGGGCAGGCGCCCGGCTGTAAATGCTCTTAGCTTTGACTGTTAGGTTTTTTATGATGGAACTGGTCCTCCAGGGTTCAAGTATAGACTTGGCACTGATGCTTGTATTTTTTTAAATTTATTTTAGACTTTTTGGTGATGTTCGTTCAGTGGGAGGAGATGTAATCTTCTTTTACGGTGTGTTTGTTGGGATCCGATGAATTGTGGGTTTATGATCTGAATATTTATGAGAAGTAATGGAGTCTTTTCTGAACTTTATTATGCATGATTGTTATAGCTTTGCATTTCTCTCCGATCTATTCGTTTGGTTTGGCGAACTAGATTGATTTATCTTCAGTGGGAGAGGTTCTTTGTAATGGGTTCAATATTGCGGTGCTCTATATCCCAGTGACAGAAGGGAACAAGACACATATTTGTATTGTTGTCATTAAGGGTAAAATGACGGGGTTTATTCATATTGATTGGGTTTACTTCGTCTACATCATGTCATCTTGCTTAAGGTGTTACTCTATTTTAATACCATATATGCATGCTAGATAGCGGTCGATGGGTGGAGTAATAGTAGTAGATGCAAGCATGAGTCGGTCTACTTGTCTCAAACGTGATGCCTATATACATCATTTCCTTGAATATCGTCATAACTTTGTACTTTTCTATCAATTGCCTAACAGTAATTTGTTCACCCACCGTATGCTATGTGCTCGAGAGAGAAGCCTCTAGTAAAAACTAAGGCCACCGGTCTACTTTAATCATATATAAAATCCAAAAATACCTTGCTGTAATTGTATTTCTTTTCTTTTCTTTTGCAATTTACTTTATCTATCTATCACTATCATAATTAATCCTTGCAATTAATGATTTCAAGGGGATTGACAACCCTCTTGCCTGTGTTAGGTGCAATTATTTGCTTTGGTATGTGTAGGTGTTGTTCAACAGGCTTTGTGTGATTCTCCTACTGGATTGATACCTTGGTACTCACTGAGGGAAATACTTACCACTACTGTGCTACATCTCCTCTCCTCTTCGGGGAAAATCCCAAACAGCTCACAAGTAGCTGGCCCCATGATACGTCTCCGTCGTATCTATAATTTTTGATTGTTTCATGCCAATATTCTACAACTTTCATATACTTTTGGCAACTTTTTATACTATTTTTGGGACTAACATATTGATCCAGTGCACAGTGCGAGTTCCTGTTTGTTGCATATTTTTTGTTTCATAGAATATCCATACCAAACGAAGTCCAAACACGATAAAAACTTACGGAGATTTCTTTTGGAATATATGTGATTTTTGAGAATTGGAATCAACATGAGACGATGGCCGAGGGGCCCACAGGCCCTGGAGGCGCGCCCCCTACCCTGGGCACTGCCAGGGGGCTTGTGGACACCCCGTAAGACGGTTGGTGCCCTTCTTTCGCCGCAAGAAAGCTAATATCTGGATAAAAATCGTGTTAAAATTTCAGCCCAATCGGAGTTACGGATCTCCGGTAATTTAAGAAACGGTGAAAGGCCAGAATCTGGGAACGCGGAAATAGAAGGAAACAGAGAGAGAGATCCAATTTCGGAGGGGCTCCCGCCCCTCTGACGCCATGGAGACCATAGACCAGAGGGGAAACCCTTCTCCCATCTAGGGGAGGTCAAGGAAGAAGAAGAAGGAGGGGGGCTCTCTCCCCCTCTCACCCGGTGGCGCCGGAACACCGTCGGGGCCATCATCGTGACGCCGATCTACACCAACAACTTCGCCGCCGTCATCACCAACTCTCTCCCCCTCTATGCAGTGGTGTAACACCTCTTCTCCCCACTGTAATCTCTACTTAAACATGGTGCTCAATGCTATATATTATTTCCCAATGATGTATGGCTATCCTATGATGTTTGAGTAGATCTGTTTTGTCCTATGGGTTGGTTGATGATCGTGATTGGTTTGAGTTGTATGTTTTATTATTGGTGCTGTTCTATGGTGATCTCCGTGTCGCGCAAGCATGAGGGATCCCCGTTGTAGGGTTTGCAATATGTTCATGATTCGCTTATGGTGGGTGGCGTGAGTGACAGAAGCACATATCCGAGTAAGTAGGTTGTTTGCGTATGGGAGTAAAGAGGACTTGATACCTTATAATGCTATGGTTGGGTTTTACCTTAATGATCTTTAGTAGTTGCGGATGCTTGCTAGAGTTCCAATCATAAGTGCATATGATTCAAGTAGAGAAACTATGTTAGCTTATGCCTCTCTGAGGGAGTCATGGACTAAGGGGTCCTCGGGGCGACGGCCCATTGTACATGGGCCGGACTGGTGGAGCCATATAATGACAGGAGATCTATGAAGCCGTGGTGTGCCCTCCAAGTCAAGAAGGCGGAGGATCTCTTTAATTCCTTGTTGTAATCTATCTTCGGTAACCCTAACCCTACCGGTGTCTATATAAACCGAGGGTTTTTAGTCTTTAGGGCTAGAGCTACATTCATCGCCTCATAGCCTTAGGGTTTAGCTCATGCTGATCTCGAGGTAGATCTACTCTGTAAACCACGTTATATATTCGATACAATCAAGCAGGACGTAGGGTTTTACCTCTTCAAGAGGGCCTGAACCTGGGTAAACACTGTGTTTGTCATCCCTTGTTACTCATCGATCCTAGATCCACAGCTCGGGACCCCCTACCCCGAGGTCTGCCGGTTTTGACACCGACATTGGTGCTTTCATTGAGAGTTCCACTGTAGGGTCGCCCAAAGGATCGATGGCTCGCCTGATCATAGGAGAAGGCATCGGATCCGGGGACTTCTTCGTCCCCAGTCAACTCTTCGCGTTCGGCAGCATTGTCCTGCATGCCGACCCGACTGGTCGTCTGGATCAGATCGACAACTTCGCCCCCGAACACCAAATTTGATTCGGCAACCTGGAATATGTGGCGGACTCACGGGGCGATCTGGTCTTCGCCGGATTCACTACCCCTTCCTACACCCACGCAGGCCTCGTCGTGCCCGCCCCGGAGTCTCCCTCCAATCCGATCTATGGATCGGCCCGAGCAGCTTCGAGCCAGGGGAGCTCCGCTTAGAGCGGCGGCCAGACTCCACCTTCACCCGAACCCATCATGTCCACGGAAGATTTGTCCTCGACCTTCGAGGCAGGATCAGGAGGCAGAAGCCAGGAATCAATCTCGGCCGAACCATTCCTCCACAATGCTCACCCAGCCATGAACTCCCACGATGAAGTGGCGGCCAATGGCCAGAAATTACTCGCGGCTCGAAGCAACTCGATCTCAAGCCCCGGCGTGGAATCCACACGCAAGGATCAAAATCCGTCCTTGACTTCCGATGACTGTCCGGACCCCTTCGAGGATCCGGTCCCGCAACACGAGCTTAGCTCGGCCTGTAGAAATCAAGGACTGGCTAGGGCATTGACTGCCCCCGTTGCAACGGAATCTGGCCTAGAGCCCTCGAGTTCGGCGACCCTCGCTATGATAAATGAGGCGTTGGACCAAATTCAGAAAATGACTATCCAGGAGGATCTCTCCCCCACTCACGATCGTCAACCCGTCGAGGCGTACTATAGGGAATTTTGCGTCCCACCCACCACCCACTTGGTAGCCACTATCGATGATTTAACCGATATGCTAGACTATAATTCGGAGAATACCGAATACATGGACGAGGGGGACGGAGCCACGGCCAGTGCCGATGTTGCCCCCTCCCCCGTTACCGGCCGCTGGTCGGCCACTTCCACCTATGACATTTACATGGTGGACACCCCCAAGGACGGCGACGACACCCCCAATCAGGACAGAGGCAAGCCCAGCGATGAGCCGCCCAAACGCCGAAAACAGCGCCGTCGATCAAAGCCACGTCGAAGCCATGCAAGCAACATGGAATCTGCGGAGAACGGCACCGTAAATAATACGGATGACCTCGCCGGAGACGCAGCCTTCGAACATCATCAGGATGACCTCGCAGGGCAGGATGACCCACTCAATTCAGAAAACCCCAACGACTCTGAGGATACCAACTACCTCCCACTCTCTGAAGAGGAGGCCAGTCTTAGGGAGGATGATTTCATCGTCCCCGAAGACCCTATGGAGCAAGAACGGTCAAGCAGAGGCTTTTAGCCACCGCCCGCAGCTTAAAGAAGCAAAAACGCAAAATCAAGGCCGAACAGGACACCCTCAACGACCGATGGACTAAAGTCCTAGCTGCCGAAGAGGGGTATGGCCGCGATCATCCAACCAGGAGTTATCCGAAGCGAAGACTCCTGCCACAGCTGGACGACGAGGCCGTAGAGCCCACACGCCCAATATACACAAATGCCGAACAGCCGGACTGCCCCCCTAGAGGGCAGGACAGGGAAGCTGACGAGGCCAAACACCCAGCCGCCCCACCTCGCCGTCACGGCAAGGATCAAGTGCGGCCCACTTACGAGTATGACCTTCGCCATTAACTAGACGCTCGTGGAGGCCATACCAGGTCCATCTATGGACCCAGAGAGGACCTGCCCGTGTACCGGGAAGGATACTAAGATCAGTTAAAACGAAACGATAGAGTCCGGGAGCAGCAGCAGATTAGGAGGGCCGAAGACCTCCGACGCGACGTAGCCCGAGTTCGGGGCGCCGCACACCCCTTGTGCTTCACAGAGAGGGTAATGCAACATCAATTCCCAGAAGGCTTCAAGCCTATGAACATCGAATCATACGATGGAACCACAGATCCAGCCGTATGGATAGAGGATTTCCTCCTCCACATCCACATGGCGCGAGGAGATGACCTCCACGCCATTAAGTATTTGCCGCTAAAGCTTAAAGGCCCAGCTTGACACTGGTTGAACAGCCTTCCCGAAGACTCTATAGGTTGCTGGGAAGAGCTTGAGGACGTTTTTCGAGCAAACTTTCAGGGCACCTATGTCCGGCCTCCGGATGCTAACGACCTAAATCGCATCACGCAACAACCCGGAGAATCTGCCCGACAGTTTTGGAACCGATTCCTGACGAAGAAAAATTAGATCGTTGACAGTCCGGATGCCGAAGCCTTGGCTGCCTTTAAGCATAGTGTCAAGGACGAATGGCTTGTACGACAGCTCGGCCAGGACAAAAGAAGAACTATGGCAGCCCTTACTTCCCTCATGACCCGCTTTTGCGCGGGCGAAGACAGTTGGCTTGCTCGCAAGAACACCAACCCAGACACACCTGGTACCTCTGAGGTTCAGGACGGAAATGGAAAGCCCTGACGCAGCAAGAATAAACATCGCCACAATGACGGCGAGGGTGAGGATACGACAGTAAATGCTGGATTCCGAAACCAGAAGTCTAGAACCCGAAAGAAAGCCCTTAAAGGCAACGATGATGGTCCGTCTAGACTAGACACAATTCTGGACAGGCCTTCCCAAATCCACGGCACATCAGAGAAGCCCGCCAACCACTCCAACCGAAATTGTTGGGTGATCAAATAGGCCGGCAAACTCACAGCCGAAGACTCGGGCAAAAGCCCACGAAGCGAGGACGATGACGAGCCCCGCAGGCCGAATAGTGGAGGCCAGAAACCCTTCCCTTCCGAGGTCAAGACGGTAAACATGATTTACACAACCCACATACCGAAGAAGGAGAGGAAGCGAGCGCTACGGGATGTATACTCCGTCGAGCCAGTAGCGCTGAAGTTCAATCCATGGTCTGCTTGCACGATCACGTTCGATCGCAGGGATCATCCCACCAGCATACGCCATGGAGGGTCTGCAGCCCTAGTGCTAGACCCCATCATCGATGGATTCCACCTCACTAGAGTCCTAATGGATGGAGGAAGCAGCCTCAACCTGATATACGAGGATACAGTGAGGAAAATGGGGATTGATCGATCAAGGATTAAACCTAGTAACACCACCTTCAAGGTGGTCATTCCGGGAGTGGAGGCCCGCTGCACGGGCACCGTGACGCTTGAAGTAGTGTTCGGTTCTCCGGATAACTTCCGAAGCGAGGACTTGATCTTTGATATCGCACCTTTTCGCAGTGGCTATCACGCCCTCCTGGGCTGAACAATGTTTGCCAAATTCAATGCCATTTCGCATTACGCGTACCTCAAGTTGAAGATGCCTGGTCCTTCAGGCATCATAACTATCAACAGCAACACAGAATGCTCACTTCGAACCAAAGAGCACACTGCGGCCCTAGCGGCCGAAGACCACACCGGCCCATATAGGCCCGGATGCCGACCCATCGTAAAGGCCGGTGACAATAGTAAACAGGTTCGAACCCGTTCCTCGTCATGGGAACCCGCATGCGTTCGCCGCAAAAAGGGATACGTGCCCCACGGCACGCCCACATTCTTCACGCTCCACGTGCCTCGTCAGCACAACTTCGCACTCAAAATACCATGGGCAGCCGTGAGGCATACATTAATCCGAAGTATATATTCGGTTAAACCGAACCTCGGAATTACCTCATCTTCGGACAACCCGGGGACCAATTCCGGATATCCCCAAGCTTAAAGCTCCATCAGCAGGGTCCTCGCCCATCAAGGTCTCATCGAAGGTCCCAACCCCCACCTATCAGAGGCAAAAGCGCAGACGTGCAGCAGGGCACAGTGAAGGCTTCAACTCACGTATCAAGGCCCTGCATCAACCTTTACTCTGTAAATTTTCTTTTTCTTTCTCTCTTACAATTACTGCCTTCGCAGTTCGAATTGTATGGTTAGACGTCCCGAGCTTATGAGAAATAATAAAAATCCCCTTTACGGTGTTTGGATATCCGCATCTTGCAATTTTTTCTGTATCTTTCCGGATTCCCCACTCGCTCTTCGAACATCCCAGCATGAAAATATATTAACTAGTCAAGAGTTCGATTTATGTATCAGCTCAATATCTTCAAGTCCGGTGCCGCTTTCCACTAGTTGTTTGGCGTCTCGGATATTGCACTATATGCATCTATTCCGAACTATGTCTTGGGTCAATAGTTGGGTTGCCCGGCTCCTGTGCTTGCCTCTTATGTTCCGCATGTTCGGCTAAGAGGGCAAAGGGAGAACCCCTGCGATTGTACTTCTGGTTTGCCCGGTCAAGTACCTCAGGAGGAAAAAGCCGAAAACTGACCGTCATAGTAAGCGCGAACGGGTCCGCGATCTAATGACGAGGTTTGACTCTAAAAATCATTGGCGATTTCGCCGTGTCACACGAAGGGTTTGTCTTAACACAAACCATGTGATCGGAAAGGGCAGGGTTTGATCCCTAAGTACATCACAGTACACCGGGGGCTAGTCCCTAGTCCCTACCGTCAAGCTCCTAAGGCTAAGGAAAGCAGTAAAACCAAATAGTCTGATTGCCTGGTTTCGCTCCCGCACTACCGCCTCCGGGCACCAAGATGTTGGCTAAGGGTAACAGTGCAGAGACAAAACACCCCTCGTGATATTCACCTGGGGCTGAAGCCGACGACTGGTAGCTTTCAGAATAAACATACGGCCACACAGAAGTCAAAATTTAACCATTACAATATCAAATAAGTCTGTCGGGCGCATAATGAAGCATAAGTCCCACTTGATACAAACTTAATACAACTACTCAAACATTACATCTTTCGAACACTGGCCCTCTATCGCCCGCGCTCCGGTTATCACCTGCGCGAAGTACTGCTCGGGGCGGCGATGCTCCTTCCCCTTGGACGGAGGACCAGTTGCCATCTCCATTGGATTAATCCTCGGCCAATGAACCATGGCCTTCGCAAACGCAAGCCTTGCCCCCTCAAGGCACGCTGACCGCTTTACGATGTCAATCCGGAGCGGCGCCTCCCGCAGCTTCTGCACAAGGCCGAAGTAGGTGTCCAGAATGGGCTCGGCCGGCCACAGGCTGACACAGAGGTCCTTCAAGGCCAGCTCAAACATGCGATGCATCCTCATCAGCTGCTTCATTTGATCGCTGAGGAGGGGTGGACGCTCGGAGTCCGGAAACTATGACCAGAAGAGCCGCTGCGTGGAGTCCTCCTTGAGGGTGGCATAGTGCCTCGCCGCGGCCGCTGCATTCTTCGGAAGTTCGACTAAGACGCCTGCGGAGCGCCAGACCCTTGTCAAAAGGGCGAATCTGTTGCCTCTGAACACACTCTGCAGTAAATATTTCTTACCATTCACAATTTGCATGGCTTGCCAGAGCTCCTCCCGGACACCTCGAGCGTCACTCCTCGCCTCCTGAAGCTCCTTCTCCACCTTCGATAGCCAGGAGGATTGCTCCTCCTGCCCCTTCTCAAGGGCCTCCAGCTTCTTAGCGGCATCCTAGAGCTCCACTTGGACTTCGGTCACCCGAGCCTCATGTTGCTCGGCAGCAAGCTTGGCCTTCTCAAGCTCGGCCACCGCCTTCTCAGCGGCCGTCTTCTTCTCGGCCGCCTCAGCCTCAGCTTTCTTGAGGGCCTACTTCAAGCCCTCGACCTCGGTGGCAGCAGCTATAGGGTCATCAAGATAAGGGATTAGCATATAGTCCGGATCGTCAATATCCGGCGTCAAGCAAGTACACATCTTCTCACAAGGCTTACCTTGCACCTCGTCAAGCCGTTTGTTGACAAGTTCAAGCTCTTGATCGGAAAGCTTGAGCTTCCGATACATCTCCTCTAATGCCACGGCATTAGCAGCCGCGGCCACGGAAGATGCCTACGTCAGCAAAAAATATGTCGACATTATTATTCGGTTTACCGAATTTGATCCTCTGCAGGTCTCTCTGAGGTCCGGCACAGTCTCGGGGGCTGCTATGTATACGGCCTACCTAAACTAACAATTACAACCGCATTATGAGGAAAGAGCATTACTTGACTTACCTCAAAGCCTGTTAGAAGGCCTTGGACAGCGTCGTTCAGTAAGGATTGGACGGAACGAACACTTTGCATAACTGCGCTCATTAGAGTGCGGTGCCCATCAACGATGACGGAGCTGCTCACCAGCTCCTCCAGAACGTCTGGCCAGCCAGCTGCCGCCCGTGTGGAGGTGTTCGGCGCTGGCGTTGGCTCCCCGACCCCTCCCTTGCTGGGAGGAGCATGTGCCGTCGAAGGCCTTGGGGGCTCGGGAGCGGTCGACAGTTGGGGTCCGGATGGTCCGGACCCCTTTCCCTCGCCAGCCAGGAGGGACGCTCCCTCCTGGTCTTCGGTGACCAAGGTGTTAACCTCAGTCATTATGGCGTCCGCCTCCCCCTCTGTGTTCAGAGGAGGAGGAGTCCTTTGGGACCGCACCTCCTCAACCTCTTTGGGGATTGGAGGAGGCACGGAGTGCGCCATAGACCCACTGTCCGCCAGTTCGGCGGGCGGAGACGTCCCCTCCGAAGTCTGCTCGGTGGAGCGTTCATGTGGGGGACTGCAACTTGGTGGGGTTAACCTTCAACTAAAGCAATCTACTGAAAACAAGATTGCTAAAAATGCCAACCTGCTGGCCGGGGGCTTGACCCTGAGTTCCTTCTCCGGAACCTTCTCAGACACTTCGGACTCCTTGTCAGAGTCTGAACTGTCGAACAGAACCAGCTTGGGCCGGCATCGTCTCTTCGGGGCCGGGGAAGGTTGGACCTCCTCGACGTCCTCGGACGCCGCCCTCTTCTTGGAGTGTGAGGAGGCACTCTCCTCCTCGTCCTCATCCTCGCCCCCATCCTGCACGGATGAGGCCGCAGTGTCTCCGGACCGATTGCCCGGACGAACCCTACGGTGGAGGCCCTCCCTGGCCTCCGGCCCTTCTTTCCTCTTGCCCTTTTGGCGGGCGCCTTATAAGGCACCACGACCAGCAGATTTTCCAGCTGCTCTGATCGGGGCCCTTCCGGCAGAGGCGCCGAGCCGCGGATCTTCTTGGCCTTGGTGACCCAGCCCTGAAAAATCCACATACTAGGGTTAGACCGAATGAAACATGGTGTGACTATCCGAACACTTCTCGAAAAAGAATGCCGCTCACCTTCCTTGGGGGGTCCACGGCATCAAGGCCGATGTCCTTCCCCTCGACCGGCCACTCCTTCTGGGGCTGGAATAATTGGCCCCATATCTTGTCAGGAGTCGTACCGTAGACGTGTCGCACGGTGGCCGGATCCTCGGGCTCATGCTCCCACATAGGCTTGGCCCTCTCCTGGCAGGGGAGGAGCCGGCGGTGGAGCATGATCTGGACCACGTCGACGAACTTCACGCCGGTCTCTATTATGCTATCGACGCGCTTCTCCAGCGTTTTTGTGTCGGCGACACACCCCCAGGCCGGGCTCTTGGTGGTCCAGGAGGCCAATCGGGTAGGGGGTCCGGACCTGAATGCGGGGGCCGCTCCCCATATGGCCTCCCTTGGCTCGGTGATATAAAACCACTCCTTCTGCCACATCCGGACGGTGTCGACAAAGTGGCCGTCTGGCTACTGGACCCATGTCAGCTTACTAATCATGGCCCCTCCATAGTCCGCATGCTCGCCGCCGACCACCTTGGGCTTGACATTGAACACCTTCAGCCATAAACCGAAGTGCGGCTGGACTCGAAGGAGCGCTTCACAGACGACAATGAAGGTCGAAATGTGGAGGTGGGAGTTGGGGGCTAGATCATGAAAATATAACCCGTAGAAGAACATTAGCTCCCGCACAAAGGGATGCAGGGGAAATCCGAGCCTGATGACCCACAAGTATAGCGGATCAATCGTAGTCCTTTCGATAAGTAAGAGTGCCGAACCCAACGAGGAGCATAAGGAAATAACAAGCGGTTTTCAGCAAGGTAATGTCTGCAAGCACTGAAATTATAAGTAACGAGTAGTTTGGTCGCAAGATAATTTGTAACGAGCAAGTAACGGTAATGGTTATAAAAGTGCAGCAAGGTAGCCCAATCCTTTTGAGGCAAAGGATAGGCCAAAACGATCTCTTATGATAAGCAAAGCGTTCTTGAGGGTACACGGGAATTTCATCTAGTCACTTTCATCATGTTGGTTTGATTTGTGTTCGCTACTTTGATAATTTGATATGTGGGTGGACCGGTGCTTAGGTGCTGTTCTTACTTGAACAAACCTCCTACTTATGATTAACCCCCTCGCAAGCATCCGCAACTACGAGAAAAGTATTAAGAATAAATCTAACCATAGCATTAAACTTTTAGATCCAAATTAGTCCCTTACGGAATAGCGCATAAACTAGGGTGTAAGTTTGTATCACTCTTGCAACCCGTCATCTAATAACTACTCCACAATGCATTCCCTTAGGCCCTAATAAGGTGAAGTGCCATGTAGTCGACGTTCACATGACACCACTAAGGGAATCACAACATACATATCATCAAAATATCGAACACATATCAAGTTCACATGATTAGTTGCAACAAGATTTCTCCCGTGACCTCAAGAACAAAAGTAACTACTCACTAATGATAATCATGCTCAAGATCAGAGGGGTATTAAATAGCATAATGGATTTGAACATATAATCTTCCACCAAATAAACCATATAGTAATCAACTACAAGATGTAATCAACACTACTAGTCACCCACAAGTACCAATCTATAGTTCCGGTACAAAGATTGAACATAAGAGATGAACTAGGGTTTGAGAGGAGATGGTGCTGTTGAAGATGTTGATGGAGATTGCCCTCCCCAAGATGGGAGAGTTGTTGGTGATGATGATGACGATGATTTCCCCCTCCGGGAGGGAAGTTCCCCCGGCGGAATCGCTCCGCCGGAGGGCAAAAGTGCTCCTGCCCAAGTTCCGCCTCGAGAGGGCGGCACTTCGTCCTGAAAGTCCTCTCCTTATTTTTTCTAGGTCAAAATGACTTATATACCAGAAGAGGGGCACCGGAGGTGGGCCGAGGAGGGCACAACCCAACAGGGCGCGCCTGGGCTCCCTGGCGCGCCCAGGTGGGTTGTGCCCACCTGGTGGACCCCCTCTGGTACTTATTGGCTCCAATAATTCTTATATATTCCAAAAAAATTCCTCGTGAAGTTTCAGCTCATTTGGAGTTGTGCAAAATAGGTAGCCTGACGTAGCTTTTTCAGGTCCAGATTTCCAGCTGCCGGAATTCTCCCTCTTTGTGTGAACCTTGCGTATTATGAGAGAAAAGGCATTTGAATTACTTCAAAAAGCATTATTATGCATAAAAACATCATAAATAACAGTAGGAAAACATGATGCAAAATGGACGTATCAACTCCCCCAAGCTTAGACCTCGCTTGTCCTCAAGCGAAAACCAAAATCGAAAAACATGTCCACATGCTTAGAGAGAGAGGTGTCGATAAAAACAAAATACGGACATAGAAGCATCATGTATATTATTATAACATCAACAAACTTTAGCATAGAACTTTTATCATATAACTTCTCATGAACAAGTAATAATTCATCACAACATCAAAGTATAAAGCATAAACTCTATTGAAAACCAACAAACTATGTTTTCAGTCAACTTTGCAACTACAATTCATCTCTTTTCAGGAAGGGTCACATATCGGAGCCTTTTTGGCAAGTCCACATACTCAACCATCATATAGTCTTCTATGATTGCTAATACTCACCGCATACACATGAGCAAAACGTTTCAACCAGACACATAGAAAGATAGGGGCTTATAGATTCGCCTCCCAACATACTCACCTCGAGGGTGATGTCAACAATAATAGCTCATGCTACTCATATCCAACTGGATATATGTGCCTAGATCTTTCCTCACCACATGATGCTTGCCAAAAGAGAAAATAAAAAGGAATAGAGAAAAAAACTTTGACTCTTGCATAAAAGTAAATACATAAAAGTAAAAGATAGGCCCTTCGCAGAGGGAAGCAGAGGTTGCCATGCGCTTATTTGTTTGTGTGCTCAATCTCTTAGTGTAAAAGAATGTCACGTTATATTGCCCCTTGTGATAACAACCTTTATTATGCAGTCTGTCATTTTTATTCTTTGCCATCACAAGTTCGTACAATGCTCAATTTTCTCTTACACTAAATGATCCAACACTTTTAGAAGCAATTTTCATTGACCTTTTTGCACCGATGACAACTTACTTGAAGGATCTTACTCAATCCATAGGTAGGTATGGTGGACTCTCAAAATAAGATTTGGGTTTAAAGGTTTTTGGATGCACAAGTAGTATCTCTACTTAGTGCGGAATTTTTGGCTAGCAAAGATGGGGGCAAGCACCACATGTTAAAGGATCCATGACAATATAACTTATATGTGAATATGAACAAACATAAATCATTACGTTGTCTTCCTTGTCCAACGTCAACAATTTTGGCATATAATATTTTGATGGGGGCTCACAATCACAAAAGATGTCCAAGATAGTATATTTGCATGTGAATCTTCTCTTCCCTTATTAATTCTTTCATGAATTGCATCATTGACCAATGCTATGTTTTTCAATCTCCAATAAAATTTTCTACTTATACTCTTCCTTATGTGATGTCATTACTTACCATAAAATTAGCATATGATCTTTTTCATTTATTTCCTTTCTTTTTATTGAACATGAAAGTAAAGAAAAGAAAACTCAAACAAAACTTTATTATATATATCTTGCACACGATTACAAAGATAGATCACTAAGCAAACACTCGAAAAGAAAGGATCGAACTAAACTTTTATTCATCTAAAGCAAAAGATTACTATGGATCGAACTAAGATAAGTAAAGGCAAAAGATAGTGGAGGTGATACGATACCGGGGCACCTCCCCCAAGCTTGGCACAAGCCAAGGGGAGTGCCCATACCCGATACTCAATTTTCCTTTGGTGATGAAGAAGGAGGTGGTGGTGATGAAGTAGTGGCAATCTTATCCTTGGGTTTCCATGGCAAGAGCTCACCATCATAAGAGGAGGAGTGAGTCTCACGTGTCCTGCAACTGGCAGCCAAACTCATACCTTTAAACCTCGCCTCATATTCAAAGACTTGGTTTTGGAGATCATAGATCTGGCTTTGGAGGAAGTTGACTTGCTCGTTGAAGGTGAAGATGATGTCCTTCATGGACTTGCCATCCACCTTGAGATCACGGGTGTAGTCCGCGATCATGAGGTGATTGGCATTGAGTCCACGTTCTAGCATCCCCTTGCACCGGAAGACTTCCTGCTCCATAACTTCAAGCCTAGCCTCCACGGATCCCGTCCCCTTGGGGCCTTGCACATCGCGGATGTGCAGCACCCCCTCATGCATCTGGATAGCCTGAGGGTGCTGCATCACCTCCCGCAAATATGGGTTGATGACGTTCTCGAAGAACTTATCCTTGGAGGAGCTTGAAGCGGCCATGGTGGATTGGATCTGTCAGAAAACAGCAAGGAAAATAAAACAGGAGATTTCTCCGCGATACGGTGGTCAATAGGTTCGAGGGGTATATAAAGATTTTTTATCTTGGGAAACAAGCAAGCTGAAGGAAAACGGAGTCCGAAAGGTACCCGAGGTGGGCACAACCCACCTGGGCGTGCCTGCCAGGCGCGCCCTGGTGTCCTGTGCCCACCAGGGTTGCCTTCCTAGTTGTTTCTTATTTTCCTAATTTTTGTTATATTCCAAAACAGACAGAAAATATTTTTGCGGATTTTTCGGAGTCCGTTTACTTATCGTATGACGTACCTCCCCTTTTTCAGTTATTCTGGAGTGTTCCGGAAGGTTTCCTTTATGTGTTCTTTCGGTGTCATAGTTTGGATAATATTGCTTTCAACATTAACGGGCGTACCTGAGATATAATGTTTTATTCGTTGCCCATTAACAACCTTCGGGTTAGTACCTTCGGCATTATTTATCTTGATGGCTCCGGATCGATAAACCTCCTCGATAACATAGGGTCCTTCCCATTTGGAGAGGAGTTTTCCTGCAAAGAATCTAAAACGAGAGTTGTACAAAAGAACATATTCTCCAACTTTGAACTCACGCTTTTGGATTCTTTTGTCATGCCATCTTTTAACTTTTTCTTTAAATAACTTGGCATTTTCATAGGCTTGGGTTCTCCATTCATCTAGTGAGCTAATATCAAATAACCTCTTTTCACCGGCAAGTTTGAAATCATAGTTGAGTTCTTTAATTGCCCAATATGCTTTATGTTCTAACTCAAGAGGCAAATGACAAGCTTTTCCATAAAACATTTTATACGGAGACATACCCATAAGATTTTTATATGCTGTTCTATAAGCCCAAAGTGCATCATCTAACTTCTTAGACCAATTCTTTCGGGACCTATTGACAGTTTTTTGTAATATTAATTTTATTTCTCTATTGCTAAGTTCAACTTGACCACTAGACTGAGGATGATAAGGTGATGTAATTCTATGGTTAATATCATATTTAGCAAGCATTTTACGGAAAGCACCATGAATAAAATGTGAACCACCATCCATCATTAAATATCTAGGGACTCCAAACCTTGGGAAAATGACTTCCTTAAGCATTTTAATAGAGGTGTTGTGATCAGCACTACTAGTTGGAATAGCTTCTACCCACTTAGTAACATAATCAACAGCAACCAAAATATGTGTATACCCATTAGAGGAAGGAAAAGGTCCCATATAATCAAATCCCCAAACATCAAATGGTTCAACAGCAAGAGAATAATTCATAGGCATTTCCTGACACTTACCAATATTACCAATTCTTTGATATTCATCACAAGATAAAACAAACTTATGGGCATCCTTGAAGAGAGTAGGCCAATAAAAACCAGATTGCAATACCTTGTGAGCAGTTCTATCTCCCGCATGATGTCCTCCATAAGTTTCGGAGTGACATTTTCGTAGGATTTGTCCCTGTTCATGCTCAGGTACACAACGTCTAATAATACCATCTACTCCTTCTTTATAAAGATGTGGGTCATCCCAAAAGTAATGTCTTAAATCATAGAAGAACTTGTTCTTTTGTTGGTATGTGAAGCTAGGTGGTATATATTTAGCAACAATATAATTGGCATAGTCAGCATACCAAGGAGTGTTATGAGAAACATTTACTGCAGCTAATTGGTCATCAGGAAAACTATCATTAATAGGTTGTGGGTCATCAAGAATATTTTCTAACCTAGACAAGTTATCAGCCATGGGGTTCTCAGCTCCCTTTCTATCAGTGATATGTAAATCAAATTCTTGTAACAAAAGAACCCACCTAATGAGTCTAGGTTTAGCATCCTTCTTTTCCATAAGATATTTTATAGCAGCATGATCGGTGTGAACAGTCACTTTAGAATCAACAATGTAAGATCTAAATTTATCACAAGCAAACACAACTGCTAAAAATTCTTTTTCAGTAGTAGCATAATTTAGTTGAGCACTGTCCAGGGTTTTACTAGCATAATGAATCACATTTAATTTCTTATCGACTATTTGTCTTAGAATAGCACCAACAGCATAAACACTAGCATCACACATAATTTCAAAAGGCAAGTTCCAATCAGGTGGTTGAACAATAGGTGCAGAAATCAAAGCTTTCTTAAGTGTTCAAAGGTTTCTACACAATCATCATAAAAAACAAATGGAACAACCTTTTGTAGAAGATTTGTAAGAGGCCTAGAAATTTTAGAGAAGTCTTTAATAAACCTCCTATAGAAACCAACATGACCGAGGAAACTATGAATACCTTTGATATCTTTAGGGCATGGCATTTTCTCAATTGCATCAACTTTAGCTTTATCCACCTCAATACCTCGTTCAGAAATTTTATGTCCCAAGACAATACCTTCATTAACCATAAAGTGGCACTTCTCCCAATTCAAGACAGAGATTAGTTTTCTCGCATCTCTGCAAAACTCGATCAAGGTTGCTCAAGCAATCATCAAAAGAAGTTCCATAAACGGAGAAATCATCCATGAAAAGCTCAACAATCTTTTCACGAAAATAAGAGAATATAGCAGTCATACATCTTTAAAAAGTAGCAGGTGCATTGCATAAACCAAAAGGCATACGTCTATAAGCATAAGTTCCAAAAGGGCAAGTAAAGGTGGTTTTCTCTTGATCAGGTTGTGAGACAGGTATTTGAGAAAAACCGGAATATCCGTCAAGAAAGCAAAAATGTGTGTGCTTTGATAGTCTTTCTAACATTTGATCAATAAAAGCAGAGGGTAATGATCTTTTCTAGTGGCTTTATTTAGTTTTCTAAATTCAATTACCATTCTGTAGCCTGTAACAATTCTTTGTGGAATAAGTTCATTCTTATCATTAGGAACAACGGTAATACCTCCTTTTTTGGGGACACAATGAACGGGACTTACCCATCTACTATCAGCTATGGGATAGATTATACCTGCTTCCAGAAGCTTCAGTATTTCTGTTCTTACCACTTCTTTCATTTTAGGATTTAAACGTCGTTGGTGATCAACAACGGGTTTAGCATCAGGCTCCATATTAATTTTATGCTGACAGAGAGTGGGACTAATGCCCTTTAAATCATCAAGAGTATATCCAATGGCAGCTCGGTGCTTCTTCAGAACATTCAATAATCTTTCTTCTTCATGTTCTGAAAGGTTAGCACTAATAATAACAGGACAAATCTTTTTCTCATCAAGATAAGCATATTTCAAAGTGTCTGGCAATTGTTTTAATTCAAACACAAGATCACCTTTAGGTGGAGGAGGACCTCCTAGAGTTTCAATAGGCAAATTGTGTTTAAGCAGAGGACGTTGTTGAAAGAAAATCTTATCTATTTCATTTCTTTCATGCAGATGCATATCATTTTCATGGTCTAGCAAATATTGTTCTAGTGGATCGGTAGGAGGCACAGCAACAGAAGCAAGACCAATTATTTCATCCTTAATAGACAATTCTTCCTTATGATGTTTTCTACTAAACTTGGAAAAATTAAACTCATGAGATTCATTACCAAAACTAACACCGACGGTTTATTTCTCACAATCTATTTTAGCATTGACGGTGTTCAAGAAAGGTCTACCAAAGATAATGGGACAAAAGTCATCTTGTGGGGAACCAAGAACAAGAAAATCAGTAGGGTATTTTATTTTCCCACACATGACTTCAACATCTCTAACAATCCCAAGTGGTGTGATGGTGTCCCTATTAGCAAGTTTAATAGTAACATCTATGTCTTCTATTTCAGCGGGTGCTATATCATTCATAATTTCTTGATATAAGGTAAAAGGAATGGCACTCGCGCTAGCACCTATGTCGCATAAACCATGATAACAGTGATCTCCTATTTTAACTGAGACAACAGGCATGCCAACAACGGGTCTATGCTTATCTTTTTCATCGGGTTTGGCAATTCTAGCAGCTTCATCATAGAAGTAAATAACATGCCCATCTATATTTTCAACCAAGAGATCTTTAACCATAGCAACACTAGGTTCTACTTTGATTTGTTCAGCAGGTTTGGAAGTTCTAATATAACTTTTGTTGACCACAGTTGAGACTTTAGCATGTTCCTTTATCCTAACAGGGAAAGGTGGGTTTTCAATATAAGCAGTAGGCACAACTGGATCAACATTGTAAATAATAGTTTCATCTTTAGCTACTACTGGTTCTTTAATTTTTTCTTTGATAGGTGGGTGATATTTAAACCACTTCTCCTTAGGGAGGTCAACATGAGTAGCAAATGATTCACAAAAGGAGGCTACTATCTCAGAATCAAGTCCATATTTAGTGCTAAACTTTTGAAAAGCATCGGTATTCATAAAAGATTTAACACAATCATACTTGAGCTTAATACCTAACTCTTTACCTTCGTCGAGTTCCCAATCTTCAGAGTTGCATTTAATTCTTTCTAAAAGATCCCACCGGAAATCAATAGTCTTCTTCATAAAGGAACCAGTACAAGAAGTATCAAGCATGGATCAATCATCATGGGAAAGCCGAGCATAAAAAATCTGAATAATAATTTCTCTTGAGAGCTCATGCTTGGGGCATGAATATAACATTGACTTAAGCCTCCCCCAAGATAGAGCGATACTTTCTCCTTCACGAGGCCAAAAATTATATATGTAATTCCGATCACGATGAACTAGATGCATAGGATAATTTTTTTGGTGAAATTCCAATTTCAATCGATTCCAATTCCAAGATCCAATATCATCGCATAGCCTATACCATGCCAATGCTTTTCCCTTCAAAGATAAAGGGAAAACCTTCTTCTTAGCTTCATCTCCGGGTAAACCTACAATCTTAAATAATCCACAAATTTCATCTACATATATCAATTGCATATCAGGATGTTCGGTTCCATCTCCTGCATAAGGATTAGCTAGCAGTTGTTCTATCATACCCGAAGGAATTTCATAACCAATATTTTCAGTAGGTGCAGTAGGTTGAGGGGTAACTAATTGTGGTTCCGGTCGAGGTGAAGATACCCCGAACAAACCCCTCAAAGGATTGTTCTCCATAGTAGCAAGTGACAATAAATATCAGCACGTAGTAATAATTTTTCCTTACCGATTTCCACTTACCAAGGGCGCATCACTCACCGGCAACGGCGCCAGAAAAGAGCCTTGATGACCCACAAGTATAGGGGATCAATCGTAGTCCTTTCGATAAGTAAGAGTGTTGAACCCAACGAGGAGCAGAAGGAAATGACAAACGGTTTTCAGCAAGGTAATGTCTGCAAGCACTGAAATTATAAGTAACGAGTAGTTTGGTAGCAAGATAATTTGTAACGAGCAAGTAACGGTAATGCTAATAAAAGTGCAGCAAGGTAGCCCAATCCTTTTGAGGCAAAGGACAGGCCAAAACGATCTCTTATGATAAGTAAAGCGTTCTTGATGGTACACGGGAATTTCTTCTAGTCACTTTCATCATGTTGGTTTGATTTGTGTTCGCTACTTTGATAATTTGATATGTGGGTGGACCGGTGCTTAGGTGCTGTTCTTACTTGAACAAACCTCCTACTTATGATTAACCCCTTCGCAAGCATCCGCAACTACGAGAAAAGTTTTAAGAATAAATCTAATCATAGCATTAAACTTTTGGATCCAAATCAGTTCCTTACGGAATAGCGTATAAACTAGGGTTTAAGTTTCTGTCACTCTCGCAACCCATCATCTAATAACTACTCCACAATGCATTCCCTTAGGCCCTAATAAGGTGAAGTGCCATGTAGTCGACGTTCACATGACACCACTAAGGGAACCACAACATACATATCATCAAAATATAGAAAACATATCAAGTTCACATGATTACTTGCAACAAGATTTCTCCCGTGACCTCAAGAACAAAAGTAACTACTCACTAATGATAATCATGCTCAAGATCAGAGGGGTATTAAATAGCATAATGGATTTGAACATATAATCTTCCACCAAATAAACCATATAGTAATCAACTACAAGATGTAATCAACACTACTAGTCACCCACAAGTACCAATCTATAGTTCCGGTACAAAGATTGAACACAAGAGATGAACTAGTGTTTGAGAGGAGATGGTGTTGTTGAAGATGTTGATGGAGATTGCCCTCCCCAAGATGGGAGAGTTGTTGGTGATGATGATGATGATGATTTCCACCTCCGGGAGGGAAGTTCCCCCAGCGGAATCGCTCCGCCGGAGGGCAAAAGTGCTCCTGCCCAAGTTCCGCCTTGAGAGGGCGGCGCTTCATCCCGAAAGTCCTCTCCTTATTTTTTCTAGGTCAAAATGACTTATATACCATAAGAGGGGCACCAGAGGTGGGCCGAGGAGGGCACAACCCACCAGAGCGCGCCTGGGCTCCCTGGCGTGCCCAGGTGGGTTGTGCCCACCTGGTGAGCCCCCTCTGGTACTTATTGGCTCCAATAATTCTTATATATTCCATAAAAAATCCCTCGTGAAGTTTCAACTCATTTGGAGTTGTGCAGAATAGGTAGCTTGACGTAGCTTTCTCAGGTCCAGATTTCCAGCTGCTGGAATTCTCCCTCTTTGTGTGAACCTTGCATATTATGAGAGAAAAGGCATTATAATTACTCCAAAAAGCATTATTATGCATAAAAACATCATAAATAACAGTAGGAAAACATGATGCAAAATGGACGTATCAGAGCCCCCTAAGGAAATGGGGGAGAAAAACTACCCTTTTGCCCGGCTCGGGCGTAGGAATGATCTGGCCCTCTTCGGGGGCCCGATGGGCGACATTGGCCGGCAAGTAGCCGGCCTCCTTCAATTTCAGAATGTCCTCGTTGGTGACGAAGGAGGCCTCCCACTTCCCATTGGCGCCAGATCCGGCCATGGTCGAAGGAGGTGAAGTGTGATTCACTGTGGAAGTAGAGAGAAAGGGCGTTGGAGCTCTGAAGGTCTGCGTGAGCGGAAGGTGGAAGAGGGCGTGGGATGCAGACTTTAGCGGCCCCCCTTTATAGACTGTTGGCAGGCTGGGGCTTCCTTTTTCCACGCCGCTGGCCTCTCCACTTCCCGATATCTCCGCAACATTATGAGCGGGGAGGGGAATCGAAATCGTTAACCATATCCCCCGAAAAGCGGGACACGATCTCCACCTTGAGGGGACGTGTCAAACATGGCGTCAGCCTTGAGTCGCACTTCGAGAAATAGTAACTGCTTGGCGTTATGGCCGGAAGCGACTCTTCGTTGAAAGAGAAAAAGTTGTCAGATAAAGGCACTATTTGCGCTTGAGCGATGTTTATATTATTACCTTCGATGTTAAGTAAAACTGCCGTTTCAGATTCCGGACATCACTTGGTTTCGAACAGGGGAGAGACATATTGAGGAACTCGCCCCGCAAGCCGAATACTGGTCGGATGGATGGATATCGGATACAAGTCTTGGCGTTGGAGGAAAGTTCAGGGGCTACTGAGGGAGTCATGGACTAAGGGGTCCTCGGGGCGACGGCCCATTGTACATGGGCCGGACTGGTGGAGCCGTATAATGACAGGAGATCTATGAAGCCGTGGTGTGCCCTCCAAGTCAAGAAGGCGGAGGATCTCTTTAATTCCTTATTGTAATCTATCTTCGGTAACCCTAACCCTACTGGTGTCTATATAAACCGAGAGTTTTTAGTCTTTAGGGCTAGAGCTACATTCATCGCCTCATAGCCTTAGGGTTTAGCTCATGCTGATCTCGAGGTAGATCTACTCTGTAAACCACGTTATACATTCAATACAATCAAGCAGGACGTAGGGTTTTACCTCTTCGAGAGGGCCTGAACCTGGGTAAACACTGTGTTCATCGTCCCTTGTTACCCATCGATCCTAGATCCACAGCTCGGGACCCCCTATCCCGAGGTCTGCCAGTTTTGACACCGACACTCTCCCTCATATAAAATTGCAATAATGATTACCGGTCTAGTTATCGATTGCCTAGGGACAAATAACTTTCTTGTGACAAAAAGCTCTCTACTAAAACTAACTTAATTGTTTCTTTATCTAATCAGCCCCTATCTTTTATTTACGTGTTCTTTATTATCTTGCAAACCTATGCCTTTACACCTACAAAGTACTTCTAGTTTCATACTTGTTCTAGGTAAAGCGAACGTAAAGCGTGCGTAGAGTTGTATCGGTGGTCGATAGAATTTGAGGGAATATTTGTTCTACCTTTAGCTCCTCGTTTGGTT
Source organism: Thinopyrum elongatum (assembly GCA_011799875.1). Taxonomy (NCBI): domain Eukaryota; kingdom Viridiplantae; phylum Streptophyta; class Magnoliopsida; order Poales; family Poaceae; genus Thinopyrum; species Thinopyrum elongatum. The sequence goes on from CM022301.1 coordinate 433,558,842, forward strand.
TGACACTCTTACTTATCGAGAAAGGCTACAATTGATCCCCTATACTTGTGGGTTATCAAGACCTTTTTCTGGCGCCGTTGCCGGGGAGCAATAGCATGGGGTGAATATTCTCGTGTGTGCTTGTTTGCTTTATCACTAAGTAGATTTTATTTGCTGTTCTAAGTTGTTCTCTATCTTTAGTTATGGATATGGAACACGAAATACCAAAAAAATTAGGTGTACTTGCTACTCATGGAGATGGGGAACCTCCTAAAACCCTCGATGCTCGTTACGTGAAAAATATTAAACACTACTTTGATAATCCTGAGAAAACCCCATTCAACTTGATAATGGGAGACACGTTGGATCAACGTGAATACTTTAGGGATTATCGCTTGACTCAAAAAGGGAAACTCTTATGGGATCAAATTCATATGTTGCATTGGTATGCTCGGAATTTATGCTTGAGATATGATTATACTTGTTGCTCTAGGATGAAGGCTCCACACCTTCCCTTTACATGCAAATTTAACGATAATGAAACATTACCCTTCAAAAAAATGATAATGAAACCTTGGCTTCTTATGCTAATGGTATATATGATTACTATGATGTGGAACAAATAGAAGAATTTGTTGCTTTTAAGGGTGCTTATGAAATTGAATCTTTGTTTGAAAAGTGTGAAAATTATGATGATGCTGTTTACAGACCTGAAAATTTTGCTATACTTAAATATTGCTATGAGAATTATGAATATAATGCCGATATTAATGAGTTTATTGAGAAAGTCTCCGCTATCCAAGAAGAGACTAATATTTTGCAGGAATCTGTGGAAGAAGAAATTGATGACACTGTGAGCTCATTAGATGAAAAAGATGAGGAGGAGAGCGAAGAACAAAGGACGGAAGGAAGAGAGGATTGATCACCCATGCCCACCTTCTAATGAGAGTAACTCTTCAACTCATACATTGTTTAATTTCCCTTCGTGCTTATCGAAGGATGATTGCTATGATAATTGCTATTATCCCTTGAATTCGTTTGAAATGTCCCTTTTTGATGAACTTGATGCTTGCTATGTTGGTGGCCATGATGCCAATATGAATTATGCTTATGGAGATGAACTTGCTATAGTTCCTTATGTTAAGAATGAAATTTTTGCTATTGCACGCACGCATGATAGTCCTATTATCTTTTTGAATTCTCCGAACTACACTATATCGGAGAAGTTTGCGCTTATTAAGGACTATATTAATGGATTGCGTTATACTATTATACATGATGATTTTGGTAAATATAATATGCATGTGCTTGCTGCTCCTACTTGCAATTATTATGAGAGAGGAACTACATCTCCACCTCTCTATGTTTCCAACACGATAAAATTGCAAGAAACTGTTTATGCTATGTATTGGCCTTTACTTGATGTGCATGAATTGTTCTTTTATGACATGCGGATGCATAGGAAGAGAGTTAGAATTCGTCATTGCATGATATATGTTGCTTTGTGCTCACTACTAAATTACAAATCATTGTTAATTAAGGCTTTGAGGGGCTGTTTGGATTGGATCCGCCGCACGCCCAGCCAATATTTTGGCGTTGACCAGGACACTACAGCTTGTTTGGATTGATTCCAACGTTTTGGCTCGCCAACTGAACCCACCTTTTCCTCTGTGCTTGTACGCCAATTCGTTGGCGAAACCAGGGGCGGCCGTTTCGTCCGCCAATATTTTGGCACGCCCGCAACGCCCACAATTTGGCATGGCGCTCCTGGGCAACAACCAAACAGCCCCTGATATACCTTGGGATCCGGGTGGATCCATTACTTGAGCACTATATGCCTAGCTTAATGGCTTTAAACAAAGCGCTGCCAGGGAGACAACCCGGAAGTTTTAGAGAGTCATTTTATTCTGTTGAGTGCTTTTATAAAGTTTAAAAACAAAAAATATATAGAGGGGAACCTAAAACTTTTTTAAAAAGAAAAATGAAAGTAAGAAAGACGAGCACCGTTGAAGTGGGGGAGCTCCTTGAACTTTGTTCATGCCCATGGAAACTTTGCAAATCTTGAATTACAGAAACTTTTCAACAAAAATAATTATCCCCTTGTACAAATCCATTGTATTATAAAAAATAATGTGCCAAGATTTGCCTTTAGGATGATTAGATTGCTTGTTTGGTAGGTGCAGTGGAAAAACATAAACTTTGGCTGTAGCGCATGAATTTACATTTTTTACTGGAATGTCAAAAGTTTCTAAAAAATTTACACAGTACTTCTATACAAATTGTTTATTTTGTCCTAATTGTTCAGAATTTTTGGAGTTACAGAAGTATGGTGAATGTTCAGATTACTATAGACTGTCCTGTTTAAGATAGATTCTGTTTTTGATGCATTGTTTTGCTAGTTTTGATGAAACTATCGATTTTATCGGTGGTATAAGCCATGGAGAAGTTATAATAGAGTAGCTGCAATGCAAAAAAAAATATGAATGGGTTTGCAGCAGTACTTGAAGTGGTGATTTGTTTTATTATACTAACGGATCTCACGAGGGTTTTGTTAAGTTTTCTGTGATTGAAGTTTTCAAGTTTTGGGTGAGATCACGATGGATGAAGGAATAAGGAGTTTCAAGAGCCTAAGCTTGGGGATGCCCGAGGCACCCCAAGGTAATAGTCAAGGACTCCCAAGCAACTAAGCTTGGGGATGCCCCGGAAGGCATCCCCTCTTTCTTCCAATGATCATCGGTAATTTCACTTGGAGCTATATTTTTATTCGTCACATGATATGTGTAAATCTTGGAGCGTCGTGTGCTTTTTATTTTTCTTTTAATAATGCATCATGCTGGTATGAGATAGTCCTTGGTTGATTTATAGAATGCTCTTTGCACTTCACTTATATATTTTGAGTATGGCTTTATAGAATGCTTCATGTGCTTCACTTCACACAGAAAACCGCCATTTGTAGAATGCTCTTTTGCTTCACTTATATTTGTTAGAGCGTGGGCATATCTTTTGTAGAAATAATTAAACTCTCATGCTTCACTTATATCTATTTAGAGAGTTAACAAGAATTGGTCATTCACATGGTTAGTCATAAAATCCTACATAAAACTTGTAGATCACTGAATATGATATGTTTGATTCCTTGCAATAGTTTTGCGATATAAAGACGGTGATATTAGAGTCATGCTAGTGAGTAATTGTGGATTGGTAGAAATACTTGTGTTAAGGTTTGTGATTCCTGAAGCATGCACGTATGGTGAACCGTTATGTGATGAAGTCAGAGCATGATTTATTTTTGATTGTCTTCCTTATGACTGGCGGTCGGGGACGAGCGATGGTCTGTTCCTACCAATCTATCCCCCTAGGAGCATGCGTATTAGTACTTTGTTTCCATGGATAATAAACTTTTGCAATAAGTATGTGAGTTCTTTATGACTAATGTTGAGTCCATGGATTATACGCACTCTCACCCTTCCATCATTGCAAGCCTCTTCGGTACCGTGCATTGCCCTTTCTCACCTCGAGAGTCGGTGCAAACTTCACCGGTGCATCCAAACCCCGTGATATGATACGCTCTATCACACATAAGCCTCCTTATATCTTCCTCAAAACAGCCACCATACCTACCTATCATGGCAATTCCATAGCTATTCCGAGATATATTGCCATGCAACTTCCATCATCATCAGATACATGACTTGAGCATTCATTGTCATATTGCTTTCCATGGTCGTAAGATAGCTAGCATGATATTTTCATGGCTTGTCCATTTTTTTGATATCTTTGCTATGCTAGATCATTGCACATCCTGGTACACTGCCAGAGGCATTCATATAGAGTCATACTTTGTTCTAGATATCGAGTTGTAATATTGAGTTGTAATTAAATAAAAGTGTGATGATCATCATTATTAGAGCATTGTCCCAGTGAGGAAAGGATGATGGAGACTATGATTCCCCCACAAGTCGGGATGAGACTCCGGAAGAAAAAATAAAATAAAAAAAGAGGCAAAAAAAAGAGAGCCCAAAAAAATGAGAGAAAAAGAGAGAAGGGGCAATGCTACTATCCTTTTACCACACTTGTGCTTCAGAGTAGCACCATGTTCTTCATATAGAGAGTCTCTTGAGTTATCACTTTCATATACTAGTGGGAATTTTCATTATAGAACTTGGCTTGTATATTCCGATGATGGGCTTCCTCAAATGCCCGAGGTCTTCATGAGCAAGCAAGTTGGATGCACACCCACTTAGTTTTCAGTTTGAGCTTTCATACACTTATAGCTCTTAGTGCATCCGTTCCATGGCATTCCCTACTCCTCGCATTGACATCAATTGATGGGCATCTCCATAACCCATTGATTAGCCGCATCGATGTGAGACTTTCTCCTTTTTTTTCTCCACACAACCTCCAACATCATATTCTATTCCACCTATAGTGCTATATCCATGGCTCACGCTCATGTATTACATGAAAGTTGAAAAGGCTTGAGAACATTAAAAGTATGAAACATTTGCTTGGCTTGTCATCGGGGTTGTGCATGATGAAATACTTTGTGTGATGAAGATGGAGCATAGCCAGACTATATGATTTTGTAGGGATAACTTTCTTTGGCCATGTTATTTTGAGAAGACATGATTGCTTTATTAGTATGCTTGAAGTATTATTGTCTTAATGTCAAATGATAGACTGTTGCTTTGAATCACTTGTGTCTTAATATTCATGCCATGATTAGATTATATGATCAAGATTATGCTAGGTAGCATTCCACATCAAAAATTATCTTTTTTACCATTTACCTACTCGAGGACGAGCAGGAATTAAGCTTGGGGATGCTGATACGTCTTCGTCGTATCTATAATTTTTGATTGTTTCATGCCAATATTCTACAACTTTCATATACTTTTGGCAACTTTTTATACTATTTTTGGGACTAACATATTGATCCAGTGCCCAGTGCCAGTTCCTGTTTCTTGCATGTTTTTTGTTTCACAGAATATCCATACCAAACGAAGTCCAAACGTGATAAAAACATATGGAGATTTTTTTTGGAATATATGTGACTTTTGGGAATTGGAATCAACGCGATACGATGCCTGATGTTCGATTGAACTACGTCGGCATTTCCCCAAAGAGGAAGGGATGATGCAGCACAACAATGATAGGTATTTCCCTCAGTGATGAGACCAAGGTTATCGAACTAGTATGAGAACCAAGCAACACTACGTAAACAGCACCTGCACAAAAAGAACAAATACTTGCAACCTAACGTGTTAAACGGGTTGTCAATCCCTTTCGGGTAACGGCGCCAGAAATTGGCAAACGGACGTGAGATAAATTGTAGTAGGTTGGATAAATAGATCACGAATAAAATAAAGTTAAGCAAAATATTTTTGGGTTTTTAGAAAAATAGATCTGAAAATAAAAGTGGCAAATAAATAAAAAGGCAAATAGCAAAATAGATCTGAAAATATATGATGAGAAAATAGACCCGGGGGCCGTAGATTTCACTAGTGGCTTCTCTCGAGAAAAATAGCATACGGTGGGTAAACAAATTACTGTTGGGCAATTGATAGAACTTCAAATAATTATGATGATATCCAGGCAATGATCATTATATAGGCATCACGTCCAAGATTAGTAGACCGACTCCTGCCTGCATCTACTACTATTACTCCACACATCGACCGCTATCCAGCATGCATCTAGTGTATTAAGTTCATGCAGAAACGGAGTATGCAATAAGAATGATGACATGATGTAGACAAGATCTATTTATGTAGAAATAGACCCCATCTTGTTATCCTTAATAGCAATGATACATACATGTCGGTTCCCCTTCTGTCACAGGGATCAAGAACCATAAGATCGAACCCATCACAAAGCACCTCTTCCCATGGCAAGAAAAATCGATCTATTTGGCCTAACTAAACCAAAGATTCGAAGAAGAAATACGAGGCTATAAGCAATCATGCATATAAGAGATCAAAAGACTCAAATAACTTTCATGGATAAAAACATAGATCTGATCATAAACTCAAAGTTCATCGGATCCCAACAAACACACCGCAAAAAAGAGTTACATCAAATAGATCTCCAAGAGACCATTGTATTGAGAATCAAAAGAGAGAGAGAGGAAGCCATCTAGCTACTGCCCACGGACCCATAGGTCTACAATGAACTACTCACGCATCATCGGAGAGGCACCAATGAGGATGGTGAACCCCTCCGTGATGGTGTCTAGATTGGATCTGTGGTTTCTGGAACTTGCGGCGGCTGGAATTGATTTTCGTCGACTCCCCTAGGGTTTCTGGAATATTGGGGTATTTATAGAGCAAAGAGGTGGTGCGGGAGGTGGCTGAGGTGGGCACAACCCACCTGGGCACGCCTGGGCCCCCAGGCGCGCCCTTGTGGGTTGTGCTCCCCTCGGAGCCCCCCTTAGGTACTTTCTTGGCCCAACTTGTGTCTTCTGGTCCAGAAAAAATCACCAAAAAGTTTCGCTGCGTTTGGACTCTGTTTGGTATTGATTTCCTGCGAAGTAAAAAACAAGCAAAAAATAGCAACTGGCACTGGGCACTATGTCAATAGGTTAGTCCCAAAAAATGATATGAAGTTGCTATAAAATGATTGTAAAACATCCAAGAATGATAATATAACAGCATGGAACAATCAAAAATTATAGATACATTGGAGACGTATCAGCATCCCCAAGCTTAATTCCTGCTCGTCCTCGAGTAGGTAAATGATAAAAACAGAATTTTTGACGTGGAATGCTGCCTAACATGTTCATCACATATTCTTTTCTTTTTAGCATGGACATTTGGACTTTTATATGATTCAAAGCAATAGTCTAGTTTTGACACGAAGATTTCAATACTCAAGCATATCAACAAGCAACCATGTCTTTCAAAATATCAACACTAAAGCAAGTTATCCCAAGCCCATTATGCTCAATCATTGATCCATTCATGAAACACACTCGCATATTAGCCACACCCAATGCTCAAGTACGATCATAGTCCCCCTTAGTTGGTGCTTTTATAAGAGAAGATGGATACTCAAAATAAAAATTGCATAAAGTAAAATAAAGGCCCTTCGCAGGGGAAAGTAGGGATTTGTAGAGGTGCCAGAGCTCAAAGCGAAAAAAGTAGAGATAAAACATTTTGGGTGGCATGCTTTTCCTGTCAACGAAAATGATCGAGTAGTTCCCAATACTTTCCATGCTAGATATATTATAGGCGGTTCCCAAACAGAAAATAAAGTTTATTCCTTTTTCCACCATACTTTCACTTTCCATGGCTAGCCGTATCCACGGGTGCCCTCCATACCAACACTTTCCAAGAATTTATTATTTGACAACATAAAGTAAATTCATTTTTCATTTCGGGACTGGGCATCCCTAATACCTTTGCAGTACTCTCATGCAATGACAAGTGAATAAACACTCATCTTGAGAATAACACATCTAGCATGGAAATATATCAGCCACCCCCTACCGTTTCATGAGCGGTACGAGCACACAAAAGAGAAATTTATTTTGAAATTGGAGATGGCACATACAAATTTTCTTAGAACGGCACGGAAGTACCACATATAGGTAGGTATAGTGGACTCATATGGCAAAACTGGTTTAAGGATTTTGTATGCACAAGTAGTGATCTTACTTAGTGCAAATGAAGGCTAGCAAAAGATTGAGAAGCATCCAACCAAGAAACGAAAAATCTCATAAGCGAGCATTAAGCATAACTAACACCGAATAATGCACCACAAGTTGGATGTAATTTCATTGCATAACTATTGACTTTCGTGCTTGCATAGGGAATCACAAACCTTAACACCAATATTCTTACTAAAGCATAATTACTCACCAACATGACTCACATATTATATCAACATATCGCAAAACTATTACAAGGAATCAAGTTTATTTTGTCCAATGATCTTCATGAAAGTTTTTATTATATCCCTCTTGAATATCTATCACTTTGGGACTAGTTTAATGTGTTACTTTTGATAGCTCAAACAAATCTAAGTGAAGAACATGAGCATAAAAATTTTCTTCTCTCAAAATAATTTAAGTGAAGCAAGAGAGAATTTCTTAAAAAATTTACTAACTCTCAAATAAATCTAAGTGAAGCATGAGAGCATTTCTTCAAAAATACTAAAGCACACCCTGCTCAAAAAGATATAAGTGAAGCACTAGAGCAATTCCATAACTCATAAAGATTTAAGTGAAGCAAAGAGAGCAATTCTAACAAGTCATAGCATAATTTTGGCTCTCCCAAATAGGTGTGTCCAGCAAGGATTCATGACTAAAAATAAAAAGCAAAACAAGCAAAGACTCATATCATACAAGATGCTCCAAGCAAAACTCATGAATATGTGACGAATAAAAATATAGCTCCAAGTAAAATACCGATGGTCGTGAGAAGAAAGAGGGGATGCCACTCGGGCATCCCCAAGCTTAGTTGCTTGCTTCTCTTTGGATAATGTCTTGGGGTGCCATGGGGCATCCCCAAGCTTAGGCTCTTCTTACTATTTATTCCTTCATCCATCGTGATCTCACCCAAAACTTGAAAACTTCAATCACACAAAACTCAACAAAACCTTCATGAGATCCGTTAGTATAAGAAAACCAATCTTTACTTTAAGTACTGTAGAAAACCCATTCAAATTTTGTTCTTACATTATATCTAATGTATTCTAACTTTACCATGTCTCATAACCTCCAATACAAACCATAAAGTCATCAAAATAAGCACACAATGAAAGAAACATAATCTATCAAAAACAGAACAGTCTGTAAAGATGTGAATTGTTATCATACTTATGTAACTCCAAAAATTCTGAAAGGTTAGGAAAACATAGGAAATTTGTAGGTCAATCTTGTGTAAAAACTTCAGAATTTTTTGCCGCTTCTGTGAATTTTAAAAATTGTTTTACTGGACACAAAATTTTCTATTCTCCAACAAGATCAAATCAACTATCACCAAAGCTATCCCAAAGGCTTTGTTTGGCACAAACACTAATTAAAACACAAAAAACACAATCATAACAGTAGCATAATTATGCAAACACTGAAGAACAAAAATAAAAAGATGAAAGTAAATTTTATTTATTGGGTTGCCTCCCAACAAGCGCTATCGTTTTACGCCCTTAGCTAGGCATAATGCAAAGATCTAAGTGTTGTCATCTTTGTTCTTATTTTCCTTAGAGGTGTTTTTGTCAGAAGGTTTTGCAAAAACAACATAAAACACCTTATCCATAGAGACTTTAGCACTATCAAGTTGCTTATCGTCATATCCGCCTTGATTTTCGGCAACAATCCAAGAATAGTGCTAATTAACATCATTGAAAACTTGTTCGATTATGTCTAAAACGGGGATGTCTTTTTTAAGGTTCTCATCAAAGATTTGATTATCCCCAAGCAAATGTCTTAGAACATAATCACTATTATAAAGAATTTCAACTATCACGGGTTTTTCATGATTCATACCATAAAAATGAAAGATTTCCCTAGCTTCCCGTATTATGTAGTCAAATTCATTCATAAGAACAAGAGTGGCCAACTTTTTAGCCTTAGGATTCTTTATGATGGGTAGCTCATAAAACATTCTTTGCAAGGTAGGATGAGTGCGAATAAATTTATTTTCAAGTTTCAAAACTTGTGCTGAGATAGCTTCCGCATAAGATTTAGTCCTTTTAAGTATAGGAACATCATCAAGACTTAAATTTCCAACACAATTGAAAAATTCTTGGATACGTTCTTTTCCTATAACATTCCCTTGCCCCAAAACAAACGTTTTAGCATCCAGATTGACAGATCGTCCAATTTTAGGAGTTAGGCCATCATCTATTTCTGCCAAACCAAAGTCACTCATGATGACAAGTTCAAGCAATTAAGAGATCTGACGAGAAAACGGCGAGCGAGAAAGAGGGCGAATAAAACGGCCAATTTTTGTGAAGTGGGGGAGAGGAAAACGAGAGGCAAATGGCAAATAATGTAAATTGCAAGGAGATGCTATTTGTGATTAGGAACCTGGTAGATGTTGATGATCTCTCCCCGGCAACGGCGCCAGAAATTCCTTTTGATGTTGGCTTGAACTACGTCGGTATTTCCCCAAAGAGGAAGGGATGATGCAGCACAGCAACGGTAGGTATTTCCCTCAGTGATGAGACCAAGGTTATCGAACCAGTAGGAGAACCAAGCAACACTACGTAAACAGCACCTGCACACAAAGAACAAATACTTGCAACCCGACGTGTTAAAGGGGTTGTCAATCCCTTTCGGGTAACGGCGCCAGAAATTGGCAAACGGACGTGAGATAAATTGTAGTAGGGTGGATAAATAGATCGCGAATAAAATAAAGTGAAGCAAAATATTTTTGGGTTTTCAGAAATATAGATCTGAAAATAAAAGTGGCAAATAAATAAAAAGGCAAATAGCAAAATAGATCTGAAAATATATGATGAGAAAATAGACCCGGGGGCCGTAGATTTCACTAGTGGCTTCTCTCGAGAAAAATAGCATACGGTGGGTAAACAAATTACTGTTGGGCAATTGATAGAACTTCAAATAATTATGACGATATCCAGGCAATGATCATTGTCGGTGCAACAAACCCTGGGTCCGTTGCCCATACTGTGCACAGGCCCAAGGATAAGATTACAACACCAAGGTCAGATCAAAGCACGAGGGATCAATTCTTTGGCAGGGCCAAAGTGCAGATCAAGAAGACCAAGATGAGCTAGAGAAGCAAGATATCGCTAAGGAAAGAACCTCCCTTGCCGGACAGGCGAGCCTGGCAAGGTTGGGTTTGCCCCAGAAGCGAGTTTCCAGATCGTCCCGGCAGGCCTGCCGGGGCTTACGGAGGCAAACCACTCCACCGCACCACCTCATCACGACGCACGTCATTGATCAGTGCGGTGTCAAGCTCCAAAGTGACTAAGTGGCTGCTATTTGCCACACGACAGCCGCTTCCTACAGAAAATACCCCCAGACGACACCCGTCCTGAGACGTGTCAAGCAAGCAGGCGGGGAACTGGCAAAACAGCCCGGCAGGGCCTGCCGAGCAAGCTGAGATGTGACGTTGAGCGGCGCATTTAATGTGCTATGTCAGCCTACAGAGTTAGGTATGATAGCGCTGTTTGCTATCTAATCAGTATGTAATGACTGATTTTCCACTGTGGTGACCCCTTGGTCTATAAAAGGAGGCCCATGGCAACCGTAGAAGTGGTTGGCTGATCCGGACCCTTGCACACTCATACGCGCGTAGCTGCTCTCGCCCCGAGGCGACCCTGCCGGGCAAGAGCGCTGCGTTCCTCCACCATTTTTCCACCATCAATCCACCAAAGCAGGAGTAGGGTTTTACGTCTCACGGCGGCCCGAACCTGGGTAAAAACTGCCCGTGTCATCTCTGTCGCGCTGTGTGACGCTTCTCCGCTCTTTGTGCAACGTGCCCATCCCCCCGCCGAACCAAAAGGGGCTCATGGCCCCATAGGTGGCCGTGGTTTTCCAGGACACCTTTGGCGCGCCAGGTAGGTGGATCACTTGCGCGAACCCGAGAGCGTCAATAGCGCGTCATCTTCATCGCCATTCTCGTCATTGACGGCGTCATCAACTATGGCGCCCAAGAAGAAGTCCGGAGCCGCAAATCACCCGTCCACCTCGAAGGCTCTGCCGCCCACGACCGCCGACGTCGCGGGGAATGTGGGGACGCGTGAGGATGTGGACACTGCGGGGGATGTGGTCGGCGCAGGCGGCGTTGTCACCACCTCCCCTACGGCCGAAGCAGGAATGGGAGGCACCGGGGAAGGACAGCATCAGCAACATCCCAGCGGCCATGCTCCACGAGGTACGAGTGGAGGGCTTATTCCGCCTGCACCTCTTCTCCTCGCCGAAGGGCACAGCCGCAGTGGTGGCGCTCGTTCTGGGGCGAATCGCAACCCTCCGGCCACCCCCGCCGCGGGCGCGACCGCAGGGCATGCGCCGCCTCCGGAACAAGCTGACCCAGTTACTGTGCCCAACGGAGCCGCTGGCCTTCAAGCGCCCCCACCGCGTCACCATGCCATCCAAACGGCTCGTTCGCAACAACGAGGGCACGACGCGGTCGCTACCGGCACCATCAAGAGCCGAGAGACACCACAATCTACATCATCATCACCTATGCTGAGCACTGCCTCAGAGGCCATGGCACGGGCTCAACTACTGTTGAGATTCCCGCCAGCAGCCGATCAGATGGATGAGTGGTGACCCACCATCCAAAGCCTGATTGGCTTTGCCGAGGCGGGAGGATCACAGCGAGCTGGCCCGCCATGGCCTCCCCAAGCAGCGACGACGACCCGTGCTGCTGGCCGTACGGAAGGGGCCACCGCCACGGTGTAATCCCCACCACAGCAGCCAGCGCGGGAGCCACGAAACCAAGAACCAGATGACGTCTCGATGGCCTCTTCTGACCCTCGAGTGCGTCCAGGCCAATGACGAGCCCCGGAGGACGGACGGAGGGAAGGTGCGCGCGTCGTCGTCGAGCGACGCCGCGACAACCACCGCCGGTCTAATGGGTGCGATGGCCTCGACGTCGACGAACCCGCACTCGGAGACGGCGGGTGCCTGCCTTTCGAGGTTGGGTGCCCTGCTTTCACCCGTGAGCTGCGGCAAGTCCATTGGCCATCCGCTCGCATGTTCAAGCTAGAGATTCCAGAGAAGTATGATGGGAAGCTGAACCTGGAGAAGTGTGTGTTTGGTGTTCCCTCCGGCAAGCTACTTGGTTTCTTTGTGTCCCACCGCGGGATCGAAGCCAACCCAGATAAGATCAAGGCTATCGAGCAGATTCAAGCACCCAAGACAGTTAAGGATGTGAGGCATTTGACGGGGTGCGTTGCCGCGCTTAGCAGATTCATCTCCAAGTCTACCGAACGCGCCTTGCCGTTCTTCAAAATTTTGAAGAAGGCAGGACCCATGAAGTGGACCCCGGAAGCAGACGTAGCACTACGAGATTTGAAGGCCTACTTGTCCTCTGTGCCCACTTTGGTTGCTCCCAGACCACAAGAGCCGTTGCTGCTATATCTGGCGGCCACCAATCAAGTGGTTAGTGCAGCACTAGTGGCGTAGCGGGAAGTAGAGGAAGCAGCAACCTCAGCTAGGGTCCCGTCCAGGAAAGAGAGAGAGAGAGCAGCCCGGCAAGGTCAGATATGGATCAGGATAAAGAAGAGCACAGCAGCGAAGGCAACCCCAAGGACGCGGCAAGGAAGAAAGTAGTGCAGCACCCAGTGTACTTCGTCAGCTCCCTATTACAGGGGGCTAGATCAAGGTACTCTGGTGTGCAAAAGTTGATTTTTGGCCTTATCATGGCCTCAAGGAAACTGCGCCACTACTTCCAAGCCCATGAGATCACGGTTGTCACTCGCTTCCCGTTGCAAAGGATACTCCGAAACCCAGAGGCTACCGGCAGAATAGTGGAATGGGCATTGGAGTTATCCAGCTTTGGCATGAAGTTTGAAAGCACATCAACGATTCAGAGCAGGGCATTGGCAGAGTTTATTGCAGAGTGGACGCCAACCCCTGATGAAGAAGTGCTTGAAATAGTTATCCCTGGCAAGGAAGCGCCCCAAGAATGGATCATGTATTTCGATGGTGCCTTCTCCCTACAAGGTGCGGGGGCTGGTGTGCTTCTCGTTGCTCCCACTGGAGAGCACTTGAAGTACGTCGTCCAGATGCATTTTCCCCGGGAGGAGGCGACCAACAATACAGCAGAGTATGAAGGGCTCCTTGCCGGGCTCAGGATTGCCACTGAATTGGGAATCAAGAAGCTGATCATTCGAGGAGACATGCAACTTATGGTGAGACAAGTCAACAAGGATTACCAAAGCCCGTTAATGGAGGCATACGTTGAGGAAGTGAGGAGATTAGAGGAGCATTTTGATGGATTGCAAACAGAGCACGTACCCCGTGCGGAAAACAACATCGCTGATCATCTGTCGATGTGTGCTGCGCAAAAGCTTCTTGTGGAACCAGGAACTTTTGTTCTCCATCTTACTTAGCCCTCTGTATCCCCGACAACAATGGCCCGAAAGAGGAGGAAATTGGACTCCGGTAAGCCTCTCCCGGTAGAGCCCCTCGGGGCTCCTGGCAGGGACCCTGCCGGAAACAACTCCCCTTCGATTGCCGGGCTGCGCCCTCCTGCAGGGCCACTAGTCCCCGCGGTCGAGGAACGTGCTCCCGCAGATAAGGAGATGCCGCTAGTCCTTGTTGCCGAGCCCCAGGCTCCAACTTGGGCAAGGCACATAGTCCATTTCCTCCAAACCGGAGAACTTCCCGAAGAGCAAGAAGAAGCTGAAAGAGTAGCCCGGAGGGCCAGTATGTATCAGTTTGTCGATGACACACTATACAGAAGAAGGCCCAACGGTGTGAAATTGAAGTGCATTTGCCGGGAAGGAGGAAAGGAACTGCTAGCGGAAATACACAAAGGCGTGTGCGGCTCCCACATTGGATCAAGGGCTTTAGTTGGGAAAGCATTCCGGCAAGGATTTTATTGGCCCACAGCCCTCCAAGATGCGGTCGAGCTAGTCACCAAGTGTGAAGCCTGCCAATTCCATTCCAAGAACATCCATCTGCCTGCCCAAGCTCTTCAGACAATCCGTTTGTCATGGCCGTTTTCGGTCTGGGGGCTCGATATCCTCGGCGCTTTCCCCCAAGCTGCCGGGGGCTTTGAATTCTTGTTCGTTGCAATCGACAAGTTTACAAAGTGGCCAGAAGTAGATGCCGTGAGAAAGGTGACTGCTCACTCATCTATCAAGTTTTTGAAAGGATTGGTGTGCCACTTCGGGGTCCCTGCCCGGATCATCACCGACAATGGCACCCAGTTCACGAGACGTGCCTTCATGCAATATGTTCATGCCCTCGGAAGCAAGATCTCATTTGCCTCTGTTGCACATCTCAGAAGCAATGGACAAGCTGAGAGGGCGAATGCTGAAGTGTTGCGAGGACTCAAGACAAGAACATTTGATAACCTGCAGAAGTGCGGCAGGCGATGGATTGACGAGCTGCCGGTGGTTCTTTGGTCCCTCAGAACGACACCAAATCGAGCTACCGGGTAGACTCCCTTCTCCCTAGTCTATGGGGCAGAAGCAGTTATCCCCACGGAACTCATTTACGGGTCGCCTCGAGTGCTTGCCTACGATGAAGTAGCGCAGGATCAGCACCGGCGTGACGACGCTGTGCTTCTCGAGGAGAACCGTCTCCGGGCTGCTACACGTGCTACACGCTATCAGCAAGCCCTGCGCCTCTATCACAGCCGCAGGGTTCGTGCCCGGTGTTTTGAGGAAGGCGACCTTGTCCTTTGGCGCGTTCAGTCCGCCAAGGGTATAAACAAGTTGACGCCAAAGTGGGAAGGCCCTTGCCGGGTAGTACGAGTCACCATACCTGGCGCAGTCCGTCTGGAGACCGGAGATGGCATAGAATTGCAAAACTCATGGAACATTGAGCATCTCCACAAGTTCTACCCGTAAGGCGTGGCTGTCGGGCCCTGCCTGGCAACCACCCTTTTGTATAGGCCTTGCCTCAGTTGCATGTAACCCCTTGTACAAAGCTAGGTGCAGACCCTGAGCAACAGAGAAATAAATGAAGCGCTGGGCCCCCCCCCCCCGACAAGTTGCATGCATGCATAAGCATATCATGAGCATCGCATGTTCATGTAGATAAGATCGCATCTGGCATCATTTTCATCTACATAAACAGCAGGCTCCTATCATGGATTCAGCCCAAGAGGAGATAAGAAGATGAGCCTACACTGTGATCTCCGGCAAGCCAAATAGATAAGTTCTTCCTTGTATCCATACATGTTCTGTAAGTAAAGACTTGTGCATGAGAAAACCTAGCTACCCTTTGAAACTTAGGTGCTCCCGCCCTTCGACTCGAACGTTGCTTCGGTCAGGGTGGTCGCAGTGGCCTTTGTTAAAAAAGGACTGGCGGGGGGGGGGGGGGCTGGTCCCTCTTCACAATTTGTGCCCGGTAGGCCTAACTCCCCGGCAACAAAACAGAGGGTACCAGCAGGATAGCCTGCCGGGGGAAACTAGTTTATTTATAAATATAGAGGCATCCCGCCTCTGCATGGACATATACATGCATGAGTCCCCGGCAAGGTTTATCTTTTTCATTAATATGCTTCAAACAAGTACAGACCTTACAGGACACAAACATGGATTCAAGAGATTACATTATTTGAACTAAAATTTGGCAAGTGCCTGCAGATTTAAGATTAAAAAAAGATAAGTGCCCCGTAATGCCCTTTCTTGTCCCTCTCCTCCTAGGCACTGCGGCAGGAGGGGAAGAGGGCAAAAGGAGTGCCTGGGCAGAAGCCCAGCCAAACCCTGTCGGGCTCTAGGAGAGGTAGCCTAGCGGGGGCGGGAGGGCACCGACGAAGGCGACGATGAAGAGCATGGCGGAGACGACCCGTCAACCGCCACCACCAGGGCCAGTAGGACGCGGCAGGGCTAACGGAGCTGCAGCCCATGAGGAAGCCTGCCAGGGTCCAGCTGGAAGGCTGCTGGAGGAGCCGGAGGCACCACCTCCACCCCTGCTCCCAACTCCCCAGCAAATCACCTTGCCGGAGAGGGGAGGCAGGTGCAGATGGTGCTGCCACCGCCTAAGGATGACGGTCCGGCTGATACTCAGCCGGAGTCAGAGTCGTTGCCCTCCTGGTTGGTGCCATCATCATCGCTGTCACTGTCCTCCTCGTTGCTGTCGCTCGAGGAGGAGCTTTCGTCGTCGGTCAAGCTCTCCGCGCAGCACCCTAAGCGAGCACTCGAGCTCCCAAAAACCTTGACGGAAAGGAAACCGTGTTCCATTAACTTAAAGTGGAGGACGTGCCCTTCCGACAAGCTATGGGCATGAGCAAAAGTCTTCCAACCTCGACGGAAGTACATGACGTGAGGGACGGGGAAATCTATATCCACCCGTATGCTGCCATTCCTGCAGCCCCTCATGTGCAGCCTCAACGCTCGTGGGTGTTCGAGCTCCATCGCCCTTGCAAATGGAGTAGGGAGGCGGAGGCGGCCGTGCAGAGGCTTATATAGCCTGATGACGAACTCTAGAGGCTGGTCTCCGACGTGGCCCTCCAACGGAGGAGGAACGTCTGGTGGGGGCGCGATCAGGGCGCCGCCCCGCCCCCCTTCTCCGCGAGTGCCACGACGACCGCGGCCTCGTCCTCTTCCTCCTCCTCTCACAGGGGCTCCAATCCCGCAGTTTTAGGAGGAGGAGGGAGACGCTGTCGAGCAGAAGCTCTCGTCGCCACCACCGGAGTACCACTGCGCCCTCGTCCCCTCACCATGGCGAGCAAAGAACAATTGAGGAAGGGGAGAAGGAAAGTGTGTGAACAAACACACCACTCCTGCACCTTTTTATAGAGAAACATGGCAGGGGGCTGGCATCTCATTCAGAAGGTAACCGCCCTGCTCCTCCGATGTAGCTTCATTGCACCTTCAATGGCTCGGGGAATCCAGGCCGACCTTCTGCGCCAATCTACGATGCCTGGCTTTCTGCCGTGGCGCCCGCCCCCGCGCCCTCTGCTTCCGCCACCTACCCTACGCAATGCATGCGGTACATGTGGCGGATGCACCTGAAGCGGGAGGCAAGTGGGGCGGCAGTTTCTGCCCCGTGATCGTGGGGCACGGGCGATCCACGGATCGTGGTCCGGTTTCTCCCATAACGTTGCGCACGATGCGTGGCAAAACCGGAAACTAACCCAAGCTCGGGTTAATGAAGAAGCAAAGAAGATCTCAAAGGGCGAAGCCACCCTTGCGCTCTTGCGTGTGCACTGGTTAGGGCCTACCCCGACGACGCCCAGCAGCGCGTTCGTGCCAGGCCTGGGGGCTCCTGTCAGTGCAACAAACCCTGGGTCTGTTGCCCAGACTGTGCACAGGCCCAAGGACAAGATTACAACACCAAGGTCAGATCAAAGCACGAGGGATCAATTCTTTGGCAGGGCCAAAGTGCAGATCAAGAAGACCAAGATGAGCTAGAGAAGCAAGATATCGCTAAGGAAAGAACCTCCCTTGCCGGACAGGCGAGCCTGGCAAGGTTGGGTTTGCCCCAGAAGCAAGTTTCCAGATCGTCCCGACAGGCCTGTCGGGGCTTACAGAGGCAAACCACTCCACCGCACCACCTCATCACGACGCATGTCGTCGGTCAGTGCGGTGTCAAGCTCCAAAGTGACTAAGTGGCTGCTATTTGCCACATGGCAGCCACTTCCTACAGAAAATACCCAAAGGCGATACCTGTCCTGAGACGTGTCAAGCAAGCAGGCGCGAAGCTGGCAAAACAACCCGGCAGGGCCTGCCGAGCAAGCTGAGATATGACGTTGAGCGGCGCATTTAATGTGTTCTGTCAGCCTGCAGAGTTAGGTATGATAGCACTGTTTGCTATCTAATCAGTATGTAATGACTGATTTGCCACTGTGGTGACCCCTTGATCTATAAAAGGAGGCCCATGGCAACCGTAGAAGGGGTTGGCTGATCCGGACCCTTGCACACTCATACGCGCGTAGCTGCTCTCGCCCCGAGGCGACCTTGCCGGGCAAGAGCGCTGCATTCCTCCACCATTTTTCCACCATCAATCCACCAAAGCAGGAGTAGGGTTTTACGCCTCACGGTGGCCCGAACCTGGGTAAAAACTGCCCGTGTGATCTCTGCCGCGTTGTGTGATGCTTCTCCCCTCTTTGTGCAACGTGCCCATCCCCCCGCCGAACCAAAAGGGGCTCATGGCCCCACAGGTGGCCGTGGTTTCCCACGACAATCATTATATAGGCATCACGTCCAAGATTAGTAGACCGACTCCTGCCTGCATCTACTACTATTACTCCACACATCGACCGTTATCCAGCATGCATCTAGTGTATTAAGTTCATGGAGAAACAGAGTAATGCAATAAGAACAATGACATGATGTAGACAAGTTCTATTTATGTAGAAATAGACCCCATCTTGTTATCCTTAATAGCAACGATACATACGTGTCGGTTCCCCTTCTGTCACTGGGATCAAGCACCGTAAGATCGAACCCATCACAAAGCACCTCTTCCCATGGCAAGAAAAATCGATCTAGTTGGCCTAACTAAACCAAAGATTCAACGAAGAAATACGAGGCTATAAGCAATCATGCATATAAGAGATCAAAAGACTCAAATAACTTTCATGGATAAAAACATAGATCTGATCATAAACTCAAAGTTCATCGGATCCCAACAAACACACCGCAAAAAAGAGTTACATCAAATAGATCTCCAAGAGACCATTGTATTGAGAATCAAAAGCGAGAGAGGAAGCCATCTAGCTACTGCCTACGGACCCGTAGGTCTACAATGAACTACTCACGCATCATCGGAGAGGCACCAATGAGGATGATGAACCCCTCCGTGATGGTGTCTAGATTGGATCTGTGGTTTCTGGAACTTGTGGTGGCTGGAATTGATTTTCGTCGACTCCCCTAGGGTTTCTGGAATATTGGGGTATTTATAGAGCAAAGAGGCGGTGCGGGAGGTGGCCGAGGTGGGCACAACCCACCTGGGCGCGCTTGGGCCCCCAGGCGCGCCCTGGTGGGTTGTGCTCCCCTCGGAGCCCCCCTAAGGTACTTTCTTCGCCCAACTTGTGTCTTCTGGTCCAGAAAAAATCACCAAAAAGTTTCACTGCGTTTGGACTCCGTTTCGTATTGATTTCCTGCGAAGTAAAAAACAAGCAAAAAACAGCAACTGGCACTGGGCACTATGTCAATAGGTTAGTCCCAAAAAATAATATAAAGTTGCTATAAAATGATTGTAAACATCCAAGAATGATAATATAACAACATGGAACAATCAAAAATTATAGATACATTGGAGATGTATCAATGCCTGAGGGGCCCACAAGCCCTGGAGGCGCGCCCCCCTACCCTGGGCGCAGCCAGGGGGCTTGTGGCCACCCCGTAAGGCGGTTGGTGCCCTTCTTTCACCACAAGAAAGCTAATATCTGGATAAAAATCGTGTTAAAATTTCAGCCTAATCGGAGTTACGGATCTCCGGGAATTTAAGAAACGTTGAAAGGCCAGAATCTGGGAACGCAGAAACAGAAGGAAACACAGAGAGAGAGAGAGATCCAATCTCGGAGGGGCTCCCGCCCCTCCGCTGCCATGGAGGCCATGGACCAGAGGGGAAACCTTTCTCCCATCTAGGGGGGAGGTCAAGGAAGAATAAGAAGGAGGGGCTCTCTCCCCCTCTCTCCCGGTGGCACCGAAACGCCGCCGGGGCCATCATCGTGATGGCGATCTACACCAACAACTTCGCCGCCGTCATCACCAACTCTCTCCCCCTCTATGCAGTGGTGTAACAGCTCTTCTCCCCACTGTAATCTCTACTTAAACATGGTGCTTACCGCTATATATTATTTCCCAATGATGTATGGCTATCCTATGATGTTTGAGTAGATCCGTTTTGTCCTATGGGTTGATTGATGATCGTGATTGGTTTGAGTTGTATGTTTTATTATTGGTGCTATCCTATGGTACTCTCCATGTTGCACAAGCATGAGGGATCCCCGCAATAGGGTTTGCAATATGTTCATAATTCGCTTATGGTGGGTGGCGTGAGTGACAGAAACACAGACCCGAGTAAGTAGGTTGTTTGCGTATGGGAGTAAAGAGGACTTGATACCTTATAATGCTTTGGTTGGGTTTTACCTTAATGATCTTTAGTAGTTGCGGATGCTTGCTAGAGTTCCAATCATAAGTGCATATGATCCAAGTAGAGAAAGTATGTTAGCTTATGCCTCTCCCTCATATAAAATTGCAATAATGATTAACGGTCTAGTTATCGATTTCCTAGGGACAAATAACTTTCTTGTGACAAAAAGCTCTCTACTAAACCTAACTTAATTGTTTCTTTATCTAATCAGCCCCTATCTTTTATTTACGTGTTCTTTATTATCTTGCAAACCTATCCCTTTACACCTACAAAGTACTTCTAGTTTCATACTTGTTCTAGGTAAAGCGTGCGTAGAGGTGTATCGGTGGTCGATAGAATTTGAGGGAATATTTGTTCTACCTTTAGCTCCTCGTTGGGTTCGACACTCTTACTTATCGAGAAAGGCTACAATTGATCCCCTATACTTGTGGGTTATCACCCCATACATCCAAGCTAATCGGCACATGCTATATCCAGTCCATATCTGAAGTGGATATGGGTGGCCTGGACGCGTCTGGCACGTCGGGCTGGCCCATGCTGGCCCACCTCGTCCCACATAGGCCTCACCCTTATAAGTGCATCTAGTGCCACCCTTTGTTGGTTTTGGAGTATTGACTACAAACTTGGTTGAGGGACTAATGTGTTTGTGAGATTCACAGGAGAACACAGATAGAAGCGCCTATTGATTCGGTTTACCCATCAAAGATGACCCCTAAAAATGAATGAAGACAATAAAAATAATGGTGATTCATGAAAACATTCGTGTTGAAGATAATGATACGCGAAGACTTTCGATTGAAGACAATGGAGCATGAAGACATAGTCTTTTGGTAGTTTCATTTTCTTCTTTCCCGAGTCATAGGAACCACTTCACTGTTAAGTGGGGTCAAGTTAAACAAAGTCAGAAAACTGACGTGATGCTCAACCTAAAATCCTATGTCTTCGAGAGAAGACAATGAGAGAAAACCTTTTTCAGAGTTGGTTGAGTCAACTTTACTTGGAGCCCAAATCAAGCTGCCGCGTGTGTTTGAAATTCGACCGTTGGACACGTGTTGGTTGTCCACTGACCCAGGGTCATTTTGGACAAATCATGTCAGGTTGCCACCTGGCTAGAAATAGCCCACCCCCTCCACCATAAATTGGTGGCTGCTCCAAGTTACTGCACGGCTTTTGTCATTTGATAGCAACCCACCTCGAAGCTTTTGAGAGAGAATCCTTGCGAGGACAAAACCCAAAACACCCAGAGCCCAAAAGTGATTGAGCATCACTGAAGCCTTTCTGTTCTGCGTGAACTGAAGACTTGTTACACTTGACGACTGTGATCTTCCAGTCGGTTAGGCGTCGCGTTATGAGCATCCAAGAGTCATTGTGGATTGTCAGTGAACAAAGTCTATGAAGGTTTGGAAGTCTACCATGAAGACTTATCTAAGTAATTGGGCGAGATCTGCGGATCTTAGCTCAAGGGGAATAAGTTGAAGACTGGGTCTTCAGAGTTCAATCTCAGCCTCCCCAACCTGACGTACAACTGTCACAATAGTTAGAACTGGTCTAACAAATCAAGTGTATTCTTCGAGCAACTGGTTCTATCACTTCACTCCTTTATTTGCAATTTAGTTTCATGAAGTCATTGCATGCTCGTTCTGTTCGAAGACATTGTGTGAAGACATTCCCTCTGATTACATCTTTGTCTTCACACTATATTCCTTAATTGCATCTGTTCTACCTAGTTGTTGTGTGTCTTCGCATCTCACTTCAATTGTTATTGACTTACCACCATGCCTAGTGTAGTTTATCTTCTACTGTATCATGTTTAGTTGCTGATTTAGTCTCACGTCTTCGAATACATTGCCTGTTTCAAAGACTTCCATAAAAATCGCCTATTCACCCCCGCTAGTCGATAACTAGCACTTTCAACCTCGTATATAACCTACTCCACGAGTCAACACTCTTGAACTCTCCACACTCCACTAGTCGTCTCCTCCTCTCCTTTCTCTATCTCATCCCCTACTCTCTCATCCCCTCATCTCCTTGTGTCGAGCTTGAACAACGGGGCCGATGACGGATACGGCAGCGAGGTGGAGCCAATCGACTGGGACACCCTGTTGCATGAGGAGAATGACGAGAACCTCGCCCTTCGCATCGCATTAGCGCGGAAGTGGGTGGATAGGGGCAGGAGATCGAGCTCCACGCTGTCCCCTCTCGCTCCACGGTGCAATGTGGACATTGGCGCCAGCTCGTTGCACTTCAGCGTGCACTCCGCGTGCTCCACGCCTATGCAAATTTGCGCCACTCTCCCACCCTCTACCGGCTGCTCTCCTGGATAGTCGTTGGTGCTCATGCCCACATTGACCCAAATCCCACGATGGAGGACACCAGAATCAGAGGAGCGCGCTGCACGTCATGAGAGGTAGCGGGCGAGGGAGAGGGCGGCAGCGGCGGATGCAAGCTCTTCCCGTAGGTATCGCGCGCTGGTAGATCCGAGGTGAAGCTCCTGCGCGAGGTCCTCCGTCGATCGCTGACCATGGCGGACGGATGCGAGGCACCTCCGCCGCAACAATGCAAAGTAGGTTCAAGTCGACATTGAGGAGTCCGAGCGCCTTGTGGTGGAGAGGGTAGCCGGTAAGGTGAAGGCAGCAGCACTCGCGAAGTTCCTGGATTTCTCCATCCATTGTCTCGTGAGCTTCATCTCGTCCTCCTCCGACAGCGGACGATGAGCACCAACAACGATGACGCCCCTCCAGTCGCAGATGCCTACGCATAGGACTATTACAGCCACTCCGTTGACAACAAGGGAAGGGCAAAGCACGGAAATGGCTCCCCTTCTGTTTAGCCATCGTTTATCTATTTCTCTAGTTTAGCTATCATGCTGTGATGAACTTTTGCGTCCGAATGTACACAACTTTATACCCAATATGTATGGTTTGTGCTATGTTTGTGATGCACGAAAGTTGCTGTGTTTATGGTGTCCTTATGATGCTATGTTGATCAACCTAGTCTGCATCATGTTGCAATGCTACTATGGATTTAGGAAGGTAGATATTAGAGGCACGGCGCCGGACGCAAATAAATGAGGGGTGATTGGTCATTGTCCGTGGACGCTATTAGTCGCGTCTGCGAACATTTGAGGGGTCACATTTGATGTGTCCGACTTTTGATGCTCAAAGGAGACAGAATTGCTGTTGTTTTCCTCCCATAATGACCCTAGGCGGCTACGGTAAACTCTACCCTCCAGGCTTCACCAGCGAGCCTGTGGATTCATCTTCTCTTTGCCTGCCACTCTGGGGGCCCGGGGTAGGGAGGGAAATACTGATGTCTCTGCTTCGGTTCTTAGTTTAGGTGCGATGTTCGGGCGTATGGCGTCGCTTCTTCTTTGAGTTGCCTTCTGCGCTCCAATCCTCCCCGAGTTCGTCCGTTTGAACATAGTCAACGGAGCTCCGGCGTAGATTCCAGTCGTCTCCTTACGACGATGAGGTTAGGGTTTCTCGTCATGTGGCGAGATTTGGTGTCAGGTGCTTCAGATCTATGCAAGGGTTCAATGGTGATGACTGCGGGTCGAGAGAGTTGGTCCTTAGAGGCACTTGCACGAAAACTTTCCAGCTGTTATCGATAAGGTCAAGCCGGCTCTGGTAGAGAAGCAGTGACTTGTTTTGACGACAGTAGTGGTCGTTTGATGGTTTCAATTTCTTAATATACTTTCTGTTATATTTGAATGCTTTGCTTTTGAGGGGCTCTTCTGGGTGGAGTGGTGGACAGCACAGAGGTTGATGTCGCCAGCTCGGGTTCGAGTCCCTCATCTCCTATAAGAATAAGACAGGGGGAAGTCTCCCCTCTGTTCTCATTCTTTTATATTTGAATGCTTTGTACTTTCGATGAACTTTTATGGTACAACTGATCTTTTTCATGAAAAAAAGTCATTGCTGTTATCACCTGGCACCGTATCAGCATCAGTCAAACTGTAATTTGGTTTGTGGATTCGGGGGAGTGGACAAGCTTCCCTGCACCATGTGAAACAGAGTTTTCCAGGGACGATTCAAGATCATTTATTCCCGGTAGCCCAACATGCCTGACAGAGACAACATGCAGGCATGTCAATATCCAGTCAAATACACGCAAGAACCAATGCAATAGGGAACAAGGAGAAAGATGCACTCCCTCCTTTTTAATTACTCAACATATTAGATTTGATTGAAGTCCAATTTCGTAAAATTTCATCAAATTTATAGAAAACGATATAAACATTTAGCATAACAAATCTATATGATGTGAAAGTACATTCAATAATTAATCTAATGGTATTGATTTGTCATTGTATATGTTAATATTTTTGTTTACAAACTTTATCGAAATTTACAAAGCTTGACTTTAAGCAAAGCTAATACGCAGACTAAAAAAAATGGAGGGAGTATTAGGTCCAGTTCTTTTGGGCAGCTTGAAAAAATAAGCTACCTCTCCCCACCTTAAAAAATAAGCCGCCCCCAAATTTTGTTGAGACTTCTAAATTAGTTATTCCATAACTAGTTTAGAAATCCCAGAGGCAGCTTATGGAAAAAGCTGAGAAGGAGGCGGCTTATTTTTTAAGCTGCCAAAAGAACTGCCCCTTAGACTAACATAAGTTGCTCCTTTTTTTTAAAATGGCGTTTTTATTAACTTAAAATGTAGCAACGAGCGGATGCAATGCGTAAAGAGCGACACCTGGTCTCTGCATAGCTAAGATGCACACAGTCATCACACGAACAGTCTGCCAAAGAGTATAAAAATGACAACATGGCAACAGTAAAGCCTCATGAGACCGAAACTATGCTTATGTCGACGAAGAAGGTAGTCTGATTCAAAGATTATGCTGCCACCCATGTTGGATAAAAACCTTCTTTGCCACCCGCTCCAACCATATAGACACCACCTTGAACAGCGATTAGTACCCCGTTCCATGCAGAGTAGACCACGTACGAGCCAGCGCATACAACGGTAAATAACCTACATAGGAGAAGAGATTTTGTCATTAAGAACACAATCATTTCTTCATTGTCAAAGCAACCATAGTAAGGTAGTGTCTCGTCATGAGTACAAACACTGCACTTCTTGCTTGCTAAACATATTAGCGTGCTAAACGTATTTGTATTCCATCAAGTCAGTGGCCATATATATTGGCTACACTTGTTGGTGCATACAAATTTAACGCTATTTGAATGACTGACCATGTAGTACACGCAACCCTGCATTGAAAGAAGAGATATCTATTTGTCTCGTCATGAGTATAAAAACTACATTTCTTGCTTTCTTTCTAGCTGCACCGAGCGAGAATGTATTTAGTTAGCACAACTCCTTTTCAAAGATACCACATGAAAATCTTAACTTGGAGTGGCATCTTTGATTTCCAGATTTGTTTATTATTGTCCACTGAAATCTCTGTGTGTGAGAGTGCACGGTACATAGAGTCAAATGTGAAACTGTGAAGGACTTAGATGTAGTAAGATTCTAGTGAAACACATCTCACTCTTGTGTCAAGTTAATTGAATCCAAATGGGATAGCAGATGTTGCCCTGACACAAGGCGGAGGCCAATCAAATCCGTCCTAAATAATATATCTGGTGAGGAAGAGCAAAAGTATCATTACTGTTCTCTGCATTTCCTAGCCACTTATCCTCCCAGAATCACATCTCTGGGCGTTCTTTATCGCGAAAGATCTGAAACAAAAAAGTTATTTCTTACCGCCTTCAGTCCTGTTAGAGATATATTTGGGTTACTTGTATTTGGTAGTCTAGGATTTGTAATCCGTCTCCTACCTTATCTCCAGCAGAGACTTATTGCCCTCCAAGTCTAGTACTCAATACATACTCACCCTCGAGGCTCAATAATACATCCATCATATTCCGCAACAATCCCTCTCTCCCTTCTAACATGGTATCAGCCTAACCGTTCCAAACCCTAGCCACCGCCCGACGCTTCCGCTCCGCGCCGCCACCGGGGCGGTCAGCCTCCATGACCGCCGCCGGGGGCCGCGCCGCCCATACCTAGGGTTCGTCCGCCGGTCGTGTTGACCGACTGCCCTAGAGAGTCTTTTTCCCGAGCCCTGCTACTTCTTGAGCTTGCGTTGGTTTTTCCCTTGAAGAGGAAAGGGTGATGCAGCACAGTAGAGGTAAGTATTTCCCTCAGTTAAGAACCAAGGTATCAATCCAGTAGGAGAAGAACGCACAAATCACCAACACCTGCACAAACAATCAAACACTTGCACCCAACGCGATAAAGGGGTTGTCAATCCATTCACGGTCAATTGCAAAAGTGAGATCTGATAGAGATAGATAAACAAAAGATAAAATATTTTTGGGGTTTTTTGGTATATATATCTAAAAATAAAAGATTGCAAAATAGTAGATCGGAAAGTAATATGATGGAAAATAGTACATCGGAAAGTAATATGATGGAAAATAGACCCGGGGGCCATAGGTTTCACTAGAGGCTTCTCTCATGAAGGCAAATAATACGGTGGGTGAACAAATTACTATCGAGCAATTGATAGAAAAGCGCAAAGTTATGACGATATCCAAGGCAATGATTATGCATATAGGCATCATGTCCGTGTCTAGTAGACCGACTCCTGCCTGCATCTACTACTATTACTCCACACATCGACCGCTATCCAGCATGCATCTAGAGTATTAAGTTCATAAAGAACGGAGTAACGCCTTAAGTAGGATGACATGATGTAGAGGAATTAACTCAAGCAATATGATGAAAAGTCCATCTTTTTATCCTCGATGGCAACAATACAATACGTGCCTCGCTACCCCTACTGTCACTGGGTGAGGACACCGCAAGATTGAACCCAAAGCTAAGCACCTCTCCCATTGCAAGAAAAACCAATCTAGTTGCCCAAACCAAACCGATAATTCGAAGAGAAATACAAAGATATTAAATCATGCATAAAAGAATTCAGAGAAGATTCAATTAATATTCATAGATAAGCTGATCATAAACCCACAATTCATCGGATCTCAACAAACACACCGTAAAAAAAGATTGCATCGGATAGATCTCCAAGAACATCAAGGAGAACGTTGTATTGAGAATAAAAGAGAGAGAAGAATCCATCTAGCTACTAGCTATGGACCCGTAGGTCTGAGGTAAACTACTCACGCATCATCGGAAGGGCAATGGAGTTGATGTAGAAGCCCTCCGTGATCGATTCCCCCTCCGGCAGGATGCCAAAAAAGGCCCCAAGATGGGATCTCACGGGAACAAAAGGTTGCGGCGGTGGAAAAGTGTTTTCGTGGCTTGCTCTGGTGGTTCTGGAATATATGTGAATATATAGGAGGAAGGGCTTGGTCAGAGGAGTCCCGAGGGGCCCACAAGGCAGGGGGGCGCCCCCCCTCGGGCGCGCCCTCCACCCTTGTCGCCGCCTCGCGGCTCTTCTGACTTGGACTCCAAGTCCCCTGGGTGTCTTCTGTTCCACGAAAAATCATCGTGAAGTTT
The DNA here is from genome assembly GCA_011799875.1 of Thinopyrum elongatum. NCBI lineage: Eukaryota > Viridiplantae > Streptophyta > Magnoliopsida > Poales > Poaceae > Thinopyrum > Thinopyrum elongatum. The sequence continues at coordinate 433,586,989 of CM022301.1, forward strand.
TATTCCGTTTGGACTCTGTTTGGTATTCCTTTTCTGCGAACCTCAAAAATAAGGAAAAAACAGAAACTGGCACCGGGCTCTAGGTTAATAGATTAGTCCCAAAAATAATATAAAATAGCATATTAATGCATATAAAACATCCAAAACAGATAATATAATAGCATGGAACAATCAAAAATTATAGATACGTTGGAGACGTATCAAGCATCCCCAAGCTTAATTCCTGCTCGTCCTCGAGTAGGTAAATGATAAAAACCGAATTTTTGATGTAGAATGCTACCTAACATACTAATCCATGTAATTTTCTTTATTGTGGCATGAATGTTCAGATCCATAAGATTCAAAACAAAGGTTTAATATTGACATAAAAATGATAATACTTCAAGCATACTAATAAAGCAATCATGTATTCTCAAAATAACATGGCCAAAGAAAGTTATCCCTACAAAATCATATAGTCTGGCTATGCTCCATCTTCACCACACAAAGTATTCAAATCATGCACAACCCCGATGACAAGCCAAGCAATTGTTTCATACTTTTGATGTTCTCAAACTTTTTCAACTTTCACGCAATACATGAGCGTGAGCCATGGACATAGCACTATAGGTGGAATAGAATATGGTGGTTGTGGAGAAGACAAAAAGAAGGAGATAGTCTCACATCAACTAGGCATATGAACGGGCTATGGAGATGCCCATCAATAGATATCAATGTGAGTGAGTAGGGATTGCCATGCAACGGATGCACTAGAGCTATAAGTTTATAAAAACTCAAAAAGAAACTAAGTGGGTATGCATCCAACTTGCTTGCTCACGAAGACCTAGGGCAATTTGAGGAAGCCCATCATTGGAATATACAAGCCAAGTTCTATAACAAAAAATTCCCACTAGTATATGAAAGTGACAACATAGGAGACTCTCTATCATGAAGATCATGGTGCTACTTTGAAGCACAAGTGTGGAAAAAGGATAGTAACATTGCCCCTTCTCTCTTTTCTCTCATTTTTTTGGTGGGCTTCTTTGGCCTCTTTTATTTTATTTGTGGGCTTCGTTGGCCTCTTTTATTTTTTTCTCACATGGGACAATGCTCTAATAATGAAGATAATCACACTTTTATTTACTTACAACTCAAAAATTACAACTCGATACTTAGAACAAAATATGACTCTATATGAATGCCTCCGGCGGTGTACCGGGATATGCAATGATTCAAGAGTGACTTGTATAAAAATTATGAACGGTGGCTTTGCCACAAATACTATGTCAACTACATGATCATGCAAAGCAATATGACAATGATGGAACATGTCATAATAAAACGGAACAGTGGAAAGTTGCATGGCAATATATCTCGGAATGGCTATGGAAATGCCATAATAGGTAGGTATGGTGGCTGTTTTGAGGAAGGTAAAAGGTAGGTGTATGATACCGGCGAAAGTTGCGCGGTACTAGAGAGGCTAGCAAAGGTGGAAGGGTGAGAGTGCATATAATCCATGGACTCAATATTAGTCATAAAGAACTCACACACTTATTGCAAAAATCTATTAGTTATCGAAACGAAGTACTACATGCATGCTCCTAGGGGGATAGATTGGTAGGAAAAGACCATCGCTCGTCCCCGACCGCCACTCATAAGGAGGACAATCAATAAATAAATCATGCTCCGACTTCATCACATAACGGTTCACCATACGTGCATGCTACGGGAATCACAAACTTTAACACAAGTATTTCTACAATCTACAATTACTCACTAGCAAGACTCTAATATCACCATCTTTATATCTCAAAACAATCATAAGGAATCAAACTTCACATAGTATTCAATGCACTTTATATGAAAGTTTTTATTATATCCCTCTTGGATGCCTATCATATTAGGACTAAGTTTATAACCAAAGCAAATTACCATGCTGTTTAGAAAGACTCTCAAAATAATATAAGTGAAGCATGAGAGTTCAATAATTTCTATAAAATAAAACCACCGCCGTGCTCTAAAAAGATATAAGTGAAGCACTAGAGCAAAATTGCCTAGCTCAAAAAATATAAGTGAAGCACATAGAGTATTCTAATAAATCATGATTCATGCGTGTCCCTCTCAAAAGGTGTGTACAGCAAGGATGATTGTGGCAAACTAAAAAGCAAATACTCATATCATACAAGACGCTCCAAGCAAAACACATATCATGTGGTGAATAAAAATATAGTCTCAAGTAAATTTACCGATAGACGAAGACGAAAGAGGGGATGCCTTCCAGGGCATCCCCAAGCTTAGGCTCTTGGTTGTCCTTGAATATTTCCTTGGGGAGCCTTGGGCATCCCCAAGCTTAGGCTCTTACCACTCCTTATTCCATAGTCCATCAAATCTTTACCCAAAACATGAAAACTTCACAACACAAAACTCAATAGAAAACTCGTGAGATCCGTTAGTACACAAAAATAAAATCACCACTTTTGATACTGTTGTGAACTCATTATTTATTTATATTGGTGTAATATCTACTGTATTCCAACTTCTCCATGGTTCATACCCCCCGATACTACCCATAGATTCATCAAAATAAGCAAACAACACAAAGAAAACAGAATCTGTCAAAAAAAGAACAGTCTGCGAAGATCCGAATTGTTCTAATACTTATGTAACTCTAAAAATTCTGAAAAATTAGGACAACAGAGGAAATTTGTATATCAATCTTGTGTAAAAACTTCAGCGTTTTGGAACGCCCCAAACAATTATTAAAATTTTGTGACTGGATGCAAAAGTTTCTGTTTTTCAGCAAGATCAAATCAACTATCACCGTAAGCCATCCCAAAGGTCTTACTTGGCACAAACACTAATTAAAACACCAAAACACATCTAACCAGAGGCTAGATGAAAAATTTATTGAAAAACAGAACCAAAAAATTAGAAACAAAAATAAAATTGGGTTGCCTCCCAACAAGCGCTATTGTTTAACGCCCTTAGCTAGGCATAAAAACACATAGATCTAGGTATTGTCATCTTTGGTATGCAATCCCTTTCTCATTAAATCTTCCAAAACTCGTCTTAGCAAATCGATTCTTTCCTTTATTTCCCTTCTAGGGGAGGAACTTAAATCATGAAAAGGACTTTGATTAGTGATTTTGACATTCATAAACCCGTAATCTGGATCATCACCATATATATCATCATATAAAACACGTATCTCATTTCTAACGGGTTCTTTCATCATCTTATCCAACCAATCCTTATTAAATCCTACATAAATCCCCCTTGTAATCCAATCAAATTCCTCGTAGGCCTCAAGGTATAAGGCTTGAGAGATCTCTGAATAGGGAGCTCTCCTCCTAAGATTGTCACTGTAAGATTGATAATCCCTAGATTCCAAACTACGCATAGTTTCTTTATCATGAAGGATATCTTCAATTGGAGGGTGTTCAACATTTTTATTATAGAAAGCAAAAATCTCCCTAGCCTCTTGTACTATAAAATCAAATTCTCGCATAAGGATGATAGTGGCAATCTTTTTAGCTTTAGGATGGTTGATATTGGGAAGTTCATAAAACACCTTTTGTAAAGCGGGATGAATGTGCACAAATTTTCTTTCAAGTTTTTCAACAAGCATAACAATAGCATCCGCATAACAATTTGTATCGAGAAGAATAGATCTTTTACTCATAGGTATAGATCCCGTACAATCAAAGAACTCTTGAATAACACTTCCCAATAATATTACCATCTCCCACGTGAAAAGTTTTTGCTTTGCAATTAGGGGGAGTTTCAGTTTCATGACTCAAAGAACAAGATCCAAGTTTTTCCTCAAGATTCATACTAGCAAAACCCTCAAAACTTTTGACGATAACTTCCCCAGATTCAGACATGGTGGCAAGAAACAGATCTAGCACACGAGCAAACAAAAAGACGAACGGAAGAAGGGCGAATAAAATGGCAAATCTTTTCAAAAATCGTTTTAGAAGTGGGGGAGAGGAAAACGAGAGGCAAATAGCGAATAATGTAATGCAAGAGATGAGAGTTTACGATGGGTACTTGGTATGTCTTGACTTGATGTAGATCTCCCCGGCAACGGCGCCAGAAATTCTTCCTGCTACTTCTTGAGCTTGCGTTGGTTTTCCCTTGAAGAGGAAAGGGTGATGCAGCACAGTAGAGTTAAGTATTTCCCTCAGTTAAGAACCAAGGTATCAATCCAGCAGGAGAAGAACACACAAATCACCAACACCTGCACAAACAATCAAACACTTGCACCCAACGCGATAAAGGGGTTGTCAATCCCTTCACGCTCAATTGCAAAAGTGAGATCTGATAGAGATAGATAAACAAAAGATAAAATATTTTTGGGGTTTTTTGGTATATAGATCTGAAAATAAAAGATTGCAAAATAGTAGATCAGAAAGTAATATGATGGAAAATAGTAGATCGGAAAGTAATATGATGGAAAATAGACCCGGGGGCCATAGGTTTCACTAGAGGCTTCTCTCATGAAGGCAAATAATACGGTGGGTAAACAAATTATTGTCGAGCAATTGATAGAAAAGCGCAAAGTTATGACGATATCCAAGGCAATGATTATGCATATAGGCATCACGTCCGTGTCAAGTAGACCGACTCCTGCCTGCATCTACTACTATTACTCCACACATCGACCGCTATCCAGCATGCATCTAGAGTATTAAGTTCATAAAGAACGGAGTAACGTCTTAAGTAAGATGACATGATGTAGAGGAATTAACTCAAGCAATATGATGAAAACTCCATCTTTTTATCCTCGATGGCAACAATACAATACGTGCCTCGCTACCCCTACTGTCACTGGGTGAGGACACCGCAAGATTGAACCCAAAGCTAAGCACCTCTCCCATTGCAAGAAAAACCAATCTAGTTGGCCAAACCAAACCGATAATTCGAAGAGAAATACAAAGATATTAAATCATGCATAAAAGAATTCAGAGAAGATTCAATTAATATTCATAGATAAGCTGATCATAAACCCACAATTCATCGGATCTCAACAAACACACCGTAAAAAAAGATTACATCGGATAGATCTCCAAGAACATCAAGGAGAACGTTGTATTGAGAATAAAAGAGAGAGAAGAAGCCATCTAGCTACTAGCTATGGACCCGTAGGTCTGAGGTAAACTACTCACGCATCATCGGAAGGGTAATGGAGTTGATGTAGAAGCCCTCCGTGATCGATTCCCCCTCCGGCAGGATGCCGAAAAAGGCCCCAAAATGGGATCTCACGGAAACAAAAGGTTGCGGCGGTGGAAAAGTGTTTTCGTGGCTTGCTCTGGTGGTTCTGGAATATATGTGAATATATAGGAGGAAGGGCTAGGTCAGAGGAGTCCCGAGGGGCCCACAAGGTAGGGAGGCGCCCCCTAGGGCGCGCCCTCCACCCTTGTCGCCGCCTCGCAGCTCTTCTGACTTGGACTCCAAGTCCCCTGGGTGTCTTCTGTTCCACGAAAAATCATCGTGAAGTTTTATTCCGTTTGGACTCTGTTTGGTATTCCTTTTCTGCGAACCTCAAAAATAAGGAAAAAACAGAAACTGGCACCGGGCTCTAGGTTAATAGATTAGTCCCAAAAATAATATAAAATAGCATATTAATGCATATAAAACATCCAAAACAGATAATATAATAGCATGGAACAATAAAAAATTATAGATACATTGGAGACGTATCAAGCCCTTGCTCCGGGTGTTTCTCTCTCCTGCCGGTCACCTTGATCGGCGTTTTTTCCTTTTGGTTTTGCTATCTATGCTTGATCGGTTTGCGTCGCCCGCCGCCGCCGTCGACCCCCGCGCGCCTCTACTTCGACCCCGGCGCGACCAGCCGGCTTCTCCTCCGACCCGGCGGCCACGCGCGCCGAGGCGGTCTGTCAGGACCAGCCGCCGTCCGGGCGTCAGCCCGCCCATCGCCATGCACCGGCCGACTCCGCCCTGCTCCGACCGGGACTCCTGCATCGCCCCGACCCGGCGTCCTCGCGCCATGCGGCGGCCCATCATAGCCGTTGTTCGCGCGCCGGCTCGCCCATCGATCCACGTCACCCGCCTCCGACGCGTCTGCACGGCGACCCTGCGGTCTGCCTCGCCGGCCTCATCCCCGGCTGCGTTGGGCCGGCTGCGTCAGGCTCGTCGGCTGCCTCAGCTCGGGCGCCGCTGCTACGTTGGTCGCTCGGGCCTCACTGCCCGGGCGCCGGCGCTATTTTGGCAGCCCGAGCACCGGCGCTGATGCGCTCGTCCGCATGTCGTCCCACACCGTCCGTTATCGTCGGCCTCATCTTGGACTCCGTCGCCACCCCGCCTCCACCGAGCGACGTCCCTGACCTCGCGCACGATCAGCTTGATCCCCCGCTCATCACCGTGATCCACCTCATGTACGCCACGCGACCGACCTGGCCCGTAGGTTGCGCGCGCCTCCGCAGGTCCCGTGAAGGTCGTCCCCGAGTTCAGCGCGCCCCTCCACCGATCGAGCAACGGGCTGCCGCTGCATCGCCCCGTCGATCCGCAGCGCCGCCGTCCCGTGGTTCTCCTCGCGGCTACATCGACTCGCGCGTCGCCGCTGCGTCGCCCCTTCTGGCCGTAGTGCCGCGATACGCAGTCCCCGCCGCCGCACCGAGGCCTTCTTCGCGGTTGCACCGACCCACGCTCCGCCGCTGCGTCGTCCCTTCGGGCTGTAGCGCCGCGGCCTGTGGTCCCCGCTGCCGCCTCGTGGTCTTCCCGCCGTCGCCCCGTCCCACCTGTTGCCGCCGCTGCGTCGCCCCTTCGGGCCGTAGCGCCGCGACCCGCGGTTCACCGTCGTCCCCGCGGGTCGACCTCTCGTGGTATGCGCCGCGCCGCCTCCCTTGGCGCGGGAACGCCATTGTCCGCGCCGGTCTTCATCACGCTATCGGGTTCCTCGCCTACTTCGAGCACCGCCGCCGCACTACAAACCTAGCCGCTGCCGCCGCCGCTGCTCTTCTTCGGCCGTTGCCGCCGCTACCTCCGTAGCCGCCGCCGCCCATCCACCCCCTTCATCTTCGTCCAAGCACCAGCCCATCGCCAGCGTCGCCGCCATCTACCCCGACCACTTCGTCTACTCCGACCACCATTGGTGACATCGGCCCCGCACCGATGGAACGCCGCAATCGTCATCGAGTTCTTCTCTGCTGGCCTCTCCGACTTCTCCGACATGGCGTACAGCTCGTGCAGGTCCCCGTCTTCGCATGCCCGGTGCTGTCAACACCGATGCGTGCCTTCATCCACGACGTGTCCCCGGGCCTGGCAAGCCTGGTCGGCGCTTCGTCAACTTCGTCTTCGTCCGTCTACGCATGCACGGTGCTGGCAACACCGATGTGTGCCTTCGTCTACGACGTGTCCCCGGGATTGGCACACCCGATGCGACGCCTCGTCAACACCATCCTCCTTCTGACGCACCACTACCTCGACACCACTGCGCCCATGACTAACTCGGCGCCTCCTTGCGCCCGCGGCTCCACGGCGTTTTCCTCTTCACCGGCTACCCCTACTCGACATCGACCACGGCATTCTTTCCACGGCTACCTCGACCACGGCTACACCACCCTACACTCTTGGCTACCTCGACATCGGCACAAAGGGCTATCATCCGCTTGAGCAACTCGTTGGCTTCCTCTACAGTCAACGCGTCTGCGACGCGACACCGTCCACGACGCTCCCGCTACGACTGCGGGGGGATGTCAGCCCGTCGGCTGCTATTCTCACCAGTCTGACCGTCCGCGACGCTCCTGTTGTCTGCGACGCTACCGCTACGACTGCGGGGAGATGTTAGAGATATATTTGGGTTACTTGTATTTGGTAGTCTAGGATTTGTAATCCGTCTCCTACCTTATCTCCAGCAGAGACTTCTTGCCCTCCAAGTCTTGTACGCAATATATACTCGCCCTCTGGGCTCAATAATACATCCATCATATTCCGCAACAATCCCTCTCTCCCTTCTAACAAGTCCAGCCCAAAAATGCGAGTCACTGGTCTTTCGATATGCCTGGAACAGTGCCTTTTGGCCTAAATACTTGTTGCACATAAGAGTTTGCCAAACACATCCTCGATAAGTACTCTCTCCGTAAAGAAATATAAGAGCTTTTAGATCACTAAAGTAGTGATCTAAATGATCTTATTTTGATTGCGGAGGGAGTAGCTTGAACTGCCTTGCACCCAAAATCTTCACCAACTGATCAGATATCATCACGGGCAGGTTCGTCTGCGTTGCGGTTGACGAATTTGACGCACTGACTGACAGGCAGATGATGTGCATCAGTGCATGGACACCACTGACCACTTTCCCTGTCAAAACCCACAGATTAATGCAGCGTGAGGTGTATGCGGACATGTCTTTACGACCACTATCGAACATATATTTTCCATCTCTTTTGGCGGAGAGATGCGGGCCGCCTCTAGCAAACCATGCTTATCTAATGTGTACGTGGACACCTCTTTACCACCATAGTTTAAAGCTTCCATTTGTTTTGCCAAACAGAGGTTCGCCGCCTCTAGCAAAACCATGCTTATCTAGTGCCAAAATTCTAGTGATCAATGACGTCAGTGCCTACCGCTTATTGCGAAAGTACTACTCGACTAATTTAATCTTAATTAGCAAAACCACTAACTCAAACATCCATAATGGGTGAGTATTTCTCATGGGCGTACCATGAGCAACCTACGAATACATCTCGTGTTTTTGCTGAACATGTGCTGAACTCGTGATTTCATACAAATAAAATTTGGAGCCATACCCCTGGTTCAAAAAAGATAACCTATAGGAGCTCACTACATTAACAGTTTTGTTACTTGTCGCACTATTGCGAAAATATTATTTCTAGTGACAACCATGCAAGTGAACAAAAATGGACGGAAAATAATGAATCGGACAACTATCGGATTTTTAAGCATGGTAAACTGAGTGATTTTGCATCCATGTCCATGGCCCGCCTCTAAACGTTCGATTTTGCATCCATGTCCAGTTGTGGAACTCATTGTGCACTGCTCAACATGTTTTTATTGGGCGCAAAACTACTGTCCACTTCAGTAGTTGTATTTAATTTGAGTACATTAGCTTTTGAGCTTGTGACATTTGCACGTTCTAGGTAACAGCCGTTCACTAGTCAAACACATGCATGCATGGTTTAGAGCGCGGGCCAGGTCCAAGTGATTTAAATTCTCAACTACACCGACAGTTTAGACGCAAGTAGAGTAGTTTGCTTTCACCTGCCGGCTACCGTTTCCCGCGAGCGCGCGTGTTCCCCCACTGCCACTGTCCTATATATACAGCGAGCAGCAGCAGGAGAACCACCAAATCATACAGATCATCAGCACACAAGTTTCAAACTTGACATCTTTGATTGCAACTCTAGGATTACAAGCAGCTTGTGACACTGTACAAGCTCTCTTGTTGCAATCTCTCTTGATCATTCTCGCCGATCAAACACACCCTTTTCCAAAGGAAAAAACAAGCTCACTACACAGCAAATGGAGGTCATGGTATTGAGCTCCAAGCTCGTCAAGCCTGCCTACAGTGCCGGCGAAGCACCGATGCCGGCCACCGAGTACATTCCTCTGTCCATCTTCGACAAGGTGACGTTCAACATGCAGATGGCCATCATCTACGCCTTCGCCGCGCCGGCGCCATCCACGGCCGCCATCGAGAACGGCCTCGCCACGGTCCTTGCCCAGTACCGCGCCTTCGCAGGCCAGCTCGGCGAGGCTCCCGACGGCACGCCGTCCGTCGTCCTCAACGACCGTGGCGCGCGCCTGGTTGAGGCGACCGTGGACGATGTCCTCATCGACATGGCGCCCGCGAAGCCAACGCCGGAGCTGCTCAAGCTGCACCCGGACCTGGAGGCGGAGCACCAGGAGGTCGTGCTGCTGCAGCTGACACGGTTCCGGTGTGGCTCGCTCGCTGTAGGGTTCACGTCAAACCACGTCGTCGCCGACGGCCATGCCACCAGCAACTTCCTCGTCGCCTGGGGGCGCGCCACGAGAGGGCTCCCCATCGGCCTCCCTCCCGTGCACCACTACAAGGACCTCTTCAAGCCACGGTCGTCGCCTCGCGTGGAGCACGACCACCGCAACAGGGAGTACTACCTGCCGTCGCCCACCGACGTGGTCGGTCACCACGGCGACGCTGCCAACAACATCGTCATCCACAAGGCGCACTTCACCAAGGACTTCATCGCCGGTCTGCGCGCTAAGGCGTCCGAGGGGCGGGGCCGGCCTTTTAGCCGTTTTGAGACCATCCTCGCCCATCTTTGGCGCACCATGACGCGCGCGCGCGACCTGAGCCCCGAGGAGACATCCAAGATCCGGCTGTCCGTGGACGGGCGGCACCGGCTGGGCCAGCCGGCGGAGTACTTCGGCAACATGGTGCTTTGGGCGTTCCCGCGCGCCACGGTGGGTGACCTCCTCAACCGGCCGCTGAAGCACGCCGCGCAGGTGATCCACGACGAGGTGGCGCGGGTGGACGGCGCCTACTTCCAATCTTTCGTCGACTTCGCGAGCTCCGGCACCGCGGAGAAGGAGGGGCTCTCGCGGAGCGCCGTGTGCAAGGACGCGCACTGCCCGGACGTGGAGGTGGACAGCTGGTTGACGTTCCCGTTCTACGAGCTGAACTTCGGCACCGGGAGCCCGAGCTACTTCATGCCGGCCTACTTCCCCACGGAGGGGATGCTTTTCCTGGCGCCGTCCAACTTCGGCGACGGCAGCGTCGATGCCTTCGTACCCCTATTCCAAGAGAATCTCCAGGCGTTCAAAGAATGCTGCCACTCCATGGAGTAGGTGGGCAAACTGAGAATCGGTAGATTGATAACTGAGGACCAGCGGAGAAAAGAATGTTGATTACGTGCAAAGCACATCTTCTTTCTTTTCGTTTTTCATGTGAGAATTGTATAGTGCTACTCTACCGTGGGAGGGGCGTTTTGGCTCCCGGGTGAACAGTAACATGAAATAAATAGTAAATGTTTTCAATTCGACTCCTAGGAGCACGTGCTCCCGGGCCCAAAAATTATTTTTTAAATGTGAAAAAATCAAAACAAAAATTTATGTGTTGTTAGTCACATCCAAATGATACCTGCAAATTTTGATGCAAAAAGGTCAAGCATTTTGGCCTGTAGAAAAAAACAAAATGAACACCAAATGTTACCCCTAATTTTTTTTTCACCGACGAAACACCGCTACTCCATTTCGCATGAAAATTGTCAAGCAAGCTTGCGACACTAACACTAGAATCCACAAAAAAAATTAGAATTTATTGAAAACATTTACTATTTTTTTTCATGTTACTGTTCTGCTCCCGGGAGCCAAAATGCCCCTCCTCTACTGTAGTACTTTATGTACACAAAGGTTCTCATGTACCAGTAACATGGATTTTTTTATTTGGTTTTTCCATTATATACCAATATATACCTAATCTTATTGATGGTATGTTAGTATGTTAAATTGAACAAATGTTCTTTTTTGACATTGAAGTACTCCATATGTAACTTAATATAATACGTCTTTTGACACTAGCGTATATTAAGTTACGGAGGGAGTATTGTATTCCATCCAACTTGAACTCTAAACAATGAAAGTATGAAACCATGTGAATTGATAACTAAATTTTCTATAATCGTTTAAATTGAGCTGAGTTAGCAAAACGGAAATGAGAAGCGACAAAATAACCATCAAGAATTTTGACTATTATGTTAACGGTGAAAATAACAAGAATTTTTTAGCTATCTTTTTTGTCTTGTGTATGGAACATAGATGACTATATTGGTTATGATTTATCTCGGGCTATTAATTACTTTATAGAATTCGTCACAAGTGTTAATTATTTTGTATACTTTTGAGTAGATCAGTACGTGAAAGCTGTGGCAGTTTTTGTAACTCAAATCTACGGGGGAGCCTGTTGTTTCAGAGAAAAAATGAAACCACGCTTCAAACCCTCTTTTTTTGCGGCAAAACCACGCTTCAAACCTTGACTTGATTGCTTTTAGCAAAAGTAAAACAATGGCCAGCGTATGGTATTATGAGTGGTGAAAGTGCCAATATTCAACCAAAAAAATGATATTTTCTGTACAAAAAAAACAAAGCGGAAGATATTAATCTCTTGCCATTTCTATATTTTCCAAGCAATAATCCCCACATCCGTGTTTTTAATATATTTTTTGAATCACTGAATTGAAGAAAACTATACAAAATTTAAGCATGGTTAAAGTTAAACATTATTTTCAACCTTTTTAATCTAAACCAATTTTGCAGTCCAGGTTCAATTTTGGCTCTTGCTGGGCTTGCAAAGCTTGACTTGAAAATACCAAGCCCAGACCCGACAACCCGAGCAAAGGCCTAAAAAGCACTAGTTTAATAATAAATTTTAAACCATTTTGCAAGACAAAAAGGTATTATTGTCTCTGTTCTTCGTAAAATTCAATATTTTACATATTTCAAGCTTTTATTTTGGGCTTCAAGCCCGACCAACGGGATTTTTGGCCGCATATATCCCTAGGTCTACCTCAAGGTTTATCATTGACTTTTCTCATGAAACTACTGCATTAGTACTAATTTGAACCGTTGCGGACATAAGCCATCTAACATTCACACGACCAATTTGCTTTACCATTTAATTACGCTCAAACATATGTAGTCCTTTTTCTTGATATTTCATATTCAGCGGGACACTTAAGTAAACCCCTCTCTCGACCACCACAACTGTTTGGAATTGTATTGCGTCCATCCGAATTGAGCATGTGTGATGTGATTAATGAAATATCGTGCCGATGATGCGTTTGTGATGGTTTTGTTAATCTTTAACCCGCAGGAATCTAATTTTTTATCATCAACATGAGTGATGATGTAGATCCGTGTGCGTTTACAACATGTACTAGGTGTTCCTAAAGCTTTTATTTTACACATATACTATAATCCTAGCACTTTTTCCCCTGTTGGTCGGAAAGAGAGGAGGGACTTTGACTTGACGGATGGCCGATCGACCGGGCTTGGGCAATTCAAAACCCTGTGAGTGGGGGGTTGGTGACGCCGGTGGCCGTCGCAGCCGTACGCTTCTGGTCGTGACGAGGATGGTACAACAAAGCAGTTCCCATGTGTTAAGGAAACATGGTGCATGCGCAGTTGTTCTGGAACGGACGTGGTCTTGTGTTAAAATTTAAAAGTGAGTCAGGGTCGTGACCTCACCTGCACTTCGAAAAGAATGCAGATATGCAGAGTGGTTGTATGCGTATGTCCCGCTGGACTTCTTTTTCTCCTAAATACTTTTTTTTAGGATACTCCTACAATACTTGTGACCACAGTCTTCGTTATTCTGTCAGGAATATACTACCTCCTGCGCCTAGATACATCCACGACAACTAATATGCGTTTAGCATCATCGGTGGGTGTGAAGGTGTGTCTCCGGCGGACCTATCTTTGGTGGATTTGCTCGGACCTGTTCGTCGTTCGTCTTCGTTCGTGTGTCTTTAGGTTGAATCCTTTTGATCCACACTCTTCATCTGTGGCGGTTGCTGTTCTGGTGCGTTAGTTTTATGGGGCCTTAGCACGACGACTTCCCGACTGTCTACTACAACAACGTTTGCCCGGCTCCGGCGAGCGAGGGGCGATGACAGCGACGCGCCTTCGGCTCGCTTCAGTGCTTGTAGTTGTCGCTAGATGGTCTACGGATCTTGATGTAATTTTTATTATTTCTAGTTTTCGTTGTACTACCATAATTGCAGATGAGTAGATTGAAAGTTTTTTCTGAAAAAAATAATAATATGTGATGGAGGTGGTCAGGAGGCGTCATGTAAAGCACTCCTACCGTACACTACTTGTTCGACATCCGCGCTAGCTACCAGAGTTCGTGCTAGGTGGAGAAAAATATATATACTCGGAGATGATGCGGTAATTCAATTCGGTGCCCAGGTGCAGATGCTCCCGTTCAGAAAAAAATTCAAAATAAATACTAGCAAAATTCAAAAAAATCTAATTTTTTTTATGCGGTAGATAATTTGATGCGTGAGGTCCGTTCTAAATTTCAACTCATTTGAACATTTGAGCAGCTCTCGGCAAAAAAGACAAATCGAATCAAAACAACGCATGAATAGTAAACTTTTTTACAGACACTGATTTTTGTTTTTTTTCCCGAGAGCTGCTCAGATGTCCAAATGAGTTGAAATTTAGAGCAAACCTCACGCATCAAATTATCTACCACACAAAAAAAATTGGATTTTTTTGAATTTTTCTAGCATTTGTTTTGAATTTTTTTCTGAACGGGGTGCAGATGAGCCCGGGAGCAGAAACTCCGCTTCCGAGATGATGGTGTTTCTTTGGCTACCTTAAGGCGTGTTTGGCAGCCGTAGCAGCGGGGCGGGCTTAGCTTAGCCTGGCTCAATAGAGGCTGGTTGACGAAATACAGGCGTAAAACTAACATATGCACATTGTTTGGTTGCCCGCATATAGTCCTCTCGCAATAGGGGTGCAATTTTGGCATATCGTTTGGTTGCCTACATTGGCTCGGCTCACGCAACTACACGGTGTTTGGTTATATACGCGGGATATGATTAAGAGCGAACACTTACACTTAACACACACTGTGCCTCGCAACTGCAGGCGGCGGTGACCGCGACTCCGCGTCCGACACGACGAGCACGGAGTCTCGGGTGAGTGTTCTTGCCGGGGCCGGGGCGAACTAGTTGCTAGCGTCGCCGCCGCAGATGAAGTTCGTGCGGAGGAGCGATGAGGCAGAGGAACATGGAGGAGAAGTGCAGTGCGTGTCGGACCATGGTGACTGCGGTGGGCGGTGGTCGTGGCTCCGTGTTCGACACGACGAGCATGGAGTCGTGCGCGAGCGACCCCGTCAGCGGCGCGGCGAACTAGTTGCTAGCCTCGTCGATGCATAGAAAGTCGCACGAAGACAGTGTACAGAGGAGGGGAAATGCAGTGCTCGACGCCATGGCAGCGTCAGTGCAGTAGGACAAGAGAGAGGAGGCCGAGATGAACGATGCCGAAAACGACTCCAGTGTAGTAGGACGTGGGCAAGGAGGCCAAGAGGAATGGCGCCGGCGTCGAAAGGGACGAACAGGAGGGCTGTGAGACAGATGATAGAGGAGAAGAAATACAGTGTGCGCGTACTTGCGGCGCCAGTGCGGTAGGATCGTCAAAACAGAAAACTTGCAACACGAATATCGTGTGAAACTGTGTGATGAAGCCGCCGGTCAAAGAAAATTTCAAACAGTCGACCGTAGGCGACGAATTTGAAAAATTTGTCCAAAATAGCTTCGAACATGAACGCAAAATTGAGCATTTACGGCCGACGAAACTACGAACCGATCGCAAAAATGGAACCATAACATCGATGTGCATCTTTTTCATGTGGAGCTTATCTTGAATCGAAGCACCGCTGTGTAGATTAGAAGGGAGAAGGAAGAAAGGAGATTAAGGAGGAAGTTAGTGGAGGTAGAAGAAGAAGCACATTCAGAGCTGGCATCCCTCCCGCCTTCTCTAGTATAAGGGGGCCATCCATCTGCGCTTAATGTGGCTGCGCTCGGCCTGGTTCGCAAGAAACTGCCGATATGAGCGTGCCCTTCGAGTCAGGCCCGTGCGATGCAGGCCCAGTAATGAAAGCAGGTAACCAAACATCCCAGTTGTTTTCCGCGCGGGCCTGGTTGGCCCATATGCATTCCGCGAGGGCCTGGTTGGCCCATATGCGGGCAAACAAACGTGCCCTAAGGCATCAACCCGTAAAAAACCTTCCGCATATGTCCGCAGACAGGGGACCAGTCCGCAGACACGAATGCGGGAGGCAGTTATCCAACGCTAGACGCATACATATTGACAGCAACTCAAATCAACCAGACGAAATTCGTGCAAAATGGCTGGTTTTCATTAAGTTTGGATATAATTTACATAAAATGATCGATATTTTGACGGTTTAACCAAAAAACAAAAACAAAAAACTAAACCCTATACCGGACGACCACCTCGGATGCGTGGCAGCCCTGCCCTGCCGCATCGCCGTCTCCGTCGGTGCCGTCGTCATCGTCGTCGTGGTCGTGGTCCCTCCAACGCCGGAACGGCGCCAGAGGGCCACAGCAACCTTGCCCGGCAGCTGCCTATCGTTCGCGGAGGAGCCGCTCCGCCTCCTGCTGCGCCGTGCGGAGGGCAGTCGTGGCCTCTGCCGACGTGGCCTGCATAGCCCTGGTAGTGGCCTTGCCACGACTGGCGTTCGCGGAGCAGTCGCTGAGCGACCACTTCTGGCCGATCTTGGCGAGTTCGCCGTCAAGGCGGCGGCACCGCCTGGCGGCCGTCTCCGAGGTGGTGATGGAGCAATCGAGCGCCCATGCGGCGGCGAGGTCGGGTCGATGCGAACCCAGTCTGGCGCCACGTCGCTCTTGGCGAACGCGGAGCGGTGATTGGCATTGCGCTAGTCGTACCGCTCCTGCTGCCGAGCCGCGCACTCCGCCTTGGAGATGATGGACCTCGAGCCAGAGGGACCGCCGAGATAGTGAAGGAGGCGGTCGCGCACCTTCTTGGTCGCGGGCGGCAGCTCCTCCTTGACGATGAGGCGGTGGCGGCGCGGCGGGGAGAATGGTGCGTCGATGCGGCCATAGCGGCTGCGCGGCGGGTGCGCGGGCTCGTCCTTGACGCGGCGTCCGATCTGGACGCCGCGGTGGTGCGTGGGCTTGGCCGGCTCCTCCTTGACGCGGCGTCCGATCTTGATGTCGTGGTTCTGCCGGGGCGAGGCCGACTCCTCCTTCACCGGTAGGAGCGTGGCCTGCTCGGCCTTGACGCGGTGGCGTGGGGGGGAGGCCGGCTCCTCCTTCACGCGCGCCGGCGGCGACGGCGACAACGACCCCATGTCGCGGAGTGACCACTCCGTCATTAACTCGATCTGAAGGACGAAATCTTCGTCCGTCAGAGCAGCCTCCTTGAGGAGTCGGGGCAGTTGCTGCGATGGCTCCTGCGGCTGCTGCGGCGGCGCTTGCTCCTCCTCGTCACCGGAGGAGATAACGATCTCCAACTTGGCGGAGGAGCAGGCCGTCGTGGACGCTGACGGTCCCTGAGAGCATCTCTGTGCAACTCCGGCGCACGGCTTAAATAGTCGTGACGAGGACCAGGCGAAGGGTCGGTCAGCCGCTTCAATGCGGCGCAACGTCCGAAGTTGGTTCCTCGCCGCATTGAAGCGGTGACTGCCCAGAGGTCGCGTCAGTCAACCCCGCCCTCCCTCCCTCCGGTCACATCGCGGCATCAATGCCGTCCTCCGCGTACTCTGGGCCGGCATGAACGTGACGTGGTAAGCGGCACGTGCATCGGAAGGAAAGCGTGGAAGGAGAGGGTGGCGGGTTTTTGGTGGGCCATGGCGGTCAGAAACAGGCTTGGGACTGGTCCGAACTCCCGCAAACCTTCCCCACGTTTGTCTCTGATTTGCGGGAGAAATCGTGTCCGGACCGCTACGCAGACTGATACAGATCGGTGTTGGATGATTTTTGCTGTCCAGACGGTTGCGGGAGGTTTACGGTTTCGCCTTGGAGACGCCCTTAATACCATTGACGTTCACAACCTGATTTTGGAATTAGAAGAAAAGAGAGAAAAAACTTCTCGGTCTAAATTCTAGCACACGCACACCCTCATGTTTTTAGCGTTGAATCCAGCGGCCTGTGATTACATTAGTTTACTATAAGTACATCGTACAGACCAGGGTTCACACGGGTAAGGCTGCTCTCTTCTTTTGCGGGTAGAAAATTGTATTACTCAACTCAAGCAGTTCATACAACCAATCATAGCTACCTCCGTAGCATCCTAAGGATGCGAGCCAATCCAGGTCATGATTCTACCTTCTACATGAGCAAATTTTGCTATGCTATCTGTCGGTGCTAAATCCGGCATATCTTGAATTAGGGGTCCTAAACTAGGCGTCTTAGAGCAATGGTAATATGAACACGTGATTTTACCCAAGTCCGGGCTCTCTCGAAGAGATAACACCCTACGTTCTACTTTTGATTGTATTGATATAGGGGATAGTAGAGAGTACATGTATCTACCACGAGACTGTTCTAATGAATATGAGATTCAATGATCTATTGAATAGTCTGGCCTCGGCTTATATAATGTACCGGAGGCCTAGGATTTAAAGGAGTCCTAGTCGGCTGCGCTGATGGAGAGAAGTCATCACCAAGTCTTGTGGATTCTTCCTCGTATATGTCATGGGCTGTCCGAAGTAGCCCATTAGCGAACCGTCATGGGGTCCTTGGCCCGACCCATCTGGTCGGGAGACGACGTGGCGAGTACCCCCTAGTCTAGGACACCGTCAGTACGCCCCTGAACCGGTCTTCAAGTTGGGACGCTCCTCGGTTCTTCCAAATTGTTCTTCGCCTTCGGTCGTCGATCTTGAAAGCTAGTTCAACAAATATTCTCATCTCAAATCACGAGGATCACCGAGGTGTATCCGAAGAGTTCACGTTGGGCATCTGAGGATCCCTTTAAGTTCTCGGCCTTTATCAATGCCTTGTTATTTTTTATGCCACACCTCGGGTTCGAAGTTTTTACCATGCGGCGTTGTACTCGTGTTGCAACAAACTCCAACGCCGGTCTGCATTCAAGGTGCCATATTTTTTGAACGAGTTCAACCAAGCTTAATGCCCAAAAAGCCCTCTAGAGAGCCAGCCACTCGCATCTGAGCTTTATGCCGGACTGCTTCCGATGTGGTGCACCACCTCGGCCTTGGGCTGATTTTTTGCGGAATTTATTTTCGATCGGTGTAATTTATTTAGGGGTTGTTTGGTTTGCGACTAACTTTGCCAAAGACTGCCACACCTAAGATTAGGCAAGTTTGACCAACTTAGTGAGTGTTGGTTCAAGCCACAGCTTAGGAAAGCCACACTAGGGCCCCACATGGCATACACATAAAAAGTGTGACCAGATTCCCTTAGGCTTCCCAACTTGTGGCTCTCATTTTGATGAACTAACCTTAGGCAAGCTTGGCAGAAATGTGTGACAAAGTGTGATAATGCAAGGCCTAGAACCAAGCAGCCTCTTACTGCCGAGATGTATAGCTAGTAGCCCTCAAGGTGCATCTCGTCCTAAAACCGGGGATGCACCTAAAGGATAAAACAAAACAGCTCATCCCAGTAGCCCCCGAGACTCAGGTCGATTTGCGAAATCAGCCTGAGGATCGATTCCTTGCTCGGCAGCTTACCTTTGGGAATAGAAACGCGGTGTGCATAGTCCCCGAGACTCAGGTTGGGTGCGGTCGACCAACCTGAGGATCGTAATCTCCTCGGAAGCTGCTTTGCACTTTTGAATTTTCTGTATTGAATCATTAATGCAGTAGCCCCCGAGACTTGAGTTCGGCAACATGGCCGAACCTAGGATCGTATCTCCTCGGAAACTAGTCCAGATGTCGTGTGTGTTTCACCAATGCCAAGGTGCAGGACAGCAGGAAAGATGCTGAGTTGCGGGTCACAAAAGATTTCCCAAGCTGAATTATTACGCATGACACCTAGGTTAAGAGGTCCCGCCTCCTGAAAGAAAAACATACAAATAGGTTAAATGTTTCATAAGCTCAAAAACCAAAAAAAAACTTTAGTAAAAACTTTATGTCTATGTTAAATCAAGTTTTTTGTGCCAATTCAAAATTGGTCATAAAATTTATTTGTGCTTCTATCCCACTTTAACATGATACATCCAATCTCCGAACTTCAAGCGGGTCAGCCTTCGGCTTCAACCTCCAATCCCGAAGGCAGAGTGCTTCGCAGGCCTGTTTAGTGACCTAAACTCGAGCGGTTTAAAAGAGAACCAGGCTATCCAGCTATTGACCACACACTCGCGTCGAAAAAAGGAGTAGTAGAAAAAGACTTTGCAACGACTAAGAAGAATTTTTTTTATTACAAAACGGCTCATATAAATTTAAGAGCCTCCAGTTAACATGGGGAAAAGAAGTGTTTTTGACAAACAACGTTTTTAACAAACTAAGTTTTTAACAAAAAAACTTTTTGTCTAAGACAAACATAATGCTTGGTTGAACCGAGCAAAAAATTAACAATTTGAAAAAAATTGAGCATGAAAGCGACTTAGCTAATTAATGTGCACGGTGTTGATGATGTGTTCCAAGCTTGAGGTGGCACAAGGACGCCCAACAAATTTTGACAGATCTGACATGGTGCGTAGTCCTTGACTTGACCGAGGTCCCAGCCCCCAAACCCGAGTTGATCGAGCGAGAAGCTTGGCTTGATGAAGTGGCGACACAGCACGGTTGAAAAAGTGGCGAGGCGAAGCCCCCGGTCCAGCTGACGTGACGAAGCTAGTCGGCTGGTGACGACGAAGTACCTGAAGTAGGTTAATGAAAAGATGGCGAAGCCCCCGGTCCAGTTGAGGTGTCGAAATAGGTCGGTGGGGAGACATTGGAGCGTCCCTGTCAGCCGACGTTTCAAAGCAGGTCGGCCTGTTTGGCTTGAAGAAGAGGCGGCACGTCGATGCCAACGCAGGTCAAAATTTGTGACGCGGTCAATGCTAGCTTGATGAAGTGACCACGTGACGATGCCGATGTGCCTGCCCCGTGTAATCCGTGGGGCGGCGACATTGGTGGTGATTTAGCCTTCGCGATGCCGAACTCTTGGTCGGCTCGCCGGGTTGATGGTCCGTTGAGGTTGACCTCGGCTCGACGAAGTGATGGCCTGTTGATTGCTTGTATCTGCGTTGGTTTTTCCCTTGAAGAGGAAAGGGTGATGCAGCACAGCAACGGTAAGTATTTCCCTCAGTTATGAAACCAACGTTATCAATCCAGTAGGAGAACCAAACAACACTATGTAAACGGATCCTGCACACAAAAAACAAATACTTGCAACCCAACGCGTAAGAGGGGTTGTCAATCCCTCCACAGTAAAAAGATAGATTAAATTGTATGAGATTCGATAAATAGGTCTTGCCAAAAACACAAAATAAAATAAATAAATAAAAAGTGTAGCAAGGTATTTTTGGGTTTTTTGAATAATATATCTGAAAACAATATGATAGAAAATAGACCCGAGGGCCGTAGATTTCACTAGTGACTTCTCTCGAGAAAATAGTATACGATGGGTAAACAAATTACTGTTGGGCAATTGATAGAAGAGCAAATAATTATGACGATATCCAAGGCAATGATCATGTATAGAGGCATCACGTCCAAGATTAGTAGACCGACTCCTGCCTGCATCTACTACTATTACTCCACACATCGACCGCTATCCAGCATGCATCTAGTGTATTAAGTTCATGGAGAAACGGAGTAATGCAATAAGAACGATGACATGATATAAACAAGATCTATTCATGGAGGAATAGACCCCATTTTTTATCCTTAATAGCAACGATACATGCGTGCCTCACTACCCCTTCTTTCACTGGGCGAGGACACCGCAAGATCGAACCCATCACAAAGCACCTCTTCCCATTGCAAGAAAAATCAATCTAGTTGGCCAAACCAAACCAAAGTTTCGGAGAAGAAATACGAGGCTATAATAATCATGCATATAAGAGATCAAAGAAGACTCAAATAATATTCATGGATAGAACTGATCATAAACTCACAATTCATCGGATCCCAACAAACACACCGCAAAAAGTCATTACATCAAATAGATCTCCAATAACATCGAGGAGAACATTGTACTAAGAATCAAAAAGAGAGAAGAAGCCATCTAGCTACTGCCTACGGACCCGTAGGTCTGTGGTGAACTACTCATGCATCATCGGAGGAGCACCAATGAGGATGATGAACCCCTCCGTGATCGTGTTCCCCTTCGGCAAGGTGCCGGAATAGGGCTCTAGATTGGATCTCGTGGTTCTGGAACTTGCGGCAGTGAAAACTCTGATCTCCCGACTCCTCTAGGGTTTATGGAATATTTGGGTATTTATAGAGCTGAGAGGTGGTGGAGAGGACCTCCGTGGGCCCCACCACCCATCAGGGCGGGCTAGGGGCCTCTAGCTTGCCCAGGTGGGTGGTGGGCCCCACGGGCCTCTCCTCTGGTACTTCCTTGGCTCCCAAGTTGTCTTCTGGGCAGAAAAAAATCTCCAAAAAGTTTCGTGGCATTAGGACTTCGTTTGGTACTGATATTCTGTGAAGTAAAAAACAAGCAAAAAACAACAACTGGCACTGGGCACTATTTCAATAGTTTAGTCCCAAAAAATGATATAAAGTTGCTATAAAATGAATGTAAAACATCCAAGAATAATAATATAACAACATGGAACAATAAAAAATTATAGATACGTTGGAGACGTATCAACATCCCCAAGCTTAATTCCTGCTCGTCCTCGAGTAGGTAAATGATAAAAACAAAAATTTTGATGTGGAATGCTGCCTAACATGTTCATCACATATTCTTTTCTTTTGTAGCATGGACATTTGTACTTTTAGATGATTCAAAGCAATAGTCTATATTTGACATGAAGATTTCAATACTCAAGCATATCGACAAGCAACCATGTCTTTCAAAATATCAACACTAAAGAAAGCTATCCCTAGCCCATTATGCTCAATCATTGATCCATTCATGAAACACACTCGAATATTAGCTACATCCAATGCACAAGTAAGATCATAGTGCTCCCTAGTTGGTGCTTTATAAGAGAAGATGGAGACTCAAATAAAAGTAAAAATTGCATAAAGTAAATAGATAGGCCCTTCACAGAGGGACGCAAAGATTTGTAGAGGTGCCAGAGCTCAAAGCAAAAATTGAGAGATAAAAAAAATTGAGAGGCATGCTTTTCCTGTCAACGACAATTACCGAGTAGTTCCCAATACTTTCGACGCTAGATACATCATAGGCGGTTCCCAAACATAAAATAAAGTTTATTCTTTTTCCACCATTCTTTCACAATCCATGGCTAGCCGTTGATGCGCCTTGAAACTACGTCGGTATTTCCCCAAAGAGGAAGGGATGATGCAGTACAGCTACGGTAGGTATTTCCCTCAGTTATGAAACCAAGGTATCGATCGAGTAGGAGAACCAAGCAACACTCTTTAAACGGTACCTGCACACAAAGAACAAATCCTTGCAACCCAACGCATAAGAGGGGTTGTCAATCCCTCCTCGGTAAAAAGATAGATTGTTTTGTATGTGTTTGGATATATAGATCTGAATAAAATGTGAAATAAAAGATGCAAATAAAAAGTGCAGCAAAGTATTTTTGGGTTTTTAGAATAATAGATCTGAAAACAAATGCGATGAAAAATAGATCGGAAAGCAATATGATAAAAGATAGACCCGGGGGCCGTAGATTTCACTAGTGGCTTCTCTTGAGAAAATAGCATACGGCGGGTAATCAAATTACTGTTGGACAATTGATAGAAGATCGAATAATTATGACGATATCCAAGGGAATGATCAATATATAGGCATCACGTCCAAGATTAGTAGACCGACTCCTGCCTTCATCTACTACTATTACTCCACACATCGACCGCTATCCAGCATGCATCTAGTGTATTAAGTTCATGGAGAAACGAAGTAATGCAATAAGAACGATGACATGATGTAGACAAGATCTATTCATGTAGGAATAGACCCCATCTTGTTATCCTTAATATCAATGATACATGCGTGCCTCGCTGCCCCATCTGTCACTGGGAGAGGACACCACAAGATCGAACTCATCACAAAGCACCTCTTCCCATGGCAAGAAAAATCGATCTAGTTGGCCTAACTAAACCAAAGATTTGAAGAATAAATACGAGGCTATAAATAATCATGCATATAAGAGATCAAAGAAAACTCAAATAATATTCATGGATATAGATCTGATCATAAAATCAAAGTTCATCGGATCCCAACAAACACACCTCAAAAAGAGTTACATCAAATAGATCTCCAAGAGACCATTGTATTGAGAAGCAAAAAGAGAGAGTAAGCCATCTAGCTACTGCCTACGGACCCTTAGGTCTATGGTGGACTACTCACGCATCATCGAAGAGGCACCAATGAGATGATGAACCCCTCCGTGATAGTCTTAGATTGGAGTTATGTTTCGTCGACTCCCCTAGGGTTTCTGGAATATTTGGGAATTTATAGAGCTGAGAGGTGGTGCAACGGAGCTACGTGGGCCCCACAACCCATCAGGACGCGCCTGTGCCTCTTGGCGCGCCCTGGTGGGTTGTGGTCCCCACAGGTCTTCCCTCGTCTACTTCCTTGGCTCCCAAGTTGACTTCTGGTCCAAAAAAAATCTCCAAAAAGTTTTGATGCGTTTGGACTCCGCTTGGTACTGATATTCTGCGAAGTAAAAAAACAAGCAAAAAAATAGCAACTGGCACTGGGCACTATGTCAATAGGTTAATCCCAAAAAATGATATAAAGTTGATATAAAATGATTGTAAAACATCCAAGAATGATAATATAACAGCATGGAACAATAAATAATTATAGATACGTTGGAGACGTATCAGCATCCCCAAGCGTAATTCATGCTCATCCTCGAGTAGGTAAATGATAAAAACAGAATTTTTGATGTGGAATGCTGCCTAACATGTTCATCACATATTCTTTTCTTTTGTAGCACGGACATTTGGACTTTTAGATGGTTCAAAGCAATAGTCTATTTTTGACATGATAACTTCAATACTCAAGCAACTATGTCTTTCAAAATATCAACACTAAAGAAAGTTATCCTTAGCCTATCATGCTCAATCATTGATCCATTCATGAAACACACTCGAATATTAGCTACATCCAATGCACAAGTATGATCATAGTGCTCCCTAGTTGGTGCTTTATAAGAGAAGGTGGAGACTCAAATCAAAATAAAAATTGCATAAAGTAAATAGATAGGCTCTTCGCAGAGGGAACTAGGGATTTGTGAGGTGCCAGAGCTCAAAGCTTAAATTGAGAGATAATTTTTTCGAGAGGCATGCTTTTCCCGTTAACGAAAATGACCGAGTAATTCCCAACACTTTCCATGCTAGATATATCATAGGCGGTTCCCAAACAGAAAATAAAGTTGATTCCTTTTTCTATCATACTTTCACATTCCATGGCTAGTCGTATCCACGAGTACCATCCATACCAACACTTTCCAAGGAATTTATTATTTGACAACATAAAGTAAATTTCTTTTTCATTTCAGGACTGGGCATCCCTATTACCACCATACTCTCGTGCAATGACAAGTGAATAAACACTCATCTTGAGAATAACACATCTTGCATGAAAAATATTGGCCACCCCCTGCCGCTTCATGAGCGGTACAGGCACACAAAAAGGAAATTTATTTTGAAAAAATTAGAGTTGGCACATACAAATTTGCTTAGAATAGCACAGAAATACCGCATATAGGTAGGTATGGTGGACTCATATGGCAAAACTGGGTTTAAAGAGTTTGGATGCACAAGTACTATTTCTACTTAGTACAAGTGGAGGCTAGCAAAAAGATTGAGAAGCAACCAACCAAGAAACAAAAATTCACATAAGCGAGCATTGAGCATAACTAACACCGAATAATACACTACAAGTAGGATATAATTTCATTGCATAACTATTGACGTTCGTGCTTGCATAGGGAATCACAAACATTAACACCAATATTCTTACTAAAGCATAATTACTCACGAACATGACTCATATAATACTATCATCATATCTCAAAACTATTACAAAGAATCAGGTTTGTTTGTCCAATGATCTTCATGAAAGTTTTGATTATATCCCTCTTGAATATCTATCACTGTGGGACTAGTTTCATATGTTGCAATTGCTTTTGACAAGCTCAAATAAATTTAAGTGAACCATGAGAGAATTTCTTAAAAAATTTACTAACCCTCAAATTAATCTAAGTGAAGCATGAGAGTATTTCTTCAAAAATATTAAAGCACACCGTGCTCAAAAAGATATAAGTGAAGCACTAGAGCAATTCCATAGCTCAAAAAATTTAAGTGAAGCATAAAGAGCAATTCTAACAAATCATAGCATAATTTTGGCTCTCTCAAATAGGTGTGTCCAGCAAGGATACTTGTGACAAACTAAAAAACAAAACAAGAAAAGATTTATATAATACAAGACACTCCAAGCAAAACTCATGATATGTCACGAATAAAAATATAGCTCTAAGTAAAATATCGATGGTCGTTAGAAGAAAGAGGGGATGCCTTCCGAGGCATCCCCAAGCTTAGTTGCTTGGTTCTCCTTAAATATTAACTTGGGGTGCCATGGGACATCCCCAATCTTAGGCTCTTGCCACTCCTTATTCCTTCATCCATCGTGATCTCACCCAAAACTTGAAAACTTCAATCACACAAGACTTAACAAAACCTTCGTGAGATCCGTTAGTATAAGAAAACCAATATTTGCTTTAAGTACTGTTCCAAACCCATTCAAATTTTTTTATTGCATTATATCTACTGTATTCTCACTTTGCCATGGCTTATACCCCCCGATACAATCCATAGATTCATCAAAATAAGCACACAATGCAAAGAAAACAGAATCTATAAAAAATAGAACAGTCTGTAAAGATGCGAATTGTTCTCATACTTCTTTAACTCTAAGAATTCTGAAAACTTAGGAAAACAGAGGAATTTGTATATAAATCTCGTGTAAAAAAATCAGAATTTTGCGGTGTGTCTGTGAACTTAAACAATTCTGTTACTGGACGCAAAAGTTTCTGTTTTCAACAAGATGAAATCAACTATCACCAAAGCTATCCCAAAGGCTTTACTTGGCACAAATACTAATTAAAACATAAAAACACAATCATAATAGAGTCATAAATGTGCAAACACTCAAGGACAGAAATAAAAAGGCAAAAATACATTTTATTCATTGGGTTGCCTCCCAACAAGCGCTATTATTTTATTGCCCTAGCTAGGCATAATTCATAGATTCAAGTATTGTCATCTTTAGTTTTTTTTGATCCATAGGATGCCCTCATGATTGATTCATATGGTGGATTAATTCTTGTTACAGGGAAGTGTTCCATACCTTTTCTTAGTGGGAATTGAAATTTAATATTGCCTTCTTTCATATCAATCACGGCACCAATAGTACGTAAAAACGTTCTACCAAGTATAATTGGACAAGACGGATTGTAATCAATATCAAGAACTATAAAATCTATGGGCGCATAGTTCCTATTTGCAAGAATAAGAACATCATTAATTCTTCCCAAAGGCTTTTTAATGTAGAATCCGCCAAGTGCAAATTAAGAGAACATTCTTCAATATCTGTAAGACCAAGCACATCACATAAAGATTTCGAAATTGTGGAAACACTAGCACCCAAATCACATAAAGCAAAGAACTCATAACTTTTAATCTCAACTATGATGGTAGGTTCCCATTCATCATGTAATTTTCTAGGAATTGAAATCTCTAATTCCAACTTTTCTTCTAAAGCTTTCATCATGGCATCTATGATATGTTTAGTAAAAGCTTTATTTTGTTCATAAGCATAGGGTGAATTTATCATGGATTGCAACAAAGAAATACATTCAATCGAAGAGCAATTATCATAATTAAAGTCTTTGTAATCCAAAAGAGTGGGCACATCACTAGTTAAAGTTTTGACATCTCCAAACCCACTTTTATCAAATTTTTCATCAAGATTTTCACCCTCCAAATTATTGGGATGCCCTCTAGCTAAAGTTGACTCTTCTCCAGTCCCTTTATCATCAATTTTAATTTTACTAAACAAGGAATCAATAGAAGAAACACCAATTACTTTAAGATCTTCATCATTTTTATCTTCTAAAGAAATTGGCTTGGCGGCCATTTGATTTACTAAGGTAGCTTGTGCATCGGCTATTTTGCCTAGCAAATTTTCAGCAGGAGCATACTTGGATTGGAGATTACAAACTTCTGTACTAATATCATCAAGTTGTTTTGTTATAGCATCTAACACAACAAAGTGTTCCTTAAGTTCTTCTGTAAAAAAATTATTGTGCTCCAATTGTGTAGTCATATATTCCTTAGTACTTTTCTCAATTTCCAGCAAAATATTGGAGTAAGGAACATCATAGTACTTTCTTTGAGACATTGTGACCACGCAAACAAGATTGCAAGCAAAAAGATAGATCTGACGAGAAAAAGGCGAACGAAAAAGAGAAGGCAAATAAAACGAGAAATTTTGTGAAGTGGGGGAGATGAAAATGAGAGGCAAATGACAAATAATGTAAATTGCAAGGAGATGAGATTTGTGATTAGGAACCTGATAGATGTCGATGATGTCTCCCCGGAAACGGTGCCAGAAATTCCTTTTGGTGCGGCTTGAAACTGCGTCGGTATTTCCCCAAAGAGGAAGGGATGATGCAGTACAGCTACGGTAGGTATTTCCCTCACTTATGAAACCAAGGTATCAATCCAGTAGGAGAACCAAGCAACACTATGTAAACAGTACCTGCACACAAAGAACAAATCCTCGCAACCCAACGCGTAAGAGGGGTTGTCAATCCCTCCTTGGTAAAAAGATAGATTGTTTTGTATGTGTTTGGATAAATAGATCTGAATAAAACGTGAAACAAAATATGCAAAGAAAAAGTGCAGCAAGGTATTTTTGGATTTTTAGAATAATAGATCTGAAAACAAATGCGATGAAAAATAGATAGGAAAGCAATATGATAAAAGATAGACCCTAGGGCCGTAGATTTCACTAGTGGCTTCTCTCGAGAAAATAGCATACGGTGGGTAAACAAATTATTGTTGGGCAATTCATAGAAGATCGAATAATTATGACAATATCCAAGGCAATGATCAATATATAGGCATCACGTCCAAGATTAGTAGACCGACTCCTGCCTTCATCTACTACTTTTACTCCACACATCGACCGCTATCCAGCATGCATCTAGTGTATTAAGTTCATGGAGAAACGGAGTAATGCAATAAGAACGATGACATGATGTACACAAGATCTATTCATGTAGGAATAGACCCCATCTTGTTATCCTTAATATCAACGATACATGCGTGCCTCGCTGCCCCTTTTGTCACTGGGAGAGGACACCGCAAGATCGAACCCATCACAAAGCACCTCTTCCCATGGCAAGAAAAATTGATCTAGTTGGCCTAACTAAACTAAAGATTCGAAGAAGAAATACGAGGCTATAAATAATCATGCATATAAGAGATCAAAGAAAACTAAAATAATATTCATGGATATAGATGTGATCATAAACTCAAAGTTCATCGGATCCCAACAAACACACCGCAAAAAGAGTTACATCAAATAGATCTCCAAGAGACCATTGTATTGAGAAGCAAAAAGAGAGAGGAAACCATCTAGCTACTGCCTACAGACCCTTAGGTCTATGGTGGACTACTCACGCATCATCGGAGAGGCACCAATGAGGATGATGAACCCCTTCATGATGGTGTTAGATTGGATCTCTTGGTTTCGGAACTTGCGATGGATGGAATTGTGTTTCGTCGACTCCCCTAGGGTTTCTGGAATATTTGGGAATTTATAGAGCTGAGAGGCGGTGCAACGAAGCTACATGGGCCCCACAACCCATCAGGGCGCGCCTGGGTCTCCTGGCGTGCCCTGGTGGGTTGTGGTCCCCACGGGCCTTCCCTCGTCCACTTCCTTGGCTCCCAAGTTGTCTTCTGGTCCAAAAAAATCTCCAAAAAGTTTCGCTGCATTTGTATTCCGTTTGGTACTGATATTCTGCGAAGTAAAAAAACAAGCAAAAAAATGGCAACTGGCACTAGGCACTATGTCAATAGGTTAGTCCCAAAAAATGATATAAAGTTGCTATAAAATGATTGTAAAACATCCAAGAATGATAATATAACAACATGGAACAATAAAAAATTATAGATACATGGGAGACATATCAGTCGTATCCACAGGTGCCTTCCATACCAACACTTTCCAAGGAATTTATTTTGACAACATAAAGTAAATTTCTTTTTTATTTCGGGACTGGGCATCCCTATTACCGCCACACTCTCGTGCAATGACAAGTGAATAAACACTCATCTTGAGAATAACACATCTAGCATGGAAAAATATTGGCCACCCCCTGCCGCTTCATGAGCGGTACGGGCACACAAAAAGGATATTTATTTTGAAAATTAGAGTTGGCACATACAAATTTACTTAGAACGGCACGGAAATACCGCATATAGGTAGGTATGATGGACTCATATGGCAAAACTTGGTTTAAGGATTTTGGATGCACAAGTAGTATTCCCACTTAGTACAAATGGAGGCTAGCAAATAGATTGAGAAGCAACCAACCAAGAAATAAAAATTCTCATAAAGGAGCATTAAGCATAACTAACACCGAATAATGCACCACAAGTTGGATGTAATTTCATTGCATAACTATTGACTTTCATGCTTGCATAGGGAATCACAAACCTTAACACCAATATTCTTACCAAAGCATAATTACTCACCAACATGACTCACATATCACTATCATCATATCTTAAAACTATTGCAAAGAATCAAGTTTATTTTGTCCAATGATCTTCATGTAAGTTTTTATTATATCCCTCTTGAATATCTGTCACTTTGGGACTAATTTCATATATTACCATTGCTTATAACAAGCTCTCAAACAAATTTAATTGAAGAACATGAGCATAAATAATTTTTTCTTTCTCTCAAAATAATATAAGTGAAGCATGAGAGAATTTCTTCAAAAATTTACTAACTCTCAAATTAATCTAAGTGAAGCATGAGAGTATTTCTTCAAAAAATTAAAGCACCACCGTGCTCAAAAAGATATAAGTGAAGCACTAGAGCAATTCCATAGCTCAAAAAATTTAAGTGAAGCACATAGAGCAATTCTAACAAATCATAGCATCATTATGGCTTTCTCAAAAAGGTGTGTCCAGCAGATGATTGTGACAAACTAAAAATAAAATCAAGAAAAGACTCATATAATACAAGACGTTCCAAGCAAAACTCATGATATGTGACGAATAAAAATATAGCTCCAAGTAAAATTACCGATGGTCGTTAGAAGAAAGAGGGGATGCCTTCCGGGGCATCCCCAAGCTTAATTTGCTTGGTTCTCCTTGAATATTACCTTGGGGTGCCATGGGAAATCCCCAATCTTAGGCTCTTTCCACTCCTTATTCCTTCATCCATCGTGATCTCACCCAAAACTTGAAAACTTCAATCACACAAAACTAAACAAAACCTTCGTGAGATCCGTTAGTATAAGAAAACCAATCTCCACTTTAAGTACTATTGCAAACCCATTCATATTTTGTTATTGCATTATACCTACTATATTCTAACTTTACCATGGCTTATACCCCCCGATACAATCCATAGATTCATCAAAATAAGCACACAAAGCAACGAAAACAGAATCTGTCAAAAACAGAACAGTCTGTAAAGATACGAATTTTACTCATAATTATGTAACTCCTACAATTCTGAAAAATTAGGACAACGTAGAAAATTTTCATGTCAACATTGTGTAAAAAAATTTAGAAATTTTCGTCTTTTCTGTGAATTTTCAAAATTCTTCTACTGGACGCAAAAGTTTCTGTTTTTCAACAAAATCAAATCAACTATCACCAAACATGATCCCAAAGGATTTACTTGGCACAAACACTAATTAAAACATAGAAACACAATCATAACAGTAGCATAATTGTGCAAACACTCAAGAATAGAAAGAAAAGGACAAAAATAAATTTTATTCATTGGGTTGCCTCCCAACACGCGCCATCGATTTATGCCCCTAGCTAGGCATAATACATAGATTCAAGTATTTTCATCTTTAGTCTCCAACTCCTCAATCACACAACCATTCTCTCTAGAAACTCCAAAAAAATTGATAATCAAATTCATAGGAACAAATTCAAGAGTAGTATTTTGATAGATTGGTTCCTTTATTAAATCTATGAAATTTGGGTGAACACTAATCATCTTAAGATCTTAATTGTTGCTACTAGAAGTGGCACCTTTATTCCTAGGAGCATGTGTAGATTTGCAATTCTTGCTGATAGTAGTCTTTTCAATAGTTTTAATGGAAGAAAAAACTGAGCTCAAGTTACAAAAATTGCTTCCAACTTATCAATTCTAGCGGGGCTCTCTTCTACTCTTTCATTAACTACGGGTTCCTTTTCCTTTAATAATTTAAGAGTATCTCCCGCTTTTGACCCAATTTTATTAGCAAGATTGTGCATCCTTTTATCCAAATTTTCAATATGTTCTTCGGTGAGCATTTTCTTTTCAATAGCATCTAGCCTTTGCATAACATGCTCAAGAGTTAAAACCGTTTCATTGATAATGATGGGGGTGCACCCACTAAATCTCCCATAGCATTAAAAGCATCCAAAGAGGGACACATCAAAAAATTCCCACCGGTGATAGTTTCAACAACAAATCTATACCAAGTTGTAATGCCCACATAAAAACTGCGAAGGAGAATAACGGTAGACTGCTTATGAATAGATCTATTATGAGCACTACAAATCCTATACCAGGCATCTTTTAAATTCTCTCCTCCCCTTTGCTTAAAATTGAGAACTTCGTTGTCGGGGGTACACACAATAGAGGAAGAACTAGCCATAGTAACGAGGTGGGCAAGCAAGATCACAAGCAAACAAGAGATCTAACGAGAAAAAGGCAAACAAAAAAGAAGGCAAATAAAAAGGCAAATATTTTTGTGCTTTTTTGCAAAAGCTTTTTAGAAGTGAGGGAGATGAAAACAAGAGGCAAATGGCAAATAATTTAAATTGCAAGGAGATGAGATTTGTGATTAGGAACCTGATAGATGTTGATGGTGTCTCCCCGGCAACGGTGCCAGAAATTCATCCTGATTGCTTGTATCTGTGTTGGTTTTTCCCTTGAAGAGGAAAGGGTGATGCAGCACAGCAACGGTAAGTAGTTCCATCAGTTATGAAACCAAGGTTATCAATCCAGTAGGAGAACCAAGCAACACTATGTAAACGGATCCTTCACACAACTAACAAATACTTGCAACCCAGCGCGTAATAGGGGTTGTCAATCCCTCCACGGTAAAAAGATAGATTAAATTGTATGAGATTGGATAAATAGATCTTGCAAAAACACAAAATAAAATAAATAAATAAAAAGTGCAGCAAGGTATTTTTGGGTTTTTGGAATAATAGATCTGAAAACAATATGATAGAAAATAGACCCAGGGCCGTAGATTTCACTAGTGGCTTCTCTCGAGAAAATAGCATATGGTGGGTAAACAAATTACTGTTGGGCAGTTGATAGAAGAGCAAATAATTATGACGATATCCAATGCAATGATCAAGTATATAGGCATCACGTCCAAGATTAGTAGACAGACTCCTGCCTGCATCTGCTACTATTACTCCACAGATCGACCGCTATCCAGCATGCATCTAGTGTATTAAGTTCATGGAGAAACGGAGTAATGCAATAAGAATGATGACATGATGTAGACAAGATCTATTCACGAGGAATAGACCCCATCGTTTATCCTTAATAGCAATGATACACACGTTCCTCGCTACCCCTTCAGTCACTGGGTGAGGACACCACAAGATTGAACCCATCACAAAGCACATCTTCCCGTTGCAAGAAAAATGAATCTAGTTGGTCAAACCAAACCAAAGTTTCGGAGAAGAAATACGAGGTTATAATAATCATGCATATAAGAGATCAAAGAAGACTCAAATAATATTCATGGATAGAACTGGTCATAAACTCACAATTCATCGGATCCCAACAAACACACCCCAAAAAGTCATTACATCAAATAGATCTCCAAGAACATCGAGGAGAACATTGTATTGAGAATCAAAAAGAGAGAAGAAGCCATCCAGGTACTGCCTACGGACCCGTAGGTCTGTGGTGAACTACTCACGCATCATCGGAGGAGCACCAATGAGGATGACGAACCCCTCCGTGATATTGTTCCCCTCCGGCAAGGTGCCGGAATAGGGCTCTAGATTGGATCTCGTGGTTCCAGAACTTTGGGTATTTATAAAGCTGAGAGGCGGTGGAAACTCTGATCTCCCGACTCCTCTAGGGTTTCTGGAATATTTGGGTATTTATAGAGCTGAGAGGTGGTGGACAGGACCTCCGTGGGCCCCACCACCCATCAGGGCGCGCCAGGGGCCTCTGGCGCGCCCAGGTGGGTGGTGGGCCCCACGGGCCTCCCCTATGGTACTTCCTTGACTCCCAAGTTGTCTTCTGGGCAGAAAAAATCTCGAAAAAGTTTCGTAGCATTTGGACTTCGTTTAGTACTGATATTCTGCGAAGTAAAAAAACAGGCAAAAAATAGCAACTGGCACTGGGCACTATGTCAATAGGTTAGTCTCAAAAAATGATATAAAGTTGCCATAAAATAAATGTACAACATCCAAGAATTATAATATAACAGCATGGAACAATCAAAAATTATAGATACGTTGGAGACGTATCACCTGTCTAGCGTGGGTCGACAACCGTGGAGCAACGTTGTCGGGCTGGTTTGACACCGGCGTGACCGTAAAGATCGCCTCAAAAAAGGATCAAAATTTGTGGGCGCGTGTTTTAGGAACAAAATACAATACTCTACAAAAAAGTTTCCGTCAAAAAGGTTGTCCGATAACCCGTTCATGAAATAGGTAAACTCGGGTCGGATTCGTTTTCACGGAGAAAATAGATCCAAAAATTTATGCACTCGTTAGATATTTCTCGGAATTAGAACGGTCAGATCGAGCTGAAAATTTGAGGGATGGTCGATATAGGAATTCCGCAGACGATGAACGGTTGAATCTTCCAAAAGATTTACGAGCTGGCCATTGTATCCCTCACCCCGAACTCATCCAGAATCCCATCCAGATTCGACAGAGCTCTGGTATATCGGAGATTGCTGGAGATTCCTCCCTTTGGAATGCGAAGATATTTTACAGGGTTATTGTAGACTCAATTCCGCACAATTCCACCAAAGAAGTCGTCAAAGCGATGCTCGAGGAGGCAGGGATGGCGAACACAAATCCGCTCTCTAGAAAAAATTGCAGGATCGCGTGAGGGCAATGTTGACATTGAGCCCCCGAGCTCCATGGACGATTCTTCCATGATCTTGGTTGAGATTTGAGTTGATGATGATGGCACCCATCAGATTTTGATGATCCGATGCAAAGCGTAGTCCTCGGACTAGCCAAGGATACAAGTCGAGCCGGCGACGAAGATGTCGACATCAACGATGAAGTTCGGTTCCGATGTGTAGATCGCGTCGGAGCCGATCTGAATTCCCATCACACCGCGGCGACTACCAGCGGGGACCTGTATGGGCCACCAATGTCGATGCTAAATCTGGCATATCTCAAGGTAGGGGTCCTAAGCTAGGTGTCTTGGAGTGATGGTAACATGGACACGGGATTCTACCCAGGTTCAGGCTCTCTCGAAGAGATAACGCCCTACGTCCTGCTTTTGATTATATTGATATAGGGGATAGTACATGTTGGAAATATGCCCTAGAGGCAACAATAAATTAGTTATTACTATCATATTTCCTTGTTCATGATAAATGTTTATTATTCATGCCAGAATTGTATTGACCGGAAACTTAAATACATATGTGAATACATAGACAACACAGTGTCCCTAGTGAGCCTCTACTAGACTAGCTCGTTGATCAAAGATGGTTAAGGTTTCCTAACCATAGATATTAGTTGTCATTTGATAACGGGGTCACATCATTAGGAGAATGATGTGATGGACAAGACCCAACCGTAAGCTTAGCATCAGATCGTTTAGTTTATTTGCTATAGCTTTCTTCATGTCAAGTATCTGTTCCTTAGACCATGAGATCGTGTAACTCCCTGACACCAAAGGAATACCTAGTGTGTATCCAAACGTCACTTAGTAACTGGGTGATCATAAAGGTGCTCTACAGGTATCTCCAAAGGTGTCTGTTGGGTTGGCATGGATCAAGACTGGGATTTGTCACTCCGTATGACGGAGAGATATCTCTGGGCCCTCTCGGTAATACAACATCTTAAAGAGCTTGCAAGCAATGTGACTAATGAGTTATTCATGGGATCTTGTATTCCAGAATGAGTAAAGAGACTTGCTGGCAACGAGATTGAACTAGGTATGAAGATACCGACGATCGAATCTCGGGCAAGTAACATATCGCCGGACAAAGGGAATTGCATACGGGATTAACCGAATCCTTGACATCGTGGTTCAACCAATAAAAGATTTTCGTGGAATATGTAGGAATCAATATGGTCATCCAGGTCCCACTATTGGTTATTGACTGGAGAGGTGTCTCGGTCATGACTCCATGATTCCCGAACCCGCAGGGTCGCACCCTTAACATTCGTTGACGCTAGAGTAGTATTGGGATATTTGATGATTGGTAACCGAATGTTTTTCGGAGTCCCGAATGAGACCCAGACATCACGAGAAGTCTCAAAATAGTTGAGAGGTAAAGATTTATATATGGGAAGTCATATTTTGGGTTCCGTAAAAAGGTGCAGTTTTTTCGGTATTGTACCGTGAAGCTTCTAGAAGGTTTCGAAGGATTCCGGAGGGGCCCGAAAGTCCACAAGTGGGTCCACCATGACCCAAGGGCTGGCATGTGCTGAGGAGAGGTGCCCTTGCCTTATTAGGCTAGGCTCACCAAGTCCTCAAAAGCCCATGTGGCTAGGGAAGGGAAAAAAGGGGGAGTCCTATTAGGAATAGGATTGGACTTGGAGTCCAAGTCCTCTCCCCCCTGGCTGCGCCCTAGGGATTGGAGGGGCTATTCCCCACGCCCCTCCACCTATATATAGAGGGGAGGGGCACCCCAAGAGCACACACCAAGTCCTTGGCGCCCCTCTCTCTCCTGTTACTCCGTAGTTCCTCCGTCCCCGTTCTAGTAGCGCTTGGCGAAGCCCTACTGAACTAGCTCCACCACCACCATGACCACCATGCCATCGTGCTGGTTGTGATCCCATCTACTTCTCCGCCTTCTCTTGATGGATCAAGGAGGAGGAGACGTCATCGAGCCGCACGTGTGCTAAACTCGGAGGTGTCGTCCGTTCGGCACTAGATCGGTTGGATCGTGATCACATCGTGAAGAGTACAACTACATCAACCGTGTTATATACGCTTACGCTTTCGGTCTATGAGGGTACGTAGACACACTCTCCCCTCTCATTGCTATGCTTATCCTAAATAGATCTTGGGTGTTCGTAGGAATTTTTTTGATTTTCGTGCTTCGTTCCCCATCAGTGGCATCATGAGCTAGGTCTATGCATAGATGTATATGCACGAGTAGAACACAAAGAGTTATGTGCGTTGATGCTCAAATTGCTTACCTCTCTTGTCTTATTTGGATTTGGCGGTATTGTGGGATGAAGCGGCTTGGACCTACCTTACATGTCCTCGCACATAACACCGGTTCCACCGACTAACATGCAACTTGTTTTGCATAAGGTGGCTAGTGGGTGTCTGTCTCTCCTACTTTAGTTGAATCTAATTTGACGAAGGCGGTCCTTATAGAAGGTTAAAAGGCAACTTGATTATCACTGTTTTGGCTTTGCTAGTTGCCCATAGCAGCCACGTAAAATTTGTAACAACAAAGTAGAGGACGTCTAACTTGTTTTTGCAGGGCATGTTGTGATGTGGTATGGCCAAAACATGATGTGATATATGTTGATGTATGAGATGATCATGTTTTGTAATAGGTTCACGACTTGCATGTCGATGAGTACGGCAACCAGTAGGAGCCATAGGGTTGTCTTTAATTTATTAATTGCCATGTAATTGCTTTACTTTATCGCTATGCGTTAGCAATAGTTGTAGAAGCAATAGTTGGCGGAGACGACCACATGACGACACGATGATGGAGATCATCGTGTCATGCCGGTGACGATGGAGATCATGTAGGTGCTTTGGAGATGGAGATCAAAGGCACGAGATGATAATGGCCATATCATGTCACATATTGATTGCATGTGATGTTTATCCTTTTTATGCATCTTATTTTGCTTAGAACGATGGTGGCATTATAAGTTGATCCCTTCACTTAATTTCGAGTATGCACCATTGCAAAAGTTCATCATTTCGAAGCACCTCGTGATGATCGGGTGTGATAGACTCTACTTTCGCATACAACGGGTGTAAGCCAGTTTTACACATCCAGAATACTTGGATTAAACTTGACGAGCCTAGCATGTACAGACATGGCCTCGGAACACGGGAGACCGAAAGGTCGAACATGAGTCATATAGTAGATATGATCAACATGAAGATGTTCACCATTGATGACTACCCCATATCACGTGATGATCGGGCATGGGTTAGTTGATTTGGATCATGTGTCACTTAGACAAATTGAGGGATGTTGATTTAAGTGGGAGTTCATTAGTAATTTGATTAACTGAACTAAATTATCATGAACTTAGTCTTAATTGTTTTGCAAAATTTGTGTTGTAGATCAATGGCCCGCGCTGTAGTTCCCCTGAATTTTAATGCGTTCCTAGAGAAAGCTAAATTGAAAGATGATGGAAGCAACTATGCGGACTGGGTACGTAACTTGAGGATTATCCTCATTTGTGGCGCCCCGCTTGATTACCACTGTAGCCAGACGGTCGCCACGCATACCAGCCCAGGAAATCACTCTGGCATGCGCGTTTACAACAAGTATCATGAACATAGGCATTTCTATTAATGGATATATAGGTCTTACATGATATCTTACAAGAGTGATGGCAGCGGAAAAGCTCTATCTAAGGCAGCAGGGTCCTGGTGCGGCCCCAATCCACAGTGATCTGACTAGGTTACTCTTCTAGCTCATGAAGGCTCCGGCTCCTCGTCGACGGACGACGGATCCTTATGTGAACCTGGCCACATTGAAGGCCGCTGAGTACTTTTGAATGTACTCGCAAGCAAACCAAACTAACATATACACCAAGCAAAGCAATCCATGGCATTCAAGCATGCATTTGTTATTAGAGTACTATGGCATAACATTCCTATCTAGCAATATTAATCATTATGTTGTAACAGGATTATCCAATGTGATACTACTAAAGTAAAGTAAAGCATGGCAAGTAAATAATCCATACTCCGAACGTTCTCATGATCCAATCCAACTCTTTCGGTCATCTGACCATCTTTTTCATAGCCATCTCATGGCTACATATCATATCCCTGACATCATCCGATGGCTATGCATCTCCAATGTAAGTCTGATAAACTTACTCTCTTCCGGGTTGCCTTATAATCCTCAGAATATTCACGATCCACTGAGTACTTCCGATCATAAGATGAGTTCTTCCATCATTATTATCACTGTTCCGGTTGATCACCTAGTGAGGTTTGGACGGACTGTCCAATACCGTGGACGCGGCTATTCGAATAGATTCTTACACTCTGCAGAGGTTGCGCACTTTACCCACACCATGGAGCACCTGACCTCGTGATCCCATTCGGGTGGACCAGAGTTGCTCCAACGAAACTTGCCTAACCCGCGACTCCTCCACCGTACCACCGGCAATCATTCTCCCCCGGAGTCAAGCCCTGGGTGGCCCCTGTGTCACCTCGTGACACCTGCCACCGTCGTGGCCAACTAAACTGTCCCAAACGGGGACGCCGACAAATAACTCAATTGGGCTCACAAGGTTATTGCCGCCTACCGGGCCAAGGCAGCACGCGCGCATAACCTTCCCTAGTTGGTGGTACCGATAAAAGAGCACGCGATCAGGCCAAGTCAAGGCCGTCGCATACCGGCAAATGTGGTTGCACGGATAAGTCCGGACAGGTGACTCAGGATCAACCGACTAAGTTTTAGTTTTAGCAATCATTTAACAAGCATGGTTGTATATCACAATAACTTGAGATGGCAGCAACTATGCATTTAAGTAAATTACTTTGAATTATCACATAGCAACTAATGCAAGTAATGTAAACAGTAAGTGCAGTCTAACAGAAGTTTAATTATTTCTATCACAGACATAATCATTAATTAAACACGCAAGAATAACACAGAGCAATGCTTTAGGGCATATATCAGATGGTCGGCTTGCCTGGGGTCGAAGAATACTCCGGGAGAAGTGCGGAGAGTCCGCGGAAAGGATCGCCGGAAATAGTCCTCTCTTGGAGGGGGCTGATAGAGGGCAAGGGCAAAATGGTCATTTTCAAAATGTGTTAACATTATGAAAGTGACCTCATCGGAATGGGCTCGACGAACTGAAGACGTGGGCGTTGGTTTTACCTCAATCAGAGTTACGAGTGAAAAGTTATGGTCGTTCATTCGTTAGGCAGAAAAAGAAATAAAAACTATTCTTTTCTGCTTCTAATGGGTGAACGTCTGCTATAAAAGGGTTTTGGCCGGCTGGGTTTAAACAGAAAACGGCTTTTAGGAAAATACGCTTTCGAACTGAGAAAACGTATTTCTGTCCGAAGAAGCAGCCGAATACAATTTCACTAACTGAAAACGTATTTTCCGAAAGCCGTCTTCACTTATCCATGTCAGCGACCAGGTCAACACCTACTGAGGCTGGCGTGTGGGGCCTGCAGGGAGGTGGGGCCTGCCTGGCCAGCTCGCCTTCTTCCACCTCGCGCGCGCCCGCGGGGCTAGAGGAGGGGCTCGGCGCCGGCGCCGGCGGCAGTCCCGGCACCACCGGCGGCCGTCCTGGCACCACCGGCCACCTCCGGCGACGCTCCGGCCCCCGAAGTGACCAGGGCGACGAGCCGCTCCCGCCTGACAACCTCATGCATGCCGAGGTGCACCGGAGCGAGTGCAGCGCTGGCCGCGGCGGACGGCGGCGATGGCGAAGATGGGAGCTCTGCTCGTGGCTCCAGAGGAAGGAATGGGTGGCAGGGTAGGCTCTGGGGTGGAGGGGGAGGTCGCTGGTGGTGGTAGGGCGGAGAGGAAGAGCTCGGGCGCCATGAATTTAAGAGGATAGTGGCTATGACCGTGGCGGCCGTGAGGAGCAAGGAGAGCTCCTTGAGCTCAGTTGCGAGGTCGGGAACGCTACTAAGAGAGAGGGAGAGAGGTTGGTGAGCTCAAAGGGCTCCGGGGCGGCCTATTTATAGGTGTCCGATGGCGAGCGGATGAGCTCGGCCGCCGTGGCGAGCTTATCGCCGTCCTGGCGCTCGGGGAGGACGTGGCTGGCGGTTTGCGGGGTCGGGAAGCATCACGGAGGAGCAGGGGAGGCCAGCTGGGCTTCGGGAGAGCTCGGACATGGCTGTATACGGCGGCGGGTCACGGGCAGAACAGCGGCGGCGATCGTCGTGGCGCGAGGAGAAGGAATGAGGAGGGGGAAGCTGCTGGAGGGGGTCGACATGGACGCAGTGGAGCCGTAGGACATGCTCAGACACACCAGGGTTGGCCGGAGCAGGCCTGCCGATGAGCACAGTACACAGACCACCGCTTTGGCCGGCTCTACTCTTGGTCACCACGTGCATGGCGTGCTCCCGAAGGCTTCTGCCTGTCTAAGCTTGTCCAACAGGTCCCTTGCTATTCAAATAGATAGGAAATGGCTCTGGATAGACCAGGAAGGCTCTGGAGTGGTCGAGGGAACTTTGAACAGGTTCTGGAAAGGATCTTGGATGAAGGTTTCTGGAAAAATGGCTAAAGATATGAGGTTGGATTCTTGTCATAACGAAATGTGGTAGAAAGGACTAGGTGCTGGTAGAATTTTAAGGCATTTGGACAAGATTTGCACACACTTCCTTTGTAATGCCAAATCTGGTCCAGAAAATGGAATTTCAAGCTGGGCTCAAATGGCTTGATGAAATGAACTGAATCTTGGTGTAGAGTGAGGATTGGAGTATATGAAAATACTGGAAAAGTTTCAGCTCATTTGGAAATGCCTACATGGTACTTCCTTCACAGCACTTCCAAATGGATAGAAACTTGAGAAAAATGCTGTGGATGAATGGATAGATAAATTGAGCTGGTTTTTGGTTTCCATGAGTGATTTAGCAATGTTAATCACCATGAAAAATTTCAGCTCAAATAGATCAAGGGTTCAAGCACTTCCTTTGCAAACTAGAAATCTGGACAGAATTTGCAAATGGAAGCTGTGCTCAAACTTTGAACTATGGAACTTGGGTTTTGGTGGAAATGGTGAATATATGGATAGGGTAAGCTCCACAATTTATTTGGGATTTTTCCTGACTACCAAAATGGTAGTTCCTTTAGAAAGTGCCCAAAATGCAATATTGGCTTTAAATAGGAAAAGACAATTTTCCCTATTTAATTATGGCCAATATTTTTGTGAGAGCTCAATATGATCACAAAGAATATCTCCACAAGTTTTCATGAACTTTGGAGATGGATTGATGTTTTCCCGGATTTAATTCCTTTAACTGGCAGAAAAAGGAATTAATTATAAATAAAAAATATTGCAAATGACTTGGCAATATTTTTTCATATCCAGGGTTTATAGATGAATGATGATCACTGGGAAAAGTTTGGGAGTCAGCAGATCAAAGGAAATTGGGGTTCCTTTGTAACGGAAGAGATCAGGGTTTCCCTTCCGGCAACTCGGAAGGTAGGGTTTCGATGGCAAAGTCCGGAGAATATATCTCGGGTGGCAATGTTGGACTGGAGAGAATGTCTGGTTGGATAGGAAAGGCAGAGCTGGATGAGCATCTTCATTTACCCAAGAGCTGGAGAAAATCCGATAACACCGAGAAAAAAGACGGGAGTCAAATCCCGCAAAGGAAAAAAAATGGAGCGAAAACCAGGGTGTTACATCATTGCTGCACAAAAGGCTTCTGTCCTTGATGCACCGCTAGGTGACGCACCCCCTCCAGCGTCGTCTATGGATGTTGTGAACATCTGGCAGGCATGTTCTGATGACTACTCGATAGTTCAGTGCGCCATGCTTTACGGCTTAAAACTGGGGCTCCAAAGACGTTTTGAGCACCACGAAGCATATGAGATGTTCAAGGAGATGAAATTGGTATTTCAAGCTCATGCCCGGGTCAAGAGGTATGACATCTCCGACAAGTTCTTTAGCTGTAAAATGGAGGAGGACAGTTCTGTTAGTGATCATATACTCAGAATGTCTGGGTTGCACAACCGCTTGACTCAGTTGGGAGTTAATCTTCCAGATGACTCGGTTATTGACATAATTCTCCAATCACTGCCACCAAGCTATAAGGGCTTTGTGATGAACTATAATATGCAAGGGGTGGAGAAAACACTTCCCGAGCTCTTCGCGATGCTTAAGGCCGTGGAGGTAGAAATTAAGAAGGAGCATCAAGTGTTGATGGTTAAAAAGACCACTAGTTTCAAGAAAGGCAAGGGAAAGAAAGGGAACTTCAAGAAGAACGGTAAAGCAGTTGCCGCTCCTGTGAAGAAACCCAAGGCTGGACCCAAACCTGAGATTGAGTGCTTCTACTGCAAGGGGAATGGTCACTGGAAGCGGAACTGCCCCCAAGTACTTGGCAGATAAGAAGGCTGGCAACGTCAACAAAGGTATATTTGATATGCGGTCCGATGAGTGTTGAAGCACGCAGTGGATATCGTTACACTACAAAAAAAAAACTTCCGTGATGATACGTGTTTGTCACAGTAGGTCACGTTTTCTGTCATGCATGTACATCCATGACGATTTTATGACAGAATCAAGATAGTCATACCTGTGCTGTCGTAGAAGTGTT
This sequence comes from Thinopyrum elongatum, assembly GCA_011799875.1. Taxonomy (NCBI): domain Eukaryota; kingdom Viridiplantae; phylum Streptophyta; class Magnoliopsida; order Poales; family Poaceae; genus Thinopyrum; species Thinopyrum elongatum. The sequence continues at coordinate 433,630,500 of CM022301.1, forward strand.
CCATGACAATACCAAAATTATCATCACGGAAGTTTCCACTTCCATGACGATAAATGGCGCATCATGGAAATGTTTTCGTCAAGGGTAACCGACACGTGGCATCCACCATAACGAGTCGCCGTTAAGCTATCGGGTTCCGGTTTGGATCCGATAACCCGTTAACAGCCCGGACCAATGGGGATTTTCCACGTGTAAAATTCTCATTCGCCGGAGGATCCACGTGTCGGCTCAGCGTTGGGACAGATGTCATCCACTCGTTGTACGGGAGGCGCCTATGATACATTGACATGTGGCAAGGCCCAATAGTGGCCCATTTAGGTGAAAGAGGCCAGCCCAGTCAAAATTAGCAGGCCGGCCCATATAGGGCCTACTTGTGTCTGGTCCATTTAAGCCCATGGCCCATACGAGACATGCCAATTCAGCCCGTCAATGGTCTGTTAACTATTTGACTCCATTGCAGTCCATCGTCAGTTCGAGCCCGTTAACAGCCCGCTATATATTTGGGCTCAATATCGGCCTGATGTAGTTTCGGCCTGTTAATAGCCCATTCAAGGGATGCGCCAATTTTCAGGATGTACGTCTTTCGGCCTTTTAGCGACCCATTTAATTTTTGGGCCAATTTCCAGCCCAGTGTGTCTTTCAGCCTGTTAACGGCCCATAAATGAGATGGGCCATTTGCAGTCGGACCTGAGTTTTGGCCTCTTAACGGCCCATGCTCTTCATGGTCCAATACCAGCCCGGTTTCTCTTTCGGCCTGCTAAAGGCCCACAACACAGTTGGGCCATATACAGTCCGACCTGACTTTCAGCCTCTTAGCGGCCCATGCTCTTCATGATCTAGTACGAGCCCGTTGTCTCTTTCGGCCTGCTAAAGGCCGACAATATAGTTGGGCCATATATAGCCCGACCTTAGTATCGGCCTGTTAATGGTCCGTGAAATCGAATGGGCCCACTTATTGCCCGCTTTGATGTCGGCCTGTTAACGACCAGGGAGGTAACAGGGCCAAGCATTAACTATTGGCTCGTTTCAATTATAGCGGCCCAATAGAGCTTTCGGCCTGGTTACGGCCCATCAACTTAATGGGCCCGCTAAAGTTCGAACATGTCTATAGGCCTAATTAGATAACGTCGAACGACTGTTCGTGCTAGCTATTAATTTCACTGCTTTTTTGGCTTTCTAGTGACCAGTTAGCTGGAATGCTAGGCGCGCTAAGCAAACGTACGGCATACAAGGAAAAACGTAACACATCCAGCATATATTACAGGAAATTACATCCACTGGGCAATCAAAGATTGATGCCAGTGCAAATAAATGAACAGAACTTAACGATCTACAACCTCACAATCTACAACCTCAGCGTGGATGACGCCCATAAGCATATGAGCAAGTTCTTCCTTCTTTGCTACACTGTCTCTGAAAACATTGATCAGTTGTTGTTGCGCAAAAATGTGCACCTCTGATTCCTCCACGATTTCCATCATTGCGTCAGCCAGTAATTGGTTCACAAACATACATTTTTTCCGTTGAATTCGAGACATCGGAAACTGAACAGATTCTTATGGCGATTTTGGCAGGCTTGTATTATTGATAGTGGAGAGTGTCTTGACCACTGCATCATAACATGAATTAGGAGGGGAACCGAACAGATTAATCAAGAGTTATTGCCATATTACCTGGCCTAGATTTATTGGAAAGAAACAATGGGGTTGCTTTGCTGTTTTCAGAGTTTGTCTTCTTATCTTCAGCAGCTGCACCAAATTAACACACTAGCATTGTTATCATTGGCCAGGTCAGATAATAGGAAAGCAACATTGACACAATGAATGTTTGGGCAACCAGACCAAACCAGCCTACACCAAATTAACACAATATGGCACAACTATCATCAGCCAGGTAAGGTAATAGGAAATTAACATTAACACAATGAATGAATGGGAAACCAGAATAGCACTACAATTTAGTAATGTGCATGATATGAGATAGTACACTCATGCAACTCAGTATGCAAAACTACCAGGCAATTTTCCTTACAAAAATCAACATTGTCGCCTTTAATTATACATTTTTCTACAAGTAAACTTAGATCATATAAAGTTTGGATTAACGCTGATTAACAAAATACATGCCGATGTAAAAATATAGTGATATACAATAGGTACTTACATCAGCATTGGAGCACAGAGAATTCCCGCAAGATACTTTCCTCGAACACGATCCTAGTATAGAAAGTCTTCTATCCTTTAAGATTATTTTCTAAAAGAGAGATGGGTAAGAAACATGTAGACAATATAATTTGAATGCTATAAAATTTCATGATGCGAGGATACGCACACGCTTCTTAGAATGGAGTTGACATATTTTTGCTGGACTGGAGCGGACTAGTTCTTTGGCCACTGGACTCTGTGTATTATCAGTAGGAGTTGGGTTTCTCTGTGCTGGAGTAGTATCTATGAACACTGGAGTTGGTTTACTATCTCCTAGCGTTTGGATCTTTTGCAAAGACCTTGTTTGTAACCCTTTAGATTCTAACATTGCCGTCTTCCCCTTGCATGCCTTATATAGAAGAATGGTGCTTCAATTATAAAACATGCTATGGCAGAGAGATGGAATAGGTACTGAAGAATAGAAAGGCATGACATATTGACATGTATTCCCTCCATCCGGAAATAAATGGATGTGTCTAGGCATATTTCAGTTCTAGATACATCCATTTTTATCCATTTCTGCGACATGTAATCCGGACGGAGGGAGTATGATGTAAGAGCTAGGGATATGACAGGACAACAGAGTAAAAAACACTAGTTGAATGTAAAACTGTATGATAGCGGAATACGTACAGAAAAACAATAAGGCAACATATGCGTGTATGATTGGGAAACTAAGATGGCATTGCAATAGACCACTAGAACAGCACTTCAATGTAAAAAACATGGTATGGTAGACAGATGGAGTACATACTAATGAATAACAATGCATAAGATATTCAGAAGCATGATGTCCAAACTAAGCAGATGGCATTGCGACAGAGTAGAATGATAGTACTTGAATTTGAAAACATGTTATCATGAATGGAATAGATACTGAAAAACAGGAAGGCATGACATATTTACATGCATGATCAGCAGGCTAAGCACATGGCATTGCAACAGAGTAGATGCACTCCAGGACATTATATGCATGTTGTACCCATATCACGGGCCAAGTTAGAGCAAGGACCTTGTGGGGTGAATAGGATTCATCGTCTTTCTGCAAGTCTTCTGAAGAACTGCCTTTACATGTTCCATCATATTGGGTATCATTGACGTCAAGTTTGTTGGCCGTTACATTGCTCTGTGAGGTTCTTGTGGATATATCAGTGTGTGCAATTATATCTGACATGCATGGAAGACAACTAGTAGTTAGATTTATGTAATGAGTGCCTGTAGGAGACGACATAAATAGTAGGACTGGGCTTAACTAGCAGCAACAGGTCTCAAAAACTAAAGGGAGAACACAAATGAAAGCTACAAAATATGTATTACTTGTACTCGAGATTAACTAGATGGCACACAAAAGTATTAAAGAACAACATAGGTAATACTAGAAGTGGTAAAATCACCAGCCTGTGGGATAGCATTGGCTGATGGACGATAACTATGGAACAACGTTACCTAAAGAACAAGTCTCTTATCTAAACCATGGAACATCGTTAACTCCTGAACAAGACTCATAAGAGATCATCATGAATATACAGTGACATGTGATAATCTATTTTCCATGCTTAGATGCATAACGAAGCCATAAATGTTGCACACAAGTAAGATGTGGCTACAGCCTATCTGGCCACCATCCATAGGAGTGAGCATCATGTGCTGACTTGTTGATGGCCCCGCAGTTGTTGTGGCTGTCCATGTCAGGCACGCACATTCGATGCAGGGAACTATTGAGTGAGGACTATAGCTCCCTTCTGGTGTATGCTTCCCTTGTTGGAGCAACTGCGGTGAGAAGGAAGACGGTGTGGCTGAAGATACAGAAAACGCATAATGTTAAGAACGACACATATCTCTGATCTGAAGAAATACCCTAAGAGATCAACAGTAAGGTACAAGAGTGGTCACACGTCTGTTGACTGAAAACTAAATTGGGGTCACACAATTTTATTTTATTTTGGTACTATCTGATCTACGTCGGATGGCTTGATGGTCGTCTTATGCCTCCCGGCCGACACTATTCAGAATCTTCCCCGAAGAGCCAGCGACCACCGGCAGAGCAGCCTGCCTGCGCCGTCCCTCGCCGCGAGAGCTCCGACGAAAACCCCGCCCCCCGCCCCAACGCACTACCGTGGTTGCACCGCCCCCGGCCAAACCACAAAGACTCGTCGTCATCCAGATCCGGCGGCGGCAGTACCTTCAACCCACGCAACTCTAGATAGCCACCTAAGCGCTGCTTCCGCGGCGAACTTGCGCCCCCGGACCCCGACGATAGACACCGATGCACTGCTGCCCCGCCAACCGGCAGCCTAGGAGCTCCACCACCTCGAGGGGTGCTACTTCCCATTGGGAATCGACTGGCCCAGAATAAAAATTCAGGCGACTGACGCCTAAATAAAGTGATTTAAGTTGAGTGTACGACCTATCTTGCGGCCCGGTGAAGTAGGCAGCTCCAGCTGCCGAGTCGGTGAGGCCGGCGCAGTTGCGGTTGCTCCCGGCGGTAGGAAAACAGATATGTCGTGATGGTCGATGGCTACGGGGAAGCAGCGCCGAGGCCCTGGACGCGTCCGAAGTTGGAGCCGCTCCGGCGCCATGCACAACGGCGCGGGTGAATTGTCTCCGGTATGGTTCACGCGGTCGTCGTCGAGGCAGCTCCGGCAGCATGGAGTAAGAGGCACCCGGCCCAGTGCACAACGGCAAACGGACATCGGCTCCGGCATTGGGGAGGAGGACGGCGGTGAATTTAGTGTGGTGGGGGCGCCATGGAGGAGGGGCTGAGGTTTCGCGGTTGGGGATAAGGTGATTTGGCGCCCACGCTGTATGAATGGGGAATTGGGAGAGGGAACCATGTCTTACAGACGCATTTGTCTGAAATGTGGGAGAAGTTATAGTTCTACCCCTGCCGTTTGGCTTCTGGGCTTGGGGTTTGTGTCTTTAGGGTCGGGGATAGTAGGGTAACTTTGCTTCTCCCAAATAGTGGGCGCCAGCGATTTCGGGCGAGGAGGGCGTGTTTTGAAATAGTGGGCGCGAGCGATTTCGGCCGAGGAGAGGGTGTTTTGCCGCCCATGGTTTATGAATTATTCGGCGCATGCCATTTCGGCCGAGGTGGAGGCACGCTTGGATGAAGTTACAACCCTACCCTCGATGTACAATGGGCCAATTGATGCTTGTCGCACATAGGCCGGTAATTTCACGTCTCCCTTATTTGCTCGGGTGAATTCCAGCAAGTAGAGGGTTTTTAGCGGTTCGTTCAAATTTTGGGAGAACGAGCATCCATGTCTACCTTACCAAGTCGATTCGAATCAAATTTATTAGCTTGCCACTTCTTTTTTAGATGGTGAGATGATGCTCGGGACTAATGTGCTTTTACATGCTCGTTGCAAACGATTTACTATTTCACAAAAAGTTGACCCACTCAAAAATGGGAATCAAACACAAAATGAAATATCTCGATTCAATGAAATAGTTCGTTCACCCGGTCAAAATTGTGGACTAAATCCAAAATTGAACACCTCAATTGAGTAGCATGTTGTATTATAGTACTCCATGAACATGCTGAAAGTCAAATTAATGAACTTGTTTGATACGCATATCTCCGTTCATGTGTGGATTGCAAACACAATGTTCTCCAATTCGAATATTTGAATGCAAATTTATATCGAAACATGGTTTATATCAGTCTTCGATGCATAAACGCGACCTCCCCCTCCCCCGGACTCTTGTTCTCTCTCTAGCCGACAATCATCGTTTCTATCGCACGCATACAAACAAAAACCTTGTCGGTCCCTCTCCCTCTCTCTCTCTCTCTATATATATATATGTATCTCTTTCTCTCTCTCGGTCTTTCTAGTTCGCATGCACACTCCATGTATAGGTCTCTCTGGCACACAATGTATGATTTTCTAGTCCAAGCTAAATATCTAGGGTGCACTCATCGTACACACACAAATTCCCTAGCTCGTTGTCCGTAACTCTCTCACGCACCACTCCGCCGTCTCGGGACTCTTCCCTCTCTCTCTCTCTCTCTCAAACTCTCCATCTCCCTAGGTCACACATACAGATGCATATCACACTTGCACTAGATAGACCCATCTAAAACTCTCTCTCTCCCTCATTCTCTCTCCATCTGACACGCACACACACACACACAATCTCACGCATAGCAAAGTATGACTGTCTCTCACTCCATTGTAGGCACACGTAGTCCCCCTATGTATATGACTATTTCTCAATCTCCATCACAAACATACGCATTGCCTCTTTCCCTCACTTGGTCTATCTCGATTTCTCTCGGGGCATCTATCTATCGCACACACACCTTGTCCCTTGATCTCCCACCCATATAGTCCCCTCACGATCTCGAGGGGATCTCTCTATCACAAACACACCATCTCTCCCTCCCCATGCGTCCATCTTCTCCATACGTCCCTCTCGACCTCTGTCCCTTGTTGGCCAGACCTCTATTGGACAGATGCTATAGGGGGGTCTCTCTCCGTTGCAAACAACCACGCACCAGCTATCTCCGTGTATCTCCTCACCTTGATTTTCTATCTCGGAGATGCATGCGTGATATGTTTGCATAAGACACGCACACACTTTCTCTCTATTTTATCGTTTGTTGTCCCTTTCTCTTTCACACACACTCTTTTTGCACACTCACTCTTTCTCCTTCACACGCACTTGATCTCTCTCGACTTAGGTACTCTCTTCGGTCCATAGCATATAGATTTATTGAAAAGTCAAACTTCACAAAGTTTGACCAGGTACGTGGAGAAAAACATTTACATCTAGAATGGCAAACATATATCATTAGATTCATCACAAGATGTAGTTTCATATGATGTATCTTTGGTATTGTAGATATAAATAATATTTTGTGTAAACCTGGTGAAAGTTTCCAAAGTTTGACATGAAAATTTATATGTATTGCACTATCGAACGGATCGATGGAGTATCTCTTTCCCTCTCAGCTATCAGACGCACCACTCAGCCGTATCGAGGCTCCTCTATCTCTCTCAAACTTTATACTCCCTCCATCCCACAATATAAGAGCGTTTTTGACACTATACTAGTATAAAAAACGCTCTTATATTATGGGACGGAGGGAGTATCTCCCTGGTTCACACATACACATATCTCGCTCGCACTACATAGACCCATCTAACAATCTCCACCCTTCTTCTCTCTCTATGTGACACGCCCCCCCCCCCCAAGTACCATAATCTCTCACTCCATCATAGGCACACACACTCCCCCCTAAGTATGACTATCTCTCACTATCCATCAGGAACACATGTATTATCTCCTTCCATTCCTACGTCTATCTCGATATCTCTCGGGGTATCTTCTATCGTGCACACACACCTTGTCAGTCAATCTCCCACCCATGTAGTCCCATCACGATCTTCAAGGGATCTCTCTATCACAAACACACACTCTCTCCTCCCCATGCCTGCATTTTCTCGACACGTCTCTCTCAACCTCTCTCCCTTGTTTGCTAGACCTCCCTCCCTTGTTTGGCAGACCTCTCTTGGCCACGTGCTAGGGGTCTTTCTCTCTTGGTTGCAAACAACCACAAACTAACTCCTCACCTCGCTTCCGCTGTTGAAGATGCATGTGTGATATGTTTGCATAAGACACACACACACACTTTTTCTCTACTTTATCGTGTGTTGTCCATGTCTCTTTCACAGACGCACACACACTTTTTTCACTCACTCTTTCAATCTCACACACACACTCTCTCTCTAGTTAGGTACTCTCTCACATCCATAACATATGGATGTTTTGAAAAGTCAAACATCAGAAAAGTTTGACCAGGTATATATGGAGAAAAACATTTACATATGGAACGATCAATAGATTCATCACAATACGTACTTAGTTCATATTATCATTTATCTTTTGTATTGTAGATATAAGTAATTTCTTTATAAACTTGGTCAAAGTTTCAAAAGTTTGACTTAAAAAAATTATAGGCACTACATTATCGAACGGAGGGAGTAGCTCTTTCTCTCTTTGTACTATCTCTCTTATTTTTCTTTGGCATGGCTCTCTGTACTCTCACTCGATCTCTCTTTACTGAGGGATTATACGCTCACTGTGTCAGTGTATAGCTCCGTATATTGTTTAGTTGACCAGTCAACCAGTCCACATGCTGCCTTGTCAGCTAGTGTTCTCTATCTTGGTGTGCTGGCCCATGTGCCAGTGGGTGAAAATAAATAAACTAGAGGTCCATCTGACATGCGGTGAAGTAAACAAAGTTGAAACCACTCGTGGTAGCACCCCGCACGCTAGTAAATTGAGGGCACACTTCTTTCGCGTGAAGGACGCACTCGCGCACACCACACCACTGCGCGGCGGCATGCAAACAAGGACGCACTCGCGCAGACCGAACACACAATACACACCAGCACACGTGTACACCGGCGTCGCCGCCGGCTGAGATGGACGGCGAGGCAGCCAACAAGCGGAGGTGTCTCGAGCCAAAACTGCATCCGGTGAGCCTGGAGTTCATCAGCAACCTCCCCGACCACATGTTGCTCGTCATCATCGCTCTCCTCCCCACCAAATCTGTCGTGCGGACCACCCTGCTCTCCCGGCGGTGGCACCCCCTCTTGCGCCGCGTCCCCCTGAACCTCACCATCAACAGCTGCCTCTACGACGGGGATTGCAAACTCATGGCCGCAGCCTCCAAGATCCTTGCATCGCACTCTGGGCCAGCCAAACGCCTTGCCATCCGCATGTTCAGTACCAAATGCAAGGTCCAAGCCAAGTTCGACGAGTGGTTCTTATCCCCTGCCCTAGATCAGCTCGAGGAGCTCAGCTTTGAAGCTGGACGATGTCGCTGTCTGCCGCCGTCCGCACTCCGCCTCACGCCAACGCTGCGCCGTGCCGCGCCAGCTTCAGCTCCTGCTATTTTCCTCAGATTAATGTCACGCCCGCCCTTCTTCTCCCTCAACTCATGCAGCTCAACCTCTTCGACATTGTCATCTCGAAGAAGGCTATGGAGCACCTGCTCCGCGGCTGTACTGCGCTCGAGTACCTTCGTCTTTGGTAGATCCACGGGTTCATTAGCCTCCACATTGCCTCGACGAATCTCCGATGGATTTATGTGTCTTGCTAGCCCCGCAACAAGACATCAATTGGGAAGAGATCACTTGAGTTGTTCCACGTTATGGTCATTGAGAATGCACCTTTCCTTGAGAGATTGCTTGTATCTGATCTAGAAGGTCCAACAAAAATCAGGGTCATTGACGCGCCAAAATTGACAGCGTTGGTGTACTCGTCTGCCAAATTCTCCGAACTCTTTATTGGATCCATAGTCGTTCAGGTACAACACTCATCTTCTTCTCCGTCTTCTTGAAATTCACATTTTTAAATTTCTTCTTGATGTATTTACGACTGTCATCCAGAAAATGACCCCCACAGGCTTGACCCAGTCTGTGCGCATAGTGAAGATCTTGGCAATAAAATCTATCGGCCCCAATCTGGATCAAGTTGTTGGATTCCTTAGATGCTTTTCATTCACGGAGAAGCTACTCATCGAGGTGAAACTTCTTTGCTATTAGTAAACGGTAATCACAACGTAGCTCAATTTTTTAGTAATTTTTCCAAATTACGATGGCAAGTGTAGTGTTCAAAACTGCATCTACGCACTGCACCGAAAGAAATGTTTTTAGTATTTTTTTCTCATGTGATCACCTGCATCTTTTTTGTTGTACTAGTAGCCTAGGCTAGTCATAGTGGCAAGTAACTTAGACTAGTAACTCTATGGTTAGCCTAAGAGTAAGTACCACCTCTGTCCTGGTTTACTCTTTGTTTTTTGGTAGTATCAAAATTTGACCATAGATTTAACTGACAAAGTGTTAATGCATGTCACTAAAAATTATATCGTTGAATTTGTATTTGAACATAATTTCAAATGGTATAATTTTTGGTGACATGCATTGGCATTTTCTTAGGTAAATCTATGGTCAAAATTTTACACTAAATACGAGGTAGTACAAAAGTGGGCTATAACGGCCCTCCACTATGCAGGCCAAAACACGTGCCAAATTCACTTCTGATGCATTTGGCATCGATGCCCTCCATTACTCACTTGGTGCCCCAATCTGGATCACCTACTTTGCTCCGGTGCCAAATTAACTCACGCAATGAAAAAACTCTTGCGTGGGAGAGGAAGAGGACTAAGGCAATAAAAAAACACTTGTTTGGGAGAGGGAGAGGCTGGTGTAGTTGGTTTGATTGATTTGTTTATACATGTGGGTCTGTGTGCACAGCGGTGCCAACTCTCACATTGCTAGAGCGGTGCCAAAATCTTTTGTTTTGACATCGATGCGTATTATGTGGCATACTTTTGAGAAATATGGCATCGGCCACATAGTGAAAGGCAACAAATGCCCAAGCTCTTCACGTGCTCCTAGGTAAATGAGAGGAAAGAGAAAGAGAGACAGAGTGAAAAAATATCACTAGCCTTAGAGCCAACCCTATCGTATGAGCGAATGATATTGGTACCTCTTGATGACACGGCAATCTTATATAGCCAGCTGTGTCATGATTATCTCGCGGGCGGGTTCGTGAGACGACAGATGCCACGTGGTGGCTTAAGATGAGGGCAAGACTGCTGTGAAGATCAAGGGACGGGATCGGGCAAGCAACACGCGGTGGTTTACCCAGGTTCGGGGCTCTCCGGAGAGATAATACCCCTACTCCTGCATGTCTGAATATATATGCGATGTACATGTCTAGCAGTACAGAGTTGCTCCTGGAGCTGTATTACAAAACGCAGCTATGGGCATCTGTCCTCATGTGCGCATGTGTGTAGTATGAGTGCTCTTGGCACTAGTGGCTGAGTGAGTGTGAGGGCATGTGCCTGAGCATGCATGCGTGAGAGCATGTGTCCGTGGGAGTCCATCTTCCTGGATGGATGGATGTGAGCTCATATATATAGGTGTAGGCTAGCTTTGGATGTAAGCTAGGTGGGCATGGGTGTGTGCTTGGGATGTAAGCTACCGCGTGTAGCTTACATCTCAAGCTATGCTTGCTTGAGAGCTAGGCTAGGTATTGTCCCTGGGTCATTTTATAAATCAATGCCCAGGGGACAAAGTACACTGTAGATGATGCCGCGTGTGACGAGCGAACAATGTATGCTTTATCAGCAACAGTGGTCGCGGTATGGCCGTCTTGTCGGTGTCGTGTCGATGCAGCGGTTGACTTCGTGTAGCAGGCCGGCTGGAGCAGCTGGACAGGGAGCCGGCGGGGCAGCCGGGATGGTGAGCCGGCTGGGCAGCCGGGGTGGCGAGCCGGCCGAGGTGGCTGGGCAGCTGGATCGGGGCGCTCGTCGCCCCGATGTTTTTGAAGCGTCGTTTGCCGTCTTGGGCCTACCCGAGGGTCATCCCCCCGATAGTAGCCTCCGAGCCTCCGAGCAACTTGGAAAAGTTGCGCGGAGGTTTTTAGCAGGCGTCGATGAAGCAGTAGATGTCGATGATGGCCGGCTGCGGACTGCAGCCGGCGCGGCTTGCTTTCGATGGGGGCGCGCGAGCGCACCCACTGGGTGTAGCCTCCGGGCAACTTGGAAAAGTTGGGCGGAGGGTCTTCGCGGTTGTTGGTGCAGATGATGGCGTCGAGGATGCCTGTTGCAGCTGGCGGCGGGCGTGCAACGGGCGCGGCGTGTTCCAAGTGGGGGCGCGCGAGCGCACCCACTGGGTGTAGCCTCCGAGCCTCCGGGCAACTTGGAAGAGTTGGGCGGAGGGTCTTGCTGTTGATGATGAAGCCGACGGTGACGTCGAGGGCGCCGGGCGCGGACACGGAGTACGCCGGCTGATGGGCGCGGGGCCCTATCGGACGCGGAGACGGAGTCCATCGGCTGAGTGGGGGTGCGCGAGCGCACCCACTGGGTGTAGCCTCCGAGCCTCCGGGCAACTTGGAAAAGTTGGGCGGAGGGTCTTGCCGTTGTTGAAGCAGATGGTGGCGTCAGAAATGCCGGTTGCAACCGGCGTCGGGCCTGCAACCCGCGTGTAGCCTCCGAGCCTCCGGGCGAAGAGGGGGTTCCCCACAGAGATGATCGTGCAAAAGACAAGGTTAGTCTGCGCAGATATATCAAATATTTGCTTTTAACGGTGCAAGTTTTATGAAGAGGGTGCCGACTCGGTTTCGTCCGAGCCCCCTTCAGTCTTTTTCATGTCCCCTCCGCTCTTTGGCTTTGCCTCTTGTTAGCTAGACAGCCGGGAGCCGGTCTGTAGCTGTTACGAAGAGTGGCCGCGGACTGGTGCGTACAGTACTCGGACCACAGGAGCAGATTCGACCGAGTAGATACCCATAAAGAAAATGACCGAGTTGCCTAAGCCGTCTTCTCCCGGACGCTTTCCGCGTGGGGTGACCTCTAGCTTTTGCTCTCGCTTGCCGGACAGCCGCGTGGCGGTCTGTGGCTGAGAGGTGGGCCTTTGGTACCGTATGCGCTACTAAGCCGTCTGCGGGAACAAACGTGTTGGGCCGAGTGGCCAGCCTCCGGGCCGAGATTAGCCAGCGCCGGGGCGAACAGTGATGCAACTGTAATAAAGGCGGAGGTGGTCCCCGAGCGTCGCTCGGGGTTATCCGTGCTTGCGCGTGGTGCGAAAGTATGCGGGTGAGGAGCTCACATTGATTTTTTCCGTAGACGGTGCGGAGGTTGCTGAAGACAGCCGGCGCGGCTTGGCGCTCGCGGAGCGCGCCGGCACACCCACTGGGGTAGCCTTCGAGCCTCCGGGCGCTCGAGGGGGGGTGGGGGGCAGCCGGTTGGGCCCGACCGCCCAGGCGTCGAGGCGGACGGGCGAACGGGTCGGGCCCCCAGCCGGCTAGGCATCGAAGACGGCAGGCGGACTGGGCGGCCAGACGGCGACGCGGGCAGGCCGAACAGCCAGCAGGGCGGTGGCACGGAGGCATGACTGGCGTCTTTTTTTTTGCAGAGCGGGGCTCGGCCGAAGCGGAGCAGGGGAGCGAGTGCTCGCACGCGGGGCCTGCTGGCGGCGAGGCGGCCGCGGGGGTGCCGGAGCCGGTGGGCGCGCGGACCCGGCCGCGGGGAAAGCCGCAGCCGGCCACGGGCGGAGCCGGTGGGCGCGCGGACCCGGCCGCGGGGAAAGCCGGAGCCGGCCACTGGCGGAGCCGGAGCCGGCGGGCGCAACCCGGCCGCGGGGAAGCCGAAGACGGCAGCGGCAACGGCCGGCCGCGCGGGGGCGGCGCAGGGTATCCGGAGCCGGCGGGGGCGAGCTGGCAAGCGCGTGGAGGCGCGCGCGAGCGCAGGAGGCAGCGGCCAGGACGGAGCGGAGGGCGCGACAGCGGCGTGGCGGAGCCAGAGACGGGGGCGGCCGCGGAGGCCGGCACAAGGCGGCGAGCCGACCTGGGCGGGGCGATGTGGCGCAGGCGCAGGACGCCGGGGCCGGGTCGGAGCACCTGGCCGCGGGCGGAGGCGGAACCGGCCGGAGGGTTGGGGGCGGAGCCGGCACGCGCGACCCGGCCACGGGCGAAGGCGGAGCCGGCGGGCGGCGAGCCGGCCAGCCGGCGACGGGGACCCGACGAGGGGGCGGGCGGAGACGGCGGGGCGAGGCGGCGAGAGGGTGGGTCGGGAGGAGGAGCGGCAGGGCCGCGCCCAGCTGGATGGCGAAGGGGGCGAAGCCGGCAGTAGAAGGACGCCGGACGGGGCGGCGAGGCGGAGCCAACCGGGGAAGACAGAGCCGAGTGGCGGGGCGGCGCGGGCGGAAGCCGGCCTGCCGGGGCGCGCGAGCGGGAGCCCGGACCAGGCGCACAGAAGCTGGCTGGGACGCGCGGAAGCCGGCCGGCGGACAGGGCCGGACCCAGCGCTACGCTGTTGGAGCCGAGGACGAGGCGGAGACGGCCGGGGTGCGGGGACCCGGCGCGCAAGGCGGCGACCCAGCCAGCCGGCGTGGGGTCGGACGAGGCCGGGACGCAGGAGTGGCCGGGATGCACGCGCGAGCCGGTAGGCGCCAAGCCGGCGAGCGGGTCGCGGAACGGAGGCGTGAACCGGCCGCGGAGACGCAGCGGCGATGTGGTGCAGGCGCGGGCGCACATGCATACGAGCGAGATAGTACGCGCATAGTACCAGCCGGCTGAAGAATCAATCGAGCTGCTGGGCCGTGTGCATGCTTGCTAGCTTTGGTTAGTGTATAGGGATAATCTGGCTAATGCACAGGAGCGTATGGCCAGCCTATAGCCGCAGCGGGAGGTACTCGCGGACGAGTGTGAGCTGGTTCAGCGGTGGGGGTTGGTAGCTCCGCAAACGGCGGACCATGGAGGAGGTGTGCTTGCCGGCGACAGGCAGAGCAGCGAGGAGGCACGCGGGACGCGCGCGGATGGAGGTGGTGCGGAGCAAGGCGCGCCACGCGCGCCCGGACGGACGGTTGGCGTTGCAGTGGTGATGACGAAGAAAGCGAGGCCGACGACCAGGACGCGCCGCTCCTCGCGGCCGCCCCGGGGGCGAGTTGATGTCGAGCCCTTGAGCGCGGCCGGAGAGACGGCGGCGACGTCGCGGCGGAGATGACGACGAAAATGGTCCCGCCCGGACCGCGGTTCCAGCAGCAGCTTGCCTCACGGTGGGCGCCAACTGTCGTGGTTATCTCGCGGGCGGGTTCGCGAGAGGACAGATGCCACGGGGTGGCTTGAGTGGAGGGCAAGACGGCTGTGGAGATCAAGGGACGGGATCGGGCAAGCAGCACGCGGTGGTTTACCCAGGTTCGGGGCTCTCCGGAGAGATAATACCCCTACTCCTGCATGTCTGAATATATATGCGGTGTACATGTCTGGCAGTACAGAGTTGCTCCTGCAGCTGTATTATAGAACGCAGCTACGGGCATCTGGCCTCATGTGCGCATGCGTGTAGTATGAGTGCTCTTGGCACTAGTGGCTGAGTGAGTGTGAGGGCATGTGCCTGAGCATGCATGCGTGAGAGCATGTGTCCGTGGGAGTCCATCTTCCTGGATGGATGGATGTGAGCTCATATATATAGGTGTAGGCTAGCTTTGGATGTAAGCTAGGTGGGCATGGGTGTGTGCTTGGGATGTAAACTACAGCATGTAGCTTACATCTCAAGCTATGCTTGCTTGAGAGCTAGGCTAGGTATTGTCTCTGGGTCATTTTATAAATCAATGCCCAGGGGACAAAGTACACTGTAGATGATGCCGTGTGTGACGAGCGAACAGTGTATGCTTTATTAGCAACAGTGGTCACGGTATGGCCGTCTTGTCGGTGTCGTGTCGATGCAGTGGTTGACTTCACGTAGCAGGCCGGCTGGAGCAGCCGGACAGGGAGCCGCCCGGGTAGCCGGGATGGTGAGCCGACTGGGCAGCCGGGATGGCGAGTCGGCCGAGGTGGCTGGGCAGCCGGACCGGGGCGCTGGTCGCCTCGATGTTTTTGAAGCGTCGTTTGCCGTCTTGGGCCTACCCGGGGGTCATTCCCCCGACAAGCTGCTCTAATATGTTCTCTTCTTTTTGCAGATAAAAAAAGACCCGAAAGTGAAAAATGTGCTGCACTATAACAATCTCATCGAATGCCTTGATCTCCATCTTACATAAATTGATTTGATCGACTACCGACCAGCACATCTGAGATTAAATTGCCTAGGTTCTTTGTGCTGGAGGCAAGTGTGCTCAAGGTAATGAGGTTTGGCGTTCTCTGGCGCAACAATGAATGGCGTACTGAGCACCGCAAGCATCTAAGCCTAAATGACAAAGGCTCCGCAGAAGCTGAATTTGTTTTTGAAACATCAAGTCACAAGAGACTAAAAAATTTATTTGCCCATTAGTGACTTGTCAGGGCGGTGGATTTTAGTTTGTACGATAATGCTGCATCCACCTAAAGTAACAAAAGTTCTTACGTAAACTTCCTAATAATTCCCTCTTCGTAGGTGCAGCATTACTTCTAGCATTTGTAATATCAGTTTGAACCTTGTAATATTACGACTATCCAGCATGAGGTACTATGTTACGATAAACTCGCGTGCATAGGTGCGGCAATGATATACCCATTACTCGGGTACAATATTCATTATTACTCGTGGCAACGCACGGAAAATTATGTCGAACACGGCTAGTTGTAAGCAGGCTAGCTCTACAACCATGATGATAGTGACTGCACACGGTGAGGCAGACTTTGGTATGCCGAACACGGCGCCTACACTCAGGTGTCATCTCTAGCGCAGGGTCTTGTCACTTCACTGTGAGGAGCAGCACGTAATAATTTGACCAACGGGTAGTACAGTACTACTACATTGGTAGTACTACTAGTACTAGCACCATCGTCTGGATTTAGTAGTACTACCACCTCCGTCTGAATTATATTTAGTATTTGACTAGCAATATCTAGTAATGCATGTCACAAAAAATATACTACTGCCTCTGTAAATAAATACATGGAGTATTGTTTTATTCGGTTTTGAATGTAGTTCCCGATGATATATACACTCTCCCTTGCGGTAGATGGCTCAAATCTGAAATCTCATCAATCAGACTACTATTGTACTCCCTCCGTACTAGTGCATTAGTCACGTTACGAAAACCAAATAATCCCAAAACTTTTAGGCGTGGTGCATTAACTACCCACCTCGTTACCTGTTTTTTGCCATGAAAAAAGAAATCAGCCAATAGGAGACTAGGATGTGTATGTATTCATTAGCTTGAGACTACTTAGCACAACATGTAGTGCGCAATTCTCTGCATGCAATGACATTAATTACGAAATAAACATCCAGTTCTCTCTTTTTCCCCAACTTGGTCTCGGTAAGATGACTATAGTGCACCGGTACGGAGGGAGTAAGGGCCGAGGAGTAGATGACCAACACACACGTGAATGCAACGCAGTCTGCACTTCTCATATAAAGGCTCCCCACCAGTCCAGTCCATCTACGAAATCCTACGCACCAACGCGCCCTGCAAGAGTGATCACTCCAATCGCAAGATTAGTTGACTAGAAGCTAGACCCATGGAGGCGATGAGCGCGAGCATGAGCCGGCTGGGCCAGATGGTCCACGACGCCGGCCTGCGGCCTGGCATCAAGGAACGTCTCTAGGTCGTTCTTGAGGCCGCCAAGGCGAGAGGCCTCTTGGACGACAGCTTCGTCTCCTTGTTTGACGAGGCCCTTGTCGGCTTCCTCGACAAGTTCACCGTCGTGAAGAAGCTAGCGGACGACCTTGACGTATGCCTCCAGCCCACGCGCCCAGGCTATGTGATGCCCGCCACCCTCAACGGTCTCTATGGTGACAACCTCTTTGATGCACTGGTGGCCCTGCGACTGCCCGCCGTCGCGCCAGAGAATGTCCACCTCGAGGTCGCACTCGCCGCGCAGCACCTGGCTCAGCAAGACACCATAGACATAATCACCCACGTCTACGAGCAAATCGTCCACAAGGACTACTACGTGCCAGAGGAGGACGATAGGACGCTGGCGTTCTTCGACTGCAGGGCAACCTTGGATGGCATTGTTCAGAAGCACGTTGAGCTCGCCGCCAACGCCACTGCTTCTCACCTGTCGGTTGGTGACCCGGCGCACTAGGGCGAGAGGATGTCGTTGATGGATCCGTATGCATCTTTATTTTTGTGTCAATTCCTTGTATACTGTAATTTTCTTACCTGTTGGATCAACTTCATAACTTACGTACGTACCATGCATGAACCGCGCCACAACCAAACTTCTTATATATTAATATTTACGTGTAATGGGAATGTTTAGGTCCCATGCAAGAAATGGGAATGGATTTCAAAGTTCTGGGCGTGGTGGTTCAATTTGCGAAGGCGCACACATAAACAACCAAAACAAAGTCATTTTGGAACAAAGAGTTGCCACGTTACAATCGGAAACAGAAGTAGTATTGAAACCGTGGGCGTTCTACTAACCATTTAAGTGCCGCCACGCGTCCCTCTATTAATTCGCTCCTAGGAGGCGCCGTGTGGGTGGTACTACCTCCATCCTGGTTTATTGTCCCCTTAGTGTTTTGTGCCAAATTTTGACTATGAATTCAATTTACAAAATGTTAACGCATGTCACAAAAAATAGTTTCATTGGAAACTATGTTCAAATACGAATCCAACCATATAAATGTTTACAACATGTATTAAAAATTTGTCAATTAAATCTATGGTCAAATTTTGACACAAAATACGAAAGGACCAACAAATCAGGACGGAGTCTTTGAGTAGACTGGAGGCGTGCGAGCAGACCGCTACGCAGGATCACCCCCAGACGGGCGTTCCGGCCCACCCCTCAACGCAAAGTGGCTAGGCATATCACTTACATGTGGGACCGCATGTAAGGAAAGCGATGATGGCCGAAATTGGCAAAACTCCCCCGTTTATCACGCGAGAAAAGCCCAACGCTACCATTTTGATTCGTTATTTCTATTTTTTGAGGGAAAATCGTTCGCGCCAGGAGCAGAACAAAGTGTTACAACTTACTAGTCACTAGTACAAGTTCAAAAGGAAAAGTCTGCCGTGTTCACATCGCACCCCCACACGGTTGGTCCGGCACGCCGCTTGATGTCTACTATGCAACCTTCTTCTTGTAGACTCGTGTTGGGCCTCCAAGCGCAGAGTTTTGTAGGACAGTAGCAAATTTCCCTCAAGTGGATGACCTAAGTTTATCAATCCATGGGAGGCGTAGGATGAAGATGGTCTCTCTCAAACAACCCTGCAACCAAATAACAAAGAGTCTCTTGTGTCCCCAACACACCCAATACAATGGTAAATTGTATTGGTGCACTAGTTCGGCAAAGAGATGGTGATACAAGTGTAATATGGATAGTAGATATAGGTTTTTGTAATCTGAAATATAAAAACAGCAAGGTAACTAGTAACAAAAGTGAGCAAAAACGATATTGCAATGCTTGAAAACAAGGCCTAGGGTTCATGCTTTCACTAGTGCAAGTTCTCTCAACAATGATAACATAATTAGATCATATGGCAATCCCTCAACGTGCAAGAAAGAATCACTCCAAAGTTTCTACCGGAGAATGTAGGACGAAAACGTGCATCAACCCCTATGCATAGATTACCCCAATGTCACCTCGGGAATCCGCGAGTTGAGTACCAAAACATACATCAAGTGAATCAATAGAACATCCCATTGTCACCACAGATATCCCATCGCAAGACATACATCAAGTGTTCTCAAATCCAATATTCAATCCAACATAACGGAATCTCAAAGAGCAAGACTCAATTCATCACAAGAAGATAGAGGTGAGAAACACCATATGATTCAACTATAATAACAAAGCTCGCGGTACATCAAGATCTTGCCAAATCAAGAACACGAAAGAGAGAGAGATCAAACACATAACTACTAGTACATACCCTCAGCCCCGAGGGTGAACTACTCCCTCCTCATCATGGAGACCGCCGGGATGATGAAGATGGCCACCGGTGATGGTTTCCCCCTCTGGCAGGGTGCCGGAACGGGCTCGCGATTGGTTTTTCGTGGCTACAGAGGCTTGCAGTGGCGGAATTCCCGATCTAGGTTTATTTCTGGAGTTGTCTCTATTTATAGGAGTTATTGGCGTCGGGGACAAGTCAAGGGGGTCCACGTGGCAGCGGCAAGGCAGGGGCGCGCGCCCTAGGGGGGGCGCCCCCCACCCTTGTGGTTACCTCAGGACTCCTCTCTGGTATCTTTTCGCTCCAGTATTTTTTATATTTTCCAAAAATATTCTCCGTAAATTTTCAGCTCATTCCGAGAACTTTTATTTCTGCACAAAAAACGACACCACGGTAGTTCTGCTGAAAACAGCATCAGTCCGGGTTAGTTCTAATAAAATCATACCAAAACCATATAAAATTGTTGTAAACATGGCATGAATACTTCATAAATTATAGATACGCTGGAGACCTATCAGCATCCCCAAGCTTAATTCCTGCTCGTCCTCGAGTAGGTAAATGATAAAAGAAATAATTTATGAAGTGTGAATGCTAGCAAGTGCACAAGTTTGATCAATGATAATTTCAACCACTTTTTCTAGCATCGTTATATATCATAACAGTAGCTCATATCATAAAAATTCTCATGATCAAGTAGCAAGCTATTCACATGTTAAAGCATAGACCATAAACTTTCTTGAAAACTAACAAACTATGTTCTCAGTCATCAAACAATTGCAATTCATCTTATTTTCAGAAAGAGTCTATGTAAGAGCTTTGATTTAGCAAATTCCACATACTCAACTATCATATAGTCTTCCACGATTGATACCACTCAAAGCATATTTTTAGAACAAACAGCATCCATCGAACACAGAGAAAGATAGGGTCTTAATGTTTCGCCTCCCAACTTATTTATCATATAGATAATTGTCAACAATAATAATTCATGATCAAATATATTTGAATGGCCATATATGCTTGGATCTTTCCCCACCACATGGTACTTGCCAACTAGAGAATAATTGAGATCGAAATGAGAAGGAATACTATTGACTCTTGCATAAAAGTAAAAGATAGGCCCTTCACAGAGGGAAGCAGAGGTTGTCATGCGCTTTTTATTTTTAGATGTGCAAACCCTTAATGCAAAGGAATGTCACATTGTATTGCCCTTTGTGATAGCAACCTTTATTATGCAGTTCGTCGCTTTTATTTCTTTACCATCACAAGTTCGTACAACGCTTATTTTGCCTTACAATAAAAGATCATACATATTTAGGAGCAATTTTTATTGCTTTTTGCACCGATGACAACTTACTTGAAGGATCTTATTCAATCCATAGGTAGATATGGTGGACACTCATGGCAAGAAACTAGGTTTGCGGGTTTTGGATGCACAAGCAGTATTCCCGCTTAGTACAGAAATTTTGGCTAGCAAAAGATTCTAAAAAAAAGCAAGCACCACATGTTGGAGGATCCATAACAATATAACTTCTATACAAATATACCCAAGCATAACTCATTATGTTGTCTTCCTTGTCCAACTTCAGCTAATTTGCTCAAGTTTGAAAATAATTAATGGGGCTCACAATCATAGAAAATGTCCAAGATAGTATATTTATATGTGAAATCTCTCTTCCTTCAATATTCTTTCATGAATTGTTCAAGTGACCAATACTATGTTTGCTAACTTTCAATAAATTTACCACCTCTACTTCTTATATGTGAAGTCATTACTCCCAATGGGATAAGCATATGAAACATGTATAATTTCAGATTTATGATATTCAGTTCATTCAACCATTTACTCATAGGATATAAGTGAAGTACACGAGTAAATGACAAACTACTCCAAAAAGATATAAGTGAATCAATGAGTAGTTGAATAATTATGTAACTATGTGAAGACTTTCTCTCATTTAAAATTTTTCAGATCTAATTTCTTTTATTCAAACAGCAAGCAAAACAAAATAACATGACATTGCAAGGATAGCACATATCATGTGAAGAAGCAAAAACTTAGGCTCAACCAAAACTGACCGATAGTTGTTGAAGAAAAAAGGTGGGATGCCAACCGGGGCATCCCCAAGCTTAGATGCTTGAGACTTATTGAAATATTATATTGGAATGCCTTGGGCATCCCCAAAATTGAGCTTTTGTGTCTCCTTAATTCCTTTTATATCACGGTTTCCCTAAATCTTAAAAACTTCATCCACACAAAACTCAACAAGAACTCACGAGATAAGTTAGTATAAATCAAATGCAAAACCTTATCATTATCTACTGTAGAAAATCACTAAAATTATTATTTAACATTTAATATTAAATGCCTCTGCATATTTAATAATTCTATCCTCAAATAGAATCATTAAACAAGCAAACATAACAGCAATCTTTCTAAACATCACAGTCTGTAAAGAGTGCAATTGTACTCATACTTATCTAACTCCTAAAATTCTGAAAAATTACCAGACTGTATAAAATTTGTTTTTACTCATGGTGTAAAAATTTCAAGATTTTATCACTTTCTTACTTTCCAGAAGAATTCAGACAATGATAGAAAACTTTCTGTTTTCAAAACAGCAACATAGAGACTTGCAAAATAAGCATGGTAAAGGCTATACATGACATTTTTATTTAACTAAAAGATGCAAAACATTATTATAAATAACAGAAATCAAATACTAATAAAATAAAATGACGCTCCAAGCAAAACACATATCATGTGACAAATAAAAATATAGCTCCAAGTAAGGTTACCGATAATGTTGAAGACGAAAGAGGGGATGCCTTCCGGGGCATCCCCAAGCTTAGTTGCTTGGGTATTCCTTGAATATTACCTTGGGGTGCCTTGGGTATCCCCAAGCTTAGGGTCCTGTCACTCCTTATTCTCCTCATATTGATTTCTCACCCAAAACTTGAAAACTTCAATCACACAAAACTTAACAAAACCTTCGTGAGCTCCGTTAGTATAATAAAACAAATCATTCACTTGGGTACTGTAAAAGACAAGATTAATAATTGTTATCACACAATTCCTACTTTAACTTATCATTTCCACAATTTATATTAATCAATATAAGCCATAGAAACCATAAAACAAGCAAACTATGCATTGAAAACAGAATCTGTCAAAAACAGAACAG
Organism: Thinopyrum elongatum; assembly: GCA_011799875.1. Taxonomy (NCBI): domain Eukaryota; kingdom Viridiplantae; phylum Streptophyta; class Magnoliopsida; order Poales; family Poaceae; genus Thinopyrum; species Thinopyrum elongatum. The sequence continues at coordinate 433,653,228 of CM022301.1, forward strand.
TATGTAAAGTCCTGAATTGTAGTCATACTTATGTAACTTCAAAAATTATGAAAAATTAGGACAACATATAAAATTTGTACATCAATCCTCTGTAAAAAATCAGAGTTTTTCCACGTTCCAGTGAATTTTAACAATTCTATTACTGGACGCAAAAGTTTCTGTTTTTGCACAGAATCAAGTCAACTATCATCCACACTATCCCAAAGGCTTTACTTGGCACTTCATTGAAACAAAAGCTATAAAACATGATTAATACAGTAGCTTAATCATGTGAATACACAAAAACAGTAGGGGTAAATATTGGGTTGTCTCCCAACAAGCGCTTTTCTTTAATGCCTTTTAAGCTAGGCATGATGATTTCAATGATGCTCACATAAAAGATAAGAATTGAAACACAAAGAGAGCAACATGAAGCATATGACTAGCACATTTAAGTCTAACCCACTTCCTATGCATAGGGATTTTGTGAGCAAACAACTTATGGGAACAAGAATCACCTAGCATAGGAAAGCAAAACAAGCAAAACTTCAAGATTTTCAACACATAGAGAGGAAACTTGATATTATTGCAATAAGTGGAAGCATATGTTCCTCTCTCATAATAATTTTCAGTAGCATCATGAATGAATTCAACAATATAGCTATCACACAAAGCATTCTTTTCATGACCCACAAGCATAGAAATTTTACTACTCTCCACATAAGCAAAATTCTTCTCATTCATAGTAGTGGGAAGAGCAAATTCAACAAAATAGCTATCATGAGATACTTGATTAAAATCATGATGGCAAGTTTCATGGTTATCATTACTCTTTATAGCATACATGTCATCACAATAATCATCATAAATAGGAGGCATGCTTTCATCATAATAAATTTGCTCATCAAAACTCGGGGGACGAAAAATATCATCGTCATCAAACATAGCATCCCCAAGCTTATGGATTTGCATATCATTAGCATCATGGATATTCAAAGAATTCATACTAACTACATTGCAATCATGCTCATCATTCAAATATTTAGTGCCAAACATTTTATTAACTTCTTCTTCTAACACTTGAGCACAATTTTCCTTCCCATCATTTTCACGAAAGACATTAAAAAGATGAAGCATATGAGGTAACCTCAATTCCATATTTTTTTTGTAGTTTTCTTTTATAAACTAAACTAGTGATAAAACAAGAAACTAAAAGATTCGATTGCAAGATCTAAAGATATACCTTAAAGCACTCACCTCCCCGACAACGGCGCCAGAAAAGAGCTTTGTTGATGGGATGTGAGTGCCGCTTACCTAGCCTCTCCGGCAATGGCGCCAGAAAAGAGCTTGATGTCTACTACGCAACCTTCTTCTTGTAGACTCGTGTTGGGCCTCCAAGCGCAGAGTTTTGTAGGATAGTAGCAAATTTCCCTCAAGTGGATGACCTAAGGTTTATCAATCTGTGGGAGGCGTAGGATGAAGATGGTCTCTCTCAAACAACCCTGCAACCAAATAACAAAGAGTCTCTTGTGTCCCCAACACACCCAATATGTGGCACCCCGGCTCAGAGGAAACCGGAACACCCCGTATTCCAGCACAGAGACAAGTCTTCTGGAATACGGCACTGTTGGCATAGAACAAATCAGCTCTTTATTACTATGGATAAGGTTACAAGGGTACAAGGATCACATCGGCACGGCGACACTACGCCTGCCCAGGGTAGCTCTATGCTAACAGCAGAATAACCCGAGGAAGCGGGGTAACTCTCGGCAGCAGAACAACGACATCGGTGATGGACTCCACTCCGCAGGGACTCTAGCTGGAACGCGTATCCTAGCTTGCAAACTCAGGATCCTCGACAAGCAAGCAATCATGGCATGACCTGCAAACTGGCATGACACGCCAGGTGAGTACTTTGAATGTACTCGCAAGCTCACAGCAACCAAAGCAGTCAAGAAAAGCAACAACATGGCATTTACAGGTTAAGCAGGTGTAAACATGATGATGCTAGAACAATATAAGCATGGCATGGCATACGAGCAGGTTGCAACAGGTTAAAACTATCGTGATGCAACTTACTCTGTTCTGGGGTTACCTCGTAACCACCACATGCAAGAACTTACCATCGAGTGTGCCACATGATAACCTCGGGACCAACCAAACTTGGTATTACAATACCGTAGTGATAACATGATCACAAGTAGCTTGGTCTTTACCCAAGATCACCACATAACACTATCAACCAAATCCGGTATCCATGATACCACGGTGATCCTCTCGTGATCACGATCAACCAACATCGGTATCCTCGGTACCACGGTGATCCTCTCGCGATCACATAAAGATCAACCAACTTGTTTCTCATCGAACGGGGTTGTTATAAGCAAGATTATTATACTGTTGACCCATAGTGTGTCCTACTATGAACTGTGCCCATGACCGAGGACGCGGCTATCGATAGTTCATACACTCTGTAGAGGTTAGTACACTGTACCCACACCACGGAACTCATGGCCTCGTGCTCCCATTCGGGTGGACCAACGACGTTCCGACAAAACCCAATCTATTGCATGGCACTCTCCCGGCCACTCCGACAAACTCCCCTTTGGGCTATGTCATGGGTGACCCATGTGTCACTCCGGACACCTACCACCGTCGTGGCTAAACAAAACTATCCCAAACGGGGACCTAAGCTCAATACCAAAAATGGGTTCACAAGGTTATAGCCGCCTTCCTGATCAGGGTAGCACGCGCTCATAACCTTCCCTGGTTGGAGGTACCAGCGAGAGGCATGACAATAGAACGAATTAGGGCCGCCCCATCCCGGCAAGTGTGGTTGCACTGGTGAGCTCGATTCGGTGGCGCACTATGACTCAGCCAACAGGTGTTCAAGTTCGATTGACATCCGGTTTAACTTGAATGTAACTGAGCTGAGTCACGATAACATGATGAAACCATATTGCATATGAACATGATATAACCTAAGCAGGGATGGGAAGCATGATATCTGAATCATAGCATCAACAACATGCAAGCATTTAACCAGCTAAATGCAAACGAGCATGGCATAACGGTGAGCATGAACAACATCAGTATGTCCATAACAATCGACAGAGAAACATGCAGACATGTCATCATCTTAGCATGAATTACTGCAAGTATTAACCATGAGCATAATGCTACCAACGAGTACTTGATAACTAGCAAGATGCACATGGGCAGAATATAAGGATAAGCATGAGACGTGAGCATATACAGTATCCTCAAACATATTAACATGCACACATTAAATAATTATTCAAGTAGGAAACCATAGCTACTGCAAATCCATCATGCAAGTGGCTGCCGTGGCTTGCCTGGGGATGAATAAACCACCGGGGAGAAGTGCGGAGAGTTCGCGGAATGGATCACCGGAAATAGTTCTCTCTAGGAGGGGGCTGTTTACGGGCAAGGGCAAAATGGTCATTTTCACTATGTCAAAACACAATGAAAGTGGTACCAACAGAACGGGCTCGACGAGACGAAGACGTGGGCTTTAGAATCACCTCGTTTGGAGTTACGGATGAAAAGATAAGACCCGACGAAGATCAGGGACCAATCTATAAAAAATAAATTCTACAAACAGGTCCTGGCTGCAAAACAGATCGCGCATTCTGAAGAAATACGCTTCCCAGAGGGGAAAACGCATTTGCAGAAAGACGCTTCCACTTAAGTCAGCGGGCCCGGCCTCTGGGTCACTTCCACCTGGGACCCGCGGGCGTTGACTCTCTCCTCCCGCTCCCTGTCTTCTTCCTCGCGGCGAACAGAGGAGGGGGCGAGGCAGCGGCAAGGCCAGCGCCGACCCGGCCAACTTCGGCCACTCCCAGTGAGGGCGAGGGCGCCGGCGGGACCAGGGTGGAGCACCGCGTCGGACCAGGCCACACACGGGTGTCGAGGAGGGACGAAGCACCGGCGACTCGCGGTTGCCGAAGGGAGGAGGCGACGGCCGTTCTAGGGGATGCGCGGCCAGGGACACTCCAGCGAGAGGGTGAGGTGGTGGAGAGGATCGCCGGGCCTCGGGTGAGCTCCTGGTGGTGGAGAGAGGTGGAGGGAGGGGCTGGCTCGCCGGAATTTAGCTGAGGCTCTCCGGCGGCCGTGGCGGCGATAGGAGGGCAAGGAGGCCTTCGGCGATGGATTGAAAGGTCGGGGAGGATCAGTGGAGCAAGGAGATGAGCTTGGTGAGGTCGAGGCACCTGGGGACGGGCTTATAAAGCCGCGGCGACGCGGTGCTCGTACGCGGCCGCAGTGACACGTGTGCTGGCGCTCTGGTGCTTCGGGAACACGCAGGAAGGAGGGGAGAGGTGTCCAGAGGACTCATGAAGGAGTAGAGAGGTCTCAGGCGAGCTCGGGAAGGCTCTGAAGAACTCCGGCAACCGGACACATCGGTGACAGAGACGGGCACGTCATGGGTGCGGCTGCCGCACCGCGTAGGAGGGTACGTGAGAGGGGGAGAGGGGTCCAGGAAGAAGAGGACGACGAGGGGGAGCTGTTGGACACGATGAGGCGCGCGGAAAGGACGAGCAGAGGAGGGGCCCGAGCAAACGACATCTAGCTCGCGTCCATGGTGTGCCAGGGCGGTGGTCACCGTGTGTACATGCTCGGAGAGGACACGAGAGGCTGGCACACCTTGTCTGGAGTGTAGTCCTTGCTCCCCAAGGCATCACAGAAGTGAAAGATCATCAAAAGAGACCAAGAGTAGATGTGAGGCTTCATTGGAAGTTTGTTGTAGCAAACTTGACTGCACATCTGTGATCAATAGGGAGATGATAAGAGCCAAATGTGATGTCTGGGAGGTTTAGGTTAATAAGGACTATAATCCTATGCAATTAGAGAGGATTTGGACAAGTATTTAGCATAGTTGCTTTGCAACTGACCAATCTGGTCCAGAAAACAGATCTTGATGTGGCACTCACATATAGTGTTGCCTTGGGCTTAAAATGGGCATAGGATGATGATTTGGTCATATGAGAGTGCCATAAAAATTTCATACCGTTTGGACAAGCCAAAATGGTACTTCCTTCAGAATGTACCTCTCCGACGAGAATTGCTGAGGAAAAATGGCTAGATAAAATTAGCCCAAATTTTGTGGAGATAGGTTATATAGGTGAAAGAATGCTCTGGTAAATTTTCAGCAATTATGAAGCAATATAAAATATAGTTGCTTCACAACAGGAAAACATGACCAGAAGCCAAGATTTGATGGTATGATCACATATTTGATTGGATAGGGTTGAAATTTGGTGGATAGTCATGATTTGATCATATGAAGATGCTTGCAAAATTTCAACTCATTTGGATCAACCTAGCTAGTACTTCCTTCATTAAGCTTCCAGTTGACCAGAAACTTTGGAAATTTTCCAAGGAAGATTTACTAGCCCACTTGAGTTGAATTTTGGCAAGAAGCAATGATTTGGATAGGAAAGAGTGCACAAAAAGTTTGAGAGCAATCAAGCAAAGATAAAGGGTACTTTCTTCTCAAACTGCCAGCTGGGGCAAAATCAGAAAAGGAATATTGGTGAAATATTTTTGAACATGGCAAGGAAGGATTTTGACATATCTGAGGAAGATATGACCCAAACAATTTATGAGAATTATTTGGGAATCTTGGGAATGCTGGAAATGTGGGTTGCTTCACAACCCAGGGCAAATAGGGTTATTCCTTTAATAGAAGAAGGAATATTCCCAAGGAAAAGAATATTGGGATTGGTCCAAGATTGAAATGACAAGGTCTTGGGATGGTTTTGAGCTTGACAAGCCACTTGGGAGAAAAATCAAGGGTGATCTCTCCAGGTTCCAAGACCACTAAGCCACAGAAAAGCAAATCCAGACCAAAACCAAAAGAAAAATAAATGGGCAAAATCCAGGGTGTTACACAATACAATGGTAAATTGTATAGGTGCACTAGTTCGGCGAAGAGATGGTGATACAAGTGTAATATGGATAGTAGATATAGGTTTTTGTAATCTGAAAATATAAAAATAGTAAGGTAACTAGTAAAAAAAGTGAGCAAAAACGGTATTGCAATGCTTGAAAACAAGGCCTAGGGTTCATACTTTCACTAGTGCAAGTTCTCTCAACAATGATAACATAATTAGATCATATGTCAATCCCTCAACGTGCAACAAAGAATCACTCCAAAGTTTCTATCGGAGAACATAGTACGAAAACATGCATCAACCCCTATGCATAGATTACCCCAATGTCACCTTGGGAATCCACGAGTTGAGTGCCAAAACATGCATCAAGTGAATCAATAGAACATCCCATTGTCACCACAGATATCCCATCGCAAGACATACATCAAGTGTTCTCAAATCCAATACTCAATCCAACATAACGGAACCTCAAAGAGCAAGACTCAATTCATCACAAGAAGATAGAGGGGGAGAAATACCATATGATTCAACTATAATAACAAAGCTCGCGGTACATCAAGATCGTGCCAAATCAAGAACACGAGAGAGAGAGATCAAACACATAGCTACTGGTACATACCCTCAGCCCCGGGGGTGAACTACTCCCTCCTCGTCATGGAGACCACCGGGATGATGAAGATGGCCACCGGTGATGGTTTCCCCCTCTGGCAGGGTGCCGGAACGGGCTCCCGATTGGTTTTTCATGGCTACAAAGGCTTGTGGCGGCGGAATTCCCAATCTAGGTTTATTTCTGGAGTTTTCTCTATTTATAGGAGTTTTTGGCGTCGGGGACAAGTCAAGGGGGTCCACGAGGCGGCGGCAAGGCAGGGGGCGCGCCCTAGGGGGGGCGCCCCCCACCCTTGTGGTTGCCTCGGGACTCCTCTCTGGTATCTTTTCGCTCCAGTATTTTTTATATTTTCCAAAAATATTCTCCGTAAATTTTTAGCTCATTCCGAGAACTTTTATTTCTGCACAAAAAATGACACCACGGTAGTTCTGCTGAAAACAGCGTCAATCCGGGTTAGTTCTAATAAAATCATACCAAAACCATATAAAATTGTTGTAAACATGGCATGAATACTTCATAAATTATAGATACGTTGGAGATGTATCACCACTCAAGGGGGAACGTGTGCTGTCTCGCATCTTCACTTACAAATGGGACCGCAGTTGAGGAAACCGACTATCGCCAAACCCCCACCCTGCCCGTCGCGCGATGGCTGAGTTAGAGAAACAAGGAGGGAGAAGAGATAGTTGTAGCACGCACTCCATGAAATATGGTGTCAGATGGGAGGCGTGCTGGTGGCGTGTGCCGTACTCCTGGACATGAATGCTTGTTCTGGCCCATGCCACCCTACTATATATCGAGGATTCGAGGTGCTGGTTACGTACAACGAACACATTAACATATGGCCCACCTCACACTGTGGCCAAAATTCCTGGAGTCTGTGCTAGGCTAAAAAAATGTTCTTTGTGAGGGTGGATGGCTGGTCTCAAGTTTAAAACTTGTTGTATTACGTATACGTAGATGTAGATAGAGATGGTGCAGCAGTTTTGAAAGTTTGAATCCAAACATCAGAATGCAATTTCTACCGTTGGTTGGACTCATCCGATGACCTAGGATGATGGGATTCGTAGCTACAGTAAAAACACCCGCCCGCCGCACGAAGCATGTGAAGCTAATATAACTAGTAGGAGCAGGAGTGGTGCTATTGTTGATTGGACTCATCCAATAACGTGTTGCAATGCACGTACAATTATCTATGCAGGAATTTTTTTGCCTCGTCGCAGCACCCACTCTGAGAAGCGACTCGAAAGTCATTCATAAATTTAGTAAGTTTATCACAGGCATATCATTTAGTATTACATAATACAACAGGTCATCAACGCACAATGACAACGAGGATACATTATAAATACTAAAGTTTTTCTCACACAACAAATAACAAAGTGATGAAATAAACTCCAGGTCAACCAATCCTTGGCATTGGAAACGCTTGCTTTGAACCATAAGTGATTCTCTGGGCAGGGCCAGCTATTGTCAATATCGAGACCAATGCAAGACTCATCATCCAGGCTGAAGTGGCCTATATCAGGACGCATATTGTGATAGCTAGGGTAGGGAACCATAGCAATGTCCGAGGTATAGATACAGTTGCTTCTCATAAATGGTAGTAACGTTGTGCCAACAACAGATGGATCGTCTTTCACCATCATTGGATAGTTTTGCCCAAGGAAGAGCGAGTTTTCTCCAAGACTATCAATACTGAACCAGGAAGAAGGTGCTGGTGCTAGCACACTAGTATCCCTCCCGAATACCCTGAAACATATGTTGGAATAGGTCTGGAGAGTGCGACCATGGGAGACAACACATGCTTCCTTAGTAACATCAGCAGTGCCCTCTATACAGACAAGAAGAGGTGATCCATCGGAATAAGTTGCTAGGCGCCACTGAGTATGTAGGTCCTGCTCATCTTCATGCTCGTGATCATCACCATCGTCATCTCCCCCTTGGTTATTAAAATTTCCAAGTATTGGTGGGGGAATGTTGACAGAACCTTGGAAAACACAAGAAGGTTAATTAGTGTACGGGGATACTAAACTCACATGCATGGTGAATGAAACAATCATAATTACAGTGGAAGACAAACGTACCGAAACAATAAGGATCCCATGCAAAAATAGTGCCACGAGTGGTGGAAACAAACACAAGACGCTCGTATTGAATTGCATCACAGTACTCATCCGTGTACAGAAACTGATTTTTGAGCAATATCCATGGAGGCGTGGAAGTAAGGGCGGCAACAAGCTTGACAACGATAGCGACAACATAATAGTTCGTATAATCCCAAGAGCGATTGGGAATTCGAGAAATTGCTATCTTCTGTAGACGACAGTCACCATGATCGTATTTGAACGTACGTAGATCATCTGTGTGCTCAACCTCAGGGCAGTCTGAGATTTTTGGAAGTGGAACCCGGTGACGAGTGTACACATTCACAAGTTCCCACTCGCAGTTGTACCCAATATAAACAAGCCAATCTCCATTTGCACCTGCCCAGGCCTTACCCTCAAGCGATGGCATCTTAACATCACACATAGCATTATCAAGCGGCATCAACTTGCACAAGGCGAGGCTTCCGTCGTCCCCGCGCCAGCGAGCAACGTCATGGCGAAGAAGATAGGGAGATCAAACCGCTCCTGAACCCTTGGGTTCTTTGTAATGATGTTATTTGTTGAGTCGAGAATGTTCTTGAACGAACTACCATGCTAGCCGTGGTGATGACGTCGCACTAATCAATGAGTTCCTCCACCACGTCATCTTTCAGATCGGGGCAAGATTAATGGGGTTTTTTCCTACATGTTGCCTCCATCGAGAAGATGAACAGTGGCAGAAGGAAGAGTCAAGGCAAATGGGGGGAGGAAGAGCGTGGGACAGCAGTTCCAAATCGAGAGGAAAAGGTGAAGAGGCGGTGGACGGTTGCCACGGTACAGGAAGAGGCTAGCGGGGAGCGAACGGTCGCCACGGTATAGAAAGAGGCGCCCCGGCCTATGTAGACGTCCGTTCGGAAACTATACAAAAGGAGACTCATCGTCGTCTCACTGACATGTTGGAACGGGACCACATGTCAACGAAACATGGTGTGTCATTTCTGGTGCAAAATGCGATCTGCCCACGTTGGCCCGAGGTGTCGCATTATTTCTTGACTTTATTTTTTTAATGGCGTGCCATTCAGTTTTGAAGCACAACTAATTGGTACTGTATGCAGAGAAAATATAAACTACTCTACCTCTAGTACTTACTAGTACTAGTAAAGTAGTATATAGGCTGGAGCTTGAGCGCTTGCTTACTAAGGGCTGCCCATTTGCTTCTCACACTTTCACCCTCTCTCTAGATCTAAAAAGACGGCGGTGGCCCCTCTCTCTCCCTCCTCACCGGTGGTCACAGATCCGCCAGGATCCCGTCCGCCGGGGAAGAAAAGGACGTGCAGCATTGACGCACTCGTCATCGGCGAGCGAGGTCACACACAGACGACAAGGCCGTCCTCTCAGACCTAGCGCCTGCGCGGGATGGCCTCCGTCCCCAAGCTCGCTGCTGTAGTGTGTGCGGAGGATGACGACCATGAGCGAAGCCACTTCACGCCAACCCTCGGGTATGCTACCTCTTTTCGAACCATACCCTTGTTCTATTGCCCCATCTGCCACGTCGCTACATGTGGATCTTTTTCCACTCCTCCATCTCCCCAATTTACTATCCTCTACTCTGCTGGTCACCCAGACGAAAACCTTAATTTGCACTATTAAAGGAAACCATACTTCATGCAGACTAATCCATGTCTGGGTTGAATAAGGAAAGAAAGGGAGAAAGTACTATCGAAGAGACTGGGTATCGAACCTGCATCTTAGTTGAAAAGGGGAGAATTAGTAGCTAAGGAACGAGTCTCTTGTCTCTTGGTTGAAAAAGGGTATAAAGGCATGACAATGCAATAGAGAATGACCAGGTCGATCGGTTTGTTGTCCTCACATAGGAAAAAGGTGGCTAAAGAGAACAAAAATGGGACGTAATCCACATATGCTACCTAGCTATTTGTTGCTCTGGGCAACCATCCCTCCCTCACCACTCTATGCGTCCGTGGAGGTACATTGTACTGGTGCGCCCACTGTCCGAATGGGCCTTCCCATGCTCTTATTGCCACTTTTTTGCTATTAGTATAATGCCACCGGTAAAGTCATGCAACGCTACTGCTAAAGTGATGCCACATTTAACTAATGTCACAATCAGTTTAACACCACCGATAAATTTAAGCAATGCCATTTAATGTTAAGCAATGCCATTTAATGTCACTGGATTATTTCAGGGTTAGTTGTTGATTGTGGATGTATTAAAGATTTTTTAGCTAAGGCATTTTAATGTTGTTGCACAGCCAGTATACCAACGATGAAACTTGTTACTACCTTCAGATTTTTGCACTGTTAATGCTTATAGATTACATACCTCACTTCATGATGTTATGATAAGTTAAAAAAAATTGTACAGTGTCACCAAAATGCCAAGGCGGTGATGGCATTTTATTTCAGTTAAACTGCACAAAAAATTATGAAGAGAAGAGGAAAGGTCAGGAGTGGGCACCTCCTCCTCCTGCTGTTTTCTTGATTTGTTTGATCAAGCTTTTATGTTTGATCGATTATCAAGATTGGGATAGCAATTTTTAAAGTTCCCTTGAGTTCGAAATGATATTTACCTTGAAGGTACATGGTTTGCAAAAATTTTGTACTATCATTAGTTAATAATGCTAGTTACCTTCAGACTTTTGTATTTGGTCTAATGCTGTTGCGCAGCAAGTATACCAATGCTGAAACTTGTTACCTTTAGATTTTGTATAGTTAATTCTTATAAAAATCTTCCAGTGCTAGCTTATGGAAATATGTTCAGTAAAACCATTGTACTGTACCCCGTAATAAAAAAAACTACTCTACTGTTGCACTAGCCATTGGATTAGTGTATATTTGTACTATTCGAATGGTGTTGTATAGTTGCATTAGTGTATGGACATATATAAGGTGTGGCAAGCTTTCCCAGATATGTGCTCAACAAAAGTACTACCTGTTTTTCTAAATACTAGATGTTTGGGTACTTTAAATTGATCTGCGAAAATGTCTTATATTAAGGAACAGAGGGTGTAGAGTGCATTCAAATTATGCCGGCAAACCTAGTCACACCTTTGTTAAAACTAATGTTCATTATGTTATCGGAGGAGGTCTGCATGTTTGTCTCTATTGCCTGTCGATTACATACCTGACATCATGATGTAATGGTAAGTCATTTTTTGTACAGTGTCGCCGAATTGTCAAGGCGGTGATGGCATTTTATTTTAGTTGAACTGCACAAAAAATTCTTAAGAGAAGAGGAAAGGTCAGGAATGGTTCAATCTTTCAGAAAATACTATGTATGCCTTCCTGACATCGGCCGATGTTGCCTTATTTATTCCTTCAAACAGGTGGTTAAAAATAGTCTTGCTACCTTTTCCCATTAAGAAATTAGAATGCTTATATTTGTGAGTCTATGCTTCAACTAGTGCCACTTTTATAGTAATCACACTTTCAATATCTGTGCAAACAGGGATGCTCGATTTTAGTGGAACTGCACAATAAGTCTAAATGGTTCAACATTATGAGCATTTTTTCTTCCAAACAGTTATATCCAATTGGTGGCACTATGAGCTATTCATTACCAAGGTACATGGTTTGCTACTATCTTGCTACTGTTTTTGTACTATCATTAGATAGTAATATTAGTGGTTTGCATGTAAATTTATTGGCAGGGTGGACCTACATTGGTGATGCAGGACATGATTCAATGATTGAATGCTCAATTTCGGTTGTATGGATTTCACCTCTTCCATCACTGCAAACATGGATATCCTTGGTCTGATGAAGAATAGGCGCTATATTTCTGCTCTGTACCAGCAAATCAGTTCAGTACCAAATTGTCCAGTGCAAAATATGACAGATGCTAAGCAGAGGCGTGTTTAAACCGAAAATACAAGGTGGAGTATATGTTAACTAGCTGGTTGATATTTGTGCAAATAGATGTCTGACCGTTGCTATTTGGCGAACAAACAAAGTGACCTCAATTTGTGTGGAACTGCACAAGAGAATAGTATAGTCACTGCATGCAGTGCCATTTGAAAATAGACATAGAAAGATTGGATAGTCACTTCATGGACTACACAAAAGTAGTATTGTACTATTTATTGGCCAACACTAGGTGCTTCATTGCTTTGTTCTGATTATCCAATGGGCATCATTTTGCCAAAGTTAAAGTTATATTCCGAAAATAGTCTCGCCGTGTGATCGACAGATGACCAACTCATATTTCAGTGGATGTTCCTCCATCATGTGTGGTTTACTCTCATGGTTCCATCTTTTGGTGAAACCACTTACGTTTGCAAGTGGAAATGTAGACTTCACAATCAAATTTGTATTTCACTCTGTACTGAATGTTGGCCCAGAGAAGCATCCATGTTAGTAGCAAGAACATATGTTTTTTCTTGATCTTTGCTTTAGGAGATACATATTGTATATGATCTGTGAATCATTGAGATGCATTAACATGTTGATCTTATGTATGGGAATCGTACTAGTTGGTTGTGAATTTGGGCTATTAATGGGAACATATTACAAATCCAGGCCTTTGAGTCTCATTTGAACATTTCGAATGGATCGGCTCTTACTACTGTGAACAGCATGATCCTTATTTCTATGTGCTCAGTGTTTACAAGTTACGAGCAGTTCCTTATTTTTGTTCGCTCAGTGTTTACAAGTTACTGATCAATCACTAGCTAGCCTACTAATATGCTCCTGGCAGTTTTAGTTGTGACGCAAGATCCAAAGACGGCAGTTTTTTGAATAAAAATGCCTACCTCTGAAGAAACTGACATGTTGTTCTGAAGAAAAAGTCACGCGAATCTGAAGAAACTTCCAACAAAAACGTTCACAAATGCCTTATCTCCAAGCGAACGTTCATCAGCTATTACGATACTACACGTACACTATCCGACCGACTCAATCCTACGCGAATAACCAACAGATCACGCACATTCCTCATCTGGATGAATCGAGTGCACTCGTTTGACCCACTCGTTTGACCGTCATGACCCAGCACGGACGGGAGGCACCACTGACGGGATGGCACATTCATAATTTCAGGTTTTCTATTTTTCCACGGCAAGCTGGCGCGCTAAGCCATGTCTGCTTATGCATTGAATTCCGACCGTCGCGTTTCCTGCGACATGCTGGTTCACCTACCTTCCGCCTATAATTACTGGTTCCCGGCGTTCTGCGGTGGCACCATCACCCAACTCGCCCTATCCTCATAATCCCCCACCGGCCCGACGTCGCTTGCCACTTGCCCTCGCTCTCGCCACGTCCGTCATGCCCCCGCCCGTCCGCAATAGGCGACGCCATAGGCGGTCACCGCCAGAACTAGTGTTCGGTTTTTCACCGGAAGGCAGACGGAGGGAGGAGGCATTCTATCGGTCTTTAGATGGCAATGCGGAGTATGAGGACTTGTTGGAGTGCGACCGCCTGGCGGAGGAGCAGCATATCACCGATTTGTGCCGCCAGCGGGGCATGGAGCAGCAGCGCACCGACGCTCTGAGTCACGAGCAGAGCGCCCGCAACTGGGCCGACTACATGGAGGCCGGCGCCCGGCAAATAGCCCTAGAGGCTGTCGGGCACGCACGCGTTCGCGACGCCAAATTTTACAACCAACTCGTCAAGTGGGTTTCCCGTTTAGAAGCCGAAGCTTCGGTGGACCACACCGGCATGGAAAGGGCCAACGCGTGCGAGCAACGCGCCCTATCGCACCTCTGGCAAGTCCGAGGCGAGGAGGAAGACATCGGTGCTGGCGTTTAGCGTGTAGCAGATGTCGGCCGGCATCGTCTAGTTAGCTAAGAGTAAGTTAGTACTTGTACACTACTAGAGTATTAGTGGGAGTAGATAGTTAACTTGGCTATGATGGTTGTCAACATGGAAGTTCAGTACTCTATATCTGGATCAGACCAGTTACTTTGCTCTAAATGTTGAACTTTCCATTTGAACGTATGGAATGGGCAGTTATTTTTTAAAATGGGTTGTATTTGTCCACCACGGGTTTAGAGGATGACTTGTGGGCCTACTAGGTTGATGCGTACACAATCAGGAGATGATTGTATGTGGAGAGGATGACAACAGGGACCCACCAGGGTCATGGCAGTACGCAAGCAAGTGCCTCCTTATATCAAGCCAAAAAAATGGTTCCTCCTAATGGATTTTTGACATCTGGGTCCCATGCCATTGTCAACGTAGTTAATAAACGAGAGAATTGAACAACGAGCGGCTGACACCAGGGACCCAGCAGCTCGCCTAGTTCTTTTTGTTTTTGAGACGGAGAAGGGTGTCAACTGGGCTGTGCGGGGCACTCTGGCCTATCTAGCCAGCCTTTTTTATTTTGTGTTTACCACAAGACCAGCCCAGTAGTTTTTTTTTCTTTCTGAAATGGCTAGCCCAGTTTTTTTGTTCTTTTGCAGAATACCTAACTGAGGCCTAATTGCTTTTGTCAGCCCTATTGGGCTGCAAATCTTTCAAGACGAGGAGAGTTTCATTCGGCATGCCCAGAAAATGGGCTATTAGTAATGAGAAATGGGCTGTACATTTTTAAAACATAGCAAACCAGCAATTAGTTTCAAATTTTTTTCGAGATTTTAAATTCCATTGATTTTTATGCGTGGACAATTATTTGGATTTTATATTGATATAAATTTATTTTTCAAATTAGTTTGAATGTGACTCGACATTTCGGGATTAAAAACATCTCGGACCACACCGAAATATGCAAAATTTCATAGAATTTTTTAACCGTGGCCACAATATGGGCTGTAATGCTAACAAAAAGAATATGGGCTCCAAAAAATCCTTCAGAATTAACAAATGGGTTGTAAATTATTAGAAATAATGGCAGATGGGATGTATGTTGTTTTCCACAGATTTGAGGCGGACTTGTGCGCCTAATATAGGTTGACGCGTACGCTTTCCTAAAAAAAGGTTGACGTGCACGCAAGGCCGTGTCAACTTAGTCAACACACGAGAGTAGTGACTGTTGGATGTCCATCCAACGGCCGTCGTGTTTCTTCAATCTCTGCTCTTCCTGCTCCAGCCGCTCAAACCAGCGCAGGCGGGACTGCCTGCTCCCTTCTCCCGTGGACGGCGACGACAGACAAACCAGTAAACCCTCGTACTCCCCTTCGTGTGGGAAACAACTGCCGAGTCTTCTCCGGCTCTGGGTCGTTCCCTTCCTAGGCCTCGCCGTCACCCACCGCCCTGGTGCTCTCGGTGCGGCGTGGTCAACATGGTCAACGAATGACATCCATTGGAAGAGGGTTGTACGTGGAGTGGCTGACAGCTGGGTCCACAGTCGCACGCAAGGAAGTGCCTCCTTATTACACGCAAAATAATGATTCCTCCACCTAACAGTGGGGGCCCACCGGAAGGGCCTCTGCATTTCACGAAAAAATGTTCCTCCCACTGACAGCTCGGACCCACCAGCTATATCTTCGCACGCAAGGAAGTGCCTCCGTATTACGCATAAAAAAAGAATACTCCCCCTGCTAGCTGCGACCCACCATATTTGGAGGTTGACTTGTGGGCCTACTAAGTTGACGCGGATTCAGGATTTGTCAACTTAGTCAAAATAAATGATTCTAGCTGTAGTGAGCGTATGATGTCCATCCAACGGCCGTCGTGTTTCTTCAACCTCTGGTCTTCTTCCTCTAGCCGCTGATGGCTCGTGTCTGCGTCAGTATTTTCCCGAAGAGGAAGGGATGATGCAGCACAGCTGCGGTAGGTATTTCCCTCAGTATGAAACCAGAGGATAATTGGTTTGATGCCAGCATTTGGCATTGCCAATACTTGGCAAGCCAACAATTGGCAATATCAAAAGTTGCCAACAATTGGCAACTTTTTGTGAGGTTGGCAAGTAAACATGGTAGCCAACCAAGCACTAGCCAATATTTGGCATTTGCCAAATGTTGGCATGCCAATTTTTGGCATCAAACCAATTATGCTTCAAGGTTATTGAACCAGTAGGAGAACCAAGCAACACTATGTAAATGGTACCTGCACACAAAGAACAAATACTTGCAACCCGACGTGTAAGAGGGGTTGTCAATCCCTCTCGGGTAAAAGATAGATTGGTTTGTATGATTTTGGATAAATAGATCTAGCGATAAAACAAAATAAAATAAATAAAGAAAAAGTGCAACAAGGTATTTTTGGGTTTTTAGAATAATAGACCTGAAAACAAAAGCGAATAAAAATATATCTCAAAGCAAATATGATAAAGAATAGACCCGGGGGCCGTAGATTTCACTAGTGGCTTCTCTCGAGAAAAATAGCATACGGCGGGTAAACAAATTACTATTCGGCAATTGGTAGAACTTCAAATAATTATGATGATATCCAGGCAATGATCATTATATAGGCATCACGTCCAAGATTAGTAGACCGACTCCTGCCTGCATCTACTACTATTACTCCACACATCGATCGCTATCCAGCATGCATGTAGTGTATTAAGTTCATGGAGAAATGGAGTAATGCAATAAGAACGATGACATGATGTAGACAAGATCTATTCATGTAGTAATAGACCCCATCTTGTTATCCTTAATAGCAACAATACATGCGTGTCTTGCTGCCCCTTCTGCCACTGGAAAAGAACACCGCACGATCGAACCCATCACAAAGCACCTCTTCCCATGGCAAGAAAAATCGATCTAGTTGGCCTAACTAAACCAAAGATTTGAAGAAGAAATACGAGGCTATAAGTAATCATGCATATAAGAGATCAAAGAAACTCAAATAACTTTCATGGATAAATAGATCTGATCATAAACTCAAAGTTCATCGGATCCCAACAAACACACTGCAAAAAGAGTTACATCAAATAGATCTCCAAGAGACCATTGTATTGAGAATCACAAGAGAGAGAGGAAGCCATCTAGCTACTAACTACGGACCCGTAGTTCTACAATGAACTACTCACGCATCATCGGAGAGGCACCAATGAGGATGATGAACCCCTCCGTGATGGTGTCTAGATTGGATCTGGTGGTTCTGGAACTTGCGGCGGCTGGAATTGTGTTTCGTCGACTCCCCTAGGGGTTTTGGATTTTCAGGGTATTTATAGAGCAAAGAGGCGGTGCGGGAGGCGGTCGAGGTGGGCACAACCCATCAGGGGGCCCCTGGGCCCCCAAGCGCGCCCAGGTGGGTTGTGCTCCCCTCGGAGCCCCCCTCTGGTACTTCTTTGGCCCAACATGTGTCTTCTGGTCCAGAAAAATTCTCCAAAAAGTTTCGCTGCGTTTGGACTCCGTTTGGTACTCATATTCTACGAAGTAAAAAACAAGCAACTGGCACTGGGCACTATGTCAATAGGTTAGTCCCAAAAAATGATATAAAGTTGCTATAAAATGAATGTAAAACATCCAAGAATAATAATATAACAACATGGAACAATAAAAAATTATAGATACGTTGGAGACGTTTCAGCATCCCCAAGCTTAATTCCTACTCGTCCTTGAGTAGGTAAATGATAAAAACAGAATTTTTGATGTGGAATGCTGCCTAACATGTTTATCACATATTCTTTTCTTTTGTAGCATGGACATTTGGACTTTTATATGGTTCAAAGCAATAGTCTAGTTTTGACATGAAGATTTCAATACTCAAGCATATCAAGAAGCAACCATGTCTTTCAAAATATCAACACTAAAGCAAGTTATCCCTAGCCCATCATGCTCAATCATTGATCCATTCATGAAACACACTCGCATATTAGCTACATCCAATGCTCAAGTTTGATCATAGTGCCCCTTAGTTGGTGCTTTATAAGAGAAGATGGAGACTCAAATAAAAATAAAAATTGCATAAAGTAAATAGATAGGCCCTTTGCAGAGAGAAGTAGGGATTTCTAGAGGTGCCAAAGCTCAAAGCTTAAATTGAGAGATAAAAAAAATTAGAGGCATACTTTTCCCGTCAACGAAAACGACCGAGTAATTCCCAACACTTTCCATGCTAGATATATCATAGGCAGTTCCCAAACAGAAAATAAAGTTTATTTCTTTTTCCACCATTCTTTCACTTTCCATGGCTAGCCGTATCCACGGATGCCCTCCATACCAACACTTTCCAAGGAATTTATTATTTGACAACATAAAGTAAATTTCTTTTTCATTTCGGGACTAGGCATCCCTATTACCGCCGCACTCTCATGCAATGGCAAGTGAATAAACACTCATCTTGAGAATAACACATCTATCATGGAAAATATTGGCTACCCCCTGCCGCTTCATGAGCGGTACGAGCAGACAAAAAGGAAATTTATTTTGAAAATTAGAGATGGCACATAAAAATTTGCTTAGAACGGCACGGGAATACCGCATATAGGTAGGTATGGTGGACTCATATGGCAAAACTAGGTTTAAGGATTTTGGATGCACAAGTAGTATTCCTACTTAGTACAAGTGAAGGCTAGCAAAAAGATTGAGAAGCATCCAACCAAGAAACAAAAAATCACATAAGCGAGCATTAAGCATAACTAACACCAAATAATGCACCACAAGTAGGATGTAATTTCATTGCATAACTATTGACTTTTGTGCTTGCATAGGGAATCACAAACCTTAACACCAATATTCTTACTAAAGCACAATTACTCACCAACATCACTCACATATCACTATCATCATATCTCAAAACTATTACAAAGAATCAAGTTTATTTTGTCCAATGATCTTCATGAAAGTTTTTATTATATTCCTCTTGAATATCTATCACTTTGGGACTAGTTTCATATATTCCAATTACTTTTGGCAAGCTCAAACAAATTTAAGTGAAGAACATGAGCAAAAAAAGTTTCATCTCTCAAAAATAATATAAGTGAAGCATGAGAGATTCTTCAAAATTACTAACTCTAAAATAAATCTAAGTGAAGCATGAGAGCATTTCTTCAAAAAATATTAAAGCACACCGTGCTCAAAAAGATATAAGTGAAGCACTAGAGCAATACCATAGCTCAGAACATTTAAGTGAAGCATAAAGAGCAATTCTAACAAATCATAGTATAATTTTGGCTCTCTCAAATAGGTGTGTCCAGCAAGGATACTTGTGACAAACTAAAAAGCAAAGCAAGCAAAGACTCATATAGTACAAGACGCTCCAAGCAAAACTCATGATATGTGACGAATAAAAATATAGTTCCAAGTAAAATACCGATGGTCGTTAGAAGAAAGAGGGGATGCCACTCGGGGCATCCCCAAGCTTAGTTGCTTGTTTGTCCTTGAATATTGCCTTGGGGTGCCATGAGGCATCCCCAAGATTTGGCTCTTCTTACTCCTTATTCCTTCATCCATCGTGATCTCACCCAAAACTTGAAAACTTCAATCACACAAAACTTAACAAAACCTTCGTGAGATCCGTTAGTATAAGAAAACCAATCTTTACTTTAAGTATTGTACAAAACCCATTCAAATTTTGTTATTGCATTATATCTACTGTATTCTAACTTTGCCATGGCTTATACCCCCGATACAATCCATAGATTCATCAAAATAAGCACATAATGCAAAGAAAACAGAATCTGTCAAAAAACAGAACAGTCTGTAAAGATGCAAATTGTTTTCATACTTCTGTAACTCCAAACATTCTGAACAATTAGTACAACAGAGGAAATTTGTATATCAATCTTGTGGAAAAAATGAATTTTTCGTCGCTTCTGTGAATTTAGACAATTATTTTACTGGACGCAAAAGTTTCTATTTTTCAACAGGATCAAATCAACTATTACCAAAGCTATCCCAAAGGCTTTACTTGGCACAAACACTAATTAAAACATAAAAAACACAATCATAACAGAGGCATAATTGTGCAAAAACTCAAGAACAGAAATAAAAAGGCAAAAATAAATTTTATTCATTGGGTTGCCTCCCAACAAGCGCTATCATTTTATGCCCCTAGCTAGGCATAATGCTTAGATTCAAGTATTGTCATCTTTAGTTCTAGATCCATAGGATGCCCTCATGATTGATTCATATGGTGGCTTAATTCTTGTTCTAGGGAAGTGTTCCATACCCTTTCTTAGTGGAAACTCGAATTTAATATTGCCTTCTTTCATATCAATCACGGCACCAATAGTACGTAAAAACGGTCTACCAAGTATAATTGGACAAGACGGATTGCAATCAATATCAAGAACAATAAAATCTATGGGCACATAAGTCCTATTTGCAAGAATGAGAACATCATTAATTCTTCCCAAAGGCCTTTTAATAGTAGAATCCGCCAAGTGCAAATTAAGAGAACATTCTTCAATATCGGTAAGACCAAGCACATCACATAAAGATTTAGGAATTGTGGAAACACTAGCACCCAAGTCACATAAAGCAAAACACTCATAATTTTTAATCTTGACTTTGATGGTAGGTTCCCATTCATCATGTAATTTTCTAGGAATTGAAATCTCTAATTCCAACTTTTCTTCCAAAGCCTTCATCATGGTATCTACGATATGTTTAGTAAAAGCTTTATTTTTTTCATAAGCCTGAGGTGAATTAATCATGGATTGCAACAAAGAAATACAATCAATCAAAGAGCAACTATCATAATTAAAGTCTTTGTAATCCAAAAGAGTGGGCACATCACTAGTTAAAGTTTGGACATCTCCAAACCCACTTTTATCAAAAAAATTGATAAGATTGAACACTCTCCAAATGTGTGGGATTATTTTTAACTAAAGTTGACGCTCTTCCAAACCCACTTTTAATATTATCGCAAGCATATTCATCATGAGGTTTAAATAAATTTTCAAGATCATAAGAATCATTATCACCCCAATCATGATCATTGCAATAAGTAGTGGACATAGCAATGTTAGCATCCCCAAGCTTGGGGTTTTGCATATTATTAGCACAATTGATATTAATAGAATTTATAGTAGAATCATTGCAATCATGCTTTTCATTCAAGGAGCTATCATGAATTACTTTATAAATTTCTTCATCACAATTTTCAGATTCACGAACCTCAAGCAAAACTTCATAAATATAATCTAGTGCACTCAACTCACTAGAATTGGTTCATCATGATTGGATCTTTTAAAAAGATTAGCAAGTGGATAGGGATCCATATCAATAGATTTTTAGCAAGTGAAGATGCAAGCATATAGAAGGCACATGGCAACACAAGCAAACAAAAGATCAAACGAGAAAAAGGTGAACGAAAAAGAAGGCAAATAAAAAGGCAATTTTTTTTGTGAAGTGGGGGAGATGAAAATGAGAGGCAAATGGCAGATAATGTAAATTGCAAGGAGATGAGATTTGTGATTAGGAACCTGATAGATGTTGATGATGTCTCCCCGGCAACGGCGCCAGAAATCCTTTCTTGATGGCTTGTGTACGCGTCAGTATTTCCCCGAAGAGGAAGGGATGATGCAGCACAGCTACGGTAGGTATTTCCCTCCGTATGAAACCAAGGTTATCGAACCAGTAGGAGAACCAAGCAACAGTATGTAAATGGTACCTGCACACAAAGAACAAATACTTGCAACCCTACGCGTAAGAGGGGTTGTCAATCCCTCTCGGGTAAAAGATAGATTGGTTTGTATGATTTTGGATAAATAGATCTAGCGATAAAACAAAATAAAATAAATAAAGAAAAAGTGCGGCAAGGTATTTTTGGGTTTTTAGAATAATAGATCTGAAAACAAAAGAAAATAAAAATAGATCTCAAAGCAAATATGATAAAGAATAGACCCGGGGGCCGTAGATTCCACTAGTGGCTTCTCTCGAGAAAAATAGCATACGACGGGTAAACAAATTACTGTTGGGCAATTGATAGAACTTCAAATAATTATGACGATATCTAGGCAATGATCATTATATAGGCATCACGTCCAAGATTAGTAGACCGACTCCTGCCTGCATCTACTACTATTACTCCACACATCGACCGCTATCCAGCATGCATCTAGTGTATTAAGTTCATGGAGAAACGGAGTAATGCAATAAGAACGATGACATGATGTAGACAAGATCTATTCATGTAGGAATAGACCCCATCTTGTTATCCTTAATAGCAATGATACATACGTGTCTTGCTGCCCCTTATGTCACTGGGAAGGAACACCGCATGATCGAACCCATCACAAAGCACCTCTTCCCACGGCAAGAAAAATTGATCTAGTTGGCCTAACTAATCCAAAGATTCGAAGAAGAAATACGAGGCTATAAGTCATCATCCATATAAGAGATCAAAGAAACTCAAATAACTTTCATGGATAAATAGATCTGATCATAAACTCAAATTCATTGGATCCCAACAAACACACTACAAAAAGAGTTACATCAAATAGATCTCCAAGAGACCATTGTATTGAGAATCAAAATAGAGAGAGGAAGCCATCTAGCTACTAACTACGGACCCGTAGGTCTACAATGAACTACTCACGCATCATCGGAGAGGCACTAATGAGGATGATGAACCCCTCCGTGATGGTGTCTAGATTGGATCTGGTGGTTCTGGAACTTGCGGCGGCTGGAATTGTGTTTCGTCGACTCCCCTAGGGTTCTTTGATTTCGGGGTATTTATAGAGCAAAGAGGCGGTGCGGGAGGCGGCCGAGGTGGGCACAACCCACCAGGGCACGCCTGGGCCCCCAAGCGCGCCCAGGTTGGTTGTGCTCCCCTCGGAGCCCCCCTCTGGTACTTCTTTGGCCCAACGGGTGTCTTCTGGTCTAGAAAAATTCTCCAAAAAGTTTTGTTGCGTTTAGACTCCGTTTGGTACTGATATTTTGCAAAGTAAAAAACAAGGAAAAATACAGCAACTGGCACTGGGAACTATGTCAATAGGTTAGTCCCAAAAAATGATATAAAGTTGCTATAAAATGATTGTAGAACATCCAAGAATGATAATATAACAGCATGGAACAAGCAAAAATTATAGATACGTTGGAGACGTATCAGCCGCCCAAACCATCGCTGGCTGTGCCGCCTTGTCCTGCGTCCCATGCCCAGCTGTGCTGCCACGCAGGCCTCACCGCCCCACCCTACTCCCATCGCTGGCCTGGCCATCCCTGTACTCACCCAGACCTCCTATTATTCTCCGGCAACGGCAGCCTCACACTGTAGCCGAACCAGTAAACCCTCATACTCCCCTCCGCGTGGGAAACAACTATCGAGTCTTCCCCGGCTCTAGGCCATTCCCTTCCTAGGCCTCGCCGTCGTCCACTGCCTTGGTGCTCTTGGCGCGGCGTGGTCAACGTGGTCAAGGAACGACTTCCCTAAGAAGAGGACTGTAAGTGGAGAGGCTGACAGCTGGGTCCACGACCGCAGCAAGGAAGTGCCTCCTTATTACGCGCAAAATAATGATTCCTCCACCTGACAGCAGGGACCCATTGGAAGGGCCATCGTATTTTGTGAAAAAAATGTTTCCCCCCTGACAGCTGGGACACATCAGCTACATCTTCGCACGTAAGGAAGTGCGTCCATATTACGGGAAAAAACTATTCTTCCCCCTGACAGGTGGGACCCACAAGCTATATCTTCGCACGTAAGGAAGTGCCTCCTTATCGTCCCTGACAGCTAGGACCTGATACGTCCATTTTGCATCATGTTTTTATGTTGATATTTACGGCATTATGGGTTGTTATTACACATTATGGCACAATACTTATGCCTTTTCTCTCTTATTTTACAAGGTTTACATGAAGAGGGAGAATGCCGGCAGCTGGAATTCTGGGCTGGAAAAGGAGCAAATATTAGAGACCTATTCTGCACAACTCCAAAAGTGCTGAAACTTCACGGAGAGTCATTTTGGAATTAATAAAAAATATTGGGCGAAGAAAGCACCAAAGGGGGGCCACCAGCCATCCATAAGGGTGGAGGGTGCGCCCCCCTGCCTTGTGGGCCACCTGGCAGGCCCCCGATGCCAATCTTCTGCTATATGGTGTGTTTTGACCTGGAAAAAATCAAGAAGAAGCTTTCGGGACGAAGCGCCGCCGTCTCGAGGTGGAACCTGGGCAGAACCAATCTAGCGCTCCGGCGGAGCTGTTATGTCGGGGAAACTTCCCTCCGGGAGGGGGAAATCGAAGCCATCATCATCACCAACGATCCTCTCATCGAGAGGGGGTCAATCTCCATCAACAGCTTCACCAGCACCATCTCCTCTCAAACCCTAGTTCATCTCTTGTATCCGATCTTTGTCTCAAAACCTCAGATTGGTACCTGTGGTTTGCTAGTAGTGTTGATTACTCCTTGTAGTTGATGCTAGTTGGTTTATTCGGTGGAAGATCATATGTTCAGATCCTTAATGATAATTAATTCTCCTCTGATTATGAGCATGAATATGCTTTGTGAGTAGTTACGTTTGTTCCTGAGGACATGGGAGAAGTCTTGTTATAAGTAATCATGTGAATTTGGTATTCGTTCGGTATTTTGATGAGATGTATGTTGTCTTTCCTCTAGTGGTGTTATGTGAACGTTGACTCCATGACACTTCACCATGATTTGGGCCTAGGGTAAGGCATTGGGAAGTAATAAGTAGATGATGGGTTGCTACAGTGACAGAAGCTTAAACCCTAGTTTATGTGTTGCTTCGTAAGGGGCTGATTTGGATCCATATGTTTCATGCTATAGTTAGATTTATCTTAAATCTTCTTTCATAGTTACGGATGCTTGCGAGAGGGGTTAATCATAAGTGGGAGGCTTGTCCAAGGAAGGGGCACCCAAGCACCAGTCCACCCACATATCAAATTATCAAAGTAACGAACGCGAATCATATGAGCATGATGAAAACTAACTTGACAACAATTCCCATGTGTCCTCGGGAGCGCTTTGCTTTATATAAGAGTTCTTCCAGGCTTGTCCTTTGCTACAAAAAGGATTGGGCCACCTTGCTGCACCTTAGTTACTTTTGTTACTTGTTACCCGTTACGAATTATCTTATCATACAACTATCTGTTACCGATAATTTCAGTGCTTGCAGATAATACCTTGCTGAAAACCGCTTGTCATTTCCTTCTGCTCCTCGTTGGGTTCGACACTCTTACTTATCGAAAGGTCTATGATAGATCCCCTATACTTGTGGGTCATCAAGACTCTTTTCTGGCGAAGTTGCCGGGGAGTGAAGCGCCTTTGGTAAGTGGAATTTGGTAAGGAAACATTTATATAGTGTGCTGAAATTTACCGTTACTTTTTACTATGGAAAATAATCCTTTGAGGGGTTTGTTCGGGGTATCTTCACCCTGACTGGAAGAGCAAAGAGTTGCCCCTCAACCTACTGCACCTACTGAAAATATTTATTATGAAATTCCTTCGGGTATGATAGAGAAACTGCTAGCTAATCCTTATACATGAGATGGAACACTACATCCTAATATGCATCTAATCTATGTGGATGAAGTTTGTGGATTATTTAAGCTTGCAGGTTTGCCCGGGGATGAAGTCAAGAAGAAGGTCTTCCCTTTATCTTTGAAGGAGAAGGCATTGACATGGTATAGGCTATGCGATGATAGTGGGACTTGGAACTACAACCGATTGAAATTGGAATTTCATCAAAAGTTTTATCCTAAGCATCTGGTTCATCGTGATCGGAATTATATTTATAATTTTTGGCCTCGTGAAGGAGAAAGTATCGCTCAATCTTCGGGGAGGCTTAAGTCAATGTTATATTCATGCCCCAATCAAGAGCTCTCAAGGGAAATTATTATTCAAAAAAATTATGTTCGGCTTTCTCATAATGATCGATCCATGCTCGATACTTCTTGTACTGGTTCTTTTATGAAGAAGGATATTGAATTCAAATGGGATTTATTGGAAAGAATTAAATGCAACTCTGAAGATTGGGAACTCGACGAAGGTAAGGAGTCAAGTATAAACCTTAAGTTTGATTGTGTTAAATCTTTTATGGATACCGATGCTTTTCGTGATTTTAGCACTAAATATGGACTTGACTCTGAGATAGTAGCTTCTTTCTGTGAATCATTTGCTACTCATGTTGATCTCCCTAAGGAGAAGTGGTTTAAATATCATCCTCCCATTGAAGCTAAAGTAGTTGAACCTATTAAAGTTGATGAAGAAACTATTACTTATAATGTTGATCCTATTGTTCCTACTGCTTATATTGAGAAACCACCTTTTCCTGTTAGAATAAAGGATCATGCTAAAGCTTCAACTGTGGTTCGTAAGAGTTATACTAGAACACCTACACCCCCTGAAAAAATTAAAGTTGAACCTAGCATTGCTATGGTTAAAGATCTCTTGGTTGATCATATTGATGGGCATGTTATTTATTTCTGTGATGAAGCTGCTAGAATTGCTAAACCCGATATTAAAGATAAACATAGACCTGTTGTTGGCATGCCTGTTGTTTCTGTTAAAATAGGAGATCATTGTTATCACGGCTTATGTGATGTGGGTGCTAGTGTGAGTGCAATTCCTTATACCTTATATCAAGAAATTATAAATGATATTGCACCTGCTGAGATAGAGGATATTGATGTTACTATTAAGCTTGCCAATAGAGATACTATATCACCAATTGGGATTGTTAGAGATGTTGAGGTCTTGTGTGGGAAAATAAAATACCCTACTGATTTTCTTGTTCTTGCTTCCCCACAAGATGACTTTTGTCCCATTATATTTGGTAGACCTTTCTTGAATACCATTAATGCTAAGATAGACTGCGAGAAAGATATTGTTACTATTGGTTTAGGGGATATGTCTCATGATTTTAATTTCTCTAAATTTCGTAGACAACCCCATGATAAAGAATTGCCTAGTAAGGATGAAATTATTGGTCTTGCTTCTATTGCCGTGCCTCCTACTGATCCCTTAGAACAATATTTGCTAAACCATGAAAATGATATGTTTATGAATAAAAGAAGGGAAATAGATGAAATATTCTTTAATCAAGGGCCTATCTTGAAACACAACTTGCCTGTTGAAATCCTTGGGGATCCTCCTCTACCCAAGGGTGATCCCGTGTTTGAGCTTAAACAATTACCTGATACTTTGAAATATGCTTATCTTGATGAAAAGAAGATATATCTTGTTATTATTAGTGCTAGCCTTTCAGAGCATGAAGAAAAGAAATTATTGAAAACTCTGAAGAGGTACCGTGCCGCTATTGGATATACTCTTGATGATCTTAAGGGCATTAGTCCCACTCTATGTCAGCACAAAATTAATTTGGAGCATGATGCTAAACCAGTTGTTGATCACCAACGACGGTTAAATCCTAAGATGAAAGAAGTGGTAAGAAATGAAATACTAAAGCTTCTGGAGGCTGGTATAATTTATCCTATTGCTGATAGTAGATGGGTAAGTCCCGTTCATTGTGTCCCTAAGAAGGGAGGTATTACTGTTGTTCCTAATGATAAGAATGAATTGATTCCACAAAGAATTGTTACAGGTTATAGAATGGTAATTGATTTTCGCAAATTAAATAAAGCTACTAGAAAAGATCACTACCCTCTACCTTTTATTGATCAAATTCTAGAAAGACTATCCAAACATACACATTTTTGCTTTCTAGATGGTTATTCCAGTTTTTCTCAAATACATGTGTCAAAAGATGATCAGGAAAAGACCACTTTTACTTGCCCTTTCGGTACCTTTGCTTATACACGTATGCCTTTTGGTTTATGCAATGCACCTGCTACCATTGAAAGATGTATGACTGCTATATTCTCTGATTTTTGTGAAAAGATTGTTGAGGTTTTCATGGATGATTTCTCCATTTACGGAACTTCTTTTGATGATTGCTTAAGCAACCTTGATCGAGTTTTGCAGAGATGTGAAGAAACTAATCTTGTCTTTAATTGGGAGAAGTGCCACTTTGGTTAATGAAGGTATTGTCTTGGGGCATAAAATTTTTGAAAGAGGTATTGAAGTTGATAAAGCTAAAGTAGATGCTATTGAAAAGATGCCGTGTCCTAAAGATATCAAAGGTATAAGAAGTTTTCTTGGCCATGCTAGTTTCTATAGGAGGTTTATTAAAGACTTCTCTAAAATTTCTAGGCCTCTCACCAATCTCTTGCAAAAAGATGTTCCTTTTGTTTTTGATGATGATTGTGTAGAAGCATTTGAAATACTTAAGAAAGCCTTGATTTCAGCACCTATTGTTCAACCGCCTGATTGGAATTTACCCTTTGAAATTATGTGTGATGCTAGTGATTATGATGTTTGTGTTGTTATAGGGCAAAGAGTTGATAAGAAATTGAATGATATTCATTATGCTAGTAAAACTCTAGACAGTGCCCAGAGAAATTATGCTACTACTGAAAAAGAATTTTTAGCAGTTGTCTTTGCTTGTGATAAGTTCAGATCTTATATTGTTGATTCCAAAGTTACTGTTCACACTGATCATGCTGCTATTAAATATCTTATGGAAAAGAAAGATGCTAAGCCTAGACTTATTAGATGGGTTCTCTTGTTACAAGAATTTGATTTGCATGTTATTGATAGAAAGGGAGCTGAGAACCCCATTGCAGACAACTTGTCTAGGTTAGAAAATGTTCTTGATGACCCACTGCCTATTGATGATAGCTTTCCTGATGAACAATTACCTGTCATAAATGCTTCTCGTAATACTCTGTGGTATGCTGATTATGCTAATTACATTGTTGCTAAATTTATACCACCTAGTTTCACATACCAGCATAAGAAAACGTTTTTCTATGATTTAAGACATTACTTTTGGGATGACCCACATTGAACATATAAAGCCTCAAGAAGTGCTAGGCACAACCGATGGCTCCACGTCGGCATGCATTGGCTATGAATAGTGCATCCAGCGCGGTGAAATATCTCGTGCCACCGCGTGTGAATTCTGTGCCCCACCGAGGGTATTTTCATCATTTCACCTTTGAGTATAAATCCCGGCAGCTTCTGTGTAACCCCGTGGTGTAACCGTAGCCGCATCCCCATCCGCCGCCCGGCCCGTCCCGCTCGCCCCCTTCCCAGCCGCTCGCCCGCCGCCCCGCCCGTCCCGCTCGCCGTGGCGGTCCCTCCTCGTCGCCACCCCTCTCCTCGACTCGGCAGCCTCTTCTCCATGCCGTCGCCGCCCCCTCCTCTTCCCTGTCCCTCACGGCCGCCTTGCCCCCTCCACCTTCAGCACCTCCTCCTCCCCTTCCTCTCCTCCTTCCCTGCCTCCAGATCCAAACCAGTGAGATCTGGAGGGGAGCAGCTACTGCGGCCTCGATCTAGAGAAGGGGAGCAGCAGCGCCGCAGCCTTGCGCAGCTCCTCCTCCATCCAACGCGCCCATCCCTCTCTTGTTCCCTGCTCTCATTCCCCATGCTCGCCCTGCGTGTTCGTCACCTCTTTCCGCCTTCTTCATCTGGCCAGAGCCGCCGCTCTCGTGGCTCCCGTGTCGGAGTTCAGCGGCAGGGGAAGAGGGATCAACGATGGCGCAACAAAGGAGATGGAGTAGCGTGCTCCTGCCGCCATGCCACCCCATCCCTCCTCCACTCCGACCCCATCTGCAGGTATGCGCTCATCCCTAGACGTTGTTTCCAAAACTGAGGGCCTTATTGTCTTCTTTCCTGGTAAATTTGATTTCTGCCAGATTCTGAGACTGAAGTTTCTTGATTTTGAATTGTACTCAGTGATTGTAATAATCGGGATACTGAGAATGTTTACCACTGCTCAAGAAATATAAAAAAGGACAACGCATATTCTTGGTTCTGAATTTTTGAACATGCTTGAGCATTCATAAGATGCAAGAACCCTATTTGGGTTGGCTTTGGCTTATGTCAGCTATTGAACTTACTAGCTTATAAACCAGATCATGCAGATTAGTTAGCCATAGAAGTTGGGTACTAGCAGATTTTTCTTTGTTCTTTTATTTTTACTCAATTTCGTAAAAGTGGTGGTACCCTCCTGATTCCTGAAAGTATTGTAGGGGTGGATGTATGGATCGATTGGTAGCCTCCTGAAAGCTACACAGATCTGAACCAAGAACTTCAATAAGAATGTATATACCAACTCCTTTTATAATCTTGAATGCTTCTCAGGCCTACAAAACTGCAACTCACGTTTCGTTTTGGAAACAATATTTTGTACAAATCTGTTTGCTTTATGTATTTAGAATAATACTTAAGAAGCTCATGTAGTTTGATATATTGTTCTCTCTTGAGCCGTTGTGATTTACAGTCTCTTGTGAATTGCAGGTAGGGGAAGAGTATCTTCCCTCAGCTGTCTAGAAGTAGGTTGTGTGATGTTGGTGCAGTTTCAACCTTCTGGAAAAAGTAAATGTTGTGTTGTGTGTGTCGAAACATCAACCGCAGCTCAAGCTGCTTTGCTTATCCAGTAATACTGTGAACACAAGCAAAGCAAGCTGTTTTCTGGGTTTTTTTTCCGGTCTTTCAGCGGAAATGTTTTTTTCCTATCAAGGTTGAACGTTTACTAGGAAAGTGGTAGCACATTATGCGGATGCAATTTTGAACAGTTAAAACCTGAAATTATACATTTTCAAGTCCTTAGGAACTATAAGGCCCTTAGTATGGTTGAGTTCTTTTTCGTAAGTGTACTCTGTATGTTGGTGACTTATTTTTTTAATTGATTGTTCTTTTACAAAATTGAGCAAAAATAAAAGAACAAAGAAAAATTGTTTGGCTAGATAGGCAAAGCCGATGATGTTTACTTGTTATTTGCTGTAGACCCTTGATGGGCCATGCTTTTCGCTGTTTTTTGCGTTCCTAGACTGTAAGAAATCTTGCGGATGTGCTCTCTATTTTCCTGTTACTTTCTCCGCCACTCACATTTAAATTTGCTAATATATTAGTTTTCAAGCATGATGTGTACATATCCAAGGATGAAGAGAAGAAGAAGAATTAGGATTGTCAATTGTGTATTTGCGATTGTACATATCCGAGGTGCCATACTTATCTGCATTAAATTTGCTTTTTCTTGAAACTATTGGCATGTAGAGGAGGTTGTGTTTTATTTGCTGGTCCGTTAGGCACATAAGTAACTGGTTTAGCCTTTTTCTAGCTTCTGATGTATATGGGCCCAGCTCCATATTGCCAATTGTTCCTGTTCTTCAGGCCTTAAATCTTACTATCCTATCTGAATATTCCTTTTATGACAATTCACATGTCTATGCGATTGGCGTGGATGGAACCATGAGAGGAGTAGTGGCATATTTGAAGAGTTTAAATGGCATGGTTTGAGGACATCCAATGTTATTCATAAACTCAAGGACTTCCTAAAAAGTAATGTTTCTGTCATCTATGGAAGTCTTGAAAATCTATGATGGGATCTTGCTCAATATTTAATTTGATATTTTAATATCCAGGTGCTAATGTGTATATACATTTCATTCCTGAAATCGAGAGGGCTGATTCAACTCCAAACCTGCGGTCAATTGTTGCTGCTTCGGATGGGGTAAGGCCCTTAGCATTGCCTGTATTATTAGTTCATTCATATTAAATCAAGTAGCAACTCCTTCCCACATGGAAATTACCTTAGGTCGCCTGTTTCATGAGAAGTAAGGTTAAGTAATGATTTATTGAGGAGCTTTGGTTGTAACTGAAATTCGCTGCAAAACTGCATATGGAAACCTACAATATTTTTCTCTCTTAACTCACCTCAAAGTAAAGGACTTCTGGAGATAAATTTATTGATTGGTGGGGCCTCAATTTATTAACTATTATATATTTTTATAAGCTGAAAGCCAAATCATATGTTGTTTCTTCTTTGGGATGAAACAGATCACACGTGTGGCGTCTACTAACACCGGGCTGTTCTTGAGGCATGGAAATATGCAGATCGATGTAAGTTTTCTAATTTTCTTGCATAATTTGTCTCCCCCCTCAGCACTTATAAATACTGCAAAAAAATAATTGTTTTACCTTCTCGTCCATGCGTAATTTTAGGGGAAAAGAGAGATGGATTTGGGAGTCTTCTTCAGTCTGTGATTTTTTCAATATTTCTTTGAGCTTTTCCTGGGGGGCTATAGATTTATTTGGTAGTGTACGTGTTGTGCCGTACCCATGAATATCTGGTCTGCACCATGGTGGTGCAAGCCTGCTGCAGTCATATGGTTCTTAAGAGTTGTGCCGTACCCAGTGCCTTCCCCTAGGCCCAAATCATCGTGAAGTGTCATGTAGTCGACGTTCACATAACACCACTAGAGGAAAGACAACATACATCTCATCAAAATATCGAACGAATACCAAATTCACATGATTACTTATAACAAGACTTCTCCCATGTCCTCAGGAACAAACGTAACTACTCACAAAGCATATTCATGTTCATAATCAGAGGAGTATTAATTATCATTAAGGATCTGAACATATGATCTTCCACCGAATAAACCAACTAGCATCAACTACAAGGAGTAATCAACACTACTAGCAACCCACAGGTACCAATCTGAGGTTTTGAGACAAAGATCGGATACAAGAGATGAACTAGGGTTTGAGAGGAGATGGTGCTGGTGAAGATGTTGATGGAGATTGACCCCCTCTCGATGAGAGGATCGTTGGTGATGATGATGGCTTCGATTTCCCCCTCCCGGAGGGAAGTTTCCCTGGCAGAACAGCTCCTCCGGAGCCCTAGATTGGTTCTGCCCAGGTTCCGCCTCGAGACGGCGGCGCTTCGTTTCGAAAGCTTCTTCTTGATTTTTTTTTCCAGGGCAAAAGACACCATATAGCAGAAGATGGGCATCGGGGGCCTGCCAGGTGGCCCACAAGGCAGGGAGGCGCGCCCTCCACCCTTGTGGATGGCTGGTGGCCCCCCTCTGGTGTTTTCTTCGCCCAATATTTTTTATTAATTCCAAAATGACTCTCCGTGAAGTTTCAGAACTTTTGGAGTTGTGCAGAATAGGTCTCTAATATTTGCTCCTTTTCCAGCCCAGAATTCCAGCTGCCGGCATTCTCCCTCTTCATGTAAACCTTGTAAAATAAGAGAGAAAAGGCATAAGTATTGTGCCATAATGTGTAATAACAGCCCATAATGCAATAAATATCAACATAAAAGCATGATGCAAAATGAACGTATCAACTCCCCCAAGCTTAGACCTCGCTTGTCCTCAAGCGAAAGCCGAAATCAAAAAATATGTCCACATGTTTAGAGATAGAGGTGTCGATAAAATAAAATACGGACATGAGGGCATCATGATCATCTTTAGAGCAGAAACATATATTGTCATATAATTTCTTATGCCAAAGTAACAATTCATTCACAAGGTAAAGTATGAATCAGAAACTTTATTGAAAACCAACAAACTATGATCTCAGTCATTGAAGCAATTGCAATTTATCATAACATCGGAAAGAGTCAATTTAAGAGCTTTTCAGCAAGTCCACATACTCAACTATCATTTAGTCTTTCAAAATTGCTAACACTCACGCGATACTTATGGGTTCAAAGCTTCAGTCGGACACAGAGAAAGATAGGGGCTTATAGTTTCGCCTCCCAACCTTTTACCTCAACGGTAATGTCAACAATAATACTTTATGATGACCTACATCCGAGTGGATATATATATCTGGATCTTTCTCCAACACATAGTGCTTGCCAAAAGGGAAAAAAGTGTAAAAAGGAAAGGTGAAGATTACCATGACTCTTGTATAAGGGTAGAAGATAAAAGTAAAAGATAGGCCCTTCGCAGAGGGAAGCAGAGGTTGTCATGCGCTTTTATGGTTGGATGCACAAAATCTTAATGCAAAAGAACGTCACTTTATATTGCCGCTTGTGATAAAGAACTTTATTATGCAGTCCGTCGCTTTTATTTCTTCCATATCACAAGTTCGTATAAAGCTTATTTTCTTCACACTAATAGATCACACATATTTAGAGAGCAATTTTTATTGCTTGCACCGATGACAACTTACTTGAATGATCTTACTCAATCCATAGGTAGGTATGGTGGACTCTCATGGCAAAATTGGGTTTAGGGATGTTTGGAAGCACAAGTAGTATCTCTACTTGGTGCAAAGAATTTGGCTAGCATAAGAGGGAAAGGCAAGCTCAACATGTTGGAGGATCCATGACAATATAACTTCTATTCAGATATAAGAAAACATAAACCATTATGTTGTCTTACTTGTCCAACCTCAACATTTTAGCATGTCATATTTTAATGAGTGCTCACAATTACAAATGATGTCCAAGATATTATATTTATATGTGAAACCTCTCTTTCTTTATTACTTCCTATTAATTGCAACAATGACCAAAACTATGTTTGTCAAGTCCCAACAAATTTTATTCATCATACTCTTTATATGTGAAGTCATTACTCTCCTTAGGATCAATATATGATCTCTTTATTTCCTTTTATTTCTTTCTTTTATTTTATTCCCTCAAGATCATAGCAAGAAAGCAAAGCCCTCGACTCAAAACTACTCTTTATTATATATAGCTCACGAACTCGATTACATAGATAAATATCAAAACAAAACTCGAAGCTAGATCATACTAAAACTTTATTCTACTAGATCAAGATATAACCAAAAGGATCAAACTAAGAAAAACGATAGAAGTAAAGGTGTGATAGTGTGATACGATACCGGGGCAACTCCCCCAAGCTTGGCAGTTGCCAAGGGGAGTGCCCATACCCATGTATTTATGTTTCTTTCTTCAGAGGTGATGATGATGGGGTTGTTGATGACGAAATTTTATCCTCCGTCTTCCAAGGCATGGGTTCACCATCGTAAAAAGATGAACAAGTCTCCGGGATCCTCAAATCTGCGGCCAAACTCATCCTCTTAAATCTATATTCATACTCACAGTTTTGGTCCTGCAGGTCATAGATCTGGGCTTGAAGATGCTCGATTTTCTCATGAAGCTTGAAGATGGCCTCCCCAATGTTCTCGGCATCCAGCTTGTGACCACTAGTAAATTCAGCGATCATCATGTGGTTGGCGTTGAGTCCGCGTTCCACCATCCCTTGGCACTTGAAGACTTGCTGCTCCACTGCTTCGAGCCTTATCTCCACGCTTCCGGTCTTCTTAGACACCTCAACATCGCGGATGTGCAGCACCCCCTCACGCATCTCAATGGTTTGAGGGTGTAGCAACACCTTCGCGAGATAAGGCTTGATGAACTTCTCGAAAAACTTGTCCTTGGGGGCGCTTGGAGACGTCATGGCGATTTGGATCTGTCAGAAAAACAGCTCAAAACAAGAACAGGAGATATTGCCGTGGTACGGTGGTCAAAATCTTTGGGAGATTATATAATGAATTTTTACCAACCAAAAGAAGTATTGTGCAAGAAAATGGAGTCCGGAGGGCACATGAGGTGGCCACAAAGGCAGGGGCGCGCCCAGGGGGGTAGGGCGCGCCCTCCACCCTTGTGGTCTCCTCGTGTCTCTTTCGGACTACTTCTAATTTTCCTAATTTTTTAAATATTCCAAAACGGAGAAAATTTGCTATTGGAAACGTTTTGGAGTCGGTTTACTTACCGTACCACATACCTATTCCTTTTCGTAGTCTGAAACATTGTGGAAAGTGTCCCTTATGTACTCCTCCGGTGTTACTGTGTCAATTATATTGGTCTCAACATTTATGGGATTACCTGAGATATAATGTTTGATTCTTTGACCGTTTACCACCTTCGGATTTGTGCCTTCGGCGTTGTTGATTTTTATGGCACCGGAATGATAGACCTCCTCAACAATGTAAGGACCTTCCCGTTTAGAGAGAAGCTTTCCTGCAAAAAATCTTAAACGAGAGTTGTATAGCAAAACATGATCACCTACATTAAACTCACGCTTTTGTATCCTTTTGTCATGCCATCTTTTAACTTTTTCTTTAAACAGCTTGGCATTCTCATAGGCTTGGGTTCTCCATTCATCAAGCGAGCTTATGTGAAATAACCTCTTCTCACCGGCAAGTTTGAAATCGTAGTTGAGCTCTTTGATTGCCCAGTAAGCTTTGTGTTATAGTTCAAGAGGTAAGTGACAAGCCTTTCCATAAACCATTTTATATGGAGACATACCCATTGGGTTTTTATAAGCAGTTCTATAAGCCCATAATGCATCATCAAGTTTCTTAGACCAATTCTTTCTAGATCTATTAACAGTCTTATGCAAGATCAATTTAATCTCTCTATTGCTCAATTCTACTTGACCACTAGACTGAGGATGATAAGGAGATGCAATTCTATGGTTAACATCATACTTAGAAAGCAATTTACGGAAAGCACCATGAATAAAATGTGAACCACCATCAGTCATTAAATATCTAGGGACTCCAAACCTTGGAAAAATAACTTCTTTAAGCATCTTAATAGAAGTGTTATGATCAGCACTACTAGTTGGAATAGCTTCTACCCACTTAGTAACATAATCAACAACAACTAAAAGATGTGTATACCCATTAGAGGAAGGAAAAGGTCCCATATAATCAAAGCCCCAAACATTGAATGGTTCAATAACAAGTGAATAATTCATAGGCATTTCCTGACGTCTACTAATATTACCAATTCTTTGACCCGGATTGTAATACCTTGTGTGCAGTTCTATCTCCAGCGTGGTGTCCTCCATAAGACTCGGAGTGGCACTTGCGTAGGATCTGTTCATGTTCATGCTCAGGTACACAACGTCTAATAACACCATCTACTACTTCTTTATAAAGGCGTGGGTCATCCCAAAAGTAATGTCTTAAATCATAGAAAAACTTTTTTTTTTGCTGGTATGTGAAACTAGGTGGTATAAATTTAGCAACAATGTAATTAGCATAATCAGCATACCACAGAGTATTACGAGAAGCATTTATGATAGCTAATTGTTCATCAAGAAAGCTATCATCAATAGGCAGTGGGTCATCAAGAACATTTTCTAACCTAGACAAGTTATCTGCAACGGGGTTCTCAGCCCCCTTTCTATCAATAATATGCAAATCAAATTCTTGTAGCAAGAGAACCCATCTAATAAGTCTAGGTTTAGCATCTTTCTTTTCCATAAGATATTTAATAGCAGCATGATCAGTGTGAATCGTTACTTTGGAATCAACAATATAAGATCTGAACTTATCACAAGCAAAAACAACTGCTAAAAATTCTTTTTCAGTAGTAGCATAATTTCTTTGGGCACTGTCTAGGGTTTTACTAGCATAATGAATAACATTCAATTTCTTATCAACTCTTTGCCCTAGAACAACACCAACAGCATAATCACTAGCATCACACATAATTTCAAAGGGTAAATTCCAATCAGGCGGTTGAACAATAGGTGCTGAAATCAAGGCTTTCTTAAGTATTTCAAATGCTTCTACACAATCATCAGAAAAAACAAAAGGAACATCTTTTTGCAAGAGATTAGTGAGAGGCCTAGAAATTTTAGAGAAGTCTTTAATAAACCTCCTATAGAAACCAGCATGGCCAAGGAAACTTCTTATACCTTTGATATCTTTAGGACACGGCATCTTTTCAATAGCATCTACTTTAGCTTTATCAACATCAATACCTCTTTCAGAAATTTTATGCCCCAAGACAATACCTTCATTAACCATAAAGTGGCATGATGTCTACTACGCAACCTTCTTCTTGTAGACTCGTGTTGGGCCTCCAAGCGCAGAGTTTTGTAGGACAGTAGCAAATTTCCCTCAAGTGGATGACCTAAGGTTTATCAATCCGTGGGAGGCGTAGGATGAAGATGGTCTCTCTCAAACAACCCTGCAACCAACTAACAAAGAATCTCTTGTGTCCCCAACACACCCAATACAATGGTAAATTGTATAGGTGCACTAGTTCGGCGAAGAGATGGTGATACAAGTGTAATATGGATGGTAGATATAGGTTTTTGTAATCTGAAAATATAAAAAAAGCAAGGTAACTAGTAACAAAAGTGAGCAAAAATGGTGTTGCAATGCTTGAAGACAAGGCCTAGGGTTCATACTTTCACTAGTGCAAATTCTCTCAACAATGATAACATATTTGGATCACATAACAATCCCTCAACATGCAACAAAGAATCACTCCAAAGTTTCTATCAGAGAACATAGGACAAAAACGTGCATCAACCCCTATGCATAGATTACCCCAATGTCACCTCAGGAATCCGCGAGTTGAGTGCCAAAAAATACATCAAGTGAATCAATAGAACATCCCATTGTCACCACATATATCTCATCGCAAGACATACATCAAGTGTTCTCCAATCCAATACTCAATCCAACATAACGAAACCTCAAAGAGCAAGACTCAATTCATCACAAGAAGGTAGAGGGGAAGAAACACCATATGATTCAACTATAATAACAAAGCTTGTGGTACATCAAGTTCGTGCCGAATCAAGAACACGAGAGAGAGAGAGAGAGATCAAACACATAGCTACTGGTACATACCCTCAGCCCCGAGGGTGAACTACTCCCTCCTCGTCATGGAGAGCACCGGGATGATGAACATGGCCACTGGTGATGGTTTCCCCCTCCGGCAGGGTGCCGGAACGGGCTCCCGATTGGTTTTTGGTGGCTACAGAGGCTTGCGGCGGTGGAACTCCCGATCTAGGTTTCTTTTCGAGGGTTTCTGTATTTATAGGAATTTTTGGCGTCGGTTTCACGTCAGGGGGGTCCATGAGTCAACGACAAGACCGGAGCACCCTCCCTGGGGGGTAGGGCGCGCCCTCCACCCTTGTGGTTGGCTCGGGACTCTTCTGGCCCAACTCTTTTGCTTCGGGGGCTTCTTCTGGTCCATAAAAAATCACCGTAAATTTTCAGCTCGTTTGGACTCCGTTTGATATTCCTTTTCTGTAAAACTCAAAAACAAGGAAAAAAACAGAAACTGGCACTGGTCCCTAGGTTAATAGGTTAGTCCCAAAAATCATATAAAATAGCATATAAATGCATATAAAACATCCAAGATGGATAATATAATAGCATGGAACAATAAAAAATTATAGATACGTTGGAGACGTATCAAGCATCCCCAAGCTTAATTCCTGCTCGTCCTCGAGTAGGTAAATGATAAAAACAGAATTTTTGATGTGGAATGCTAGCAAGTGCATAAGTTTGATCAATGATAATTTCAATCACTTTTTCTAGCATCCTTATAAATCATAAACAATAGCTCATCTCATAAAACTTCTCATGATCAAGTAGCAAACTATTCACATGTTAAAGCATAGATCATAAACTTTCTTGAAAACTAACAAACTAGGTTCTCAGTCATCAAACAATTGTAATTTATCTTATTTTCAGGAAGGGTCTATGTAAGAGCTTTGATTTAGCAAATCCCACATACTCAACTATCATATAGTCTTCCATGATTGCTACCACTCAATGCATATTTTTAGAACAAATAGCATCCATTGAACACAGAGAAAGATAGGGGCTTAATGTTTCGCCTCCCAACTTATTTATCATATATATAATTGTCAACAATAATAATTCATGATCAAATATACTTGAATGGCCATATATGCTTAGATCTTTCCCCGTCACATGATGCTTGCCAACTAAAGAGTAGGTTGGAATGAGAAGGAATACTACTGACTCTTGCATAAAAGTAAAAGATAGGCCCTTCGCAGAGGGAAGCAGGGATTTGCAGAGGTGCCAGAGCTCGGAGCTTTTAAAACAGAGATGAAAATAATTTTGAGAGGTATGCTTTCATTGTCAACATAACAACCAAGAGTTCCCAATATCTTCCATACTAGATACATTATAGGCGGTTCCCAAACGGAAAGGTAAAGTTTTTTACTCCCCCTCCACCAACAATCACATTCCACGGCTTGTCCGAAACAACGGGTACCGTCCAACTATCAACAATCCTGGGGGAGTTTTGTTTGCAATTATTTGCGATTTTGTTTTGATCTTTTGATCATCGGACTGGGCATCCCAATTACCAGCCACTCTCTCGTGAATGATAAGTGAATAAACACTCATCGTGAGAATAACCCACCTAGCATGGAAGATACTGACAGCCCCTAGTCGCTACATGAGCAATTCGGTCATACAAAACAGATTATTATTTGAAGGTTTAGAGTTTGGCACATACAAACTTACTTGGAACGGCAGGTAAATACCGCATATAGGTAGATATGGTGGACACTCATGGAAGAAACTTGGTTCAAGGATTTTGGATGCACAAGCAGTATTCCCGCTTAGTACAGAAATTTTGGCTAGCAAAAGATTCTAAATCGCAAGCACCACATGTTGGAGGATCCATAACAATATAACTTCTATACAAATATACCCAAGCATAACTCATTATGTTGTCTTCCTTATCCAACTTCAACTAATTTGCTCAAGTTTGAAAATAATTAATGGGGCTCACAATCATAGAAGATGTCCAAGATAGTATATTTATATGTGAAATCTCTCTTCCTTCAATATTCTTTCATGAATTGTTCAAGTGACCAATAATATGTTTGCTAACTTTCAATAAATTTACCACCTCTACTTCTTATATGTGAAGTCATTACTCCCCATGGTATAAGCATATGAAGCATATATAATTTCAGATTTATGATATTCAATTCATTCAATACTCATAGAATATAAGTGAAGCACGTGAGTAAATGACAAACTACTCCATAAAGATATAAGTGAAGATCAATGAGTAGTCAAATAATTAAGTAGCTATGTGAAGATTCTCTCTCATAAAGAAAATTTAGATCTTAAGTACTTTATTCAAACAGCAAGCAAAACAAAATAAAATGACATTCTAAAAATAGTACACATCGTGTGAAGAAGCAAAAACTTAGGCTCAACCGATACTAACCGATAATTCTTGATGAAGAAAGGTGGGATGCCTATCGGGGCATCCCCAAGCTTAGATGCTTGGATCTTCCTTGAATATTACCTTGGTGTGCCTTGGGCATCCCCAAGCTTAGGGTCTTGTCACTCCTTATTCTCCTCATATCGATATCTCACCCAAAACTTGAAAACTTTAATCACACAAAACTTAACAAAACCTTCGTGAGATCCGTTATTATAATAAAACAAATCATTCACTTTGGTACTGTCAATACAAGATTCATAACTTTTATCACATGATGCCTAATGTACCCTATAATTTCTACAATTTATATTAAGCAATATAAGCCACAGAAACTAGAAAAAAAGCAAACTATGCATCGAAAACAGAATCTGTCAAAAACAGAACAGTCTGTGAAGATCTGAATTGAGCTCATACTTCTGTTACTCCAAAAATCTGAAAAATTAGGAAAACATAGACAAGTTGTATATCAATCCTCTGTAAAATATTCAGAGTTTTTCCACATTCCAGTGAATTTTAACAATTCTGTTACTGGGCGCAAAAGTTTCTGTTTTTGCACAGAATCAAGTCAACTATCATCCACACTATACCAAAGGCTTTACTTGGCACTTTATTGAAACAAAAGCTATAAAACATGATTACTACAGTATCTTAATAATGTGAACACACAAAAACAGTAGGGGTAAATATTGGGTTGTCTGCCAACAAGCGCTTTTCTTTATTGCCTTTTAAGCTAGGCATGATGATTTCAATGATGCTCACATAAAAGATAAGAATTGAAACATAACGGGAGCGTCATGAAGCATATAACTAGCCCATTTAAGTCTAACCCACTTCCTATGCATAGGGATTTTGTGAGCAAACAATTTATGGGAGCAAGAATCAACTAGCATAGGAAGGCAAAACAAGCATGACTTCAAGATTTTCAACACATAGAGAGGAAACTTGATATTATTGCAATATGTAAAAGTATATGTTCCTCTCTCATAATAATTTTTAGTAGCATCATGAATGAATTCAAAAATATAACTATCACACAAAGCATTCTTTTCATGATCCACAACCATAGAAATTTTATTATTCTCCACATAAGCAAATTTATTCTCATGAATAGTAGTGGGAGAAAACTCAACAAAATAACTATCATTTGAGGCATAATCCAATAGAAAATTAAAATCATGATGACAAGTTTCATGGTTATAATTATTATTTATAGCTTGCATATCATCACAATAATCATCATAGATAGCAACTTTGTTCTCATAATCAATTGGAACCTCTTCTGAAATAGTGGATTCATCACTAAATAAAGTCATGACCTCTCCAAATCCACTTTTATCAATATTGTGAAAAGATTCAACACCCTCCAAAATAGTGGGATCAATACTACCTAGAGTTGACACTCTTCCAAACTCACTTTCATCAATATAATCATCATAAATAGGAGGCATGCTATCATCATAATAAATATTCTCATCAAAACTTGGGGGACTAAAAATATCATCTTCATCAAACATAGCATCCCCAAGCTTATAGCTTTGCATATCATTAGCATCATGGATATTCAAAGAATTCATACTAACAACATTGCAATCATGCTCATCATTCAAAGATTTAGTACCAAATATTTTATTGACTTCTTCCTCTAGCAATTGAGCACAATTATTGGAATCCTTATTTTCACGAAAGACATTAAAAAGATGAAGCGTATGTGGCAACCTCAATTCCATTTTTTTGTAGTTTTCTTTTATAGACTAAACTAGTGATAAAACAAGAAACTAAAAGATTCGATTGCAAGATCTAAAGATATACCTTCAAGCACTAACCTCCCCGGCAACGGCGCCAGAAAAGAGCTTGATGTCTACTACGCAATCTTCTTCTTGTAGACTCGTGTTGGGCCTCAAGTGGATGACCTAAGGTTTATCAATCCATGGGAGGCGTAGGATGAAGATGGTCTCTCTCAAACAACCCTGCAACCAAATAACAAAGAGTCTCTTGTGTCCCCAACACACCCAATACAATGGTAAATTGTATAGGTGCACTAGTTCGGCGAAGAGATGGTGATACAAGTGTAATATGGATGGTAGATATAGGTTTTTGTAATCTGAAAATATAAAAACAGCAAGGTAACTAGTAACAAAAGTGAGCAAAAATGGTGTTGCAATGCTTGAAAACAAGGCCTAGGGTTCATACTTTCACTAGTGCAAATTCTCTCAACAATGATAACATATTTGGATCACATAACAATCCCTCAACGAGCAACAAAGAATCACTCCAAAGTTTCTATCGGAGAACGTAGGACGAAAACGTGCATCAACCCCTATGCATAGATTACCCCAATGTCACCTCGGGAATCTACGAGTTGAGTGCCAAAACATACATCAAGTGAATCAAT
Organism: Thinopyrum elongatum; assembly: GCA_011799875.1. NCBI lineage: Eukaryota > Viridiplantae > Streptophyta > Magnoliopsida > Poales > Poaceae > Thinopyrum > Thinopyrum elongatum. The sequence continues at coordinate 433,696,813 of CM022301.1, forward strand.
AGAACATCCCATTGTCACCACAGATATCCCATCGCAAGACATACATCAAGTGTTCTCCAATCCAATACTCAATCCAACATAACGAAACCTCAAAGAGCAAGACTCAATTCATCACAAGAAGGTAGAGGGGAAGAAACACCATATGATTCAACTATAATAACAAAGCTCGTGGTACATCAAGATCGTGCCAAATCAAGAACACGAGAGAGAGAGAGAGAGAGATCAAACACATAGCTACTGGTACATACCCTCAGCCCCGAGGGTGAACTACTCCCTCCTCGTCATGGAGAGCGCCGGGATGATGAAGATGGCCACCGGTGATGGTTTCCCCCTCCGGCAGGGTGCCGAAACGGGCTCCCGATTGGTTTTTGGTGGCTACAGAGGCTTGCGGCGGCGAAACTCCCGATCTAGGTTTCTTTTTGGGGGTTTCTGTATTTATAGGAATTTTTGGCGTCGGTTTCATGTCAGGGGGGTCCACGAGTCAACGACAAGACCGGAGCACCCTCCCTGGGGGGTAGGGCACGCCCTCCACCCTTGTGGTTGGCTCAGGACTCTTCTGGCCCAACTCTTTTGCTTTGGGGACTTCTTCTGGTCCATAAAAAATCACCGTAAAATTTCAGCTCGTTTGGACTCCGTTTGATATTCCTTTTCTGTAAAACTCAAAAACAAGGAAAAAAACAGAAACTGGCACTGGGCTCTAGGTTAATAGGTTAGTCCCAAAAATCATATAAAATAGCATATAAATGCATATAAAACATCCAAGATGGATAATATAATAGCATGGAACAATCAAAAATTATAGATACGTTGGAGACATATCATGGCACGTCTCCCAATTCAAGACAAGATTAGTTTCTTCACATCTCTGCAAAACTCGATCAAGGTTGCTTAAGCAATCACCAAAAGAAGTTCCGTAAACGGAGAAATCATCCATGAAAACCTCAACAATCTTTTCACAAAAATCAGAGAATATAGCAGTCATACATCTTTGAAAGGTAGCAGGTGCATTGCATAAACCAAAAGGCATACGTCTATAAGCAAAGGTACCGAAAGGGCAAGTAAAAGTGGTCTTTTCCTGATCATCTTTTGACACAAGTATTTGAGAAAAACCGGAATAACCATCTAGAAAGGAAAAATGTGTATGTTTGGATAGTCTTTCTAGCATTTGATCAATAAAAGGTAGAGGGTAATGATCTTTTCTAGTAGCTTTATTTAATTTGCAAAAATCAATTACCATTCTATAACCTGTAACAATTCTTTGTGGAATCAATTCATTCTTATCATTAGGAACAACAGTAATACCTCCCTTCTTAGGGACACAATGAACAGGACTTACCCATTTACTATCAGCAATAGGATAAATTATACCTACCTCCAGAAGCTTTAGTATTTCATTTCTTACCACTTCTTTCATCTTAGGATTTAACCGTCATTGGTGATCAACAACTGGTTTAGCATCATGCTCCAAATTAATTTTGTGCTGACATAGAGTGGGACTAATGCCCTTAAGATCATCAAGAGTATATCCAATAGCGGCACGATGCGTCTTCAGAGTTTTCAATAATCTCTTTTCTTCATGCTCTGAAAGGTTAGCACTAATAATAACAGGATATATCTTCTTTTCATCAAGATAAGCATATTTCAAAGTATCAGGTAATTGTTTAAGCTCAAACACGGGATCTCCCTTGGGTGGAGGAGGATCCCCAAGGATTTCAACAGGCAAGTTGTGTTTCAAGATAGGCCCTTGATTAAAGAATATTTCATCTATTTCCCTTCTTTCATTCATAAACATATCATTTTCATGGTCTAGCAAATATTGTTCTAAGGGATCAGTAGGAGGCACGGCAATAGAAGCAAGACCAATAATCTCATCCTTACTAGGCAATTCTTTATCATGGGGTTGTCTACGAAATTTAGAGAAATTAAAATCATGAGACATATCCCCTAAACCAACAGTAACAATATCTTTCTCGTAGTCTATCTTAGCATTAACGGTATTCAAGAAAGGTCTACCAAATATAATGGGACAAAAGTCATCTTGTGGGGAAGCAAGAACAAGAAAATCAGTAGGGTATTTCATTTTCCCACACAAGACTTCAACATCTCTAACAATCCCAATTGGTGATATAGTATCTCTATTGGCAAGCTTAATAGTAACATCAATATCCTCTATCTCAGCAGGTGCAATATCATTCATAATTTCTTTATATAAAGTAAAAGGAATTGCACTCACACTAGCACCCACAACACATAAGCCATGATAACAATGATCTCCTATTTTAACAGAAACAACCGGCATGCCAACAACAGGTCTATGTTTATCTTTAATATCGGGTTTAGCAATTCTAGCAGCTTCATCACAGAAATAAATAACATGCCCATCAATATTATCAACCCAGAGATCTTTAACCATAGCAATACTAGGTTCAACTTTGATTTGTTCAGGGGGTGTAGGTGTTCTAGTATAACTCTTACGAACCACAGTTGAAGCTTTAGCATGATCCTTTATTCTAACAGAAAAAGGTGGTTTCTCAATATAAGCAGTAGGAACAATAGGATCAACATTATAAGTAATAGTTTCTTCTTCAACTTTAATAGGTTCAACTACTTTAGCTTCAATGGGAGGATGATATTCAAACCACTTCTCCTTAGGGAGATCAACATGAGTAGCAAATGATTCACAGAAAGAAGCTACTATCCCAGAGTCAAGTCCATATTTAGTGCTAAAATCACGAAAAGCATCGGTATCCATAAAAGATTAAACACAATCAAACTTAAGGTTTATACCTAACTCATTACCTTTGTCGAGTTCCCAATCTTCAGAGTTGCATTTAATTCTTTCCAATAAATCCCATTTGAATTCAATATCCTTCTTCATAAAAGAACCAGTACAAGAAGTATCGAGCATGGATCGATCATTATGAGAAAGCCGAGCATAAAAATTTTGAATAATAATTTCTCTTGAGAGCTCATGATTGGGGCATGAATATAACATTGACTTAAGCCTCCCCCAAGCGTGAGTGATACTTTCTCCTTCATGAGGCCAAAAATTATATATATATAATTCCGATCACGATGAACCAGATGCATAGGATAAAACTTCTGATGAAATTCCAATTTCAATCGGTTGTAGTTCCATGATCCAATATCATCACATAGACTATACCATGTCAATGCCTTCTCCTTCAAACATAAAGGGAAGACCTTCTTCTTGACTTCATCCCTGGGCAAACCTGCAAGCTTAAATAATCCACAAACTTCATCCACATAGATTAGATGCATATCAGGATGTAGTGTTCCATCTCCTGTATAAGGATTAGCTAGCAGTTTCTCTATCATACCCGAAGGAATTTCATAATAATATTTTCAGTAGGTGCAGTAGGTTGAGGGGCAACTCTTTGCTCTTCCGGTCGGGGTGAAGATACCCCGAACAAACCCCTCAAAGGATTATTTTCCATAGTAACAAGTGACAGTAAATTTCAGCACACTATATAAATGTTTCCTTACCAATTTCCACTTACCAAAGGTGCTTCACTCCCCGGCAACGGCGCCATAAAAGAGTCTTGATGACCCACAAGTATAGGGGGTCTATCATAGTCCTTTCGATAAGTAAGAGTGTCGAACCCAACGAGGAGCAGAAGGAAATGACAAGCGGTTTTCCGCAAGGTATTCTCTTCAAGCACTGAAATAATCGGTAACAGATAGTTGTGTGATAAGATAATTCGTAACGGGTAACAAGTAACAAAAGTAACTAAGGTGCAGCAAGGTGGCCCAATCCTTTTTACAGCAAAGGACAAGCCTAGACGAACTCTTATATAAAGCAAAGCGCTCCCGAGGACACATGGGAATTGTTGTCAAGTTAGTTTTCATCATGCTCATATGATTCGCGTTCGTTACTTTGATAATTTGATATGTGGGTGGACCAGTGCTTGGGTGCTGCCCTTCCTTGGACAAGCCTCCCACTTATGATTAACCTCTCTTGCAAGCATCCGCAACTATGAAAGAAGAATTAAGATAAATCTAACCATAGCATGAAACATATGGATCCAAATCAGCCCCTTACGAAGCAACACATAAACTAGGGTTTAAGCTTCTGTCACTCTACCAACCCATCATCTACTTATTACTTCCCAGTGCCTTCCCCTAGGCCCAAATCATCGTGAAGTGTCATGTAGTCGATGTTCACATAACACCACTAGAGGAAAGACAACATACATCTCATCAAAATATCGAACGAATACCAAATTCACATGATTACTTATAACACGACTTCTCCCATGTCCTCGGGAACAAACGTAACTAATCACAAAGCATATTCATGTTCATAATCAGAGGAGTATTAATTATCATTAAGGATCTGAACATATGATCTTCCACCGAATAAACCAACTAGCATCAACTACAAGGAGTAATCAACACTACTAGCAACCCACAGGTACCAATCTGAGGTTTTGAGACAAAGATCGGATACAAGAGATGAACTAGGGTTTGAGAGGAGATGGTGCTGGTGAAGATGTTGATGGAGATTGACCCCCTCTCGCTGAGAGGATCATTGGTGATGATGATGGCTTCGATTTCCCCCTCCCGGAGGGAAGTTTCCCCGACATAACAGCTCCGCCGGAGCCCTAGATTGGTTATGCCCAGGTTCCACCTCGAGACGGCGACGCTTCATCCCGAAAGCTTCTTCTTGATTTTTTCCAGGGTAAAAGACACCATATAGCAGAAGATGGGCATCGGGGGCCTGCCAGGTGGCCCACAAGGCAGGGGGTGCGCCCAGGGGGGTAGGGCGCGCCCTCCACCCTTGTGGATGGCTGGTGGCCCCCCTCTGGTGTTTTCTTTGCCCAACATTTTGTATTAATTCCAAAATGACTCTCCGTGAAGTTTCAGGACTTTTGGAGTTGTGCAGAATAGGTCTCTAATATTTGCTTCTTTTCCAGCCTAGAATTCCAGCTGCCGGCATTCTCCCTCTTCATGTAAACCTTGTAAAATAAGAGAGAAAGGCATAAGTATTGTGCCATAATGTGTAATAACAGCCCATAATGCAATAAATATCAACGTAAAAGCATGATGCAAAATGGACGTATCAGTATACACATATTTTAGTTGTTGTTGATTACATTACTAAGTGGGTAGAAGCTATTCCAACTAGTAGTGCTGATCATAACACTTCTATTAAGATGCTTAAAGAAGTTATTTTTCTGAGGTTTGGAGTCCCTAGATATTTAATGACTGATGGTGGTTCACATTTTATTCATGGTGCTTTCCATAAATTACTTGCTAAGTATGATGTTAACCATAGAATTGCATCTCCATATCATGCTCAGTCTAGTGGTCAAGTAGAATTGAGCAATAGAGAGATTAAATTGATTTTGCAAAAGATTGTTAATAGATCTAGAAAGAATTGGTCTAAGAAACTTGATGATGCATTATGGGCTTATAGAACTGCTTATAAAAACCCAATGGGTATGTCTCCATATAAAATGGTTTATGGAAAGGCTTGTCACTTACCTCTTGAACTAGAACACAAAGCTTATTGGGCAATCAAAGAGCTCAACTATGATTTCAAACTTGCCGATGAGAAGAGGTTATTTGACATAAGCTCGCTTAATGAATGGAGAACCCAAGCCTATGAGAATGCCAAGTTGTTTAAAGAAAAAGTTAAAAGATGGCATGACAAAAGGATACAAAAGCGTGAGTTTAATGTAGGTGATCATGTTTTGCTATACAACTCTTGTTTAAGATTTTTTTGTAGGAAAGCTTCTCTCTAAATGGGAAGGTCCTTACATTATCGAGGAGGTCTATCGTTCCGGTGCCATAAAAATCAACAACGCCGAAGGCACAAATCCGAAGGTGGTAAACGGTTAAAGAATCAAACATTATATCTCAGGTAATCCCATAAATGTTGAGACCAATATAATTGACACCGTAACACCGGAGAAATACATATGGGACACTTTCCAGAACGTTTCAGACTCCGAAAAGGAATAGGTATGTGGTGCGGTAAGTAAACCGACTCCAAAACATTTCCAATGATATTTTTTCTCCGTTTTGGAATATTTAAAAAATTAGGAAAATTAAAAGTAGTCTGAAAGTTGCACGAGAAGACCACAAGGGTGGAGGGGCGCGCCCCCTGCCTTGTGGCCACCTCGTGTGCCCTCCGGACTCCGTTTTCTTGCACAATACTTCTTTTAGTCGGTAAAAATTCATTATATAATCTCCCGAAGATTTTGACCATCATACCACGGCAATATCTCATGTTTTTGTTTTGAGCTGTTTTCTGCCAGAGTTTACAAGGCTAGGCATCATGTCTTCCCCCTCCTCCAACAATGGGGATGACGATGCTTGGCTAATGAAGATAGAGATGAAGAAAGAAGAACTTGGGGGAACCAACAAGGGTGATGAAATCAAGAAGGTCGCGGTGGATCAAGTTCCGGCAGCAGCAGAAGAAGAAGACATCCTTCAACCATACTACGATCATCTTACCCCCACTGAAATTGAAGCTTTTAAGATCATTGAGATAGTTTGTGTGCAAAATAAATATCTCACTCGTGAAAATATTCAGTTGCAAGAGCATATCGTCTCCCTCCAGAGCAACATTCGCAGATTGGAGAATCTCCTGCGCGCGGAGTGCGGCACTACATCAACAACTCCATCATCACCACCTCCAAAGAAAGAGATCTAAATACATGGGTATGGGCACTCCCCTTGGCAACTGCCAAGCTTGGGGGAGGTGCCCCGGTATCGTATCACACTATCACACCTTTACTTTTATCGTTTTTCTTAGTTTGATCCTTTTGGTTAAATCTTGATCTAGTAGAATAAAGTTTTAGTATGATCTAGCTTTGAGTTTTGTTTTGAGATCTATCTATGTAATCAAGTCCGTGAGTTATTTATAATAAAGAGTAGTTTTGAGTTGAGGGCTTTACTTTCTTGCTATGATCTTAAGGGAATAAAAATAAGAGAAAGAAATAAAAGGAAATAAAGAGATCATATATTGATCTTATGGAGAGTAATGACTTCACATATAAAGAGTATGATGAATAAAATTTGTTGGGAGTTGACAAACATAGTTTTGGTCATTGTTGCAATTAATAGGAAGTAATAAAGAAAGAGAGGTTTCACATATAAATATACTATCTTGGACATCTTTTGTGATTGTGAGCACTCATTAAAATATGACATGCTAAAAAGTTGATGTTGGACAAGGAAGACAACATAATGAGTTATGTTTTCCTATATCCGAATAGAAGTTATATTGTCATAGATCCACCAATATGTTCAGCTTGCTTTTCTCTCTTATGCTAGCCAAATTCTTTGCACCAAGTAGAGATACTACTTGTGCATCCAAACATCCCTAAACCCAGTTTTGCCATGAGAGTCCACCATACCTACCTATGGATTGAGTAAGATCCTTCAAGTAAGTTGTCATTGGTGCAAGCAATAAAAATTGCTCTCTAAATATGTATGATCTATTAGTGTGAAGAAAATAAGCTTTATACGAACTTGTGATATGGAAGAAATAAAAGCGACGGACTGCATAATACAGTTCTTTATCACAAGCGGCAATATAAAGTGACGTTCTTTTGCATTAAGATTTTGTACATCCAACCATAAAAGCGCATGACAACCTCTGCTTCCCTCTGCGAAGGGCCTATCTTTTACTTCTATCTTCTACCCTTATACAAGAGTCATGGTGATCTTCACCTTTCCTTTTTACACTTTTTCCTTTTGGCAAGCACTATGTGTTGGAGAAAGATCCAGATATATATATCCACTCGGATGTAGGTTATCATAAAGTATTATTGTTGACATTACCCTTGAGGTAAAAGGTTGGGAGGCAAAACTATAAGCCCCTATCTTTCTCTGTGTCCGATTGAAGCTTTGAACCCATAAGTATCGCGTGAGTGTTAGCAATTGTGAAAGACTAGATGATAGTTGAGTATGTGGACTTGCTGAAAAGCTCTTAAATTTACTCTTTCCGATGTTATGATAAATTGCAATTGCTTCAATGACTGAGATCATAGTTTGTTGGTTTTCAATGAAGTTCTTGATTCATACTTTACCTTGTGAATGAATTGTTACTTTAGCATAAGAAATTATATGACAATATATGTTGCTGCTCTAAAGATGATCATGATGCCCTCATGTCCGTATTTTATTTTATTGACACCTCTATCTCTAAACATGTGGACATATTTTTCGATTTCGGCTTTCACTTGAGGACAAGCGAGGTCTAAGCTTGGGGGAGTTGATACGTCCATTTTGCATCATGCTTTTATGTTGATATTTATTGCATTATGGGCTGTTATTACACATTATGGCACAATACTTATGCCTTTTCTCTCTTATTTTACAAGATTTACATGAAGAGGGAGAATGCCGGCAGCTGGAATTCTGGGCTGGAAAAGGAGCACATATTAGATACCTATTCTGCACAACTCCAAAAGTGTTGAAACTTCACGGAGAGTCATTTTGGAATTAATAAAAAATATTGGGCGAAGAAAGCACCAGAGGGGGGCCACCAGCCATCCACAAGGGTGGAGAGCGCGCCCTACCCCTGGGCGTGCCCTCCTGCCTTGTGGGCCACCTGGCAGGCCCCCGATGCCCATCTTCTACTATATTGTGTGTTTTGACCTGGAAAAAATCAAGAAGAAGCTTTCGGGGCGAAGCGCCGCCGTCTCAAGGAGGAACCTGGGCAGAACCAATCTAGGGCTCCGGCGGAGCTGTTCTGCCGGGGAAACTTTCCTCCGAGAGGGGGAAATCGAAGCCATCGTCATCACCAACGATCCTCTCATTGAGAGGGGGTCAATCTCCACCAACATCTTCACCAGCACCATCTCCTCTCAAACCCTAGTTCATCTCTTGTATCCGATCTTTGTCTCAAAACCTCAGATTGGTACCTGTGGGTTGCTAGTAGTGTTGATTACTCCGTGTAGTTGATGCTAGTTGGTTTATTCGGTGGAAGATCATATGTTCAGATCCTTAATGATAATTAATACTCCTCTAATTATGAACATGAATATGCTTTGTGAGTAGTTACGTTTGTTCCTGAGGACATGGGAGAAGTCTTATTATAAGTAATCATGTGAATTTGGTATTCGTTCGGTATTTTGATGAGATGTATGTTGTCTTTCCTCTAGTGGTGTTATGTGAACATCGACTACATGACACTTCACCATGATTTGGGCCTAGGGGAAGGCATTGGGAAGTAATAAGTAGATGATGGGTTGCTAGAGTGACAGAAGCTTAAACCCTAGTTTATGCGTTGCTTCGTAAGGGGCTAATTTGGATCCATATGTTTCATGCTATGGTTAGATTTATCTTAAATCTTCTTTCGTAGTTGCGGATGCTTGCGAGAGGGGTTAATCATAAGTGGGAGGCTTGTCCAAGGAAGGGCAGCACCCAAGCACCGGTCCACCCATATATCAAATTATCAAAGTAACGAACGCGAATCATATGAGCATGATGAAAACTAACTTGACAACAATTCCCATGTGTCCTCGGGAGCGCTTTGCTGTATATAAGAGTTCGTCTAGGCTTGTCCTTTTCTACAAAAAGGATTGGGCCACCTTGTTGCACCTTAGTTCCTTTTGTTACTTGTTACCCATTACGAATTATCTTATCATACAACTATCTGTTACTGATAATTTCAGTGCTTGCAGATAATACCTTGCTGAAAACCGCTTGTCATTTCCTTCTGCTTCTCGTTAGGTTCGACACTCTTACTTACCGAAAGGACTACGATAGATCCCCTATACTTGTGGGTCATCAGGACCCACCGGGTCGAACCGTACGTAGGGTTGTCTGTCTGGTCGTGAACGTGTACGTACATACTAGTCAATCGGTCTCTCTGCAGTGATGTACCGTGGCCGAGTAAGGAGATGCACGTGTCGTAGTAGAGGCGCCGACATAGCATGTCATGCAGTCCTTTCTATATATATCGTGTACATGTACATACAACCACGCTGCAAGAAAGTAAATACGGCTACGTACGGACATACGGCCGGGGTCTCGAACGCGTACTCGCGCATACGTACGGCCTGGGCTCGTGTACATGGAGAGGCACTGGATGGCAGCAATGGCGTCCTGTTCATCGAAAGCCAACCGGCTGGGTCAGTACGGAGAAACTGCGTCGTGTTCATCAGGAGGCAACGGAATTCGTCGTGTTCATCGGGAGCCAACCGGCTTGGACGAAACAACCAAAACGGGGTCTGACGTACCGCAAAACGGAGGAAACGGCCTTCTATTCGAGCTCCCACGGTCAAAACGGGGTGCTGTTGATCGGGAGGGGTGTGGCGTACCGCAAAACAGAGGAAACGGACTTGTGTTGGAGTGCCTACGGCCAAAACAGGGTCCTGTTCATCGGGAGGGGTGTGGCGCACCGCAAAACGGGACACCACGGGCTACTGTTCATCCACCGTCGACTTCCTCTAGCCTCCACCTGCTACCGTTCATCCACCGCGTCTTCCTCTTGCCTCCACCAGCACTGTTCATCACAGGCTACTGTTCATCCAGCCTCCACCGGCTACTGTTCAACCAGCCCTCCACGGGGTCCTGTTCATCCACCCCCAACCGGCTCTGGTGTGTGGCGGCCTCCTCGATCAGGGTCCTGTTCATCCAGCGGCAACGACCTCTACTACCACGGGGTCCTGTTCATCCAACACCCACCAGGAACTGTTCATCCAACCCTCAACAACGATCACTGTTCATCAAGAGGCAGGTTCGATCGGCTTTAGTTAGCAGCAGTAGTGAAGGAATCACTCGGGTTCAGTTAACAGCCAAGGGATCGATCGCTCGGGTTCAGTAACGTAACTAGTGCAATCGCTCGGGTTCAGTAAGCGAACGCCTCGCTCGTGCTCAGTTAGAGCCTAACGCCTCGCACACGCGCGTGTATGTGTACGAGAGAAACGCGCAAATCTCCGTGCATCGCTCGGCCCCGACCACCCACCATAATCGGGAACTCCCCGAAATTTTCCTCGCCCTCGCTTCTACCACGATTTTTTCCGTCATGGACGGCCCAAAGAATGTCATGCAGGTGTGCCCCCGGCCCGCCCAGGATGAAAAGCCCTTTTTATCATGATTTTTTGTCATAGAAGTAGGAGCCCACCACATCTATGATGATACGTGGTTTTGTCACAATTAGTGTCATAGAAGTGTCATAAGCATGACAGAAAAAAAATTCTTTCGGGCCAAAATGTCACGGATGTGTCTTTTTTTGTAGTGTTATTTTCTTACCTTCACAGATGATTTGAGTAGATATGCGTATTTACTTAATGAAACACAAGTCTGAAACATTTGAAAAGTTCATGGAATTTCAGAGTGAAGTGGAAAATCATCGTAACAAGAAAATAAAGTTTCTACGATCTGATCGTGGAGGTGAATATTTGAGTTACGAGTTTGGTATGCATTTAAGACAATGTGGAATTATTTCACAGCTCACGCCACCTGGAACACCACAGCATAATGGTGTGTCTGAACATCGTAATCGTACTCTATTGGATATGGTGCGTTCTATGATGTCTCTTACCGATTTGCCACTTTCATTTTGGGGTTATGCATTAGAGACAGCTGCATTCACTTTAAATAGGGCACCGTCTAAATCAGTTGAGACGACACCGTATGAGTTGTGGTTTGGCAAGAAACCTAAGCTGTCGTTTCTTAAAGTTTGGAGATGCGACGCTTATGTCAAGAGGCTTCGACCTGATAAGCTCAAACCCAAAGCGGAGAAGTGCGTCTTCATAGGATACCCTAAAGAGACCATTTGGTATACCTTCTACCACAGATCCAAGGGCAAGATCTTTGTTGCCAAGAAAGGGTCCTTTCTAGAGAAGGAGTTTTTCTCGAAAAAAGTGAGTGGGAGGAAAGTAGAACTTGATGAGGTAATTGTACCTTCTCTCAAATTGGAAAGTAGAACATCACAGAAAGCAATTCCCGTGATGCCTACACCTACTGAAGAGGAAGCTAATGATGATGATCATGGAACTTCAGATCAAGTTACTACTGAACTTCGTAGCTCGACCAGGGTACGTTCCGCACCAGAGTGGTATGGTAATCCAGTCCTGGAAGTCATTTTGTTAGACAACGGCGAACCTACGAACTATGAAGAAGCTATGATGAGCCTAGATTCCAACAAATGGCTTGAGGCCATGAAATCCGAGATAGGATCCATGTATGAGAACAAAGTATGGGCTTTGGTGGACTTGCCCGATGATCGGCAAGCCATTGAGAATAAATGGATGTTTAAGAAGAAGATAGACACTGATGGTAAGGTCACCGTCTATAAAGCCCGACTTGTCGCAAAAGGTTTCCGACAAGTTCAAGGGTTTGACTATGATGAGACTTTGTCACCCGTAGCGATGCTTAAGTCTGTTAGAATTATGTCAGCTATTGCCGCATTTTATGATTATGAGATCTGGCAAATGGACGTGAAAACGGCATTCCTTAACGGGTTTCTTAAGGAAGAGTTGTATATGATGCAACCAGAAGGTTTTGTCAATCCTAAGGATGCTAACAAAGTATGCAAGCTCCAGCGATCCATCTATGGACTGGTGCAAATATCTCGGAGTTGGAATATTTGCTTTGATGAAGTGATCAAAGCATTTGGTTTTATACAAACTTACAGAGAAGCTTGTATTTACAAGAAAGTGAGTGGGAGCTCTGTAGCATTTGTGATATTATATGTGGATGACATATTGTTGACTGGAAATGATATAGAATTTCTGGAAAGCATAAAAGGATATTTGAATAAGAGTTTTTCAATCAAAGACCTCGATGAAGCTGCTTACATATTGGGCATCAAAATCTATAGAGATAGATCAAGACACCTAATAGGACTTTCACAAAGTACATACCTTGACAAAGTTTTGAAGAATTTCAAAATGGATCAGTCAAAGAAAGGGTTCTTGCCTGTATGGCAAGGTGTGAAGTTGAGTAAGACTCAAAGCCCGACCATGGCAGAAGAAAGAGAAAGGATGAAAGCCATTCCCTATGCCTTAGCCATAGGCTCTATAATGTATGCCATGTTGTGTACCAGACCTGATGTGTGCCTTGCCATAAGTTTGGCAGGGAGGTACCAAAGTGATCCAGGAATAGATCACTGGACAGCGGTCAAGAATATCCTGAAGTACCTGAAAAGGACTAAGGACATGTTTCTCGTTTATGGAGGTGACGAAGAGCTCGTCGTAAAGGGTTACGTCGATGCTAGTTTTGACACAAATCTAGATGACTCAGTCTCAAACCAGATACGTATTTATATTAAATGGTGGAGCGGTCAGTTGGTACAGTTCCAAGCAGAGCGTCATGGCGGGATCTACATGTGAAGCGGAGTATATAGCTGCGTCGGAAGCAGCGCAAGAAGGAGTCTGGATGAAGGAGTTCATATCCGATCTGGGTGTAATACCTAGTGCATCGGATCCAATGACTATCTTTTGTGACAACACTGGAGCTATTACCATTGCCAAGGAGCCCAGGTTTCACAAGAGAACCAAGCACATCAAGCGCCACTTCAACTCCATTCGTCATTAGGTTAAGGATGGAGAAATAGAACTTTGCAAAGTACATACGAATCTGAATGTGACAGGCCCATTGACTAAACCTCTTCCGCGGGCAAAACATGATCAGCACCAAGACTCCATGGGTGTTAGATTCATAACTATGTAAACTAGATTATTGACTCTAGTGCAAGTGGGAGACTGTTGGATATGCCCTAGAGGCAATAATAAATTGGTTATTATCATATTTCCTTGTTCATGATAAATGTTTATTATTCATACTAGAATTGTATTGACCGGAAACTTAAATACATATGTGAATACATAGACAACATAGTGTCCCTAGTGAGCCTCTACTAGACTAGCTCGTTGATCAAAGATGGTTAAGGTTTCCTAACCATAGACATGAGTTGTCATTTGATAATGGGATCACATCATTAGGAGAATGATGTGATGGGCAAGACCCAACCGTAAGCTTAGCATCAGATCGTTTACTTTATTTGCTATAGCTTTCTTCATGTCAAGTATCTGTTCCTTAGACCATGAGATCATGTAACTCTCTGACACTGGAGGAATACTTAGTGTGTATCCAAACGTCACTTCATAACTGGGTGATCATAAAGGTGCTCTACAGGTATCTCCAAAGGTGTCTGTTGTGTTGGCATGGATCGAGACTGGGATTTGTCACTCTGTATGATGGAGAGATATCTCTGGGCCCTCTCAGTAATACAACATCTTAAAGAGCTTGCAAGCAATGTGGCTAATGAGTTAGTCACGGGATCTTGTATTACGGAACGAGTAAAGAGACTTGCCGGTAACGAGATTGCAGTAGGTATGAAGATACCGACAATCGAATCTCGGGCAAGTAACATATTGCCGGACAAAGGGAATTGCATACGGGATTAATCGAATCATTGACATTGTGGTTCAACCAATAAAAGATCTTCGTGGAATATGTAGGAATCAATATGGGAATCTAGGTCCCGCTATTGGTTATTGACCGGAGAGGTGTCTCGGTCATGACTACATGATTCCCGAACCCCCAGGGTCGCACGCTTAACGTTCGTTCACGCTAGAGTAGTATTGGGATATTTGATGATTGGTAACCGGATGTTGTTCAGAGTCCCGGATGAGATCCCGGAGATCACGAGGAGTCTCAGAATGGTCGAGAGGTAAAGATTTATATATGGGAAGTCATATTTTGGGTTCCGGAAAAAGGTGCAGTTTTTTCGGTATTGTACCGTGAAGCTTCTAGAAGGTTCCGGAGGATTCCGGAGGGGTCCGGAAGTCCACAAGTGGGTCCACCACGACCCAAGGGCTGGCATGGGCTGAGGAGAGGCGCCCTGGCCTTATTGGGCTAGGCGCACCAAGTCCTCAAAAGCCCATGTGGCTAGGGAAGGGGAAAAAGGGGGAGTCCTAGTAGGAATAGGATTGGACTTGGAGTCCAAGTCCTCTCCCCCGTGGCTGCGCCCTAGGGCTTGGAGGGGCTGTTCCCCACACCCCTCCACCTATATATAGAGGGGAGGGGAGCCCCGAGAGCACACACCAAGCCCTTGGTGCCCCTCTCTCTCCCGTTACTTCGTAGTTCCTCCGTCCTCGTTCTAGCAGCGCTTGGCGAAGCCCTGCTGAACTAGCTCCACCACCACGCCATCGTGATGGTTGTGATCCCATCTACTTCTCCGCCTTCTCTTGCTGGATCAAGGAGGAGGAGACGTCATCGAGCCGCACGTGTGCTAAACTCGGAGGTGCCATCCGTTCGGCACTAGATCGGTTTGATCGTGATCGGATCGCGAAGAGTACAACTACATCAACCGCATTATATACGCTTTTACTTTCGGTCTACGAGGGTACGTAGACACACCCTCCCCTCTCGTTGCTATGCTTCTCCTAGATAGATCTTGGGTGTTCGTAGGAAATTTTTTGATTTTCATGCTTCGTTCCTCATCAGTACAGAGTACATGTATCTACCACGACAATGTTCTAAAGAATATGAGATTCGATGATCTACTGACTAGTCTAGCCTAGGGTTATATAACGTACCAGCGACCTAGGATTTAGAGGAGACCTAGTCGGCTACGTCAGTGGAGAGGAGTCCTTGTCTTGATCACCAAGTCTTCTTGAATCTTCCTCGTATATGTCATGGGCTGCCCAAAGTGGCCCATTAGCGAACCGTCACGGGGGTCCTTGGCCCGATCCACCTGGCCGGGAGACGACGTGGTGAGTACCCCCTAGTCCAGGACATCGTCACTATCGCTAACTTTATTTTGGCTACGATTAGCACGAGTAATACAAGAATCACGAAGAGACATAAGGTATCTAATCTCCATAATAAGATATGAGTAGACCAATCTATCAACCTTCTTGGCCTGGATCAACTTCAGGGCAACAATTTAATCCATCTCTATCTCAAATGGATGATCACTTCTCTGTATTGCAAACGACAATCCTGGCATGCATGCACTCAGCTCCGCTTCGAGAGGATCCCGACATCAAAACAGTTGCCTGCATGAGGAAAATAAGATTGCACCTTTGTTATCTCGAAGTAATTTACCAACACCTGCTGAGCCATCATCTGCATAAGATCCATCCGTGGACAGCTTGACCCATCCAGCTTTGGAAGCATTCCACTTACGACCATTTACTTTTCTTATCGCATGTGCCTGGATAGCAAAATTATCATATGATACCACTGATTCCCTTTTTACTTGTATCAGAGGATAGGTCCACCTTGATGGCAATGATCGAATTAAGATAGCTCACCAAGAAATGCTTAGAAGCCTCCTTGGACGATGGGGGTTTGTGATGAACCACCTCGCTACGGATGTGCCACACCCGAAAAAGCATCATAAGCAACATTGAACGCTCAATATCAGGAAGAGGCTCCAAAGCATGTGGCAACCATTCTTCCATTCTTTTGCATGGTACCTATACTAGGCAATGACCAAGCTTCTACCATCCCATAGAATCCTTGACAAAGTACAGTGACAGAGTGAGTGAAAACTGTCCTTGGATTCAATTCCAGATACCTGGCATAGATCATTTATTTCAAGGCCCTGAATATGTTTGTTTCTCCAAGTCGGCAGAGAGTCCGTAGCCATGCGCCAAGCAAAGTTTTGAACACTTGGGGGTACATCAGTGGACCAAATGAGTTGCCCGCAAGATCATCGGCCATCAGGGCGCAAACTAGAACCAGCAAACGTGCTTCTGTGTGCCTCTTCAAAACCAAACTAGTAAGCACTCTTAACAGAAAAGACGTCATACTTCCCTAGACCCCATGCCAGTATGTCTTCCTCCAGCCGCGGCGCCGCATGAGTTTCACAATCTCTACAACATCCGCCGGTAGGAAATATTGTTGTAGTAACACCAGATTCCAGGAGCCATTCTCATTGAGCAAGTCCGACACACATCTGATTCTACACATTCCTTGCACTGTTATGGATTTATAAGAGAAGGGTCGTGGGATCCGGTTATCACGCAAGACGCGTACACTCCATCCATGGCCCACCCTCCAGATCAGACCTTTTTTCAGAAGGTCAAGGCCATACACAATAGCTTGCCACGAAGAAGATACATTACCGGAGAACACGGTATGTTCAAGTATACCCACCGGATAATACCTGGACTTCAACACTTGTGCACCCAAACTATTGGGTTTCAGAAATCAGGCTCCTTGCTTGCCGGGCTAATAGTGCTTGGCTAAAGATACGGAAATCACGGAAACCAGCCCCACCTTTGCACTCTCGTTTTATAAGTTCATCCCAAGCACGCCAATGAACTTTCCTCTTGCCCTTCTCAGCTCCTCAATAAAAACCTCTTACCATCCTAGTAAGTTCATCGCAAACCGAAAAAGGTACCTTAAGAACTCCCATTATATAAGTGGGTAAAGCCTTAGCAACAAACTTAATGAGTGTCTCCCTTCCGGGTTGGGTGAGGGGACCATCTCCCCACTGAATCAAACATTTTGTCAAACTCATCTGGAGATTTTGAAACCATCTCACACGCGTAAGGCTACTCGTAGTGGAAAGTATCATATACCGCTAATACTTTCATTATGAATCTTTAGAATGAGGCTTCGGCAACGGTTGTCGTTGTCTCTCCCACGTTGTACGTGTGTGTGTGGCTGGAAATTGACATCTGTACAATAATCTACAACCATGTACACCTCTGAGTTAACCTTTAATTTTGCATCGTCTCATTTATTTGATAAAAAACACGAAGCTAGGTAGAAAAGGAAGGTTTTTTTTACTATACGCGTCATTTTTTCTGGTTTTCTTCGAGTTTTGTCTGGTTTTCTTTGCTTTTTCTTTTTTCAATTTTCTACAAAGTTCGTCGGTTTTCACCAATTTTCTTCATTTTTTACTTTTTTAACACATGTCTACATTTTATATTCACATTTGACATATTTCAATTACAAGATTAATATATTTCCCAAATACATGAACATCGTTTTGAATATGTACTAAACATTTTGCAAATACGTGTTCAAAAATTTGTTTCTAATGATACATAACATTTTTGAAAATTATATTAGTATTTTTTACATTGTATAAACAATTTTTAATAGTATCACAAACATATTTTTAAACCTCATAGTTTTCAGTGAAATATACATTTTTGTAATAGTATGGACACAATTTTTTGGATTACATGAACATTTTAGAAAAATACCAAATACATTATTTTGAAACAATTGAACTTTTCTAAATGTCACTACATTTGTAATGCTTTCTGCAAATTTTTAAATTATGCTAACAATTTTGTTACACAGCGCTAACATTTTTCAAATTCATGGTTTTATTTTTTTAAATCAGTTTTCGAAGATATGCATTCATAATGTTTTGAAAAATATGAACAAAAGAAAAAAAAGAACGAGTGAAAAAAGAGAGAGGAAAAATAAACTAATCTGCAGGAAGCTAGTTGGGCATTCCCATTAGTAGCGACTAGCGACGCCTGAGGCAAGACGAGCTTGTGTCTCGGTATAAGCGGGGCTCAACCACGATGTGGTAGCTATTTCTACCCCTTTGTCTCAGAAGGAGGTTCATCTCTGGCAAGCCTGCTAGTAGGTCAGCCTATCACTGTAGCTTCGGCGTGTGAGTTTTACTCTGTCATTTCTTTCTTGGTAGTTCGGTCTTCTTTTGTCTTTATTGATTTTTTACTTTTGCTTCGTTTTTCTTTCTAGGTTTTCACTTTTTTAAACACATTCCTACATGTTTCGGATACACGAGGAGCATTTTCTTATACATGTGTAACCTTTTTTAATAAAAGTTTCGTTGTATATTTTTTCATGCAACTTGTAAACTTTTTTTATACATTTAATACATGTTTAAGAAAATCCGAATATATGCTTTGTTTTTTTTTTAAATACATGTTTTTGAACTTTTTATTCAATACGTGTTGAACATTTGGCAAATACACATTGAAACATTTATTAAACTACATGAATATTTGTAGATTGCATACACATTTAAAAAAATATTATGAACATATTTTTGGAATATGTGATTATTTTTTTAATTTAACATACTTTCAACGAGTTCTGAGCGGCCACAGAAGAAATCCATTTGCTGGCCAGGCCACTATTCTCTAGTATGTAGCTTGCAATAGCCGAGGCACATCGTGCGTATATGACGCCCACCTCAAAAGGGTGCGCGTATGTCTCGCTTACTGCGAGACGTTCTTTTAGGGGTGCTTAGTGCGAGACGTATGGCAGCCTTGCCTGGGTGAGCGCGAGACTGGCCTGCCCAGCGCACGGCAGGCCACAGACTGGCCACATCCTCGTTTCATTCTGTTTTTCTTTCATGTTTTTTTTTACTTTGTTTATTCTTTAAAATATTCTTAATACACACACACACACACACACACACACACACACACACACAAACACTGTACATAGAACATTTCAAAAATGTAATCATCCATTTTGGAAAATGTTAAATGGGATCAAAAGAAAATGTTTCTAATGTATAAAACAAATGTACAATACATATGGAAGAAAAAATACACATAAAAACATACAAGTTACAAAATTTTAATCATGTATTTGGAAAATGTTACATGTGTATAGAAAAATGTTTCTAATGTATAAGAAAAACGTACAATGTGTACTGGAAAAGATTGACAAAAATATTATAACTTTTCAAGCAAGCTAATCATGTAGTGTGTGGAAAATGTTTAACATGTAGAGCAATTTCTGATTTATACAAGAAATGTACAAAGTGTATGGACAAAGTAGACATAAAAATATTATTTTTAAGATGTTAGTCACAATTTTGAAAAATTTAACCGTGTATATATAAAATGTTCCTGATGTATGCAATAAATGCACAATGTTTATGGAAAAAGTAGACAACAAAAAAATGTATGTTTACAAAATATTAACTATGCATTTCCAAAATGCTAAACCTATATATAAAAATATTCCTGATGTATAAAACAAATGAACAATGTGTATGGAAGAGATAGATATAACCAAATATAAATTTTCAATTAACAGGTTAATCATGTATTTGGAAATTTGTCAAATGTGTATATAAAAAATATTCCTCACGCATACGGAAAATGTACAAAGGAAAACGAAGTAAACCAATAAAATTTAAAAACTGAAAAATAAAAAGAAACAAACAAAGTGAAATAGGAAAAACAAACAAAGAAAAGAAAAGGTGTAAAATGAGAAGGAAAGAAAGGAAAACAAAGAAAACTGATGGAAAAAAAGAAAAGTAAAAAACCAATAAAAATAGAGAAAAGAAACAAAGGAACCAAAAAGAAATCACAGAAAAAACAATGAAAAACAAGGATAGAAATGAAGAATACCGATAAAAAGTATAGAAAGACAAAAATCGAAGAAAATTGTGAAGAAACGAAGAAACCCAATAAAAAACCGGACCAAAAACCAGTACAACCCACAAAATAGAGAGCTTCACTGAGAAAAATGAGTAAACTATCTCTCTGATCCTGAGCGTGCGATTGATGAGATTAAATGGGCTGGGCCATTACACGTGATGTGAAAAAACCCTTCAGGCGAGCGAACCGTAGGCGTAGGGCTTGCTATAAGCAAGATATAGTCGCCGCGGAGTTAAACGGTTATTTGGAGCTTCTGGCGCCCGTTAGTATGCATTTTGCAAACGGGCGCACACACCCCCTCCTCTCTGGGCCGGCGCATCCACCCATTTTTTTTCTTTTTTTTTCTGTCTTTTAACCCGGAAAAAAAAGCACACTCGTGGTGGATCTAACGAGTGACCTCCGGCATTGAGGCATGCTTCAATAACCACCCCTCTACCTAGCCTGATTAGATAACATACATGTTTTTTCATCTCTTTTTCTTTCTTCTTTCCTTTTTTTTCAAATTGATGAACTTTTTCCAAATTTGTGGATATTTTCTGAAAACATACGAACTTTTTTTGAATTTTGATGAAAAAATTTCAAATTAGAGGAACTTTTTTCAAATTTGATATACTTAAAAAACAATCCCCAATTTTTTTCAAATTGATGAACTTTTTTCAAATCCATGTCTTTTTTCAAAATCCGTGCACATTTGCGAACTAAATTTTTGTCTTTTGCGATTTGTTTTTAATTTTTTTTCAAATGTGATCGAGCGAACCAGGGGGAAATAAAAAAAATGCGATGGAGCGCTCGCATCTAGATGGGCTTAGGCTACATGAGCCCGCGGTCCACTCCAACCTCCCCTGTCTCATGGACACTAGCAATTTATACGCTTCACTAAAAAAAAGCAATTTACATGCTGATTCTACTGAGAAGTCACCGTGTTTTCTCAAAGCGCCAGCTCCAAAAATCCTGGATAGATCGGGTGCAGAGCGGGATCCCAAGAATTACACGTGCATCCATCGGCATGAACACCCCCTCAACGCTCTGTCCCATGTTGCTGTAGTATGGTCAATCAGTTCGGATCAGACGCTTTTTTTTGTTTTTTGAGGAACGGATCAGACGCTTTAGCTACGTGATGCTGCTACTAGGCCTTTTCATTAGTGCAACCATATACATGCGGCCCAAATGACCAGGCCCAATGGCCTTTTCATTACTGCAACTATATACATGCGGGCCAAATATAAAGCTACACTACGACGGTGCGTATCTGCCTATCTGGGGAGTGAGGCGCGGACAAGCGGAACAGCCGAGACGGTATATTCTCCTTTTCCCGATCGCCTCGGACGACAGGCGGCGTAACAGCCTTGATTCCTTCAAGCGCTGGATGCGGTCGCCTCCACAGGAAGCGGGCGGGGTCGTTAGGAGATTCCGTGGATCTCACCGATCCATTCTCCACCTCTCTCCCTCCTATATATACGTGTGCCGCCCTGCAGAGTGAATCATCAATCTCCCTCCAAGCTCTACTCGTCTCGCAAACGAAAGATCAGATCAGATCAGAGTGAGTTCGCATCTGCGTGCTGCGCCAATGGAGGGGAGAACCGCTCTCTGTTTCGTCGTCGTGCTTGCGCTTCTCGCAAGCCCTGCTCTCGCAGGTACGTTCGTGCTCCCCTTCCATTTCACATCCCCTCTCCTTTACAAAAAAAGATCTCCTTCTTCCACTTTACATCTCTGTTTCACAGACAAGATCTCTAATGACGATGATGTTTGTACGTTTGTTGGCTAACTGCGCCTGTATATATATCTACATGCACGCAGAACGCAAGTGCTACAAGGAGCGCTTCTACTCCATGATATGCATGAAGTGGCACTGCGCCATGGAGTGCGTCAACCAGAGCCCGGACCTGGTGCTCAAGTCGGCCCACTGCACCACCAAGCACGTCATCATGCGCTACTGCAACTGCGAAATGTGTACCAAGGAGTAGTCTGGTCGATCTTGTTATTAGCTAGGGAGGCGTACCACCAATAAATCCATATGTAGCTAGAGAATAATAGTTATTCTAGGAGTATATATGCATGTCGTCGATGACATGCATGTTACTGGCTAGCTAGTACGTTTCAGCTTGAGCAGATTGTGGAACTGATCTATCAATAAAGATTCTGGACGTGAGTTCCGTTTTTTTTTTGTCGTGAATTTTGATTGTATGTTGGCCAGACTCTTCATCCACGTTCACATGATTTTAACTAGTATAAGTATGACAACATACTTAAATAATTTGCAATTAAAAATTTAAAATGCTTAAACACCTTCCTGCAATATGCATGGCACTATGATCGAAAAATAAATTTCATCTGTCATTTCAAATTTCAAATCAGAACTTGCACGCTGGAATGGGTTTTTGAGGTACTTCGTGGGTTTGTACTTTCAAATCGATTAGCTCGTGCGGCGTGGTTTGTACGCGATCGGTACCTTTTTTTTCTCGACTTGACGATGAGCATTGTTGACGTTGGAGCGGAGCACGCAGAGCTCGGCCTTCCGTCCTGGACCACGGCCGGAGTCGGCGCCGATTGTGAGCAGGAGGATGATGCGGTGCGCCGCCAGATTGTACCGCGAGCGTTCCTTGGTGCCTAGGCTCGCCGCGCCCCGGCCATGGGAGGTAGAAACGGAAGAACTCCAGTGGCTGGCGATGCGATCGTCGCTGCTGGCCCTCAAGGATCGGTTACGTCTGTGAGTTTGTTGAGCCACGAGGCGCTAGCGTAGGATAGCAAGAGTGGTGTGGATCATGGCGTAAAGCTCGGCAGGTTTAGCTGATCTTGTTTGCATGTAATCACAAGATAAACGAGAAAAAAAAGATGTAATGCGTCGCGAAATACGTCTGCCTCATGTATCCACCGTGCATGCTATGTGACGGATCGGCCTGATTTCGAATCGACCATTCCATTTTAGGTCCACATAATTTTATTTACATTTATTTTTAAGAAAAACATATTTTGTAGATCATGCTTAATAGAAATGTGTTATTATTATATAGTAGATTTTTCAGAATATATATTGTACATAAAACATATTTCGTATTTTATTTCTGAAATATTATCCATTCCCTCTGATAGATCACTATCAGAATCTCTGATTTTGCACAGTGCCAGATTGTTTGCCGAGTGCATCTCATTTGCCACTCGGCAAACGTGACATTTGTGAGTGCCACAGAGAATAAACTTGACAGATCGGAAAACTGCCACGTTCCTGCCAAGTGGCACTCGGCATTGCAAGCGTTTACCGAGTTTCTATCGCGGGGCACTCGGCAAACACTTTATTCTTTCGGTTCTGCTAAAACTCAGCTAGATGAGTTTTTTGTTTGGTCTCATTCACGTGTGTGACCATCGGATCAACATGCACAGATATTTATTTATTTTGACAATTTTTTGTCGATAGGCTTTCTCGAGCGACACGGGCTGTGTTTTGTCGCTGGCTGTAGAGGCTACATCTGGTAATGGGCCGCTTTTGTCTTGTCTTTTATATTTTCTACTCGCCGAGCTGCGGTTGAGTCGTAGTTCGCTCACTCATTTTGTTTTTACAACAGTTGTTCACTCTTTTTTTCTTTCTTCTTTGTTTCTCTTTTACTCATTTAACATTTTTTTTCTTGTTTTCTTTTCTAGATTTTTTATTATCGCCGATTTCCATTTTTTTTATTTTTAAGCTGACAAGAATATGCAATTGATACTTAGATGATTTTAGTTTATATTCACCAACAACATACCAGACTACTCACTCCATTCCTAAATACATGACGTTTTGGTAGTTCAACAAAACGTCATGTATTTAGAAACGGAGGGAGTAATTGCATAGGAGGGTCATACCTACACATTCACAAAATGGGATTGTAATGACAAGTTTTCAAGTCGATGTCACAACTTTTCAAGTCAGGTTTTTGGTCAGTTGAATGTCTACCACTAGACACACGATAATGCAAGTGGTGTAACTCGACTGCAACTGCATGGGCCACTCTTTGACTGCAATTGATGGTGCGAGGGGTTTGTCGGGCCAACTGCATGTCCACCATTAGACACACAACTGCAGGTGTTATAAACTGGTCGAAACTTGCATGGACCCCAATACGACCGCCACTGAAACTTGAGGGAGTTGTCGAGTCAGTTGCATGTCCACCACTAGACACCCAACTGCAAGTGTTGTAACCCGACATGCAACTGCAAGTGTTGTAAGTCGACATGCAACTGCAAGTGTTGTAACCCAACCCGCAACTGCAAGTGTTGTAACCCGGCGCGCAACTGCAAGTGTAGTAACCCGACCTGTAACTGCAAGTGTTGTTACCCGACATGCAACTGCAAGTGTTGTTACCCGACATGCAACTGCAAGTGTTGTAACCCGACTGCAACTACGCAACCCTCAAAGCGATTGAGGTAAGGAGTTGTTGGCCAGTTGCATGTCCATCAACAGACATGCAACTACAAGTGTTGTAACCCGACTGCAACTGCACGAACCTAGAAAGCGATTGCAATTGGGTCAAGAGGAGGTTTTGTAGCCTAGTTGCATATCCAGCACCAGACATGCAACTGCAAATGTTTTAAGCCGACTTCAACTGCACGACCGACAAAGCAACCACAACTGGGTCGAGAGGGGGGTTGCCGACCAGTTGCATGTCCACCATCAAATATGAAACTGCAAGTATTATAACTCGACCGCAACTGGATGAGCCACAAAGTGATCGCAACTAGGTGGCAGGAAGGGATTTGGTCTGCCGGTTGCATGTCTAACATTACATATGCAATTGCAAGTGTTGTAAGCCGACCGCAACTGCACGAGCTTCAAAGCGATTTGCAATTGAGGGTGATAAGAGGTTGTCGGCCAGCTGCATGTCCACCACAAGAATGCAACTGCAAGTGTTATAACTCAACCGCAATTGCACACGACCCATAAAGTGATCTTAACCAGGGGCGACAATGGGGACCCTGTCGGCCAGTTGCATGTCCATCAATACACATGCAATTGCAAGGGTTGTAAACATGATGAAGATTTTTTTAGATATGAAATGAGCCTTTTTTAACATGTGGTGAATATAATTTTTGTGGAAAATGCGGTGAATATTTTCAAATATGCTGTTAGCAATTTTGAATATGCGCTGAACATTTTTTCAAATACGTGATGAAACATTGTTTTGAAATAAGTGAAAATGTTTTTTTTCAGCTACGCGGTAAGCATTTTTTAGAATGAACATATGAAAATTTGCATTTTATGCAGTGTAAATGTTTTTTTGCTGTTTATCATTTAGAATAATTTGTTGGATATTTTAAAAATAAATGAATAATTAATGTGTAGGACAAAACCGGAATTGATCCTGCAGCAGAGGCATCATGCTGGCTACTGCTGCAGAATAGAGTAAAAACTGGAAGAAAAAATACACCGAATAAAACACTCATTTTTTTAGACAACGAAGAAAACACTCGAAAACTGGGTTCGACAAATAAAAACATGTTGTACAGATAGGCACACTAAGACGTACGTACATGCTTGTCATATGGACTCGTACATTTGCTCTAGTACGAGCGACAGGAGAAACAAAGGGCCAGGCCCAGAAAAACAACACGATACGTGCAAATCGTGAGCAGAAGAAAAAAGTCAGCCAATGTATGTGATGATGTCACGTGAATGCGACCATAGATAATCGCAGCTAGCTGAGTTCCAGGTGCTCCCTTATTTGTTTTCTTTTTTCTTTTTTTATGCTCTATTTTTCAACATTATCTGTTTTTCTTTCTCAATATCTTTTCTTTCTCACATATCTATTTCATTTTACATGCATTAAGTGCATTTTTAGGCATTTAGTGCATATATTTCAATTTTGAACTGCAAGTGCATGAAACAGGGGAAAATTGGGTTGAAAATTCCTATTTGTGTTCTTGAGTCTATGTTTAGTCGTTATCCAAGAAAAAGGAAAACAATTCCAAACTTCATGGTGCCAAGACTCAACCTTGAACATGCTGGTTATTGGTCTTTAATCCATAAAAATGCAAACCAGGTCAGAAAAAAATATGAAACTTGGCATGGAGCCCACAAATGGCATCAACATATTGTGATAAAAATTTAGAAGGTTTCGCAAAAGTTGTGACTTATAGTGCTTACAAATGGGACCATCTCCGAGTAAGAATCTAAGTTTCGAGAGGTGATGGGTTAGGTTTGCAGCCAAAGTGATGGCCGCTTCAACGGTTTACCTTGATTTATTTTTCTACACTCAAGATACACCACTAAATGTTCCATGTTAAAATTTGATTTTTTTTTTGCTATGTTAAGTCATTTAGTGCATTTCCAAACATTTATTGTGTATAATTAAAATTTGAATTGTATGTGCATTATAAAGTTGGCAAAATTGAGTTAAAAATCCTATTTGTGCTATTGAGTATATGTTTAGGCCTTATCGAAGAAAATAATGGAATTCCAAACTTCAGGGTGCAAACACTCGACCACGAACATGGAGGTTATTTGTTTTTTAATCTCAAGAAATGCAAAGGAACTCTAAAAACATGAAACTTAGCATGGTGACCTCATGTGGCATCAACAAGCTATGGTAAATTTTTGACAAGGTTTCGCAAAAATTATGACGTGCACTGCTTAGAAACTGGACCATCTCCGAGTAAGAATCTAGGTTTCGAGAGGGAATGAGTCAGGTTTTAAGTCAAATTAAAGATTCCTTCATCAGTCGACTTTGAATTATTTTGCTACACTCAAGATACATCATTACTTTCCATGCCAATATTTGGCATTTTGGGGTTTGTTTACTATATTTAAATCATTTACTGCATTTCTAGGCATTTAGTAAATACAATCAAATTTTGAACTCCAAGCACATGAAAAATTAGGCAGGATTGGGTTGAAAAATCCTATTTGTGTTCTTGAGTCTATGTTTAGGCCTTATGCAAGAAAAGGAAAAGAATTCCAAACTTCAGGGTGCCAAGACTCGACCCCAAATATGGAGGTTATGGGTTTTTAATTTTGAAAAATGCAAATGAAGTCAGAAAAAATGAAATTTGGCATTGTGCCCTCATATGTACTCATCATGTTGTGGTAAAATTTTGAGAGGGTTTAGCAAAATTTCTGACATCCACTAAACCATCTCCGACTAAGAATCTAGGTTTCCAGAGGGAACATGTTAGGTTTGAACGGAAAAGTGAAGGTTTCTTCATCAGTTGACCCTTATTTTTTGTCTACACAAAAGATATATCATTATACGTTCCATACCAGAATTTAGCATTTTTGGGGTTTGCTTGCTTTATTTAAATCATTTAGTGCATTTCTAGGCATTTAATGAATATAATTAAAATTTAAACATTAATTGCATTAAAAAGTTATCGAAATTGTGTTGAAAATATCCAAATGTGTTCTTGAGTCTATTTTTAGGCCATATCTAAGAAAATTAGAGGAATTTCAAATCTCAGGGTGTCAAGACTCAAACCCAAACATGAGGGTTATTATTTTTTAAATTCCAAAAAGGAAAATGAAGTCTTAAAAACATGGAACTTGGTGTTATGCCATCGTATGTAATCAACATGTTGCGGTCAAAATTTGATGAGGTTTCGCAAATTTTTACGAGGTACTCTGCTTAGAAATCGGACCATCTTCAAGTAAGAATCTAGGTTTCTAAAGGAGACAAATCAGGTTTGAAGGAAAGTTACGGTCCATAAGGTCAGGAGGCGGTGCCGCTGTCTTTGTCACGCGGTCTTGAGAGATGGATGTAAGTTGCAATTGTTCTCCGAGCAATGTTGTTGTGTAGTTTCACCGACATGGCCATCCTTGTCGGGCGCAGCCTAAGTGCTCAACGAATTGCATGAACCAAATATAAACTTTAGGGAATTACTCTCTCCGTTCCAAATTAATTAAGTTCTAGGTTTGTTCTGAGACCAGCTTGGCTAAGTTTGAAGATTTACAACACCAAATACACCTAGTATGAAAATATATCCCATGAAAATCCCAGAAGACTAATTTGATGCTCTAGATGTCAATATATTTTTCTATAGACTTGATCAAACTGGAACAAGTTAAGACTTTGAACAAACCCAGAAATTCAATTATTTTGAAACAGAGGTACAGTAGTACGTTTTCGGGGATCTGCTAAATGAAGAAAAATAAAAAAAATATGGGATAGAACATGCGTTTGGATTTTTAGGATAGATGATCTAGAGTCTTTAGCTAGGCACTACCTCCGTCCCGTTTTACTAGTCCCCTTGCATTTTGGATCAAATTTTGACCAAATATTTGATAAGTAAAATATTAATATATGTCATAAAACATTATATTGTTGGATTCGTATTTGAATGTAGTTTTCAGTGATATTATATTTTCTGCGTATATAAATTATATGGTTAAAGCCATGATCAAAAGATGATCTAAAAATACGAGGGGGCTAGTAAAGCAGGACCGAGGTAGTAGTCAATTTGCTCTGACATGACGTCGTACCTTTTTTTGGCATGGGACATGACGACATACCTGACGACTCCGATATAGTAACAGTCGTTCGTTTAATAGTCAAATTTCTACGTGTCCCGTCTAACTAGCCCCACATTTACTGTGGTCGGACAAATGTATGGTGCAAACGAATAGTAGTACCGTGTGTGCGTGTGTGTGGTATGAACCTATGGTGAGAAAACAACACGGCCAATATTCTCCTGGCCGAGGTTCAAGTTTTATTCCTGACCTCGGACGCACCGGAAGGACCTGCCAGGTGGTGCGCACACCAGAGCCGCTAGCTGCCACAGAACCGCGCTTCCTGGAAGGCTGGAACCTACGTACAGGTTCAGCTGACTGGAAAAATCGAACGAGGTAACTTGGGCGACTTGCCATGCATGCATCCATGGCGCTTTCTCAACAGGTTGCCAAATTTTTAGAGTCATCTGCTAGCCGCTATATATATCCGCGACGCACGGGCCCCATGCCTTCGCTACTTCAGGCGACGCCTGTGATCCGATCGGAATAGACCATGGATCTCCGGCACCACACCATCCAACTCAGCGCGGGTCCTGGCTCGGCGGCTGCCGTGAAGCAGCTGCCCGGCGATGGCGGCACGATGAGCTCCGAGCTGTACCTCGCCGTGTGCGGGGGGAAGAAGGAGAAAGCTATGGCGCTGCTTCGGCAACACCACATTGGTAATGTTTACCAAACTGCTGGATTTCACGTCATCTATACGTACACATACTTGTCAGTGCACAATAGCTAGATGTAAGTCGCCTGAATTTATCATTTGGGTCAGTCAAATTTCGAGTGAAGGAACTAGCAGCCAGAGAGAAGGAAGGAGCCCGCCGGAGGAAAGGAAGGAGCTCATCGGAGAAGTCTCTGGGTCTATCTTAGGGTGGCAGGCGACCCATCATCTATCCTAAGGGTGTGGGGGATGGTGCAGATTCGCCAAAAAAACTACCCACCGTCGGGGCTAGAGGGATGACCGGGGGCGAAGCATGGCGGTGAGCAGCGGTTGAGAGGAGGGTGGGGCGGCGAGGTTGGCGCGGGAGGGCTGCCGGCCGCGGGCGGTGGTGGCTGACGGTACGGCCGGTGGTCCGTGGGGAGGTTGAAGAAGTTCGGGAGGTTGAAGAAAGGATCCGGTTGTTCGTTTTGCATCCTAGGTTGGAAAGAATCTACTGACCAGTTTAAGTTTTCAGTCGACTTACACCTAGCCAGTCCATTATCTGTGTACCAAAATTTATGAAAGTTCACTTTTTCATACAGTTCAACTGAAGTATTGAGGGTCAGTTTGGTTGGTGTCCTCAGTCTTGTGCCTAGGACAGACCGGCGCCTGGACCGAGCCTGAAACAACATGCGTTTTTTGCCTGGCCAGGCTTGAGTCTGATGGGAGTGTTTTGTTCGTAGCCTGGCATGGTATAGCATCAAGTTAACAGTATGCATGTGCTAATACTTTATTAGTATTCCCAGGCTGCTGTCGTACGCTCCAGGCACCCTCCAGGCGTCCCTTTTCAAATGCCTGGGCCAGACTAATCACATGACATACGTATTTAGCCAGGCTAAGCATATTCTGGACATCTTCCAGGCCAGGCTAGCTCAGGCATCTTCTGGACATCAACCAAACACTTCCCAGCCACATGCCAGGCCAGGCAATAATCTGTCAGGAAGCGATCCAAACAGCCCCTGAAACTTGTGCTAGAATTTGGCTGAAATCCTACCTAAGTTTGAGAAAATTTATAAAATTTCAAGTTCTGCCTAAGTTTAGCTCGAATTCATCATGAGTCACCGATAGTTTGCCAAAAAAAAAAGTGTCACCAATATATTTTGGCTGCTACAAACAATTCGAAGACTTTCCATTGTTTTGTTTTGTTGTTTCAGGCATACACAAAGTCAGCGCGGAGAGGAACAGCATTCTTCATTTAGCCGCAGAGCATGGCCACGACGAGCTAATCCATGAACTCGCCAACTTCGGGGACAAGAGCTTGCTGTCTTCCCGGAACTCGGCTCTGGACACGCCTCTGCACTGCGCGGCGAGGGCGGGGCATGACAAGGTCGTATCCCTCCTCGTCCAGCTCGCGCAGGACTGCGGAGATGAGGGCACCTTGTGGTGCAAGAACGAGGCTGGGGACACGGCCCTTCATCTGGCGGCGAGGCTCGGCCATGGCGCCGCAGTTGAGGCTATGCTCTCCGTGGTGCCCGACCTGGCCTCTGAGGTTAACGACGCGGGCGTGTCGCCGCTGTACTTGGGGGTGATGAGCAGGTCGGTGCGAGCCGTCAGAGCAATAACGAGGTGCGGCGACGCGTCAGCTGCCGGCCCGAGCTCGCAGAACGCTCTGCACGCCGCCGTCTTCCAGGGCTCAGGTCAGCTTGGTATCTAGCTCCTTGATCCGTGTGGATTCTAAAAGTACATACAATACATAATTGTCAATCCTCGGCTGATATGTATTACCATCGATGTGAACATTGTCAGAAATGGTCAGGCTGCTACTGGAGTGGAAGCCATGTGGCCCATCCCTTGCTAGCCAAGCCGACGGCAACGGCAGTACTCCTCTACATTTCGCTTCGTCCGACGGTGACCTCTCCATCGTACGTGCCATCCTGAGCGCCGTGCCACCGTCCACGGTGCACATGCGGGACTCTGGCGGCCTCTCTGCTCTCCACGTCGCGGCAGGGATGGGCCACGTCCGCGTCGCCGAGGCGCTGATGAAAGCCTGCCCCGACGCCGCCGAGCTGAGGGACGACCGCGGCGGAACCTTCGTGCACGCCGCGGCCAGGGGAAGCCACGGCAAGGTCGTGTCAATGGCCATCAAGAAGCCGACGCTGCGTGGCATCCTGAACACGCAGGACAGGGAGGGCAACACGGCTCTCCACCTGGCGGTGGCCGCACGCGCGCCGGCCGTGGCGGAGGCCCTGATGTGGAAGGGGAAAGTGCGAGCCGATGTCATGAACAAGGACGGGCAGACGCCGCTGGATCTTGCCGCGAAATCGACAAGTTTCTTCTCCATGGTAAGTCTGGTGGCGACACTGGCCGCATTCGGCGCGCAGTCCCACCCTCAAAGGCGGGACCATGTCCATCAATGGAAGAACCACGACATAACAAAGGCGATAGAGAAGACGTCCGACAGCCTCGCGGTGATCGCCGTTCTCGTTGCTGGCGTCGCCTTCACCGCCGCCAACAACATACCCGGGTCGTACGAGCAAGATGGTAACCTCAAAGGCATGGCGATCCTCCAGAAGAAGACCATCTTCAAATGCTTCCTGATCCTGGACAGCTTCGCCCTGGTGACCTCCGTGCTCGCCGTGGTCCTGCTCGTCTACGGCAAGGCGTCACGCTCCGCCGGGTCGTGGAAAACCTTCACGGTAGCGCTGCACTGCCTGTGGGTGTCCCTGATCAGCATGGTCCTGGCATTCTACGCGGCTCTGGAAACCGTCACGAGCACGAGGGCAGTCGACATCAGCTATTACATCATAAACTATACCCTTTTCCTGATGTTAGGCGTGGTCGTGCATTTGGTCAGCCCTCGCGTATCGTTAAGCACGCTGTGGAAGTACCTGTGGCGGCAATGTGGCTTGAGAGGACGTCACGGTGCTATCCGTAGGCGTATCAAGCAGCAATATCCAGTCGTCTGTGCTTTCGTGCGCAACCTGCTTCTGTTCTGGGTTGCAAATTATGTTCTACTCTTTGTGGGCCTCACCATAGTCTTAACCCTTGGCAAAGTCTCAAGAGTTGGGTGACCTGCCGGAAAAACATCATAATGCCGAGTGTCGGCCTATTTGCCGGGTGTATTTTATCGATAACTCGGTAAACAAGCCCCTTGCCAGAATGCATCGGGAACAACACTAGGGAAGTAGTAGGGGCTTTGCCGAGTGTTTTTTATACAACACTTGGTAAACAATTAAAAAGCAATAATGTACATGTATTCATTTGGATTTTTCAAGAGCAAACTTTCAAATTTTGATTTTCTTTTAAGGAAGCTAGAAATATTCAACGACTACTTAGGCTGTCGATCGTGGCTCTCGGCCAGAAAACGTCCACATTTCAGCCATACCAACGACACATGCCTGAGGTCTGCCTAAAAGTGGCCTAGAGTTAGGTAAAAAAAATGGCAAAAGGTGGCCTAGATCATATACCGTAATTGAACATTGTTTTCTTGTTTTTTTTTTTTTGCGGGGGAGCATATCTTCTTCTTTTTTTGTCGGGCTTGAACATTGCTTTCTATCTTAATGTATATAGGCACGTACGTGTTCTAAAAAACCCGAACCGCTAAAGAAAGGGGCGCAATAATATAGGAGTATTTAACTCAGTAAATGGATCGACTGTTAGGAGCATCATCCACTGAAAATGGTCGACATACTGAACCCGTTTCCAGAGTCGGCACCGACATTCCTAGTGTAGAGCGTAGAAGCCGGCTTTGACGGGGCACCGAGAGACACTGTGTCACTTCCAATCATCATGCCCACTGCCGACATCACCGGCCTGTCCCCCGGGTTCTCCTGGACGCACAACAACCCTACCTGGATGAACCTCATCGCGTCGCTCTCCGAGAAGCCGTTGTTCATGCACGGGTCCATCTTCTCCAGCACCGTTCCATCCGTCCAATGCTCCCAGATCTGCACGCACATTATTTTTTGCAACAACTTAGTCATTTATGGCAACTGTTTAGATATAGTAGCGATGGATCGCAGAATGATGCATACCGTGGTCAACAGATCTTCAAATTGAGACATGTCACTGTTCTTCCTTCCCGTAACGATCTCCAGAACCATTACACCGAAGCTGAACACATCCGATTTCACAGAGTAGTTCCCACGCATCAAGTACTCCGGCGCCATGTATCCACTGAAATAGCATGTTCCAACGTGATTAACGAACGTCACCCTTATTTTTAGCTAGAAACGAGAAACATGGACTGCACTGGTAGTAGTATTACTTACTATGTGCCGATGACACGGTTGGTGACGCCCTGCGTCTGGCCTCGCCCGAAGAGCCTCGCGAGGCCAAAGTCCGAGATCTTGGGGTTCATGTCGGCGTCGAGAAGCACGTTGCTGGCTTTGAGATCACGATGGACGACCTTGAGTTGGGAGTCTTCATGGAGGTACTGCAGGCCTCGAGCGATTCCACGTATGATCCTCTGCCTCTTTCCCCAGTCAAGCTGCTCCCCTTTCTCGGTGTCTGCCGTGCGTTTGCAAGTTCAGAAAGTGTATCTGAGTTGCAATTTAGAGTTTCTGATCATAGGTAGCAAACCAAAACATTACCGAACAGGATCTGGTCGAGGCTCCGGTTGGGGATGAACTCGTAGACGAGCAGCCGCTCCTGCTGCTCCAGGCACACGCCGACAAGCCTGACGAGATTCTTGTGCTTGAGCTTCGCGACCAGGGCGAGCTCGTTCTTGAGCTCCTCCACTCCTTGCGTTGAGCTCTTGGACAATCTCTTCACTGCTATCTCTTCCCCGTCTGGCAGAGTACCCTGCGCACCAAATTGACCAAAAGATAAGTCATGCTCAACTGCAAAAAACAGTCTATCAAGCAATTTTGTCAAGATCGGCACCTTGTACACCGCGCCAAAGCCTCCTTCGCCGAGCTTGTTGCTTTCCGCGAAGTCCCCGGTTGCGGCTCGTAGTGTTGAAAAGTCCATCAGCATTGAGTCTACACTCTCACTGTCCTTAGCTTCAGTGGAGTAACTGGAATCTGTTGATTAAGAAAAACTCCATTGTCAGTTTGCATGTTCAAGTGCAAGTTTATAGTGTAAATTGGAGCATTTTGGAGGACATACATGGTTGCTTTGCTTGTGCTGGTGATCGCCGCCTCCTCCTCCAGATAAATAAGCCGACGAGAAGGTTTGCGGCTGCTAGAGTAGGCAGCACAACTATAAGAACCATGCCAGGAACACTGTACTTTCTCCCTGTGAATGTAATCAACGCATGTAACAAAGCAAACGTCAGATCAGATGGATACAATTAACTTGAACAAGATGATACAGGGCATTTAACTGAACCAGAGGGCAACACAATTTAGAGTAGTAAGAGAATAAAATATGTTGAGAAAACATAGAGTTTATTCTGTCAGTTTGCTCCACTCGCATGGCGTGCCATATGAGTGAAATCACCATCACATCAGCATCAATGACAAAAGATATTTGAAGAACCACGAATATCCGACTGTATTAATTCGAGGAGACACAAGAGAAAATGTACATGATTTCCTTATTAAAATGTCATCTGAACAAAACAAAATGTTTGGAGTGGCGCGCGGCAGAGGAGGCTAATGTGGACATGAAAACACATGAACCTGTTTTATTTTTAAAAATGGATTTACCAGAAGGTCACATACTTATATTCTGACTAACCTCATCAGAAAGATAAAGATTTAACAGACGCTTAAACTGACTCACCTCCTCCGACCGCCGCCACCGGCGTCACAACATTGGGCACCACATCCGGCGCCGGCGCTGGTGCTGGCGTAGGCGACGGCGCCGGAGCCCCAGTTGCTGGTAGGCGCAGCATGACCGGGCCATCAAAGAAGGGCCTGTTCTCGTACCGGACGCTGCACCTGATCCCAAGAGCCCTCGCCCCGACGCTGTACAGCGGCGTCCCCAACTCCTGGATCATGTTGGCGAGGCAATCCCGGCACCCCGCCGGCGTGAGGTCCGGCGTGCACTGCGCCCAGCTGTACACCTCGGGGATCTCCCGGCCGAAGGGGACCACCCCGGACGCATACAGCCGCGTCGCGGAGGAGTTGTAGGCGGCGTAGTCCGCGGTGGCGTTGAGGAGCGCGGCCACGACGCGGTCGAACCGGGCCGGCTCCGCCGTGGCGTTAGCGCTGTAGGCGGTGCTGAACGCGGAGCCCAACGCGGTGTCGTCGGAGGCGCGCAGGTCGGCGTCGGAGTAGTGGAGGAAGCAGGGGTCGTAGTACATGGTGGCCTCCTTGCTGTAGGCGCAGGCGCTGGGCAGGTCCTGGAACCCCTGGGCGAGGCAGTCGGCGCAGGAGGTGGCGTTGGCGTCGCCGCGGCAGAGCCCGAGGGCCCGGACCTGGCCGGCCCGCGCCGTGGCGTAGAGGCCGCCCGGGGACGCCGAGGCGTTCCTCGGGAGGGTGACGGCCATGGCGTTGATGCTCGCCAGGTACGTGGTGTCGTTGGCCGCGAAGCTGCCGGTGCTGCCGCAGACTGGCCATGGGTACTCGGCGGCGGCTCGGCGCGCGAGGAGCACGGCGCCGATGCCCACGAACAGGACGGCGTGCCGAGCCATGCCCGTCCGTGTCCGCGTTTGAGCCGTCTGACACTGCAGTTGGCAAGACGTACGTACGACTAACTCGTTTAATTTGTCACTGGAAAATTGCTAGCCAGATGATTGATTAGACCTGCCGGTGCTCATCATCTGGGCCGCCTGTAACTAGGAGACCCCAATCATGCACACAGCACACGCCATATGGCTGACTAGAGAACGTGATCAATCTTATCTTCCAAGGGGCCATCAACTCGCATCACTGTACCAGTCGTTTACTTTTATAAGTGCAGGTGCAGTGTATATAGTAGAAAAGTTTGGTACGGATTAAAACTAATTAACTACAACTTGCATCTTACTAGTAAGTCTTATCTACAGCTGAGCTGAGATCGAGAGCAAACAAACTCTATCTCTACCCACATAGCACTACTATGTACTCTACCAACGACGACTTACAGTATTACATTTTCGATTTCAATGACGATCGTTGCCATATCTAAAAGCAGTAGTAAGCTAGGATGCATAGCAAAAGCGCTACAAATTAAAGCCACGCCATGGCTCGCCGTCTCCTCCTGTCCGTGGCCATCGTCGCGGTGACGGTTGTCGCGCCGCCCGGCGCCGCGGCATACCCGTGGCCGCTTTGCGGCCAAGCCGGCGGCTTCCCGGCGGACAGCGATTACAAGGCGAGCCTCAGCCTCCTCGCCGCCACCATGCCCAGGAACGCCTCCATGTCTCCGGGCCTCTTCGCCACCGCGCAGGCCGGCGCCTCCCCGGAGAAGGTGTGGGCTCTGGCGCTCTGCCGCGGCGACGCCAGCGCGTCCTACTGCTTCAGCTGCCTCGACCAGGCCTTCCAGGACCTGATCAGCTCGTGCGACTACAAGGACGCCACCATCTACTTCGACTCCTGCGTGCTCACCTACTCCAACATCCACTTCCGCGCCGCCGACGACACCAAGTACAGCCCAACGTACTCGATCCGCAACCTTGCCAACGCCACGGCGGATCCGGCGGGGTTCCAGCGCCTCGTGGCGGCGCTCGTGAACGCCACCGCCAGCAGCGCCGCCTTCAGCTCCTCCACGCGCCTGTACGCGTCCGGGCAGGCCGACTTTGACAAGGAGCTGCCGCAGGTGTACAGCTGGGCGCAGTGCACGCCGGACATGTCGCCGGACCGCTGCTGGGGGTGCCTCGTCCGGCTCATGAGGGAGTTGCCGACGTTCTTCACCGACGGCATCGGAGCCAGGGTTCTCGGGATCAGGTGCAGTCTCAGGTATGAAACCCAGCCCTTCTTCAATGGCACGGTCACCGTGCGGTTGTCGGCAACATCAGCCAGAGCGCCGGCGCCGGCCGCGGTGCCTAATGTTGCGGCGGTTGGAAAAGGTGAGTCGAAGCGTGAGTACTAGAAATTACTTTTTCTTGCGGGAATACAACAAATTACTATTCCCTTCGTTCCAAAATAAATGACTCAATTTTGTACTAACTTTTCTTTTCTAAAATTAGTGCTATAAAGTTGAGCCACTTATTTTGGGTCGGAAGTAGTACTTTTTAGTCACTAACTATTGAAAATGAAGGTGACTCAATGGTAACAGTATCAGCTAATAACAGTATATATGAAACTTACTAATATGGAAAATTGTTGGTTTTAAAAAGAAAAAGAATTGAATCGTCTTGTGCACTAATCTGGCATTCTGACCTGACATTTTGTTTTCATTGCTGCATTGGCTAATTAATTCACAGGAAGAAAGTACAGAGTTCCTATCATGGTTCCTATAATTCTGTTGCCCATCCTATCAGCCATAAGCCTCATCGCCTGCTTCTTATTATGGAGGAGGCTGGGGCCAATGACCGAGGAAAAGCAGCCATGTATGTCCTGCAAATTCTCCACTTCACAGCGTGAAAAACTTGCAAAAGTAATCCCTAGTATTAATTAGGTATCCGCTTATTGTGAAACTAACATATTGGTATTCACACAGATCCCAGTTATTCCGCTGAGGCCGAAGATGACGTTGAGAGTGCAGACTCAATGATGATTGACATCTTAACACTGCGAATTGCGACCGGCGATTTTGCGGAGAGCAACAAGCTCGGGGAAGGAGGATTCGGTGCGGTGTACAAGGTACCGATCGAGCAAACATATATAGTATCTTTGAGGAAATTGCTAGGCGACTAAGCAGATTTGCGTTTATAGTTTTGAAATTTGGAGCTTATATAGGTTCTGGTTCGATTTGCAGGGCACGCTCCCTGACGGCGAGCAAATAGCAGTGAAGAGGATGTCAAAGAGCTCAACCCAAGGTGTGGAGGAGCTGAAGAATGAGCTGGCTTTGGTTGCGAAGCTCAAGCACAAGAACCTTGTCTGGCTCATTGGTGTTTGCCTGGAGCAACAGGAGAGGCTGCTAGTCTACGAGTTTGTTCCTAACCGAAGCCTCGACCTCATTCTTTTTGGTACAACATATACTCTTAGTTGTAGTTGGTATTTTTCATTCAATTTCTGTGCAAGGTATATCTGGTCTGATGATCTCCCCATTGCTCTCTTTTTATTTTTATTGTTGAAACAGCAAAAGATAGTGCAAAGCGCGAGCAACTTGATTGGACGAAGAGGCACAAGATCATAGACGGAATCGCTCGGGGCCTGCAGTACCTCCATGAAGACTCTCAGCTCAAAGTAGTTCACCGTGATCTCAAAGCCAGCAACATCCTACTCGACATGAACAACATCCCTAAGATCTCGGACTTCGGCCTCGCTAAGATCTTCGGGCGAGACCAGACGCAAGGTGTCACCAGCCGTGTCGTCGGGACATAGTCAGTGCAATTTCAAGTGTTTGTACCTAGCAGCTATTGAACCACGAGCATAACTAATTGTGTTGATGTTTCAGTGGATATATGGCGCCAGAGTACATGATGCGAGGGAACTACTCGGTGAAGTCGGATGCTTTTAGCTTCGGGGTTATGGTCCTGGAGATCGTGACTGGGAGGAGGAACAATGGCGACAGCTCCGGGCAGTCTGAAGATCTCCTTACCACGGTATTCATTATCTCATTTTATTTTATTTTATTTTTCAACAGGAGAGCAATGCTCTCAGTCTCTGCATTGTCTGTGTATATAAATATCAGAAGGGTTCTGAAATTGAATTGTACACAAATGTACGCAGGTGTGGGAACACTCGATGACCGGGACAGTGCTGGAAGTGGTAGACCCGTCCATGAACGGTAGGTTCTTGGAGAAAGAGGTTCT
Source organism: Thinopyrum elongatum (assembly GCA_011799875.1). NCBI lineage: Eukaryota > Viridiplantae > Streptophyta > Magnoliopsida > Poales > Poaceae > Thinopyrum > Thinopyrum elongatum. The sequence continues at coordinate 433,736,028 of CM022301.1, forward strand.
CAAGTGCGTCCACATAGGGCTTCTTTGCGTGCAGGAGAACCCGATGGAACGGCCAAGAATGTCCACCGTGGTCACAATGCTCGGCGGTGAGACATTTACTCTCCATGCGCCCTCCAAGCCGTCGTTCTGCTCGAGGAGGAACGACGCGTGTGCCGACTAGATTAGTCCTCATCAACCACCTCAGTTTTAGTATAGAGTATATGTAAAGGGATCGGCGTCATTCATTCCGTGCGTGGACCCAACCCATGATGATTTTAAAAACTACATTGCAATGAGAGCACAAATATTTTTTACGTCATAATCGTGATTTAATAGACATTTTAATGTTAATGTGATTATGTATAAAAATGACTAGTGAATAATATCTCCTTTATTGCTCCTACAGCTACATCTACATCTCCTTGCTCGGTATGGATGGATGCCCCCCCCCCCCCCCCCCCCCACTAGAATTTCTCATTTTAAAAAGGAAGTACAACTCTAACAGGGGCCACTGTCATGGAGCTCCTCTCTTTAACGGAAGCCAAATCCAACATGCACCCTCTTTCGAGCGTGCAAGAAGTTTGACACCTTGGCTTTATCCTGATGTGCTCGCCTTGGCGAAGTCATCGCCTTGTGGTTAAAAGAGGCTCTATCTCACTTGTGTCGCCCATCAAGCATTCTCACTGAGTTGTTTGGCATTTGCAACCCTGAGTAGAGTGCCACGGCTGATCACTTTGCCAACTATGTGAAATTATTTTGGTGAAAATTTCATGAAGTCCAGCTCCCGCTGCGCATAAAACCCGATACCCAAAGCCTGAACCCGAATAGCCCAAACAATTTTCGGGTAGCATTTCTAGAAACCCAAAATTATTCTAAAATTTTGGGTTTATAGTCCCGGTACCCAAATAATCCGAAATTAGGAGAAGGCCCAGTAAAATTCGTAGCTTCTTCAGCCCAACCTAGCATAAAGACTTGTTCCCTTGTGACCTAGTACCTGCTTGACCGCGGACAGATCCCATTCCCATCAGCCATCGCCATCCTCTCCCTTAGACCTTGTACAATGCAAGACGCTTAGGGAAGGTGCTTAGATATATAAATCAGTCTTTCTTTAAGCACCGATACTTAATTGTAGAGGGTAGACGCTTAATTAGGCGTTTCTCCTGTACAAATAGGCACTGGTGCTTTAGAAAAACCAGGTTTATTTTTCTAAGCTCTTCCCTAAGTACCTAGCATTGTACAAGGCCTTACGACCCCACTGCAACACAGCATGCATTCACACACCAACACAGGCAGCACGACGCACCCTGCTCTGCTCCTCGCTCGTCAGTGCGACGCCATCTCCACCTCCAGAATCTCCGGGCCGCGACCACCACTGCCTGAGATGGCCGGCCGCCTCCCTTATATCCTGCCACCATTACTGACTTTTCCTGTCAGTTGACCGCTTCCCTGGCCCCTCCTATCCCGTTGGCCGCCGCTGGAGAGTTCGAGTGAGAGGTGAAGGAAGTGGCAGTAGTGCAGCACCGCGCCGGGTGCCTTTCTTCCACCCCGTCAGCCGGCACTGACACTTGCATTTCTGCGTGTGTACATTATCGCAACTCCTAGTTGCTCTTCGGGAAATTCGGGGTTACCCGTACCCGGGTTTTTGGGTATAAAAAATTTCAGCCAAATTTCGGGTGTCATCTTTGAAAACCCAAAACTTTTATAACCCGAATTACCGAACCCAAATTTCCGGGCAAACCTGAACGCCCCGCGTGAAATCTAGTGACATCCACCTATCTACCGTGAACCAGTCGTCGCCAAGGATTTGGAAGACAGTTGTCCCCATGCGAGCCCTCCTTCCCACAACCGTCGCCAAACGACTGTCTTTCCTGAGCTCAACACCATCATGCGGGTCCTTCTTAACTATCCATCTGCCGCCTGTCAGCTAGGGGTTGATTGACGTCTTCCCCGAGCCTGATGTCAACCTTTCCGCCCTAGCCAACCTCGTCATGGTCACACCACCCCAAGTCGTTCCTCGAGACCTCCCATCCCTGATATCCTTCTGTATCCTTGCACGCTCCACCCTCCCCCCCCCCTCAATATCGTCGTACTTCTATGTGGGCGTCGCCCTCCTTCCCGAGCCACTCTTTCCCACTGCGCTCAGAGCTAGTCGTCCTGATCCCGTTGTCCTCCTCTCCGAGCGGAGGCACATGGTACCGATCTACACATCTCTTCTCTTCTCTGTAGCAGTGTACTACAACTTCTCTCGTAGTGCATCAACCACCAACCACAAATACAATCAAATTGCACATGTAGATCAACATAACCACACACAAACCAATCACACACATTAGATCTTTGTAACTATACCTGGAAAAATTATAAATGTTGCCCTTCATACCATTAAAAAAACTTTTGCAAGCGATGGATCATAATATTTTAATTAGATAGGTCACATGTGAAACATTTCTTTTCACTGTTGTTAACTATTTAGTTGAACTGTAAACGACAAATACATGTTACATATGATTTGAAAATATTAATTCTCACCCCATATTCCAATGCTAATATAATGCAGCTGATAGATTCATGATTGGAAATCCTATAAGAATTATAGCCAATATGAATAATCATGTTACGGTTTCTAGGCGATTCCCATTATCGGAAACATAGAAATTCTTATGGCAATATTGGATTGAAATTGGGTTGATTTGGCACGAACATATAATCTACATAAGAGTACGTAAATGAGTATTATCATTCGAACCAAAGACTTCAGGATGTGTTGGTCATTCATATCTTAATTTTTTCGTTTTCCTATAAAAGATGGATCCAATTGTGTATACAAGCATGAATGAACCATGCAAGGAGGCCAGATATGAACATAACCAGAATACCAAACTATACATAGACATACACATAATTTGTTCGGGATATAACCCCGCGGGATGACCCGCCCGTTCAGGGCCGGGTTATCTAGCGACGACTCTAAGAACAGGTTCACCATGTGGGCCGCGATGACCATGAAGCTCAAGGCCCAGGGGGCGATTATGGAGTGGGCTGGCTGATGGCCCAGTACCTAGGATGCCAGCTCAATGAGGAAACAAAGGAAACTCCCTTACTTGGGAAGTACGATGAGTAGGAAACAGATAAGGGTACGGGTAGGACTACGACCTGGACTCTGTTGTAAGCCCAGGGCCTCAACCTATATATAAAGGGGAGCCCCTGGGGCAGAGAGGACCAAGTTACAAACTCTCGAGTACTAGGATAGCCAAGTTGCACCCTTGTAATCGAGATCCCAAGCAAATAGCCAATCAAGCAGGAAGTAGGCTATTACCTTCATCGTGAGGGGGCAAACCTGGGTAAACCCGCCTCTCTCGATTCCGATCAACCCCGTTCAAGCTACCACCTTATAGCGATGGCCTCACAACTAAGTCCTTTCATGAGGACATCTGCCGTGACAAAACCACGACAGTTGGCGCCCACCGTGGGGCTAGCGCTCGGTGGTGTTTAGTTCTTGGAGGGAGCTCTCCCAGGGATCGAGGAATATGCGATCGGCCGCATGTCCAAGAATCACCGCGGCAAGCTCTACATCGACGATTCAGGCTGGGGCCCCGAGGCCGACTCAATTGAGTACGGGTACCGGGTCCCCTTCGGTAAGATCCACGTCTTCATCGGCAAAATCGGTGAATCAGGACCCGCCCGGGCTCAAGCCAGCCGGAACCATGTCTTCATCGGCTTCACCCAGGGGGTCGATCTAGCGGACAACTACGCGTCTCGTGGAGACACCCTGGCCTACTCTGACGGCGAGCCATCGGTCGGGGATACCGAGTCGATCCTCCTGCTGTATGACGACAGGCTTGGGGGCTACTCCGATGACGAGCTGGCCCTGGACAACCATGAGCCACTCCGTCGGACCACCATCTACATGGCAGGCACTGCGTCGGCTCTTGACTCCACCGCAGCAGGCGCCATGGGAGGAACTAGTACCTCAGCACCAAACCCGAACGCGGCTGGCCCGGTCAAGCCACCAGCTCAAGTCCTTTCAGAGCTAGTCGCCTAATTGACAACGCTCCTAGAGTCATCGATAACAGCGGAGAACCAGGAGGAGCGCAATGTGGAGATAGCTAAAATTCGTGAGTAGATGGCCAAGGCTCAGGAAGATATCAACGCCGAGAACGCTCCCATGGTGCAGCTACGATCCCAGATTCATAATGAAGCGGAGGGCCTGAGGACAGGAGCCTGGCGCATGGGTCTACGACAAAATGCTTTGGATGTGGTTCATAGGAGGAGGCAAGAGAGCCGCCTGCCCACTGATTTTGAGCCCATGCGTCTGCTCAATACACCCACACCGGGGTCTGGGACAAGTACCCCAGAGGCTCCGGTTATACACCAACTGAATCGAGTCATGCCCCAGGATAGAGATAGGCGGCCACCCCCGGCTCAACCTCGTCAACCGGCTCAGCAGCGCCAGCTCGAGCCGGCCCAGTGCCCACCGCCAGTCCGGACGACCCCAGAGCATTTTGTGACACCGGCGGGTCATTTCTCTAATCCCGTTGACAACTTGTTGGTCGCAGCTACCTCGCTGCACTTCCGGTCATAGGGAATACCCCGGTTGAGATCGAGGCCCTAAACGCCATCGAGATGTTGAAGACTGCGGTTGCCCAGCAAGCAAACTACTCCTACAGTTCGCAGCGACTCCACTCCACTCCGCATCCAAGCCGTAGTAGGAGTCGCTATGCTAAGTCGCCAACAGTCTTTAGCAGCGCCCAACGGAGATGCGAACAACCGTGTGACCCGCCTCGGCATGGAGCCCTAGACGCTCAAGAGATCGTCGACACAGCCCAGGCACGGCGGGAAGCAGAAGCGGCCAACGCGACGGCTCAACCATCGCCCACTTCAACTCCTTTGACCTCGCAGGGTGTCGGATCGAGTACAAGGACCATTGGAATTCCGTGTCTGGTGTCGGCTCTATGAAATGAGCGCATGCCTAAGGATTTCAAAGGCCCCCGCAAAGTGCCCAATTACACAGCTAATCTCGAGCCGGCTGCTTCTATTGAGAACTACGAGAGCGCCATGGACATGCTGGATGCCAGCGATGCAGTTTGTGCCAAGTATCTGACTATGATGTTGGAGGGGCCGGCTCGTACTTGGTTGAAGAACCTGCCCCCCAACTCTATTAACACTTGGGCGGAGTTGAAGGATCGCTTCATCTAAAAAATTCAGGGAACTTGCAAGCGCCCGATGAAGATTGTTGATCTACATTACTGCATCCAGCATGAGGGTGAGTCGGCTCATCATTGGGCTCGCCGAGTCGCAGACACTCCTCGGATAGCATAACGGATGCTCAAGCCGTCTTGATCCTGGAAAAAAATTTCCATTTTGATCCCTTAGTCCAGAAACTTGGGCGGCTTAAGAGAAAAGTTCAGGATATGGGTGACCTTATGGATGTCCTTACCAGGTATGCCGAGTCAGACGGCATGAAAGATCCTAGTTCAGATGATGATAAGTCTGGCAAGGGCAAGAAAGATGGTGGTGGCAAGGGACAACAGTAGAACAACTCCGGATGCAACGGCAACCATGGCAATCAGGGCAATGGTGGCAAGCGCAAGCACCCGGAGGGCGGCTCAAATTTCGTTGCTAACACCAACACTGGCTTCAAGGGCCAGAGAAGGAACAACTCCGAGAGGTCATTCAATGAAAATAAAGCTCGTAATTTCGAGGAAGCCCTTAAAGCCCCCTGCCCGAAACACAGCACCCAGGATAAGCCGGCGAACTACTCTTGGGAGAACTATTTTATTATGTAGCAATTTCACAATCAGGCTTACCAGAATCACCAAGGTGGCGGAGGCGGAAACCTGGGGCAGCCTGGAGCGGGTGGCTCAGGGTCCGACTTCCCGGGAGCTGGCTCATCTGGTGGGTTCCAGAATCCCGGTTACCAGGGGCAGGGCAGATCAGGGTCTGGCTACCAGGGCTCTGGCAATAATGGATGAAATCAACGTTTTAGCCAAGGCGTTTAGTAGCAAGGCAACCAGTCAGGTTTTCAGAGTAATCCTAAGCAGTTGAACAGTGGGTAGTACAACGTCTTCACCACTAGTACTTACAAGCGGGATCGCAAGCTCCAGAAGCGTGCTGTCAATATGGTTGAGCCGCCTGTACCTGAATATTTGAATTGGTCAGAGCAACCAGTCACTTGGAGTAGGGCGAATCATCCACCCCGGGTCGAGAATCCGGGTTGCTTAGCCTTGGTGGTGGCACCTGATACGTCTCCAACGTATCTATAATTTTTTATTGTTCCATGCTATTATATTATGGGACAATTACATTTGTGCCCTTAATTGGAACCCACTACTCAAATTTGCCCCTAATTCTGAAGTGTGCTCAAATTTCCCCCTCTTCCGTTAAGTGCGGTTATAGAAATGCCCTTCCGTACATTTTCCGTCCAGTCAAATGCCTTTTGACCATTAAGTGCGCGTATAGAAAAAAGGCCTATGACCGGATGGAAAATGTACGGAAGGGCATTTCTATAACCGCACTTAACGGAAGAGGGGCAAATTTGAGCACACTTCGGAATTAGGGGCAAATGTGAGTAGGTGGTTCGAGTTAGGGGCTGAAATGTAAATAACCCTTATATTATCCATCTTGGATGTTTTATATGCATTCTTATGCTATTTTATATCATTTTTGGGGACTAACCTATTAACCTAGGGGTAGATATCAGGTGATACCACCCTTTACATGCTCCCATGATACAAATTTTGAAAATTCATATTTAGATGTTTCAAAAAATTCTGATTTTTTTTATGGATGTTCACAAGACATATGTTTGTAACCCCTAAAAAATTCAGATCAAAATACAAAATGTACATTAAGAAACAAAAAAGACAAATCCATATGTGAATAGTATCATTTCTGACACTATTCATATTTTGTCTTCTTTTGACACTATTCATTCTAGATTTGTCTTTTTTATTTATCAATGTACATTTCGAATTTTGATCTGAATTTTTTAGGGGTTATAGACATATGTCTTATGAACATCCACAAATTTTTTCAGAATTTTTTGAAACATCTAAATGTCACTTTTCAAAAGTTGAAGCATGGTAGCATGTGAATGGTGGTATCATGTGATATTTTCCCATTAACCTAGTGCCAAGTGCCAGTTACTGTTTTTTTTTCCTTGTTTTCGTCTTTTACAGAAAATCAATACCAAATGGAACAAATCTTTTTGAGGATTTTTTTTGGACTAGAAGACACCTAGGAACCTTCGGGAGGGGGTCAGAGGGGCCACCAGTTGGCGACAAGCTCGGGAGGCGCGCCCTAGGGGGGCACGCCCCTAGGCTTGTGGGCCCCCTGATGCTCCTCCAACCCTAATGTTTACTCTATAAATACCCAAATATTCCCTGTATACCAGGGGGCACACCAAAAATACTTTTTCATCGCTGCAAGTTTCTGTCCTCGTGAGATCCCATCTGGAGACCTGTTCCGGTACTTCGCCGGAGGGGGATTCGATCACGGAGGGCCTCTACATCAATCTTGCTGCCCTTCTAATGATATGTGAGTAGTTTACCACAGACCTACGGGTCCATAGTTAGTAGCTACATGGCTTCTTCTCTCTCTTTGAACTTCAATACAATGTTCTCCTTGATGTTCTTAGGGATCTATTTGATGTAATTTTCTTTTGCGGTGCGTTTGTTGAGATCCGATAAATTGTGGATTTATGATCAGATTATCTATGAATATTATTTGAGTCTTCTCTGAACTCTTTTATGCATGATTAATATAGCTTTGTATTTCTTTCCGATCTATTGATTTGGTTTGGCCAACTAGATTGATTTTTCTTGCCATGGAAGAGGTGCTTTGTAATGGGTTCAATCTTGCGGTGTCCTCACCCAGTGACAGAAAGGGTAGCGAGGCACGTATTTTTATTGTTGCCATTAAGGATAAAAAGGTGGGGTTTATTCATATTGATTGGATCTATCCCTCTACATCATGTCATCTTGCTTAAGGCGTTACTCCGTTCTTGTTAACTTAATACACTAGATGCATGCTGGATAGCGGTCGATGTGTGGAGTAATAGTAGTAGATGTAGGCAGGAGTCGGTCTACTTGTCACAGACGTGATGCCTATATTCATGATCATTGCCTTAGATATCGTCAGGACTTTGCGCTTTCCTATCAATTGCTCAATAGTAATTTGTTTACCCACCGTATGTGTTCTTTCAACAGAGAAGCCTCTAGTGAAAACTATGGCCCCGGGTCTATCTTTTATCATATTATTTTCAGATCTACAAAACCAAAAAAACAAAAAATACCTTGCTGCAATTTATTTACCTTTATTTTATTTTGCACTTCAATTTATCTTTTATACCTATCTCTATCAGATCTCATCCTTGCAAGTAACCGTGAAGGGATTGACAACCCCTTTATCTCGTTGGGTGCAAGTATTTGTTTGTTTGTGTAGGTGTAACCATTGGTGACTTGTGTGTTCCTCCTAATGGATTGATACCTTGGTTCTTAAACTGAGGGAAATACGTATCTCTACTTTGCTGCATCACCCTTTACTCTTCAAGGGAAAAACCAACGCAAGCTCAAGAAGTAGTAGGAAGAATTTCTGGCGCCGTTGCTGGGGAGGATCTACATCAAGCCTACCAAGTACCCATCATAAACTCTCATATCTTGCATTTACATTATTTACCATTTGCCTCTCGTTTTCCTCTCCCCCACTTCTAAAACGTTTTCAGAAAAGCACAAAAATATTTGTCTTTTTATTTGCCTTCTTTTCATTCATCTTTTCGTTTGCTTGTGTGCTAGATTGCTTACTTTGATACGATGTCTCAAGAAAATACTAAGTTGTGTGATTTTTTAACACTAATAATAATGATTTTATTAGTACTCCAATTGCTCCCGCCACTAGTGCAGAATCTTATGAAATTAATGCTACTTTGTTGAATCTTGTTATGAAAGAACAATTTTCTAGTAGTCCTAATGAAGATGTTGCATCCCATCTTAATACTTTCATTGAATTGTGTAATATACAAAAGAAAAAAGACGTGGATAATGATATTGCTAAATTGAAGCTATTTCCGTTCTCACTATGAGATTGTGCTAAAACTTGGTTTTCGTCCTTGCCTAAAAATAGTATTGATTCATGGAATAAGTGTAAGGATGATTTTATTTCCAAGTATTTTCCTCCCGCTAAGATCATCTCTCTTAGGAACGATATAATAAATTTTAAGCAACTTGATCATGAACATGTTGCACAATCATGGGAGAGGATGAAATTGATGATAATAAATTGCCCTACTCATGGTTTAAGTTTATGGATGATCATACAAAAAAATTGTGCTGGATTGAATTGTGCATCTAGAAATCTTTTAGATTCCCTCGCGGGAGGTACTTTTATGGAAATCACATTAGAAGAAGCTACTAAAGTCCAATGATGGGCTTCCTCAAATGCCCTAGTTCTTCATGAGCAAGCAAGTTGGATGCACACCCACTTAGTTTTCTTTCGAGCTTTCATACACTTATAGCTCTAGTGCATCCGTTGCATGACAATCCCTACTCCTTGCATTGACATCAATTGATGGGCATATCTATAGCCCATTGATTAGCCTCGTCGATGTGCGACTTTCTCCTTTTTTATCTTCTCCACACAATCTCCACCATCATATTCTATTTCACCTATAGTGCTATATCCATGGCTCACGCTCATGTATTGCGTGCGAGTTGAAAAAGTTGTAGCACGTTAAAAAGTATGAACCAATTGCTTGGCTTGTCATCGGGGTTGTGCATGATAAATACTTTGTGTTAAGAAGATAGAGCATGACAAGATTATATGATTTTGTAGGGATAACTTTCTTTAGCCATGATATTTTGAGAAGACATGATTGCTTTTTAGTATGCTTGAAGTATTATTGTTTTTATGTCAATATTAAACTTTTGTTTTGAATCTTATGGATCTGAATATTCATGCCACATTAAGAAAGATTACATGATAAACATGTTAGGTAGCATTCCACATCAAAAATTATATTTTTATCATTTACCTACTCAAGAACGAGCAGGAATTAAGCTTGGGGATGCTTATGGATCTATAATTTTTTATTGTTCCATGCTATTATATTATCCATCTTGGATGTTTTATATGCATTATTATGCTATTTTATATCATTTTTTGGGACTAACCTATTAACCTAGTGCCAAGTGCCTGTTGCTATTTTTTCTTTTACAGAAAACCAATACCAAACGGAGACCAAACAGAACAAATTTTTTTAAGAATTTTCTTGGACCAGAAGACACCCAGGAACCTTCGGGAGGGGGTCAGAGGGGCCACCAGTTGGCGACAAGCTTGGGAGGCGCGTCCTGGGGGGGTGCCCCCCAGGCTTGTGGGCCCCCTGATGCTCCTCCAACCCTAATCTTTTCTCTATAAATGCCCAATTGTATAGAGCAAGCGTGTGGAGGTGAAAGTGGTACCTTTCTGACGGCTCGTCTCGGTTTCTTCGGGATTAAATTTTCTGAGCTGGATGAGATTGAAATTACCTCGACGTTGCCGGCTCGACTGGCCTCGGTATTATCCTGAGAAGAAGGGGCGTCAGCAAGTTCATTAAAAAGGCGACCAAGCGAGTTGAGCTCTACCTCAGACTCATTTTCACCGGCCGGCTCATCAGCATTAACCGGCTCATCCACTTGCTCAACTGGAGCAGGGGCAGCTTTTCGAGGTTTCTTCTTCTTCTAGAACCAGTCGTCTGCCTGCATATATGATAAGCCGGAGGCCAAGTTTAAGATGAACAAATCAAATACAAAATGAGTAAGACAAAATGCAAGAATACTTACTAGGGGCACTGGGTTTTCTATGCAGAAGGAAGCAAGCCCAGTCTTATTGCATTTATCTTGAGGCTCTCCCAGCAGCCTTTTTGTGGCATTGTTTATCTCATCCACCGACAAGTCGACTTGACTGAATCGTTGCACATCAGCTAAGTTGCCAGTATAGTTGCACATTAAGTCGCCCCTTCGACTTAATTGCTGGATTCACCAGCTGATCCAACACCAGGTCAGATCGATCCCAGTGAGGCCATTTGCTGTCAAGGCCCTTAATTTTGAGTAAATGGGCGCGACCTATGTCGCTCTTCATCAGCCGACCAACCCGGAAAGGCAATGGTTGCGTTGAGCCGATCCAATCTACAACCCAGCAAGGGGTTTTCGCCTGCAGGAGCGGTGTTCTTGCAATAGAACCAAGTCTTGTTCCATCCTTTCGGATGCCTCGATTCTCGCGCCTGATGGATATGCATCAAGATTCGTTGTGACGTCACATCTGAGCGCCATTAAATCCGGAAGGTGATGTCACGATGCGAGGAATCAAGAAAAAATAAAGTACAGAAGTGCTACATGCCGGCAATTTTATATAACCCGGCCACAAAACATGCAAGGGAGCGAGAATTTCTCATTCATGGAAAGATGACCCGGAATTAGTATTAGTCTGAAGATTCACATGGATAAATTCAAGTCAATCTGGGGGCTAATGTTGGGGATATAACCCCGCGGGATGACCCGCCCGTTCAGGGCCGAGTTATCTAGCGGCGACTCTAAGAACAGGTTCGTCATGTGGGCCGCGATGACCATGAAGCTCAAGGCCCAGGGGGCGACTTATGGAGCGAGTCGGCTCATGGCCCAGTACCTGGGACGCCACCTCAATGAGGAAACAAAGGAAACTTCCTTACTTGGGAAGTACGATGAGTAGGAAACCGATTAGGGTATGGGTAGGACTACAACCCAGACTCTGTTGTAAGCTCAGGGCCTCAACCTACATATAAAGGGGAGCCCCTGGGGCAGAGAGGACCAAGTTACAAACTCTCGAGTACTAGGATAGCCAAGTTGCACCCTTGTAATCGAGATCCCAAGCAAATAACCAATCAAGCAGGAAGTAGGCTATTACCTCCATCGTGAGGGGCCGAACCTGGGTAAACTCGCCCCTCTCGATTCCGATCAATCCCGTTCAAGCTACCACCTCGTAACGATGGCCTCACGACTAAGTCCTTTCACGATGACATCTGCCGTGACAAAACCACGACATAATTGCAACGAAGCATACAACTGTGGATCTACTTTATAAAACATACGACAACTGATCAAGCAATGCGGCTTAATTTGGTTGGCATCCTCACAACTTGATGTCGGATACAGATTACTAACACAAAAGAATCAATATCATCACATTTAAAACATTTTCACAATTATTTTTGTTATTTATTAGTAACATAATCATATATTCATATACAAAATAAATATTGAAGTTACACCTTTACAAATGTATCAATATCTTAAGCACTATGCATTCTACGATGAAATGGGGAAAGAGGAGTATAGAATTATGTGCATAAGATTAAAAAAAGATACCAACACCTTCGTTACATTGAACATAAAAATGGTGTCCTCTATTTTGCGAGGGCCACCTACTATTTGCTTTAAAATAAATAAGCATCTAATAAGCAACTTGCTCTTCAAGATTTCTACATTTTAATTTTATTTTACGTACTATATCAACTTATCCTATATGACTTGATTGGTGATTTCACTAACATATTTCTTCTAATATTCAAACATGTCACCTCAGCATGCAAACGTGCATGAAAAAACGCTTTCGACATGCAACCATGCATGGAAAGAGGCTTCTCATTTAATTATGCTACTTCTATTCAATACTTTTATATAACTATGCATTAATAAGCAATTATGATAAATATATCTATTTTCAGTTTTGTTTTTCACATTATCAATACCAAATATTCATGCTCGATACAAGCAAATGTCATTACCATATTGTAGCCGATTCACGCAGGACCGTGTGGAGGTAATCATATGGTTTGAATAGGTCTCGACGCTTATTTCTCGAGTACTTATCATCGTCAGCTCAATCCAATTAACCAATGGTTGACACTTGCTTAATCATTTAGGTATACACATACAGCTCACCTTCGGAGAGGCTTAAGCTAATTGAGGGATCGATCAGCCATTCCCGTGACTCGTGAGTCACGACAAACAGGCAATGCTTGCAGCATCGATTAGATAATATTTTATAAATATAATTGAGTAGATAAGAGTGTAGCGCTGCTTTAATATTACCAAGTGCTAATATTTTAAAGACCAATGGATAGTATTTTATTCAGTCAAATAGCAAGGTAACCCCAGAAATCCGTTGGTGCTCCCGGGAGCACGCGCTCCTGCACGTGAAAAATATATTTTAAAGTGTGAAAAATTCCAAACAAAAATTTGGCGCATACATCTCGATATTATATATGTGCACGTCAAGTTTCGGAGAAAACCAACATTTTTTGTGGCTTGTGTAAAAAAGACAAAAGGATGTCTTCACACACAAAAAAAAGGCAAAAGGATGTCTTGTGAAAACATTTTTTTAAATCGGATTTTGTCTTTTTCACATGCGACACATAAGTTGTTGGTTTTTCGCGAAACGACTTTGTGAGCATGTACAATATCAAGATGTACACGTCAAGTTTTTGTTTGAATTTTTTGACATTTCAAAATATGTTTAAAATACATTTTAAAAACCAGGAGCATGCGCTCTCATGTGCCAAAACGCCACTCTCGGTGACCCAGTATACTCCTACGTACTCAATGGGAGAACAATTCAAAAAATTGTCCGGCCTCAAGACATCTTATCTGCTGTCTTCAGAAGTCCTTTTTTTTTTGCAAGGGATGATGGGTTACCTACTGCTGTTTTTCCGGTGACAAACCTTTATTGCAGGTTCTAACTGTCTTATTTGGAGAAGTTTTGTGTAGAGTCGTCTTGTGTTAGATTATGACTTAAGACTAAAGCTAAATGTACACTTATTCATGAACGAAGAAAATACATTAACATGTATGCTACGGACCCGGGGCTTAGCCCACTACACTCGACCACACGGGCAGGACGTTTAGATGCATTCGGCGGTGACCCTGGCTACGAGCCCATTCCACAATCAAAAGACCGGCCTGATGGGAGGGTGGAACTCGCCCTTTTAAGCCACTTCGAGCCTCCTCCCGCGGGCGAGGTGGGACTAAAGAACACGAGCCGCGCACGGTTCCATCAGTACCGTGGCATTCCACCCCCCTAAGGGGCCCGCTGTCACAGCGGGACGGGAAGCCCGACCTATATGGGCCACCAAATGCTACGGACCCGGGGCTTAGCCCACTACACTCGACCACACGGGCAGGACGTTTAGGTGCATTCGGCGGTGACCCTGGCTACGAGCCCATTCCACGACCAAAAGACCGGCCTGATGGGAGGGTGGAACTCGTCCTTTTAAGCCCCTCCGAGCCTCCTCCCGCGGGCGAGATGGGACTAAAGAACCCGAGCCGCGTACGGTTCCATCAGGACTGTGGCAATGTAGCCTATATTGAAATCTTTAAAAAGATTTATACTTTATGAACCGAGAGAGTAGAGTGTAGGGACATGGACAATGAGACTGCAGACCGACAGCGTGCAAACCGGACGGCTATCATCTCGGGAGGTGTGGACTGGCATGCCGCTGGTCACAAGTGGGGCGGCGCGTTCATTTTTAATTCATCACAGTGAACCTGACTGACAATCATATCACAGAAGTTCTACTTAATTACCTCTACGATTGTTTGATGATATACTAATATACTCCCTCCGTTTCAAAATATAGTGCGTCCACGCTTTGCGAGGTCCAACTTTGACCATAAATTTAACTAACGAGATCGATTGTGGCGAGAGAAAAAATTATATAATTTAAAACTTCTTTTGAATACGAATTCATTGTTATAACTTTTGCTCCCGCCGCAGTCGGTCTCGTTAGTTAAATTTATGGTCAAAGTTAAAGCACGGAAATAGAGAAAGCACTATATTTTGAAACGGAGGAAGTAGTATACATACATATTATTTTATTCAGTCAAATAGGAAGGTAACCCCCAATATTCTCCAACGTACTCAATGGGAGAACAATTCAAAAAATAATAGACTGAAAGAGCAAAGATGAGCACTATGTGGACAAGTAGTCAGGGTGGAAGTGGTAAGGATAATTTCCGTCCGAAATCGTTTCCGAATCCGTTTTTATAGGATACGGTAAGAGATTTTTCACATCCGACAACAATTCGATCCGAATCCGAGTCCGATTGATAGGATACGGTATAGGATATGGTATTGCTAATATACGATGCATTAGGATAATCCTTTTTTCTTGCCGGATAATCCGACCTTTTAATTTCCAAATCTGATTTATGGGTGAATTTGTAAGTATTAAATAGCAATACATGAATGTTATCTTTACTTATGAGACGAGACATATGTTTATTAGTGATTTATTTGGCTTATTTTAATACCATCTAGTGCTTTATCTGTTCTTAACGTGTATAAGTATTAAAATTTGCTCATTGTTTATGTTTACTTTTAGTTTGAAGCATTTATATCTTCCTTGTATATGAATATGGTAAATGACCGTATCCGATCCGACGCCGTTCCGTTACCGTACCGTGTCCGAATCCGCATAATCCGCTATTCGAATCCGCATAATCCGGTATTCGAATCCGCATCCGTTCCGCTTCCGAATCCGAAAATAAATATGGAATAGGATATGGTATAAGGATTATCCGTCCGAATCCGATCCGGTTTCACCCCTAACAAGTAGCCTCCCAAGCCCCGCCTAGTCAAGCCAAACTAGACCTGGCCATGGGCAGCCCGGCCCGGACGGCACGACCCGACCCGGCCCGAAAAACTGGGCCGGGCTGAGCCCGAGTGTGCCATCGGGCCGGGCTCGGGCCTGGAAACTGAGCCCGACGGCAGGTCGGGCCGGGCTCGGGCCTGCACAAAACAATTTTTTAGCCGTAGTCGGGCCGAGTCGACCGGGCCATGTCGGGCCTTCTCAGGCTCGGGCCTGATTTTGTAGGCCCGATGGCCGGGCCGGGCCGGGCTCGGGGCTGGGTTTTTAGCATCGGACTTTTTTTGGCCCGGCCCGAGATATGCCCAGGTATAAGCCAAACTAACAAATTGTTCGGCCTCAAGACATCTTACCTGCTATCTTCAGAAGTTTTTCTTCTTCTTCTTTGTAAGTTAGGAAGAATGGGATTGCATGCATCGATGATTTCATTTATCGTGCACGGGGCACATATAAAGATACAAGTTATAGAGGGGGGAGAGAGATGTGGCAGGTGCAAAATATACAACCCAGACCTATATACGTACACGCAGAGAGTACATGTTCAACACCCCCCCGCAGTCGAAGCGTCGCCAGAGACGCAAAGACTGGACCGAAAACCCTCGAAAGTCGAGGTAGGTAGTCCTTTCGTCATGACATCGGCGAACTGCTGATCGGTGGGCACATGCAATACTCGAATGCGACCAAGCGCAACCTGTTCACGGACAAAGTGAATGTCGAGCTCAATATGCTTTGTCCATCGATGATGAACCGGGTTGGCCGAGAGGTAAACCGCGGAGACGTTGTCACAGTAGACAATCGTCGCCTTAGGAACCTCAACCAGCAACTCCTGAAGCAGCTGACGTAACCAAGAGCACTCCGCAACGGCGTTAGCCACAGCCCGATACTCCGCCTCAGCACTCGAACGAGAAACCGTGGGTTGTCGTTTAGACGACCATGAGATCAGCGAGGGCCCAAGGTAGACACAGTAGCCAGAGGGGGAGCGTCGATTGTCGGGGCAACCGGCCCAGACGGCGTCGGAGTAGGCGACGAGGGCGGTGTCGGAGGAAGCCTTCAAGGTGAGACCCATAGCTGTGGTGCCACGTATATACCGCAGAATACGCTTCACCAGAGCCCAATGAGTGTCACGGGGGGAGTGCATATGAAGGCACACCTGCTGCACTGCATACTGTAGATCCGGCCACGTGAGCGTGAGATACTGAAGAGCACCGACGATGGAGCAATAGAAGGCAGCGTCGGACGCTGGAGAGTCCTCAACGGCGGACACCTTGGCCTTCGTATCGATAGGCGTGGAAGCAGGGCGGCAATTAAGCATGCCTGCTCGCTCCAGAAGCTCATGGGCGTACTTCTGCTGATGCAGAAAGAAGCCCGTGGCGCGGCGGACAACCTCGATGTCAAGGAAGTAGTGCAGAGCCCCCAAGTCCTTGAGGGCAAACTCCGCGCTGAGGCGAGTGGTGACCTGCTGGAGCAGCACGGGAGATGAAGCTGTCAGGATGATGTCGTCGACGTAGAGGAGGAGGTACGCGGTGGCGGCACCCTGATGATACACAAATAGGGAGGCGTCGGAGCGAGTAGGCCGAAACCCTAGCTGCTGAAGGAAGGCCGCAATCCACTGGTACCCAGCCCGGGGTGCCTGCTTCAACCCATAGAGAGAACGGGAGAGCAAGCACACATAGTCCGGATGCGCAACGTCGACGAAACCAGTAGGCAGCTGACAGAACACCTGCTCATCAAGGTGACCATGCAGGAAGGCATTGGACACGTCCAGCTGGTGAACAGGGCAAGCGCGTGAGACCGCCAACTGGAGCACGGTGCGAATCGTGCCCGGTTTGACAACCGGGGCGAACGTGTCGGTGAAGTCCACGCCGGCGTGCTATCGAAAACCACCCACCTCCCATCGCGCCTTGTAGGGCTCGAGAGAACCGTCGGGGCGTGTCTTGTGGCGAAACACCCACTTGCCAGTGATAACATTGGCGTGAGGGGGCCGCGGAACAAGCTGCCACGTACGGTTGCGCTGAAGGGCGTCGAACTCCTCACGCATCGCGGCAAGCCAGTTCGGAT
The DNA here is from genome assembly GCA_011799875.1 of Thinopyrum elongatum. NCBI lineage: Eukaryota > Viridiplantae > Streptophyta > Magnoliopsida > Poales > Poaceae > Thinopyrum > Thinopyrum elongatum. Next base: position 433,753,717 of record CM022301.1, read on the forward strand.
CCCGAAGGGCTGTGCGAGCGGAGGAAGGCAGAGGGGATGGTGTCGAGGTCGCAGTGGCACACGCATACTCATCGGAGGTGTAGCGCGTGCTCAGCCGGAAGGTCCCGGTGCGAGCCCTGTGTAGGGTAACGCGGCAGAAAACAAAAATTTTCCGACCTACGCACCAGTCCAGGACCACTATGGAGACTGCATACAAGGTTTGATCATTTTCGTTACCGACTCGTAGCGCAGCGGAAGTAGAGTCGATGACGATCGGCGGTGCAGATCCCCGCAGCTAGGAATTACAACCTCCCAACCGCGAGGATGTACTCCCTCATCTGCCCCACGGACAGCCCTCCAGGAGGCGGTCGGGCAGTCCCTCGGACGGTGTCGCGGACAGCCCTTCGGGAGGACCCTCAAAACTCGGACGGTCACTCGGACAGCCCTTCGGGAGGACTCACAGAACTCGGACCGTCACTTGGACAGCCCTTCGGGAGGCACTCTCGAACTAAGACCGAAACTACGATCTCTCTACATAGTTGCACACATACGGTGTCATCTATCCGGCAGGGCTTCGCCGTCCAGAACTAGTTCCCACCGGAACCCAGACAGCCTTTCGGCTCTACAAAACTCTTTTCGTGGGAGGAAGAGAAGAAGTCAGATAATGCATGGCATGTGTATGAGAGCAAGGGATGAGTGTGGAGAGCACCCCCTCCACCTCTATTTATAGGAAAAGCCCAAGGGAAAAATACCCAAAAAACCATCACATGGATTTCCCACAAGGGCATAAAGGGAAGGGAAGTGGAGCTCCATGGAGCTCCACCTTGTGGCCGGCCACCCCTAGGGGACCCCCCATGAGGGGCTTCCTTGGTTCTCAAGTTCTTCTAGAAGCCTTTTGAAAATATCTCAAAAGGTGACTTTCCATAAATATCCCAAAAAGCACTTTCACTATTCACGATGACATTTTTCAGCGTCTGTTCGAACTGAAAATATTTATGTGGGCTTAGAACATTTCCAGTGCCCACTAAAATAATTTTCAACGCGTTCCAGAACAATTCCGGATTAGTGATTTTCATCTGCGAAAAGCATCTGAAGTGGTTTCGACAGCTCCGGAACATTTCCGGTTTTTATCCCGGAAAATTCCCAGAAGTTTCCAGAATGATTCTGGCACCCTCCAAGAATTATCAGGCGTGTCCCGAAACCAATTTGACTTAATGGTATACCTCGAAACAACTTTTCGGTTTTACGAAACTATTTCGCTATTCTCTCTCCGAAACTCTTCCGTTGTCTCCGAAACTTTTTCGACGAATTTCTCTCAGACTCCTTGTCTAGTATTCAGCAGATAGATAACCCTTAAGCGTGTGACCCTATAGGTTCGGTGAAGTATAGACATGACCAGAACTCTTTCCGATCAATGATCAACATCGGAGCCGTGGACACCCATATTGACCCCTATACCCACACGAATGAATATTCGAGTGAACCTCCAGTTGCCGTGTGCTATTCCTGTTGCTTCGCGATATGTTACAAATACCCGAGGTGAGACATGTTGGCATCCCCGTGGATCAACAACTTGTCCACTATGCTAGTTACCTCGTTACCGGTATTATTCTCTTTTCTCGTTCCCGTGTTCCGGTATCCCCGTGATCAAATCACAAAGTGTCTGGCCAGACGGTGATGGATACCGTAACACCGAGAGGGCCCAGAGATATCTCTCCATCGTCGGAGGAGAAAATCCCAATCTTGAGCTATCAAGTTACTTGACATACTTTCCCATGAACCCGTAAGCCTCCGTAATAGCCCTCCAGTTACGGATGACGTTTAACAAACCCCAAAGTTCATGAATCAAGCATGAAGAAACTCGATACTCTCATGGTCTGAGAAATCATGCAAACGTTAATCATCTCTGTGTTATTAACCATTTAACTTGTGACGAATGTATCTCATAGCATAACATCAATTCGGGTCGATTCAACACAAATGTTCTTCTAACATTGTGCCCTCAAAATTGCTGGCATAGACATGCTCATGATCAGGAAAACAAGACTATCATGCAACACTTGAGCTAGTCTTAGAGGCTAGACTAGGAATACATTTTACCGTTTATTATTCCATATGTGCATATGAGTCTTCCTCCGAGCCTCGTGGTTATTGTAGACTCGAGAACCATAGCAGTTATAGCATGGAACATAAACCTAATTATGAACAGGGAGATAATCAATAACATTTATTATTGCCTCTAGGGCATATCTCCTACACCCTGGTCACCACTCCCGACCGGGGCGGAGCGACCGCGGAAGGCGTGGCGGTGGGGCCATCGTCATCCAAGGAGACGGAGGTAGAGGGGACCGCTCCCGAGGCGGCAGCCGGGTCGGGGGCCACGCCCGAGGCAGCTGTCGGGTCGGGGGCCGCGCCCGCCACGCCCGAGGCAGTCGCGCCTGAAGTCGCTGAGCCCGAGGCAGCCGCGCCCGAGGCCGGTGGGTCGGACGGGGCCGCGGCCGAGGGGACGACTGGGCCAGAGGCGTCCGACGGGGCGCGGCTCGGCAAGGAGGCAGCCGAGGCAGGCGGGACGGGGCTCGGCGAGGGCGACGGCCCGCGGCCGAGGGCCACACCAGGAGGAGGGCGCTGCGCGAGTGTCCGCCGAAGCCGCGGCGGAGGGTGGTACCTGCTGAAACGGGAAAACCAACTCATCAAAGTACACGTGCCGCGAGGTGTACACGCGATGGGACACTGGATCATAGCACCGGTAATCTTTGGTGTTGGGAGGGTAGCCGAGGAAGATGCAAGGGACGGATCGTGGGGCGAGTTTGTGAGGAGTGGTTGACGCGGTGCTAGGATAACAGATACACCCGAAGATGCGAAGACCATCATAAGACGGAGGCGCACCAAAGAGAAGATGATGAGGAGCATAGTTCCAGCGTGGACGGCATGGGCGGATGTTTATGAGGAGAGTGGCGGTGGCGAGAGCGTCCGGCCAAAACCGGGGAGGCACGTTGGAGTGAAAGAGCAACATGCGTACGCAGTCGTTAAGAGTGCGTAGGATACGCTCGGCACGGCCATTTTGTTGGGACGTGTAGGGGCAAGTGAGACGAAAGATAGTGCCGTGCGTAGCAAGAAGGTTGCGAACTGCAACGTTGTCAAATTCTTTTCCGTTATCAGTTTAGAGAGCAAGGATGGGACGACCAAACTGTGTGGTGACGTACGCGTAAAACGCGGTGAGTGTGGCAAGTGCATCGGACTTGCGACGAAGAGGAAACGTCCACAAATAATGAGAAAAGTCATCTAAGATCACCAAATAATAAAGATAACCCGTGTTGCTTGCAACCGGGGATGTCCAAACATCACTATGGATTAACTGAAACGGAAAAGTGGAAATATTTGTAGACGCACTAAAGGGAAGACGAACGTGCTTGCCAAGACGACAAGCCTCACAAGTATGGTCATCGATCTTATTGCATGAGAATGAAAAACTCTTAAGAATTTGACGCAAAGTGGTGGGGTTCGGGTGTCCCAAACGAGCATGCCAAAGGTCGACACCTGCGGCGAGGGCGACTGGGGTGGTGGAGGCGGTGGCGGAGGAGTGCACCGGGTAGATCTCGTCAGGACTATCACATCGGTGAAGGACCATCCGAGTACGGGCGTCCTTGACAGAAAAACCGACATCATCAAATTCAACGGTAATGGGATTCTCACGAGCAAGACGACGAACAGATACAAGGTTCGTAACTAAATCAGGAGAAACAAGAACATTAGACATGGTGATATGCGTAGATGTGGAAGGAAACGAAGTACGACCAACATGTGTGATAGGTAAAGAGGAACCGTTACCAACGGTGATGCGAGTAGGAGTATGAACCGGAGTGAAGGAGGTTAGAGTACCGGGATGAGATGTCATGTGGGCGGTGGCGCCCGAGTCCATGTACCAAGCGGGCGGAGCGTGGCCGCCGGCCATTGGCAGGGAGGCGGCACCGGCCGGCTGTGGCGGCACGGCGAAGTAGGTCGGATGGCCCGCCGGAAAAGCCTGCGGCGTGGTGAAGCCGCCGAAGGGCGGAACCAGGGCGGGCGGAGCGTGGCCGCCAGCCATCGACAGGGCGGGCGGAGCGTGGCCGCCGGCCATTGGCGGGGCCAGCTGCATGTGGGTGAAGGGAGCCAGCGTGTCCGCGTACATGAAGCCGGAGAGAGACGCGGCAGAAGACATCGCAGCGGCGGCGGCTGGGTGAGGAGGCGCGGCGGCGGGTGGGGATGGGCGGCGGCGGCGGTTGCTGGATGCGGCGGCGGCCCGGTGCGACGGCGGTGGCTGGAGGATACGGGGTTGGCGCGACTGCAAGAGCCTGGAAGAGACGAGGGGCTAGGAGAGGATGCCTTTGGTAGGAGGAAAGGGAAGGCAGGTAGGGCGGATCAGTGGAGAGGAGTAGAGTAGGGGGAGCATGGGCCGCGGGAAGGAGAGACTAAGGGAGTGAAAAAGAGGGGGATAGGAAAGACGGAGGGAGAGGGGAAGGGGGGGAGGGCGAGGGGGGGGAAAGGACAGAGGAGGAGAAGGAGGCGGATGGGGAGGCGGAGGCCCAGCGAGGAGAGGAGAGGGAGGTGGCGCGGCTGCAGGAGGGAGTATAGCGGCGAGGGGGATGAGCGGTGGCGGCGGCACGGACCAGCGGCGACGGCGGCTAGAGGCGGCGGCGACGGCGGCTGGGTGCGGCGGCGGCGGCTAGGGCAGCGGAAGGCAGGGAATCGACTTGCTATCTAATACCATGTAAGTTATGAAGAATGAGATTGCATGCATCGATGATTTCATTGATCGTGCACGGGACACATATATAGATACAAGGCGTGCACCTGATGTCTTGTCTCCCAACCTACGTACAAGTTAGGAAGCGGGAGAGAGACGTGGCAGATGCAAAATATACAATCCAGACCTATATACGTACATGCAGAGAGTACATTGCTCAACATTCTTTTTGCAAGGGATGATGGGTTACCTACTGTTGTTTTCCCCGTGATGGAGAAGTTTTGTGTAGACTCGCCTTGTGTTAGACGTATGACTTAAGACCAAAACTAGATGTATACTTATTTACGAACGGAGGAAGTACATTCATATGTAGTTCATATTGAAATTTTTAGAAAGACTTATATTTATAAACAGAGAGAGTAGAGTGCATGAACGTGAACGGTTCAAGTTTGAGCCGAGGAGACTGCAGACTGACAGCGTGCAGACCGGACGGCTGGCATGCCACAGGTCGCAAGTGGGGCGGCGCGTTCATTTTTAATTCGTCACAGTGAACCTGGCTGACAATCATATCACAGAAGTACTACTTAATTATCTCTATGATTGTTTGACGATATACTAATATTGTATACGATTTCATTAGCTTAGAGAACTACATCTTATACTGTTATGTGACAGAGAGAGTAGTTGTTTCATCATAAATTAATTGGATCTATGAGTTGTACGCACGGTCGCAGGCTAGCTAGCAAACAAGCGACAGATGCTGATTGATAGTACGAATGCACAACACAATTAACTTTCGTCAAAGTAAAATCATTGTAGTTCACCGGCAGTCTTCCTTTAGCGGGTAGTGGTAGCTTTAGTTTTTCGTTATCTTTGTCTTTTTCGTTTCCTTTGTTTGATTTTGACCTTTCGGCATGGCGTTCGTCAAACAAATGGATAAGTATCCTAGCTGGATTTGTTCGAAAAAAATAAAACGGTCAATACCGCATTAACTAATTTCAAACCTTTTTCCAAGCGGAGTACCCAAATGCAATGCACGCCGCCGGCCGGGCATCAGTTGACTTGACCTCGACCATGTGGCTCCATCGTCCCGTCTATAATCCCTCGATCGATCTTCTTGCCGTAGCAGCTAGAACCTAGCTAGGAGAGCATGGCACTCCCTAAGCTCCTCCTGCTTCTCTTCGTCGGCGGTGCACTGTCACTCACCTTCTTCTCCGGTTCAGGTAATCACAACCACGCACTGAAGCAGCAGCTGTGTCAATTAGGTGTTGTAGCTAGCTAACAAACCTTTCGGCCGTACATTGCATTGCAGCAGAGGCCGGCGATGTGGGGGTGTGCTACGGGATGATGGGCGACAACCTGCCGCAGCCGCCGGCGGTGGTGCAGCTGCTGAAGCAGCACGGCATCACGATGGTGAGGCTGTTCAACGCCGACGCCGGAGGGCTGCGCGCCCTGGCCAACACCGGCATCAAGGTGGGGGTGTCCCTGCCCAACGACAACATACCAGAGGCGGCGAGCAGCATGTCGTACGCGGTGCGGTGGGTGCAGAGCAACGTGCAGGCGTACCCGGGCACGTGGATCGACAGCGTGGCCGTCGGGAACGAGGTGTTCCACCAGGCGCCATGGCTGACCCACCAGCTCCTCCCGGCCATGAAGAACATCCAGGCGGCGCTGGCCGGGGCCGGCCTGGGCGACGCGGTGAAGGTGGTGACGCCGATCGCGCTGGACGCGCTCAAGGTGCCGTCGTTCCCGCCGTCCGTGGGCGAGTTCCGGGACGACATCGCGTGGTCGGTGATGCGGCCCATGGTGGATTTCCTGGAGCAGACCGGCTCCTACCTCACCTTCAACATCTACCCCTACTTCGCCTACAAGTACGATTCTCGGGTCGACCCCGACTTCGCCTTCTTCCGCCCCAACGGCGGCCAGTACGACCCGGGCACCGGCCTCACCTACTTCAACCTGTTCGACGCCATGGTCGACGCCGTGTTCCATGCCGTGGAGAAGCTGGGCAACTCCGGCGAGCCTACTCATGGTAATGGCAGGACGCGTCGACGTGTTGCCTCGTTGATGAGGGTTCCAGAGTCGGGTGCCCCGGGCGGCAAAGGCAAAACGGGGGTAGCCTCGAACTCGAAGCTGGACGGCTCGGCTTCGACGGAGAACGCCCAGGCGTACAACTCCAACCTCATCCGCAAGGTTCTCAGCGGCACCGGCACGCCGTACAACCCCGACGCCGACATCTCGGTCTACATCTTCTCCCTTTTCAACGAGAACCTCAAGCCGGGCGACGACGACGAGCGCAACTTCGGCCTCTTCTACCCCAACGGCACGCAGGTGTACGACGTGGACTTCACCCGCCCCGGCCCCGAGGGGCCTAGCTGGTGCGTCGCGAACGCGGCGGTCGGGGACCGGCGGCTCCAGGACGCGCTGGACTACGCGTGCGGGCACGGGGCGGACTGCAGCGGCATCCAGCCCGGCGGGTGGTGCTTCGACCCCAACACCAGGGTCGCGCACGCCTCCTACGCCTTCAACGACTACTACCAGCGCAACGGCCGGTCCGACCAGTCGTGTGACTTCGGCGGCTGCGGCTCCGTCGTCCACCAGCAGCCAAGTGAGTTCACCCTCCGCGCGCTAGCTAGCTATTCTTCCGTCGTCAACAGATGTTAACCCTTTTTGTTTGATTTGATGGTTCCTAATTATTCAACTGTTTGCAGGGTTCGGCAACTGCGTGCTTCCGCAATGGCGTGATGAACTGAAGAGCTTGGGAGGACCGCCGTACCTGCAGCTCGCTCAAGAATAGCAGCACCTACTTCAATAAAGAAGCTCTAGCTTTGAGATGCACGTACTTTCGAATCCCGTACATCTCCGATCAAATACTTCCTCCGTCCGAAATTATTTGTCGTAAAAATGGATATATCTAGATGTATTTTAGTTTCAGATACATCTATTTTATCTATTTTCGCGAAAATTATTCGGGACTGACGGGTTACATTACAAAATACAGTGGAGTAAAATGCATTCACGGTCGCTGAATTTATCTCTGGCATTCACTTTGTGCATTGTACGTAAGAAATATAATTTGTGACAATTGAAGCCGGATGCAGATTCGTGGCTCTCGGGTCTTTATTTCAGCCTCACACTCATCTCTTGTGTCACATGGCCTGAGTGGAGTGGAGTACGTAATATGACCTTCAAACGGGGACCGGGTCCGGGGCCATGTGCAAGCCCAGTTGGAGCACGCCAGCCATGAGGACGAAACCCCACGACCTCTACCAGGGCGAACACGATGTACAAGACACTGCTGCTGAGGCGTAGCACATCCATGCCGAGCTTGATAACGACAATGACGGGCATGACCAGGACGACGACGACTTGCAGCAGTCGGAGCAAGCGGCCAGCTCATGCCGTGCTTGGACACAGTGCCGGCGACGATGATCGACATGTGGACACTGGCTGCGGGTATGCGGGGCGTGGTGTCAGCTGCGAGACCGGACATGGGGTCGCTGGCCGTAGCTGCGCAGGACGCTGAAAGCTTGACCGATGAAGACGACAACAAAGAAGCACCCAAGAAAAATGGTATGGTGAAGAACTTTTTTTTTTTAAACTGTCACGGGGGAAAGGCTCCCCACCTAAATATATTTCAAAAAGTAATAGTAACAGGGCTAGGTGAGGCGAGAGGAGAAAAAAAAATCCCGCCACAGGCCAGCGTGGATTTTTTGTTCCGTCTTTGAGAGACGGTGGGTCAAGAGAGTGAGGTCCGAGATTATAGAGCGGATTACATCAGCGGGAGAGAGGTGTTCGTCTCTAAAAGTAGCAGCATTACGAGCATCCCAAATCATCCATAGGATCAGGAGGAGAATCATTAGCCCAATCGAAGTAGGCAGCCCCGGTCGGCACAAAGAGGACCACAACTCCGATATCGGTGATGAGATCGGTAGCAGCCCAAGGGCGTCCCATATAGCATCAGAGGCTAGGCAGGTGAAAAACAGGTGAGCCTGATTTTCAGCTACGGCGTGGCATCGTGGGCATGACGGGGAATCGATGATGGTCTTGCGATGGAGTTTTGCCCGGGTGTTCAGTCTGTCCAAGTAGAACAACCAACCAAACACACGAACCCTGCTAGGCACCCATGCGTCTGAAATATGCACCAGATTGGGATCTGCCAACTGGGAGGCAAGGGCGTTGTATGCCCCCTTGGTCGAGAAGGCATCTCCGTTGAGTAACAAGCACTGGTTCGGGTCTCCAAACAGGTGAACATCCTGCAACAAAAGTCTCAAAGAAGCAAGTTCATTGGAAGCGGTTAAGGTTAGCCGGCTACGTAAGCCCAGACCAATCCCATCCATCAGCACATCTCTGACTAAAACATTTGGTTTAAGGTAGTGGGTAAATAAAGTTGGGTAGTATGTGGAGAGGGGTTTAGAGGTTAACCAACGATCTAGCCAGAAGAAGGTGGAAGTACCATCTCCTATCTTAACCTGAGAGATCTCTCTAAGAGTGTGGAGGTGTCGGGAAATTGCCTTACCAAGGAATGAGGTATTTCGACCTAATCCTATATGCAGTGGAGAGTGGTTTAGGATCCAGTCCTTCCAACGTAAAGGAGGGGAGTGAAAGAATTCGAATGCAAATTTCAACATAAGGCAAAAAAATTGTGCACCTAAGTTTTTAACGCCTAGACCACCTACCAGTTTAGGCATACAGACTCTGTCCCATGCTACAAGGTGATACGTCCCAAGCGTATCTACTTTTCCAAACATTTTTGCTCTTGTTTTGGATTCTAATTTGCATGATTTGAATGGAACTAAACAGGACTGACGTTGTTTTCAGCAGAATTGCCATGGTGTTGTTTTTGTGCAGAAATAAAAGTTCTCGGATTGAGGTGAAAATTTACGGAGAATTATTTCAGAATATATAAAAAATACTAGCAAAGAGAATTACTAGAGGGGGCCACCAGGGAGCGCGCCTAGCAGGCTTGTGGGCTCCTGGCAGCTCCCGCAACCCTAACTCCAACTCCATAAGTACCTATTCGTCCAAAAAAACAGAGAGAAGGAATCATCGCGTTTTACGATACGAAGCCGCCGCCACCTCCTATTCTTCACCGGGAGGGCTGATCTAGAGTCCGTTCTGGGCTCCGGAGAGGGGGATTCAACACCGTTGTCATCACCAACCATCCTCCATCACCAATTTCATGATGCTCACCATGGGGAGTGAGTAATTCCTTCGTAGGCTTGCTGGACAGTGATGGGTTGGATGAGATTTATCATGTAATTGAGTTAGTTTTGTTAGGGTTTGATTCCTAGTATCCACTATGTTCTGAGATTGATGTTGCTATGACTTGCTGTGCTTAATGCTTGTCACTAGGGCCCGAGTGCCATGATTTCAGATCTGAACCCTTTATGTTTTCATGAATATATTTGTGTTCTTGATCCTATCTTGCAAGTTGTACACACCTATTACGTGTTATGATCCGCATACCACAAAGTGACAGAAATTGGGATTCTTTCCGGTGTTTACCGTAGCTTGAGGAGTTCATGTATTCACTATGTGCTAATGCTTTGTTCCGATTCTCTATTAAAAGGAGGCCTTAATATCACTTAGTTTCCTTATGGACCCCGCTGCCACGGGAGGTTAGGACAAAAGATGTCATGCAAGTTCTTATCGCAAGCACGTATGACTATATACGGAATACATGCCTACATTACATTGATGAATTGGAGCTAGTTCTGTGTCGCCCTAGGTTATGACTGTTACATGATGAATATCATCTAACATAATTATCCATCACTGATCCAATGCATATGAGCTTTTCACATATTGATCTTTGCTAAGTTACTTTCGTTGTTGCTGTTGTTACAATCACTATAAAACTGCTACTGTTACTGCTACTGTTACCACTTCTATCAAACTATCATATTACTGTGCTACTGATCACTGTGCTGCCGATATTTAGTTCTTTAGGTGTGGTTGAATTGACAACTCAACTGCTAATACATGCAAATATTCTTTGGCTCCCCTTGTGTTGAATCAATAAATTTGGGTTGAATACTCTACCCTCGAAAACTGTTGCGATCCCCTATACTTGTCGGTTATCAAGACCTTTTTCTAGCGCCGTTGCCGGGGAGTATAGCTCTATTTGCTGAGTCACTTGGGATTTATATCTGTTGATCACTATGAAGAATCTGAAGGATGATAGAATCAAGATCGTTCCCTCCAAGACGATGGGAGGTAAGGAACTGTTGTCTAGATCTACACTTGATTCACCTTCTGTTTTGAGCAAGCTTGCGACACCACCATCTGCTATTAATTCTGATGTGTCGCAAGTAATTGATGATGCTACCTCTGCTATGAATGATGCTTATGATGATGCTAGTACTTTGCTTGATAATACTGTGCCACTAGGTGAATTTCTTGATGAACAACTTGTTAAAGCTAAAGAATTTGAGAATGCTAAAACTGACGAAATTTATGAAACACCTATTAGACCTAGCTCTCCTAGAATTGAATTGCCTAAGATACCTGAGGGTTATGTTATGGATGGGGAGATAGCTAGACAATTTCTTGCTTGTAATGATAGAGAAGATGTTAAGAAACTACTATTTAAGCTGGAAAAAAAACTTTGAATGCAAAAATGAAATATGATCCTAAGTTTGCTACTTCACCTATCTTTTTTACTGATAAGGATTATGAATTCTTTGTCGATCCTGAGTTAATTACTTTGGTTGAATCTGATCCATTTCATGGTTATGAAACTGAAATTGTTGTGGTACATCTTACTAAATTAAATGATATAGCCACCCTATTTGCTCATGACAGAAAAAATTCGCTACTACTATATTCTTAAGTTGTTTCCTTTCTTGTTAAAGGGTGATGCTAAGATATGGTTTAACACTCTTGCTTCTGGTTGTGTGCGTAGTCCCTAGGATATGATATATTACTTCTCTGAAAAATATTTTCCTGCTCATAAGAAACAAGCTGCCTTACAGGAAATATTTAACTTTGTTCAAATTGAAGAAGAGAATCTCCCTCAAGCTTGGGGGAGGCTTCTCCAATTACTTAATGCTTTTCTTGACCATCCTCTTAAGAAAAATGAAATACTTGATATCTTTTATAATGGACTAACCAATGCTTCTAGTGACTACCTAAATAGTTGTGTTGGTTATGTTTTCAGGGAACGAACTATTGAACAGGCTGAAGGACTATTGAATAATATATTGAGAAATGATAATGATTGGACGCTTCCTGCACCAATTCCTAAACCAACACCAAAGAAGAGAGGTATTCTATTCCTTAGTCCTGGAGATATGCAAGAGGCAAAGAAATCTATGAAAGAAAAAGGTATTAAAGCTGAAGGTGTTAAGATTTTACCACCTATTGAAGAAATACATGGTCTCGATACCCCGACACAGGTAGTAGAGGGAAATTCTCTTATAAGATTTGATGAAGGTGATATTCCTTATAATAAATCTGCTAGTCAATGCTTGGATGGATTTGATAACTACATTGTTAAGCAAGAACATTTCAATGCGTATATTAAGAAACAATTGAAACGCAATGCCTTCATGATTGATCGTTTGAGTGACTTGATGTTTAGAATTGCAAATGATGTTAAAGGTCTAGGAAAACATCCTTCCATGGTTCAAACTCGCTAGAACAAGTTGCTAAGTCACAAAATGATTTTCTAAATGAGATAAACAATAATATGAATGATCATGTTGTAGAGTTATGACTAGAGGAGGTAGAATGACTCAGGAGCCACTTTATGCTGAAGGTCATCCTAAAAGAATTGAACAAGATTCTCAGAGAATTAATATTGATGTACCTAGTCCATCTAAGAAGAAAAAGAAAAAGAAAATGATAGGACTTTGCATGCTTCTAGTGAACCTGAGGTAGAAAAACCTTCTGAGAATAGTAATGATGTTTCTATTTCTAATGCTGAGACACAATCTGGTAATGAACATTCACCTAGTGATAATGATAATAATGATCTTCATGTTGATGCTCAACCACACAATGATAAAGAACCTGATATTGATGTTGAAATAGAACCGGTTGTTGATCTTGATAACCCACCTCCTAAAAATAAACATTATGATAAAAGAGATTTTATTGCTAGAAAACATGGTAAAGAAAGAGAACCATGGGTTCAGAAACCCATGCCTTTTCCAACTAAACCACCTAAGAATAAAGATGAGGAAGAATTTGAACGCTTTGTTGAAATGCTTAGGCCAGTCTTTTTGCGTACTCGGTTGACTGATATTTTAAAGATGGCCCCATATGCTAAGTATATGAAATATATTGTCACTAATAAAAGAAAGATACCTGAAGCTGAAATTTCCACCATGCTTGCAAACTATTCATTTAAGGGTGAGTACCTAAGAAACTAGGAGATCCAAGAATACCCACTATACCATGCTCCATTAAAAGAACTTATGTTAAAACTGCTCTATGTGATTTAGGAGCCGGTGTTAGTGTTATGCCTTTCTCTTTATATACAAGACTTGATTTGGATAAGCTCACATCTACGGAAATATCTTTGCAAATGGCTGATAAATCTACTCCTATACCTATTAGAATTTGTGAGGATGTGCCTGTTGTAGTTGCAAATGTTACTATCCTTACATACTTTGTTATACTTGATATGCCCGAGGACGACAATATGTCGATTATCCTTGGTAGACTCTTTTTGAATACTGCATGGGCTGTTATTGATTGCAACAAAAGCAATGTCACTTTTCATATTAATGGTAATGAGCATACGGTACACTTTACGAAGAAACAATTCCAAGTGAACAGTATCAATTGTATTGAAAAAGCTTCGACAATTACTATTGGAGGTTTCAAATTTCCTCTTCCTTCAGTCAAAAAGAAATATGAAACTCTTATTATAGGGGAGATGCATATCCCCGTTGAGGTAACATAGTGATATACGAAGGTTCTTTGCTTACATGTCATCCGAAAATGGTTTGTTAATAAGACTTGATCAACCTTATTAATAGACTTTTTTGAGGGGCATGTGGTCGACGAATTTAGTAAGCACAACTTACTGTACCCACTATTTACTCTCTGTTATTTAAAGTTAATAAAGTAGAAATGCCATGATTATCCTGTTTTCTGAATTTTCCGTGCAATAAAAAATGACCCGAGAATAAAAGTTCTCAGAATGCCCTGAAAATTTAGTATGATTTTTTGTAGAATATTTAAGAATTTTAGCACTGGACACACCCCAGGGGGGGTGCACCTGTGAGCCTCAAGCTCACAGGGCGTGCCTAGTGGGCTTGTGGGTCCCACAAGGACCCACTCACTTATCCCAACCGCCCACTCCGTTCTTCTTCCTCCAGAAAAAATCACTAGCTTGCTCAAACCCGTGTTCTTGCCCCATTGCTTGCAATTTTCGATCTCCTTGCTCGGAATGCCATTTGCGAAACTAATTTGGGAGATTATTCTTCGGTATGTGAGTCCTCCAATGGTCCAATTAGTGTTTGCACTAGTGTTTATATATTGCAATTTTTTGTTGCTGTGGTGACCATGTTTTTGAACTTGCATGTTAAATTTATATGGTCCAAAGTAGTTTTGATGCATGATATAGCCTCTAGATACCTATGGGAGTAGTTGCTATCAATTTTGTTTGAGTTTGGTCCACTTTTATTTTGAGTCACTAAAATTTAAAAAAAAATCAGAGGAAGAAAATGCTTAGGAAAATGTTCCAAGGTGGTTCCTTGAGCAAGAGCTCTCCAAGGCTTGCTATATGTGAGCCGGATCTTGAACCTCCATGGGAAGCCCTTGTATGCCCGTGTGAATGGTCATCGGATTACTTCATGACTCGAGCCGGTACTAAGGAGGAGTTTGAAATGTACGTGCATAATGCTGGATTGACGGACTTCGTGTCAGATAACTGCCTTCAATACTATAATCTCACTGATTCTTTTGTGCGGAAATTTGAACATGTGTCCCATCAAAATTCACATGATGTTATATTCAACTTATATGAAAATCCTTTTCGCATGGACATCAAAGAATTTTGTGAAGCTTGTAAAATTCCCTTTTGGGGGATATATACTGAGCCTCGTAAATCTGATTGCAGTGAATTCTTACTGAACATTACTAGGGGTGAAACTGGAGGCATAACACAAGCTACTATAGGGAGCATCCATTTTCCTGCTATACATTATTTTGCTCTCTTCATTGGTAGATGCATTAATGGTAAACATGACCATAGTCACCTTTGCGCCCCTGATCTGAGCATTCTTAAGAGCGCGGTGTTGAGAGATAGGCAATTTAACATTGGGGCCATTGTTGCACGTCATCTACATAATAATGCCTTAGTTGGTGATTTCTTTGGTGGAATTTATGCTACTTGCTTAGCTGATCATCTAGGGGTACCCATTAAAGAAAACGATGCCATGTTGCCACCTAGTTTTCTTGATTATGATGCTATGGCACGCCACCAGTTCCTCGAGAGGAACGATCCTCCGCTCCACTACAGGCTAATCTTTAACCGGCGTCGTGTTTTCCATATTACTTTGCATTTCCCTTCCTTCTTTAACTTTCAGGAAAAACATAGACATTATATACTTGAGGAGGAGGCAGAGTAGTACGAGAGGGCGGTGGAGACTGTCCATCTTAATGGGTAGCCCGCCAAGCTGTGGCAGCTGCATACCAGTACAACCCGAACTATGATTACGGGTATTACCCATGTCATCAGGGGCCATAGACCAAATTAGGACAAAAGCCTAAGCTTGGAGGAGTATGTATTTCTCGCCGACATTACATTCATGTACCACACATCCATTCCAGTTGTCGGTGTTCATCCTCTTTCATTGTATATCCATGTAAAATTTATTTTTGCTTTCTTCTTGTGTGTTTGAAAAACTTTTGGAAATCCAAAAATATTTCTCGCTTCTTTTTTGGTTTTTCTTTCTTGTCCAGTAGTATGTAGTATTAAAAAAGAAACCCCAAAAGATTTCTCATTCTTCTTTTATTTGTTGGGAGTTTTCCCGTGTAAATAGTTTTTCTCGTTTTCATTTTCTTTCCTTCGTTAATTTACTTTCTTCAGAAAAACCAAAAAATCCAAAAATATTTCAGTGTGTTTCTCTGAAATTCTTTTCTTTTCTTTTAGTTGTTGTAAGGAGAAGATCATGATGAAATTGTTGAGTGGCTCTCATATGCATTATTGTTGATCTAACAAAGAGCCCATATTACCTTGTCTTCTCCTTTGAATAAAATGTTTGCAGATTTCAGCTTAGTCCATGGCACACTTGCACTATTATTATTTTCATATCATTTGGTCGTGCAAGTGAAAGGCAATAATGACGATGATTTGATGAAGTGATCGAGGTGAAGAAAAGCTGGTATGAACTCCTCTTGCTTTTGTTTTTGTAAATATGTTTAGTTCAACGTTCTTGATTCAGCTTTTTATGAGCAAACATGTTTGTGATGACAATTAGAGATTAGAGTTGCTCATGCCATGCTTAAATAGCTAGGAGTGGATAGTGATTTATCTTGAGTGTAAACATGCATTAAAATGGTTATGATGTAGTATGATAGTATGGTATCTCCTCTGAATGATTTGAGTGGCTTGACTTGGCACATGTTCACGCATGTAGTTGATTCAAAACCAACATAGCCTCCACGATATTTATGTTCATGGTGTTTGATATCCTACTCATGCTTGTATTCAATGTTAATTAATCTCAATGCATGTTTATGACCATTTTTTGCTCTCTGGTTGGTCGCTTCTCAATCTATTTGCTAGCCTTCGCCTGTACTAAGCGGGAATACTGCTTGTGCATCCAAATACTTAAACCCAAAGTTGTTCCAGATGAGTCCACTATATCTACCTATATGCGGTATTACTCTGCTGTTCCAAGTAAATTTGCATGTGCCACCTCTAAACATTCAAATAAGCATCTGTTTTGTGTGCCCGTACCGCTCATGAAGCGATAGGGGACGGTCAGTATCTTCCATGCTAAGTGGATTATTCTCATGATAAGTGTTTATTCACTTGTCCTTACACGAGAGGGGCTAGTATGCGGGATGCCCAGTCCCATGATCAAATCGCAAAATAATGAAACAAACTCCACCGGAAAGTTGTTGGTATGGAGGGCACCCGAGGATTCAGCTAGCCATGGCTTGTATTTGTTGGCTGAGGGGGATTAAACTTTACCTTTCTGCTTGGGAACCGCTACTAATGTGTTTAGCATGGAAGATATTGAAAACTCGCGGTCATGATGTTGACAGGGAAGGCATACCTCCCAAAATTATATTCATCTCTATTTTAAGCTTTGAGCTCTATCACCTCTGCAAATCCATGCTTCCCTCTGCGAAGGGCCTACCCATTTACTTTTATGTTATTTTACTTTTATTGTTGAGTCATCACCTTCTCATTCAAGCACCAGTTGGAGAGCACTATTGTCATTCTTATGCAATGAGTATAGTTAATGTTGAGTGTGACATGACTGGATCTCTTTTACCATGAGTTACAATGTTTAGTCATTGCTTGAACTTCAGAGGTGCTCTGCATTTATGTTTTACGGTCCCAGAAAGGGCTAGCAAGATACCATGTTATCATATTATATCATGATTGTTTTGACAAAATGTTGGCATCTGAAATATCTTATTATTGCTCGCTAGCTGGTTATGTCATTGGTATGAGTAAATGTGAGACCTAAATGTTATCATGAACATGGTTAGTTTATAATCTTTGCTGAAAACTTGAACATTAGTTAAGCATATATACAGCAACAAGAACAAAAAGTCTGTAAAAGTTTTTCTTTATCACTTTCAGTTTGTCAACTGAATTGCTTGAGGACAAGCAATGAGTTAAGCTTGGGGAGTTAATACGTCCGAAACATATCTACTTTCCAAACACTTATGCTCTTGTTTTGGACTCTAATTTGCATGATTTGAATGGAACTAACCCGGACTGACGATGTTTTCAACATAATTGCCATGGTGTTGTTTTTGTGCAGAAATAAAAGTTCTTGGATTGAGCTAAAAATTTACGGAGAATTATTTCAGAATATATAAAAAATACTAACAATGAGAATTACCAGAGGGGGGCCACCCAGGCGCCACAAGCCTAGGGGGCGCACCCACCCCCTACCCCCCCACCCAGGGCGCGCCTGGCAGGCTTGTGGGCCCCTGGCAGCTCCCGCAACCCTAACTCCAACTCCATAAGTACCTATTCATCCAGAAAAAATCATAGAGAAGGAATCATCGCGTTTTACAATATGGAGCCGCTGCCACCTCATATTCTTCATCGAGAGGGCTGATCTGGAGTCCGTTCTGGGCTCCGGAGAGGGGGGTTCGATGTTGTCATCATCATCAACCATCCTCCATCACCAAGTTAATGATGCTCACCATCGGGAGTGAGTAATTCCTTCTTAGGCTTGCTGGATAGTGATGGGTTGGATGAGATTTATCATGTAATTGAGTTAGTTTTGTTAGGGCTTGATCCCTAGTATCCACTATGTTCTGAGATTGATGTTGCTATGACTTTGCTATGCTTAATGCTTGTCACTAGGGCACGAGTGCCATGATTTCAGATCTGAACCCTTTATGTTTTCATGAATATATTTGTGTTCTTGATCCTATCTTGCAAGTTGTATGCACCTATTACGTGTTATGATCCGCATACCCCAAAGTTACAGAAATTGGGATTCTTTCCGGTGATTACCGTAGTTTGAGGAGTTCATGTATTCACTATGTGCTAATGCTTTGTTCAGGTTCTCTATTAAAAGGAGGCCTTAATATCCCTTAGTTTCCTTATGGACTCCGCTGCCACGGGAGGGTAGGACAAAAGATGTCATGCAAGTTCTTATCGCAAGCACGTATGACTATATACGGAATACATGCCTATATTACATTGCTGAATTGGAGCTAGTTCTATGTCGCCCTAGGTTATGACTGTTACATGATGAATATCATCCAACATAATTATCCATCACTGATCCAATTCCTACAAGCTCTTCGCATATTGATCTTTGCTAAGTTACTTTCATTGTTGCTGCTGTTACAATCACTATAAAACTGCTACTGTTACTTCTACCATTACTATTGCTACTGTTACCACTGCTATCAAACTATCATATTACTATGCTACTGATCACTCTGCTGCAGATATTTACTTCTCCATGTGTGGTTGAATTGATAACTCAACTGCTATTACTTGCAAATATTCTTTGGCTCCCTTGTGTCGAATCAATAAATTTGGGTTGAATACTCTACCCTCGAAAACTATTGTGATCCCCTATACTTGTGGGTTATCACAAGGCACTTGGCACCAGAGAAGGTGTCGTCAGTTGCCCAAAAGAAAATATGCCTACGCTTATCTATATCCTCCAGAACACTAATGGGGAGGGAGAAACACATCATGAAGTAAGTGGGGAGGCTGTCGAGGATAGCCGAGAGTAAGACGAGTCGACCCCCATGAGAGAGTAGAGGGGCACGCCAACCCACGAGGTAAGTATCACAATGGTCAATAATTGGTTGGAATGCCTAGGCCGACAGTTTGTGTCAGGAGAGAGGGAGGCCCAGTTATTTCTGTGGGAAAGCGGCTACTGAGGTAGAGAGGGTTGCGGCCATGGAAGCTGCAAAGGCCGGGTCGATGTTAAGCGGGACGAAAGTGATTTTTGTAAAATTTATTGAAAGACCAGTGGTACTAGAGAAGTCATCCAAAATGGATTTTAGGTTCACGACCCCAATTGATCCGCTTTTAGGATGATTAGGGTGTCATCGGCATATTGGAGGATAGGGCAAGGGACAATACTGCAGGATGCTGCTAACGCGAATCTACGATCAGAGACCCTTCGACGAAACTGTGTGCGATGCAATAATCGTAAACAGTGATGTAAAAAACCCGTCAAAAAAGATGCAAAACGTTTGCGATGACGGATGCATCAAACACGGTTCAGATTTTAGTTGCGTGTGCGATGCAGGGCATACGGTTCAATTCAATGAACTATTTGCGATGAGGCAGAAGAACAGAAATGGGCAGCCAGATGAAGGTGTGTGCGATATACTGCATATGGTTCACTCGGATAAACTGTTTGTGATTAGGCAGAACAAAAGAAACGGTCAGCCAGATCAAGGTGTGTGCGATAGAGGGCAAACAGTTCACTCGGATGAGCTATTTGCGTTGAGCCAAGATAATAGAAACGGTTCAATATAACAAGATGTGTGTGATACGCGGCAAACATGTCTGTAATCAGAAATGTGTGCGAAGACCGATAATAACACAGACGATTGCTGCTAATAAGACGTGTGTGTTGTGCGTTGGGATTGCATACAGAACAACAACATATATATATATACACACTTATAAGGACATGGTTGCATAACCAAATTAAACATCCAATTACATAGGTGGCTACTACACACATGACATTTGCACACACCAAAGTAAACTATTACATGCATAATTACATAGGTGGCTACTACACACATGACATTTCCACACACCAAAGTCAACTATATATTACATGCATAATTAACTAGGATAAACGATCATCTGATCGTCATCTACTTCTTGTGATGCTTGCCGCTACTGCTCTGCTTGTGGCTTGATCCGGCCTCGTCGATTTCGGTAACGAGGCACTTCCTCATGTCAACGATCCGCCTGTGCATCTCGTAGCATGTGTACATGCTCTTGGCAATGAACCTGAGGTGAGGTTCATCCAGTTGCCTCATCCAGGCCCCGTGCCAGGATACGGGACGTGTTCTGTTGGCACTCTGCTTCATCTTTTCGTAGTATGGGTCGATGATGGCCGAGGTGAGTTCAACCAGGGAGTCCTTCTTCGTGCTACCCCAGACCCTGTAGTGCTCACGAATTTCGACAAGGTTCTTGCAGGCCAAGCTCGTAACCCTGAGCGCTTTTGCATCGTTGGTGGTTTCCACCGTAGCGAACTTGTAGTCGATGCTGTTGACAAACCTGGCGAAACGGTCGCAAGGCTCTGTGGCCATGCAGTAGTGGTAGATGAGGACATGATGGCGCACGCACAACTGGGCAACGGCAACCTTCTGATCTATGTTGGGACAACCGCCGGTGTACTGGAGGTCGATGCCGACCACCTTGTACTTGTCTCGAGCAAGCAACTGCTCATGGTGTTGATGTAGTCGTCCACCACGGCCGAGTCGATGGTGTACACCACCGAGAGATCCGTCTCCCTCGCGTGGGTCTCCACTTTATGCTCGCCGAACTCCATTGGAGAGCCGCTAGACATCCCCTCTCTATGTGTCGTCGTGGGTGTGCTTGTTGTGTTGTCGGGCGTGATCGAAAGGTTGAAGAGACTAAGGTTATTATAATGGCCACAGGAATTAAAGGGGAAGCCGGACGGCCTGGAATATCGGCACGCCCGGATGGCAGTTCTAATTTGCAGCGCGTAACTCCATCGTGCCGCACGTAACTGCATCGCGTGGCGACGCGCGCGGTGCAACCACATGCATATGGGGCCCCCGACGTGATCGTGCGCAGGCCCAACCGCCGGCAGAGCGCGCGCGGAGGGACGCGAGCAGAGCGCTCCGCGGTCGTCTCAACGGCGAGCAACCATATATATGCATATAGCTGTTGAACACGAAAGGAGAAGCTGTCCACAAGCCGAGCGCGTGGAGGTACGCGAGCAGAGAGCGCCGACGGACGCAAGCAGAGCGTGCCGACAGACGCGAGCAGAGCGCGCCGCGGCGCCTAACGGCAAGCACAGCGCGCTGCGGCGCCTAACGGCGAGCAGAGGCCGGCACAGTGATACGTGGCAAATAAGACGAACTGTGCGAGCGATGTTGGAGACATCAAGCACGAATCAGATTAGAGTTGCGTGTGCAATACGTGGCATACAGTTGATCCATCCGAGCTGTTTGTGATGGAATAAGCCGTGTGTGTTGTGGGCAAACGCTTGCTGGTATATAACCGTTTGCGATTGATGAATTCATCACCGATGGGTTACCTAGTGTGGTCCGTGTGCGATGTGATATGCTCTGTCTGCAGAGCATCTATGCTCTATGTACAGAAGAACAACATATATATATATACTTGTAACAGGGCATGATTGCAAGACCAAATTAAACATCCAATTACGTTATATAACAAATACCATAAATATTGCAAGGTTCAAATTCCAGCATTACAAGGCCCAAATTCAAAGATTACAAGGTTCAAACTATCCAGACACATAAAATTCATCTTCTTCAGAATCTTTTTCATGCATTATTTCTGCAAAAGGATCAGCGATCGAGAAGTGATATAGCGGCTCGATACAGTGACTTCCGAATAATCTGTCATATGATGTTACAAACTGAAATTCAGCTTGTGCAGAGCCTTTTCCATTCAGCTGTAGATGCCTGCGCTCTTTAGCAATCCATTCACTTCTGCACAGTAAATATAGGGCAAACCTCATTACCTTGAGCAACCTTGCTTTCTCAACAAAGAACCTGGCGAATCTAATTTCTGGTGTGGTGCCTCGATACTCGTTAAAAGTAATTTCTGTGAGATGAAGATCATGGCATTCAATGGGATTGTTATATTCCCCAACATTTTCTACTTTCAGGCCTGCTAGTATCTGCAAACGAAGACAACATATTAGTGCATAGCTGCAGATTTGAACACTTCGGGCCTCTTTGATTTGCAGGATTTCTAAAATACACGAAAAGAGTGAGATGCAACCTTCAATCTTTCATGATAAAGTTTTATCACGAAAGCATGTCGGGCGAAGGAATAAAACGCGTAAAACACTAGCATCTCAAAAAATATATGTATTGAAATCCTTCAAATTTCGTTTAGAAATCATTCTACATTTGTCATTGTAATCATGGGTAAAAGTAACAAAAAATTGAGCCCCGTTGTGGTTAACAATTAACAGGAAAGGAGCATCACCTCGATGTATAGCTTCTCCATGCAAGGAAAGCATCTAAGGAATCTAACAACTTCATCCAGATCGGGGCCGACAGATTGTAGTGCCAAGATCTTCACTGTGCGCAGAGGCCGGGTCAAGCTTGTGGGAATCATTTTCTGGATGACAAGCGAACATATAGCTAGATCAACAACAATTAGATAAAATGTGCTGTCTGATAATATATAAGAAAGAGAAGAAGAAGACTGTTGTACCTGAACGGATAATGATCCAGTAACAAGTTCGTTGAATTTAACATATGAATAGCCCAACACTGTCAATTTCGGTGCGTGAATGACCCTGATTCTTGCTGGACCTAATTTATCATGTACATACAATCTCTCGAGGAAAGGCGCATTCTCAATGACAATATCGTGAAACACCTCAACTGACAGCCTTGGGCGGCGCCAGCAATGCACATAAATTGCACGGACATTCGTCAAGGTGATGTGGGGGCTACTGAACCCATCCATCGCATGAACACGAAGGTACTCGAGCGCTGTACAGCCGATGAGCAGGCGCTTCAAATCCTACTTTGAGATGCGGACATCAATGAGCTCGAGGTTCTTAAGTTTTGGGAGATGAAGAGCGTGCGCAGAATCGATCCGAGGGAAAATGCATCGCCTGAATGTAGCGCGGTGTAGCATGGGCGCGAGGCGGAACACGGACGGCGGCAGTGAGCAAGGATGTCTAGCATGAAGGTTGAGCTCCTCGAGCTGATCCAGGGCTGGGGATAGGAACCCGTAGTGCAACCTGGGTTCGGTGTTGTTGTGGGGACTGAGCCTGCCGATAGCAAGGCGTCTGACCGGCCCAGGGTGCATGGCGAGGACGTGGGACAATGCATCCAGGCGTTGCTGCTCCCCGCTACAGAACTCGTGGTCGACGATGAGGTCCAGGGGGGTGTAGTGCTAGAGGGGGCGCCACCGCTGTAAGAGGACAGTGGTCCGCACGCCATATTTGATGGGGAGGTGGGATATGATGGTTACCAACATCTCGTCCGGGAGGCTGCTGATGAAGTCCACGTTCGCCGGAGGCTCTTGCGGTTCTGGCTCGACCCGCCCCCGCTTGTTGGCCGGCTCATCCTCCATCTCGCAGCAGGCGGCGATCCTCGGCGGCGGTGCTTGTAGATGAGAACGGAGGACTGTTCTACGTACCTTCCCGAGGCGGCCGAAACAAAAGTCCAAAACCAGCAATAAATTGCAGCGCTCACGGCGTGCGCGGCGGATTGCTCACAGTCGTCCCGTCTAATCAAATAGCTGCCCGCGGTAGTAAATGGTTAGTTGAACGCCCACGGTTTGACTAATACGACCGTTTGCGATAATAATATGGTGGCTATTTGTTAAAAATGAGTAGGAAAATCAATGTATAAAAAGGCGAAACGAACCCTAAATAATTTCATATGTTTAGCACAGTTGCATGTTGCCTCTGTAAAATAAATCAAGGCGGGAAGATACAGTGTATGTCGCTTCGCGACCAGATCATGTGACCAAGTTCGCTCTCGGAACCATGAGGCTTCTTGATAGAAGCTCCGGTTTGTATGAAAGAAAATATGGGTCAAAGCCGAGTTGAAAAGGGCAGGAATATCAACCCCAGCTTATAGAAGGTACAAAAGCATGATGATTAATTGTTCATCAGGTTTACACAAAATCCAGATTGAACAGGACAATAACAACTAACTCAACCAAAGTTTTGAGCAGCCACAGTCAAATGGATCGGTCTGATCCATAAAATCAAGATCCTGGACCAGAAAATCTACTGGTACATGAAGACAAGTTGTTTTAAATAGAAGCCGAGCACGTTCAGAAGCCCTTTTGTCCACCTGAAACTTCTTTTTATGCTGTTCAACGTGTCCATCCGTGAGAAAGTGTCTGTTAAAAAACTTAATCCTCATGGACAACAGTACTCTCACATTCAACAGGAAGAATGTGACAAAGCTAGTGTTTGCATGGTTGGATGCATATCCTTCTAGTGTTATTGTCCTCAAACGAATGTCATGAGAACTGAGAAAATCCCAGTGCTTCTTATGCCACCGATTGGTTATACCTTTTTGTCCATGTCCTTTAGCCTAAATAGACATGAAGACTGAAAACAGTTAATGTCTAAAAAAATAGTACATCTGAACGGTTAGTTCTAGTAAAGTATATCAATGTGCTTGATATCATCACCTGTATATACAAATTCTCCAGACATGGAAAGCATCGCAGCAAGCCGATAACCATGTTCAGATCAAAACACCACGTACTGATATGTAAGGTCTTGACAGAATCCAGCACCATTGATAGGGTACCCATGGACAAACTCTTCATTGAGCATAGAACATAATATTAGTACCAAAAGCGTACTCCAAGATTATATAAAGATTATGCGCACAAATGAAAAATGCAGCTTATGATTACAAAAGTGTTGATGATAATATACAGTACCTGAATAAGTGTGGAGCCAACCACCATCTTGTAACCTTCAAACGAATCAGGAATTACACCCAAGGTCTCCAGTTTAGGCGCAGAGACCACAGTTATTTGCGAAGGTGCATAACGATAATCAAGGAGTAGCCTTTGGAGTGAAGGGGCGTCTTTGATGATGAGCTCCTCTCCTTTAAAGCAAATTCCAATGCTTACAAGGTGAGGCGACTTTATTTGGAGACAACGGATATGGATTTCTTTTCCAAAAACAAGCAGCAAGCGCTCCAGGGCAGGGCAGCAGGAGTGGATGATGCTGTGCTGTGAGGCCTCCGACAGATCGACCACCACAAGCGTGAGTTTTTTTAGTAGTGGGGGTCGAAGCATTTGTATCAGATTGTCTGGTAGATGACACTGGGCCAGGGTGGTGGTGTGGAGAGAGGAGGAAAACCATGAGATGGACACTGGTGGTGAGGGCACAACTACAACGCTTGGTGGACAGCTATTTCCATAGTAATGGTAGAACTCAAGATGTTGCAGTTTTT
Source organism: Thinopyrum elongatum (assembly GCA_011799875.1). Lineage (NCBI taxonomy): Eukaryota > Viridiplantae > Streptophyta > Magnoliopsida > Poales > Poaceae > Thinopyrum > Thinopyrum elongatum. The sequence goes on from CM022301.1 coordinate 433,779,236, forward strand.
CAAATTGATGGGATGTCAGCCAGGCGTTCACCGTGAAGGGTATGTGCAGCAGGCAGCATGCCGGGATGCATAGGCATTGAACGGAGCCCTGGTGGGAGCAGATGATGGCTCCGTGGAGTTCAAAATCATGAACGATAGATAGCCGGCGATAGTCGAGATTAAGAGGTGCGGCGTGCCACAGAGTGCGCCACCGAGATGCGATGACTTGTGTGCGGCAGCCATCCTTGGTGGGGAGAAGGACGATGATCTCCCCAAGGATGGCGTCCGGGAGATCGCTGATGCGGTCCGCCCGATATTCTACGGGTTCCTCAGATCCAGGGGGGCGTGGCCACTTCTGCCCGCGCTGTCGGGTGCAGGATCTATAGCCGGCGGTGCCGCTGGCTAGAGCCTCATCTGTGTACATAGCAATCTGGAAGGAAAACAAGGTAGAAACATACATGTAGGACATTCAAAATCAATTCTCAAGATCTGGAAGAAAAATAGGGCACAAACATATATGTAGGACATTCAAAATCAATTCTCAAGATCTGGCTACGAATTATTAGCACGCACGCTAACCCTAGTCGGATTATTAGCAAAAAAAAACATTTGTACAGAACAAACAATTAATCACTAACCATAGATATCATTCAAACAATCAATACACTACACGGATCTAACGAATCTTACTCTGATTTCATGGACTGGGTGAACATAACCAAGGGTTTCTGTTCCCAACAAAGGGGGGCGGGAGTAACCGGTTTTCCGTCGGAGTCGGAGTCGTTGCCGGAGTAGCTGTGGACCTCCGGCTCCGGCTGGGGAGGCACGACGATGGCGATGAAGTCAAGGTCGCACTGCTGCCCGCGCGAGACCTCGTCGGCGGTGACAGCAACCTCTGCGCCCAGCTTCATGCGTTGCATGGGTGCTTCACCAGCCCCGGCGTCGCCTCTCCCACCGATAGTGTGCTTCGGCAAAATCCTAATACACTCCATGCGGCGGTGACAACTATGGACGGGGTGTGCGGCCGCGGATCGGGCGCACCATTAATATGGAGCAGTGGGAGCGAGGTAGGCGGTGGTCAAAGGGCTGGCTCGCCTCCCGGTGAGCCTGCTCAGCGGACTGCTGGCACGCCTACCGTCATTTCACACAGCTACTAGCACGCCCCTGTTGGAAATATGCCCTAGAGGCAATAATAAAATGGTTATTATTATATTTCCTTGTTCATGATAATTGTCTATTGTTCATGCTATAATTGTATTAACCTTAAACCGTAATACATGTGTGAATACATAGACCACAGCATGTCCCTAGTGAGCCTCTAGTTGACTAGCTCATTGATCAATAGATGGTTGTGGTTTCCTGACCATGGACATTGGATGTCGTTGATAACGGGATCACATCATTAGGAGAATGATGTGATGGACAAGACCCAATCCTAAGCATAGCACAAGATCGTGAAGTTCGTTTGCTAGAGCTTTTCTAATGTCAAGTATCATTTCCTTAGACCATGAGATTGTGCAACTCCTGGATACCGTAGGAATGCTTTGGGTGTATCAAATGTCACAACGTAACTGGGTGACTATCAAGGTGCACTACAGGTATCTCCGAAAGTGTCTGTTGGGTTGGCACGAATCGAGACTGGGATTTGTCACTCCGTGTGACGGAGAGGTATCTGTGGGCCCACTCTGTAATACATCATCATAATGAGCTCAATGTGACTAAGGAGTTAGTCACGGGATCATGTGTTACGGAACGAGTAAAGAGACTTGCCGGTAACGAGATTGAACAAGGTATAGGGATACCGACGATTGAATCTCGGGCAAGTAACATACCGATGGACAAAGGGAATTGTATACGGGATTAATTGGATCCCCGACATCGTGGTTCATCAAATGAGATCATCATGGAACATGTGGGAGCCAATATGGGTATCCAGATCCCGCTATTAGTTATTGGCCGGAGAGGTGTCTCGGTCATGTCTGCATGGTTCCCGAACCCGTAGGGTCTACACACTTAAGGATCGGTGATGCTAGAGTTGTAATGGGAATTGTATGCGGTTACCAAAAGTTGTTCGGAGTCTCAGATGAGATCCCGGACGTCACGAGGAGTTCCGGAATGGTCCGGAGGTAAAGATTTATATATGGGAAGTCCTATTTTGGCCACCGGAAAATGTTCGAGATTTTTCGGTATTGTACCGGGAAGGTTCTAGAAGGTTCCGGAGTGGGGCCCACCTGCATGGGGGGACCCACATGAACATGGGTAGTGGGGGCAAGGCCCCACACCCCTGGTCAAGGCGCACCAAGATCCCCCCTTAGAAAGAATAAGATCATATCCCGAAGGGATAAGATCAAGATCCCTAAAAAGGGGGGATAACAATCGGTGGGGAAGGGAAAGGATGGGATTTCTTTCCTCCCACCTTTGCCAATGCCCCAATGGACTTGGAGGGCAAGAAACCAGCCCCCTCCACCCCTATATATAGTGGGGAGGTGCATGGGAGCTGCACCCCTTGCCCCTGGCGCAGCCCTACCCCCTCCTACTCCTCCTCCTCCGTAGTGCTTAGCGAAGCTCTGCCGGAGAACCACGAGCTCCACCGCCACCACACCGTCGTGCTGCCGGAGCTCTCCCTCAACTTCTCCTCTCCCCTTGCTGGATCAAGAAGGAGGAGACGTCCCCAGGCTGTACGTGTGTTGAACACGGAGGCGCCGTCGGTTCGGCGCTTGAATCGGATCTTCCGCGATTTGAATCGCCGCGAGTACGACTCCATCAACCGCGTTCTTGTAATGCTTTCGATTAGCGATCTTCAAGGGTATGAAGATGCACTCCCTCTTACTTGTTGCTAGCATCTCCTAGATTGATCTTGGTGACACGTAGGAAATTTTTGAATTATTACTACGTTCCCCAACAATGGTATCAGAGCTAGGTTTATGCGTAGATTCTATGCACAAGTAGAACACAAGTAGTTGTGGGCGATGATTTGTTCAATTTGCTTACCGTTACTAGTCCTATCTTGATTCAGCGGCATTGTGGGATGAAGCAGCCCGGACCGACCTTACACGTACGCTTACATGAGACAGGTTCCACCGACTGACATGCACTTGTTGCATAAGGTGGCTAGCGGGTGTCTGTCTCTCCCACTTTAGTCGGATCGGATTCGATGAAGAGGGTCCTTATGAAGGGTAAATAGCAATGGGCATATCACCGTTGTGGCTTTTGCGTAGGTAAGAAACGTTCTTGCTAGAAACCCATAGCAGCCATGTAAAACATGCAACAACAATTAGAGGACGTCTAACTTGTTTTTGCAGGGTATGCTATGTGATGTGATATGGCCAAAAGGATGTGATGAATTATATATGTGATGTATGAGATTGATCATGTTCTTGTAATAGGAATCACGACTTGCATGTCGATGAGTATGACAACCGGCAGGAGCCATAGGAGTTGTCTTAATTTATTGTATGACCTGCGTGTCAATGAAAACGCCATGTAATTACTTTACTTTATTGCTAACCGTTAGCCATTGTAGTAGAAGTAATAGTTGGCGAGACAACTTCATGAAGATACAATGATGGACATCATGATGATGGAGATCATGGTGTCATGCCGGTGACGATGGTGATCATGCCGCGCCTCGAAGATGGAGATCAAAAGCGCAAGATGATATTGGCCATATCATGTCACTTTATGATTTGCATGTGATGTTTATCATGTTTACATCTTATTTGCTTAGAACGACGGTAGCATAAATAAGATGATCCCTCACTAAAAATTTCAAGAAATGTGTTCCCCCAAAGTGTGCACCGTTGCGAAGGTTCGTTGTTTCGAAGCACCACGTGATGATCGGGTGTGATAGATTCTAACGTTCGCATACAACGGGTGTAAGCCAGATTTACACATGCGAAACACTTAGGTTGTCTTGACGAGCCTAGCATGTACAGACATGGCCTCAGAACACGAGAGACCGAAAGGTCGAACATGAGTCGTATAGTAGATGCGATCAACATGGAGATGTTCACCGTTGATGACTAGTCCGTCTCACGTGATGATCAGACCCGGCCTAGTCGATTTAGATCATGTATCACTTAGATGACTAGAGGGATGTCTATCTGAGTGGGAGTTCATTAAATAATTTGATCAGATGAACTTAATTATCATGAACTTAGTCTAAAATTGTCTTTACAACCTATCTTGTAGATCCAATGGCCCATGCTAATGTTGCCCTCAACTTCAACGCGTTCCTAGAGAAAACCAAGATGAAAGACGATGGTAGCAACTATACGGACTGGGTCCGTAACTTGAGGATCATCCTCATAGTTGCCAAGAAAGCATATGTCCTTGAAGCACCGCTAGGTGATGCACCCATTTTCCCAGCAACTCAAGACGTTATGAACGCCTGGCAGTCGCGTAGTGATGATTACTCCCTTGTTCAGTGCGGCATGCTTTACAGCTTAGAACCGGGGCTCCAAAAGCGTTTTGAGCAACACGGAGCATATGAGATGTTCCAAGAGCTGAAAATGGTTTTCCAAGCTCATGCCCGGGTCGAGAGATATGAAGTCTCCGACAAGTTCAACAGTTGTAAGATGGAGGAAAACAGCTCTGTCAGCGAGCATATACTCAAAATGTCTGGGTTGCACAACCGCTTGTCTCAGCTAGGAGTTAATCTTCCAGATGACTCGGTCATTGACAGGATCCTCTAGTCGCTTCCACCTAGCTACAAGAGCTTTGTGATGAACTACAATATGCAAGGGATGGAGAAGTCCATTCCTGAGTTATATTCAATGCTGAAATCAGCGGAGGTGGAGATCAAAAAGGAACATCAAGTGTTGATGGTGAATAAGACCACTAGTTTCAAGAAAGGCAAGGGTAAGAAGAACTTCAAGAAGGACGGCAAGGGAGTTGCCGTGCCCGGTAAGTCAGTTGCCGGGAAGAAGCCAAAGAATGGACCCAAGCCTGAGACTGAGTGCTTTTGTTGCAAGGGAAATGGTCACTGGAAGCGGAACTGCCCCAAGTACTTAGCGGATAAGAAGGCCGGCAACGCCAAAGGTATATATGATATACATGTTATTGATGTGTACCTTACCAGCGCTCGTAGTAGCTCATGGGTATTTGATACCGGTGCGGTTGCTCACATTTGTAACTCAAAACAGGAGCTGCGGAATAAGCGGAGACTGGCGAAGGACGAGGTGACGATGCGCGTCGGGAATGGTTCCAAGGTCGATGTGATCGCCGTTGGCACGTACCTCTACATTTACCTTCGGGATTAGTTTTAAACCTCAATAATTGTTATTTAGTGCCAGCTTTGAGCATGAACATTGTATCTGGATCTCGTTTAATGCGACATGGCTACTCATTTAAATCCAAGAATAATGGTTGTTCTATTTATATGAGAGATATGTTTTATGGTCATGCCCCGCTGGTCAATGGTTTATTTTTATTGAATCTCGAACATGATGTTACACATATTCATAGTGTGAATGCCAAAAGATGTAAGGTTGATAATGATAGTCCCACATACTTGTGGCACTGCCGCCTTGGTCACATTATTGTCAAACGCATGAAGAAACTCCATGCAGATGGACTTTTGGAGTCTCTTGATTATGAATCATTTTACACGTGCGAACCATGCCTCATGGGCAAAATGACCAAGACTCCGTTCTCCGGAACAATGGAGCGAGCAACCAACTTGTTGGAAATAATACATACTGATGTATGCGGTCCAATGAGCGTTGAGGCTCGCGGTGGCTATCGTTATGTTCTCACCCTCACTGATGACTTAAGTAGATATGGGTATGTCTACTTAATGAAACACAAGTCTGAGACCTTTGAAAAGTTCAAGGAATTTCAGAGCGAGGTAGAGAATCAATGTGACATGAAAATAAAGTTCTTACGATCAGATCGTGGAGGAGAATACTTGAGTCACGAGTTTGGCACGCACTTAAGGAAATGTGGAATTGTTTCACAACTCACGCCGCCTGGAACACCTCAACGTAATGGTGTGTCCGAACATCGTAATCGCACTCTATTGGATATGGTGCGATCTATGATGTCTCTTACCGATCTACCGCTATCATTTTGGGGTTATGCTTTAGAGACTGCCGCATTCACTTGAAATAGGGCACCATCTAAATCCGTTGAGACGACACCGTATGAATTATGGTTTGGGAAGAAACCTAAGCTGTCGTTTCTGAAAGTTTGGGGATGCGATGCTTGTGTCAAGAAACTTTAACCTGAAAAGCTCGAACCCAAATCGGAAAAATGCATCTTCAGGATACCCTAAGGAAACTATTGGGTATACCTTCTACCTCAGATCCGAAGGCAAGATCTTTGTTGCCAAGAATGGATCCTTTCTGGAGAAAGAGTTTCTCTCAAAAGAAGTAAGTGGGAGGAAAGTAGAACTTGACGAGGTACCCCCTCTTGAACCGGAGAGTAGCGCAGCTCAGGAAGATGTTTCTGTGGTGCCTGCACCGACTAGAGAGGAAGTTAATGATGATGATATTGAAACTTCGGGTCAAGTTGCTACTGAACTTCGTAGGTCCACGAGGACACGTTCCGCACTAGAGTGGTACGGCAACCCTGTCCTGGAAATCATGTTGTTAGACAACGGTGAACCTTCGAACTATGAAGAAGCGATGGCGGGCCCGGATTCCAACAAATGGCTTGAAGCCATGAAATCCGAGATAGGATCCATGTATGAAAACAAAGTATGGACTTTGACGGACTTGCCCGATGATCGGCAAGCCATAGAGAATAAGTGGATCTTTAAGAAGAAGACTGACGCGGATGGTAATGTCACCGTCTATAAGGCTCGGCTTGTCGCTAAGGGTTATCGACAAGTTCAAGGGGTTGACTACGATGAAACCTTCTCACCCGTAGCAAAGCTGAAGTCCATCCGAATCATGTTAGCAATTGCTGCATTCTATGATTATGAGATCTGGCAAATGGACGTCAAAACGGCATTCCTTAATGGTTTCCTTAAGGAAGAATTGTATATGATGCAGCCGGAAGGTTTTGTCGATCCTAAGAATGCTGACAAAGTATGCAAGCTCCAGCGCTCCATCTATGGGCTGGTGCAAGCATCTCGGAGTTGGAACATTCGCTTTGATGAAATGATCAAAGCATTTGGGTTTATACAGAATTATGGAGAAGCCTGCATTTACAAGAAAGCGAGTGGGAGCTCTGTAGCATTTCTCATATTATATGTGGATGACATATTGTTGATGGGAAATGATATAGAACTTTTGGAAAGCATAAAGGCCTACTTGAATAAGTGTTTTTCAATGAAGGACCTTGGAGAAGCTGCTTACATATTAGGCATCAAGATCTATAGAGATAGATCGAGACGCCTCATTGGTCTTTCACAAAGCACATACCTTGACAAGATATTTGAAGAAGTTCAATATGGATCAGTCCAAGAAGGGGTTCTTGCCTGTATTGCAAGGTGTGAGATTGAGCGCAGCTCAACGTCCGACCTCGGCAGAAGAAAGAGAAAAGATGAGTGTCATCCCCTATGCCTCAGCCATAGGCTCTATTATGTATTCCATGCTGTGTACCAGACCTGATGTGAACCTTGCCATAAGTTTGGTAGGGAGGTACCAAAGTGATCGCAGAATGGAACACTGGACAGCGGTCAAGAATATCCTGAAGTACCTGAAAAGGACTAAGGATATGTTTCTCGTTTATGGAGGTGCCGAAGAGCTCGTCGTAAAGTGTGACGTCGATGCTAGCTTTGACACAGATCTGGATGACTCCAAGTCACAAACCGGATACGTGTACATTTTGAATGGTAGGGCAGTCAGCTGGTGCAGTTGCAAGCAAAGCGTCGTGGCGGGATCTACATGTGAAGCGGAGTACATAGCTGCTTCAGAAGCAGATCAGGAAGGAGTCCGGATGAAGGAGTTTATCACCGACCTAGGAGTGATTCCCAATGCGTCGGGCCCGATGACTCTCTTCTGTGACAACACTGGAGCTATTGCCATTGCCAAGGAGCCCAGGTTTCACAGGAAGACCAAGCACATCAAGCGCCGCTTCAACTCCATTCGTGAATATATTCAAGATGGAGACATATATATTTGTAAAGTACATACGGATCTGAATGTCTCAGATCCGTTGACTAAACCTCTTCCACGAGCAAAACATGATCAGCACCAGAACTCTATGGGTGTTCGATTCATCACAATGTAACTAGATTATTGACTCTAGTGCAAGTGGGAGACTATTGGAAATATGCCCTAGAGGCAATAATAAAATGGTTATTATTATATTTCCTTGTTCATGATAATTGTCTATTGTTCATGCTATAATTGTATTAACCGGAAACCGTAATACATGTGTGAATACATAGGCCACAACATGTCCCTAGTGAGCCTCTAGTTGACTAGCTCGTTGATCAATAGATGGTTGTGGTTTCCTAACCATGGACATTGGATGTCGTTGATAACGGGATCACATCATTAGGAGAATGATGTGATGGACAAGACCCAATCCTAAGCATAGCACAAGATCGTGTAGTTCGTTTGCTAGAGCTTTTATAATGTCAAGTATCATTTCCTTAGACCATGAGATTGTGCAACTCCCGGATACCGTAGGAATGCTTTGGGTGTATCAAATGTCACAACGTAACTGGGTGACTATAAAGGTGCACTACAGGTATCTCCGAAAGTGTCTGTTGGGTTGGCATGAATCGAGACTGGGATTTGTCACTCCGTGTGACGGAGAGGTATCTCTGGGCCCACTCGGTAATACATCATCATAATGAGCTCAATGTGACTAAGGAGTTAGTCACGGGATCATGTGTTACAGAACGAGTAAAGATACTTGCCGGTAACGAGATTGAACAAGGTATAGGGATACCGACGATCGAATCTCGGGCAAGTAACATACCGATGGACAAAGGGAATTGTATACGGGATTAATTGGATCCACGACATCGTGGTTCATCCGATGAGATCATCATGGAACATGTGGGAGCCAATATGGGTATCCAGATCCCGCTATTGGTTATTGGCCGGAGAGGTGTCTCGGTCATGTCTGCATGGTTCCCGAACCCGTAGGGTCTACACACTTAAGGTTCGGTGACTCTAGAGTTGTAATGGGAATTGTATGTGGTTACTGAAAGTTGTTCGGAGTCTTGGATGAGATCCCGGACATCACGAGGAGTTCCGGAATGGTCCGGGGGTAAAGATTTATATATGGGAAGTCCTATTTTGGCCATCGAAAAAGGTCGGGATTTTTCGGTATTGTACCGGGAAGGTTCTAGAAGGTTCCAGAGTGGGGCCCACCTGCATGGGGGGACCCACATGAACGTGGGTAGTGGGGGCAAGGCCCCACACCCCTGGTCAAGGTGCACCAAGATCCCCCCTTAGAAGGAATAAGATCATATCCCGAAGGGATAAGATCAAGATCCCTAAAAAGGGGGGATAACAATCGGTGGGGAAGGGAAAGGATGGGATTTCTTTCCTCCCACCTTTGCCAACGCCCCAATGGACTTGGAGGGCAAGAAACCAGCCCCCTCCACCCCTATATATAGTGGGGAGGTGCATGGGAGCTGCACCCCTTGCCCCTGGCGCAGCCCTCCGCCTTCCTACTCCTCCTCCTCCGTAGTGCTTAGCGAAGCTCTGCCGGAGAACCACGAGCTCCACCGCCACCACGCCGTCGTGCTGCCGGAGCTCTCCCTCAACTTCTCCTCTCCCCTTGCTGGATCAAGAAGGAGGAGACGTCCCCGGGCTATACGTGTGTTGAACACAGAGGCGCCGTCGGTTCGGCGCTTGAATCAGATCTTCCGCGATTTGAATCGCCGTGAGTACGACTCCATCAACCGCGTTCTTGTAATGCTTCCGCTTAGCGATCTTCAAGGGTATGAAGATGCACTCCCTCTCACTTGTTGCTAGCATCTCCTAGATTGATCTTGGTGGCACGTAGGAAAATTTTGAATTATTACTACGTTCCCCAACAGCCCCACGGTGAGTGCGTAGCGAACATGTGCATGCCTCGGCCTCCCGGTCTACCTGCTAGCATGCGTCTCGTCAACTCACGCATGCTCGTATGGCACACGGGACACGTGTGCGGCACGTATTATATTGATTTTTTCTTTTTAATGATTAATTCTGCCGCTTTATCGCTTAACCGAAGCACTGCACTTACATTGTTGGTCTAAAGCACACAGTTCAAATAAAGAGTTTGTTTGCGATATTGGTTGATAATTATTTATAATTTCCTATATGTAAGAAGATTATATCAAAACTTGTCTCAAATTTGAAAAAAAAAATATCACAGTCTATTGGTGTCCATATGACACCACGATAAGTTTCATGAATTTCAACTTAGTTTTGGATTTATTGGATTTTAAAATCAAGATTCTAGATGTTAGAAATTTCTTGCATGGGGACGATTTTGCAATCCATTTTCGTGCACTATCACGGGTCTCATGTAGATCAAATTTGATTTTTGCACATTTAAATCCCTGGGAAATCAATCAATGTATAAAAAACGGATAGATGTTATCTATTTTTTTCAATTTTCAACACTAAACTCCTTTGGTTGCATGTTCGCTGCAGAAAAAGTTTGACACGCATCTGTGGGCCACATGCACGCGGTGGTCCTAGGACACTCACTCACGTGGGCCCGTGAGGTTGTCGTCCAGCACTATGACATGCGATGGGAGAGGTTAATTTGACCAACAAGGATGGTCATTTTTTGGTTTTTGTTATACGTAGGGTAGGAGTATATATATATAGTACGCGTTGAAGAGGGTGGCCGGGGGCAATACTACGCGTCATATAGGACACTCACTCGCGTGCGATGCTTCCATCCGTGGGCCCGCGAGGTTGTCCTCCATCACTTTGACCCAGGAAGGAGGTTTCTTTTTGGGTTGTGTTGCGGTAGGAGTATATAGTACGCGTCGAAGAGGGGAGGAGGGGGCCGGGGCAGCACATATATACTACACACACGTCATGAATCGATCTTGCTCCGTGTGGGGACTTTTCGGTTTCCAAGGCAGGTGCCGCAAAGAAGTTGTGCATATTGGGTATTAAAAACATCACCAACACATTGGGCCACGTGCAGCTGATGGTTGTCACTCATTCGCCTGCGACTCTTCCCTCCATGGGCCCGCGAGGTCGTCGTCCATCTAATATATGACACAACGAGAAAGGTAATTTGACGAACAAGGAGGATTATTTTCGGGGTGTGTTACGGTACGTTGATCCGTCCATTTTGCATCATGTTGTCCTACTGTTATTTATGATGTTTTTATGCATAATAATGCTTTTTGGAGTAATTCTAATGACTTTTTTCTCATAATATATGCAAGGTTCACAGAAAGAGGGAGAATTCCGGCAGCTGGAAATCTGGATCTGAAAAAGCTACGTCAGGCTACCTATTCTGCACAACTCCAAATGAGCTGAAACTTCACGAGGAATTTTTATGGAATAAATAAGAATTATTGGAGCAAATAACTACAAGAGGGGGCCCACCATGTGGGCACAACCCACCTGGGCGCGCCAGGGAGCCCAGGCGCGCCCTGGTGGGTTGTGCCCTCCTCGGCCCACCTCCGGTGCCCCTCTTCTGGTATATAAGTCATTTTGACCTAGAAAAAATAAGGAGAGGACTTTCAGGATGAAGCGCCGCCGTCTCGAGGCGGAACTTGGGCAGGAGCACTTTTGGCCTCCGGCGGAGCGATTCTACCGGGGGAACTTCCCTCCCGGAGGAGGAAATCATCGTCATCATCATCACCAACAACTCTCCCATCTTGGGGAGGGCAATCTCCATCAACATCTTCAACAGCACCATCTCCTCTCAAAGCCTAGTTCATCTCTTGTGTTCAATCTTTGTACCGGAACTATAGATTGGTACTTGTGGGTGACTAGTAGTGTTGATTACATCTTGTAGTTGATTACTATATGGTTTATTTGGTGGAAGATTATATGTTCATATCCATTATGCTATTTAATACCCCTCTGATCTTGAGCATGATTATCATTAGTGAGTAGTTACTTTTGTTCTTGAGGTCACGGGAGAAATCTTGTTGCAAGTAATCATGTGAACTTGATATGTGTTCGATATTTTGATGATATGTTTGTTGTGATTCCCTTAGTGGTGTCATGTGAACGTCGACTACATGGCACTTCACCATATTTTGGGCCTAAGGGAATGCATTGTGGAGTAGTTATTAGATGATGGGTTGCGAGAGTGACAGAAGCTTAAACCCTAGTTTATGCGCTATTCCGTAAGGGGCTGATTTGGATCCAAAAGTTTAATGCTATGGTTAGATTTATTCTTAATACTTTTCTCGTAGTTGCGGATGCTTGCGAGGGGGTTAATCATAAGTAGGAGGTTTGTTCAAGTAAGAACAGCACCTAAGCACCGGTCCACCCACATATCAAATTATCAAAGTAGCAAACACAAATCAAACCAACATGGTGAAAGTGACTAGATGAAATTCCCGTGTACCCTCAAGAACACTTTGCTTATCATAAGAGACCGTTTTGGCCTGTCCTTTGCCTCAAAAGGATTGGGCTACCTTGCTGCACTTTTGTTACCATTACCGTTACTTGCTCGTTACAAATTATCTTGCTACCAAACTACTCGTTACTTATAATTTCAGTGCTTGCAGACATTACCTTGCTGAAAACCGCTTGTCATTTCCTTCTGCTCCTCGTTGGGTTCGACACTCTTACTTATCTAAAGGACTACGATTGATCCCCTATACTTGTGGGTCATCATACGTACATAGGAGTATATATTATGCGTCAAAGAGGGGAGGGGGGCAACATATATATACTACGTGTCATGAACCTCGGTTCATGTGGGGGACTTAAAGGTTTCCGAGGCAGGTGCCACATCGAAGTTCTGCATATATATTAGGTATTTAAACATCACAACCACACATCCCCATACATGTGTTTGGCCCACAAGCAAGCGATGGCGGCTGTCCTCTAGCACTCACTCACGGGGTTATCGGCGAGATGCTTCGTCCATCTCTGGTGCCTGCTTGGTCAATAACTTCGATCGATAGTGATAGAGGTTAATTTGACTTATAATTAGGAGGGGATTAAATTTTGTTTTGTCTTATACGGTTCGGTACATGCAACTGTACTTCACGCGCATGTGTACGCACGAATCCCTCCCACCGGGTCGAAGTGGGGGGGGGGGGGGCTAGCACGCGACGCATCATGAACCAGATCTGTGTGGGGACTGTGCGTTTTTCGACGCATGCATGCACCACATCAAAATGTTGTGCTTTTGGTATTCAAACATATATGCATGCATAACGCATGCCATACATATGTTTGGGGCACATACATGCAGTGGTTGTCTTTGGACACTCTCCCTCGTTTGGTTATCATCGACAACCCATATATTCGTGGGCCCGCATGGACGTCTCCATCACTTTGACCAACAACGCGAGAGAGGTTACCAGGGTGGATTCTTCTTCTCTTGGTTCGCGTTACTGTATAGCTAGTCGTACGTCGATCATGGTGAGATTCGAGAGCTAAGTTTGAGGGCTTGCATACACATGAATCAAAATTGTGCATTGGGTATATTCAAACACCACATGACACTTCATACATATGTTTGGGCCACATGCACGCAGTGGTTGTCTTCAGGCACTCCCTCGCGTGGTTATCGGCAACAAGCTAGCCTATTTTGTGGGGCCGCGTGTGGAACGTCAATGCATGACTTTGACCCAACAAACAAGAGAGGTTATATGACCAAGGTGGTGATTCTTCTTGGTCAGTCTTTACAATACGCCTTGGTGAGATGCCCCCTCCCACCGACTCAAAGTGTGTGTGTGTGTGTGGGGGGGGGGCACAGTACTACTTCGTACTAGATGAACCTCCGTGGGGTCGGGGATGCCCGGTTAATTTGCGATGCACATGTGTGACGCCCCCGACTTAATCGTGCACTAATCATACACGCAAACATGCACGATCAAGCATAGGGACTCACGGGAAGATATCACAACCCAACTCTAACACAAATAAACGGAGATCCACAATATTACAGACCAGGGATCACGATGATCCGAATACATAAGTCAGTCATACAAATAATATCTGGGTACAGACATAGTTAGCCAAGGTTTGCCTTAAGAAGGCTAGCACAAACAACGACTCCAGATTGAAAGGCGTAGGCCTCCTGCCTGGGAGCCTCCGATCCTACTCCTGGTCGGCTGGCTCGATCTAGTAGTACGTGCCGTCTGGACCCTCCTGGTAGTAAGCTCCTGAGGTGGCATCTGGCTCCGGGGCTCCATCGTCTGATGTATCATCAAAGTGGGGTATGGAAAAAAACAGGTAACAAAGCAACCGTGAGTACTCATCCGAAGTACTCAGCAAGCAAGGATCTACACTACATATGCAACATTATCAAAGAGGAAAGGCTGTATATGTGGACTGGGCTGCAGAAATGCCAGAATAGAGAGAAGGCCTAGTCCTATCGAAGACTAGCATCTTCACGAAGCCATCATCTTGCAGCAATAGAAGAGAGTAGAATAGCATTTTATTAAGCAAACATGTTGAAGCAAGCCTAGAGATCCTTCCTCGACTCCCTGCGAGAAAGCGATCCCGAAGCTTCAATTAATTAAACAAGTATCCAGTTCAAGCAATAGATCGGGATACACAAACTGAGCGTCCTTTACCGTAGGACTGGCTATCGATAGATTATTCATCCCTGCAGTGGTGCACTACTGTTACCCAACATGCTCGATCACCTCTGGCCGGACACACTTGCTGGGTAATGCCCGGCCTCGGGAGATCAACACGAAGTAGCGCCCTACCTAGGCTCAGCAGAGAGGTCAGCACGCCAGACTAACCTATGCACCCAAAGGTCTTGGGCCATCGCCCTGGGCACCCTGCGCGATGCGAGACTGGCCGGGGTGCAGGCGCGACACTGAACTCGTCAGTGAAGTATCCAGCCCAATCCCGACAATCAGCCCGCACGGTGAATCATGACGTCTGACGAGCTTTTGGGAGAAACATACATCGCAGAGGGCCCCATAAACCATTATCCCGCATGGTGGTAGTGCGTATAGGGCACGTCGACCCACTCAGATCAAACACCCAAATCCAATAAGCTCATTTAGTAACACGAAGAGACAATCAGAGTTTCTGAAGCTCCGCCACAATATCACACTCGAGTGCCCTTCCGGCACACCCGACATCATAGATCCCCAGCGGGTACCCACCAGGGTCGACCCGCCTGTAACAAAGGTCAAGGTAACCGTGTGGTCATAACATCAAGGGGGAAACCCCGAGGAATCACCCCCGATGGATTCCACTCGATGAAAACATCAGGGTGAATGTATGAGGCATCACCCTCGATGTTCACACTGAGGGGTTGCATGACAGAGTCGTATCGGAAGTGGAGAAGGAGGAATCACCCTCGATGACCACGACCGAACAGCTATACTGCAGAGTATTCCCTAGGAGTGCGTTACGAGGTATCACCCTCGGCACTCGAGAGTAACTATGCAGAGTCGTACAACTAGGGGGGTGAAGTGATGTGTCAGTCTCTGGTCGACGATCACATTGATCGAGTCGTCGATGATCAAACAGGGGCAACAAGGGTAAGGTGGTGGGGGTCATTGATGGTTCACTACCAACCTATACTAAACAGTTTAACATAGGCAGGTAAGGTAACAATAAAGAAGTTACAAAAGCAGGCTATGCATCAGAATAGGAGCAAACATTAACAGTAGCAAAATCTAATGCAAGCAGGAGAAATGGAATGGGTGATATCTGGATGCTCAAGGGGGTGGGGGGGGGGGCTTGCCTGGTTGCTCTGGCAAGAAAGAGGGATCATCAACAGGCTGCTCGTCTGTAGCGTAGTCGTACCCGGCTGCAACATCGTCGGTCTCGGCGTCTATCGAGAGAGAAGGAGGGGGAGACAAACAATAAATTCACGGCAAAAATGCAAACAATATACATGACATGACTAAATGATATGCCGGGGTGTTCTACTGCCTAACTAAATGAGTTAGTTAATTTAGGAATTTATTCGGATTTATTTAATTAAAGTTGGGCATTATTCATTTATTGAAATCAGTCTAAAAGTTCCATGCTCATCTAGCTAGGGGCATCTGACAGGAATACGGAGGGCGTATTTAGATTTGTATCGAAATTCTGAGCAACTTTCATATATAAATTATTTTCATCGGAGTTACGGTTTGTTTTATATGATTTTCTAAAGTTTTAATCATTTTTTGAATTTAATTATTTATTTAAATTCAAATTATCCAGAATAGTGAAAGATGACGTCAGCATGACATCACCATGATGTCAGCAGGTCAAACCCGGCTGACCAGGGTCAAACCTGACAGGTGGGTCCAGTGGGACCCACATGTCATTGACAGAGCTAATTAAACAGGGTTAACTTAATCTAACTAAACTAATTAGCAGGTGGGGCCCAGCCGTCAGTGTCTTTTAATATATCTAATTAACTTAATTAACTAATTAACAGTTTACCTATTTAATTAAATTAGTTTATTAGGCGGGACCCACATGTCATAGACAGGGGCCAGCCCAGTCAGCAGTTGACCTGGTCAACAGGTCAACTGGGGCCAAGGGTCAGTGGCACGGGGCGGGGCCCACCAAGGCCAGGTCAGCGACGGCCGGAGATGCGCCGAAGTTGGCTCCGGCGAGCCAAAACGCGGCGGCGCGCGTCGGGACGGGTTCGGGTTTCGTCCGCGGGGTCGAGAGGGGGCTCCTTGTAGGCGTCCGCGGCGTGCGGCGTGCGTTGTCGAGCGTAGGCGAGGGGGGGGGGGGTGGCGTGGCGTTCGACAGCGAGGGGGGGGGGGTTCGTTCCACGTAGAACCTTCGCCTACCCTACACATCTCCCCTATGGCATCCGTCCCCTTAGAGTTTCTCTCCCTACCATCTTGCCTTCTTCCCATTGGGTCTTGGGGTCTTCAGCAATAGGAAGGGGACGACGTGGGAGTGGGCTGGGCCGGCGCTGTAGCAAGCAGGCCCGAGTGCACAGTAGCTTTTAGCCCTTTTTCTATTTTCTCTTTTCTGTTTCTTTTCTTTTCCAGTTTTCTATTGTGTGGTCTCATATTTAGTTTTGTAAAATATGTGAACTAGTCATAAAACTCCAGTGCAACATCTACTAATGCCATAAAATGGTTTTGAGTTCATATCATTTCATTTGCAATTTTATAAAACTAAATGGGATTAAATATTGCTGTTTTGGCACTGTTAGAGTCACTTAATTAATTTATTAAATGTTGGTTACAATTTTATCATTGTCTCTAGAATATTTGTCACCTAATGAACATTTTAGTTTCTAACTTGTACAACTTTTATTTTCCACTTTAATTTAATTTGAATTTTGAGTTTGCAGTTGAAATGCAATATGATGCAAATGATGATTTGGCACTGTTAATCATGCTGACTTGTCATTATCAAAAATGATTACTGTGGCTAATGACATGGGGTGTTACAATTCTCCTCATCTATCAAGAATTCTCGTCCCGAGAATTAAGAGGAAGACTGAAAGAAAGCGGGGTATTCTTCGCGAAGACGATCCTCGCGTTCCCAAGTGGCTTCATCTTCAGAATGATTCGACCACTGAACTTTAAGGAATTTGATTGACTTCTGACGAGTCCGGCGTTCAGCTTGATCAAGAATACGGATGGGATATTCTGGATAAGACAGATCTTCTCGCAATTCAAGCATTTCATGATCCACAACTCGAATAGGATCCTTGAAGCAGCGACGGAGTTGGGATACATGAAAGACATCATGCACTTGAGAAAGATTTGGCGGCAATTGCAACTGATATGCCACTTCTCCTCGACGGGCAAGAATACGGAATGGGCCAATGTAGCGAGGAGCTAACTTGCCTTTGATTCCAAACCGATGAGTGCCTTTCAATGGGGTGACGTGAACGTAAGCTTGCTCGCCAGGTTGATAGACCATTTCCTGGTGCTTTCGGTCATAGTTGCTCTTCTGACGAGACTGAGCAGTTTTCAGATGTTCACGGACAATGCGGACTTGTTCTTCAGCTTGTTGAATAATGTCCGGTCCGACGAGTGAGCGTTCCCCAGTTTCTGACCAATTCAGAGGGGTTCGACACTTACGACCATATAGAACTTCAAATGGGGCCATCTTCAGACTAGCTTGATAGCTATTGTTGTAAGAGAATTCGGCATACGGGAGAGATTCCTCCCACTTCTTACCAAAGGAGATGACGCAAGCTCGAAGCATATCTTCGAGCACTTGATTAACTTGTTCGACTTGACCCTGTGACTGAGGGTGAAAAGCGGTACTGAATGACAGGTGAGTTCCCATAGCTTCTTGGAAACTATTCCAGAATCTGGAGGTGAAGAGGCTGCCATGATCAGAACTGATCTCCAATGGAACACCGTGGAGTGACACAATTCGGGAAACATACAAGTCTGCTAACTAACTAGCAGTGATTGTCTCCTTAACTGGCAGAAAGTGAGCAACCTTTGAGAATCGGTCAATGACGACAAAAATAGCATCATGACCCTTCTGAGATCTGGGAAAACTAGTAATTAAATCCATTTGGACTTTGTCCCATTTCCATTCAGGAATTGCAAGGGGTTGCAGAGTTCCAGCAGGCCTTTGATGTTCTGCTTTAATGCGGCGACAGACGTCACACTCAGAAACATAACGAGCAATGTCTCGCTTCATATTAGGCCACCAGTATCTCTGACAAATGTCACGGTACATCTTTGTGGTAGCAGGATGAATAGACAGAGGAGTGTCATGAGCTTCTTTCATAACGTGTTCCCTCTCATCCTTGAACTTGGGTACGAAGAGACGGTGTTGGAAGAATAGGATCCCATCATCATCAAGATGGAATTCCGATGGCTTTCCTTTTTCGAGGTATTGCTTAATCCTTTCAACTTCAGAGTCATACCGTTGCATAGTCTTAATGCTGTGCTCTAAATCTGGTTCAACAACCAGGGTATTGAGATAACCCTGTGGAACAATATGGAGGTTCAATATGCGAAGCTCTTCATGGAGAAGAGGTTGCGTTTCCTGAACCATATGGTTGCTGCAATAAGCCTTGCCACTCAAAGCATCGGCCATTACATTAGCCTTGCCAGGGGTATATGAGATATTCATATCATAATCGGCAATTGTTTCGAGCCATCTTTGTTGACGAAGGTTCAGATCTGGTTGAGTATATAAATACTTCAAACTTTGGTGATCCGTGTATATCTCGCAATGGTTACCGAGAAGGTAATGTCGCCATAGCTTCAGGGCATAAATAACTACAGAAAGTTCAAGATCATGCACTGGATAATTTTCTTCATGAGGACGCAATTGTCGAAAGGCATAAGCAATCACTTTGCGCTCTTGCATTAGGACACAGCCTAATCCTTGACGAGATGCATCACAGTATATCACGAAATCCTTTTGGGAATCCGGGGGTGCTAGCACTGGGGCAGACGTCAACTTATCTTTTAGTGTCTGAAAGCTTTCTTGACATTCTTCTGTCCAATCAAATTTAACACCTTTGTGGAGCAAATTAGTAAGTGGCTTTGCAATCTTGGAAAAGTTCTCAACGAATCGACGACAGTAACTAGCGAGTCCGAGAAAACTTCTGACTTGCTTGACATTCTTCGGGGGAGTCCAATCAAGATTAGCCTGAACTCGCTCGGGGTTAATAGCAATGCCATTCTTGGAAATCACATGACCAAGATAGGTCCCTTCAGATAACCAGAACTCACACTTGGAGAATTTAGCATACAACTGATGTTCTCGTAGCTTCTCCAATACAAGCCGAAGATGTTCAACATGTTCTTCTTCATTCTTGGAATATATAAGGATATCACCCAAATAAACCACAACGAATTTGTCGAGGTAATCCATGAAGATATAGTTCAACAACCAGGAGAAGGCTGCTGGAGCATTTGTTAAGCCAAATGACATGACAGTGTACTCATAAGAGCCATAACGAGTAACAAAGGAAGTCTTCGGGATATCCTCTTAGCGAACACAGATCTAATGATAACCCAACCTCAAGTCAAGTTTCGAGAAGACAGAGGATCCAGCAAGCTGATCATAAAGATCATTGATCCGGGGCAGTGGGTATTTATTCTGGATTGTGGCTTGGTTAATGGGCCGATAATCCTGAACCAATCGGTTAGTTCCATCCTTCTTCCTAACAAAGAGTGAAGGTGCCCCCCAAGTAGAGGAACTGGGGCGGATGAAACCTTTCTTAAGGGACTTGTCGATTTCTTCCTTAAGCTCGAGAAGGTGGTGCGGAGGCATCTTATAAGGACGCTTCGCAATAGGGACAGTGCCAGGCTTCAAGTCAATGACAAACTCGACAGCTCTAGCCGGGGGTATTCCTGGAAGTTCTTCCGGAAAGATGTCTGGAAATTCTCGAACGACAGGAACGTTCTCGATCCCTTCCAGAGGTGAGGCGTTCAAAGCATTCAGAACATATATCTGAGCTTCAACATCCCGTGTAATGCGGCCGGTATAATTCACTATCTCGTCGGAGGGGTGAAGAAGTTGGACGACTTTAGTGGCACAATTGATCGAAGCAATGTGAGCCTTCAACCAATCCATTCCGAGTATGAGGTCTATGATGGAAGACTTCAAGACGATGGGTGAGGCAAGGAATTCCAACCCTTTAATTTCGACGGTAACGTCAGGTGCTATCACGTCAGCATGACAATGAACTCCGGGAGTTTTAACGACTAACGGAGTATGCATCTTCTCATATCAAATGCCATGCATGAATGCAAATTTTCCAGAGATGAATGAATGTGATGCTCCTGAATCAAATAAAACAGAAGCAGGTACTGAGTTAACGAGAAGGGTACCCATCATAGTAGCAGGTTGATCCTGGACTTCTTCAATATCAATGTTGTAAGCGTGTCCACGACCATGTGCAGCAGACCCAGTATTATAGTTGCGGGCCTGATTGTTGCCACGACCATTGCCACGGCCAGTACGAGGAAAAGCCAACTGATTCTGAGTCTGGCGGCAGTCCTTAGCAAGGTGACCTGGTTTGTGGCACTTGAAGCACAGTCCATCTTCAGGACGAAGAGGAGCATTGTTTTGAATAGCTTGAGCCCTTGGCTGCCTTGGTGGTGGAGGAGGCAGACGTGGTGCAGCATAGTTGTTCTTTGGCGCAGGGGCATTTGGACGGAACCCGTTGTTGGGAATCCAGACTCGACGCTTCTGTGCTGAGCCCGAAGATGAGCCAGCATCACGATAGCGCTTCTGCGAGTCCTTATGCTTCATCTGAGCGGTCTCAACCAGAATAGCCTTATTCACAAGAGTTGAAAAGTCATTGAAGTCTTGAGTAGCAAGGGCAAGCTCGAGGTCTGGGTGTAGTCCATTACGGAACTTCTCTTGTCTACGGGCATCTGTGGCGATGTCTTCTTCAGCATAGCGGGACAGGTCAAGGAATTCCCGCTGATAAGCTTCCACAGTCTTGTTGCCCTGAGTGAGGTTGCGGAACTGGGTCTTCATCCGTTCCATAATTGCCTGAGGAATATAACGGGCACGGAAAGCAGCCTGGAACTCATACCAGGTAACGACTATTCCAACCGGTAGTGTACGCTTGTGGATGTCCCACCATTGAGCAGCGGGACCCTTTAGGAAAAAGGCCACGAAGGTGACGAAGTTGGCAGGGGCGACATTAGCAGACTCCATCTCGTGAGCGATGTCACGGAGCCAGTCATCAGCATCCAGTGGCTTGTCAGAGTTGCAGAACTAAGTGGGGTTGAGTCGCATAAACTCTGTCAAAGTTATTGAAGGAGGGTTCTGGTTCTGGTTGTTCTGATGTGGAAACTGAGCCATAATCCCAGTCATAAACTGACGGTTGAGCTCGCATTGTTGCATCATAGCTGCCATATAGTCTGGCGGTGGTGGGCGTTCAGGGGCACGACCACGACCACCTGGTCTAACCATCTTGCTAAGTATCAACAGGGGGTAGTTTAGTAAAGGCAATTGCGAGGGTTTAGCGACAAGCATGATGTAACTCGACAACAATTAAGCAGTGTAACAGATACATAACAGTAGTCAATTAAGACATACAGGTCCATACACAGAGTAGGGTACATGCGGACGGCATAACGGCGCAAATTTAGATCTAGACATACTAGGCGGCGCGCACGCACGCGGTAAGGAAGTACACAACGAGACATAGCAAAGGCTACATCAACGTCGGAGAAAACCACTGAAACGGGGTAACTGCGAGTGCAGACGATGAATGTTCGTCGCGGTAGGATCCTGCGCTCCATGTGCACTCTGATGCAGAACCCGGTCTCGAGCTGTAAGAAGAGGTCCACGTGCAGGTGTGTGACCTCCAACAGCAGGCCAGTCAATACCAGCATACATTTGAGTCCTGCGCGGATAAAGGATGTGCTCCGGATGTATCCCTGCATGAACAGTGGGTAGCAACTACGTCATAGCATCGTAGAGACGTGCTCGAGTGGCAGCCAACTCGACGGCAAGAGCCCAAACAGTGCGATCTAGAGCCTGAGTGCACTGAATCAGAATGCGCGGGTCATAGCGACGAGGCTCGTACGGGGCACAGATAGCTGTGTAGTATCCAGTAGCATCTCCAGCAGGGGCATACGGAATGTATCGAAACTCAGAGTCATCCAAGATATCGCTGAACTCTCCTCGGAGACGTGCGACAGCAGAGTAGGCGGCATCATGGACTGCCATCTCAATCGTCACGCCGATACCGTGGAAAAGGTGCAGCTCAGTGTCTGAGTCATCTTGCTGATCATAGATACGAACATCAGCATGGTACTGCTCCTGGTTGAACTCGCGGTAATCCTCGTAGACCATGTACTCGGGGTACCAGCGGTAGCCAAGTCTGGTCAGGAGAGCGATCAGAACAGCTGGAAACCCAGGGGCATCACGAGCCCAAGTGCGAAGCACAAGCTGTGTCGTAGGACGTGGTGGAAACAAACGGTCCATCTGAAATAGAGGAAATTCAGGTTTGTCAAATGACAACAAGAAGTTTAATACAACTCGGAGAGAAAGGATTAACAAAACAATGGAAAGGAAAATGATTATCAGACTAATCAGATCAATGACAGGGAAATCGCAAAGATATCCAGCTCTCCAGGTAGACGGGATTTACGAGATCCTAAGTGTCGGCGTTAGTAAAATTTATTTAACCCGAATAGAAGAGAGATCAGAGTCCCAGAGTATAGACGAGGAACAGAAGATCCTAATACCACCCAGTTGGCGACGTGGGCCCGTAAGCCACACAGCCAAGTTAGTAAATTAGTTTTTCGATGTCTAGACTCAACTTCGGCCAAGGAAATTGGAAGGGGGCTTCCTACAGGCAGTCGGTTCTGATACCAACTTGTGATGCCCCCGACTTAATCGTGCACTAATCATACGGGCAAACATGCACGATCAAGCATAGGGACTCACGGGAAGATATCACAACCCAACTCTAACACAAATAAACGGAGATCCACAATATTACAGACCAGGGATCACGAGGATCCGAATACATAAGTCAGTCATACAAATAATATCTGGGTACAGACATAGTTAGCCAAGGTTTGCCTTAAGAAGGCTAGCACAAACAAGGACTCTAGATCGAAAGGCGTAGGCCTCCTGCCTGGGAGCCTCCGATCCTACTCCTGGTCGGCTGGCTTGATCCAGTAGTACGTGCCGTCTGGACCCTCCTAGTAGTAAGCTCCTGAGGTGGCATCTGGCTCCGGGGCTCCATCGTCTGATGTATCATCAAAGTGGGGTATGGGGAAAAAGAAGTAACAAAGCAACCGTGAGTACTCATCTGAAGTACTCAGCAAGCAAGGATCTACACTACATATGCAACATTATCAAAGAGGAAAGGCTGTATATGTGGACTGGGCTGCAGAAATGCCAGAATAGAGAGAAGGCCTAGTCCTATCGGAGACTAGAATCTTCATGAAGCCATCATCTTGCAGCAATAGAAGAGAGTAGAATAGCATTTTATTAAGCAAACATGTTGAAGCAAGCCTAGAGATCCTTCCTCGACTCCCTGTGAGAAAGCGATCCCGAAGCTTCAATTAATTAAACGAGTATCCAGTTCAAGCAATAGATCAGGATACACAAACTGAGCGTCCTTTACCGTAGGACCGGCTATCGATAGATTATTCATCCCTGCAGGGGTGCACTACTGTTACCCAACACGCTCGATCACCTCTAGCCGGACACACTTGCTGGGTAATGCCCGGCCTCGGGAGATCAACACGAAGCAGCGCCCTACCTAGGCTCAGCAGAGAGGTCAGCACGCCGGACTAACCTATGCACCCAGAGGTCTTGGGCCATCGCCCTGGGCACCCTGCGCGTTGCGAGACTGGCCGGGGTGTAGGCATGACACTGAACTCGTCAAAGAAGTATCCAGCCCAATCCCGACAATCAGCCCGCACGGTGAATCGTGACGTCTGACGAGCTTTCGGGAGAAACGTACATCGCAGAGGGCCCCATAAACCATTATCCCGCGTGGTGGTAGTGCGTATAGGGCACGTCGACCCACTCAGATCAAACACCCAAATCCAATAAGCTCATTTAGTAACACGCAGAGACAATCAGAGTTTCTGAAGCTCCGCCACAATATCACACTCGAGTGCCCTTCCGGCACACCCGACATCATAGATCCCCAGCGGGTACCCACCAGGGTCGACCCGCCTGTAACAAAGGTCGAGGTAACCGTGTGGTCATAACATCAAGGGGGAAACCCCGAGGAATCACCCCCGGTGGATTCCACTCGATGAAAACATCAGGGTGAACGTATGAGGCATCACCCTCGATGTTCACACTGAGGGGTTGCATGACAGAGTCGTATCGGAAGTGGAGAAGGAGGAATCACCCTCGATGACCACGACCGAACAGCTACACTGCAGAGTATTCTCCAGGAGTGCGTTACTAAGTATCACCCTCGGCACTCGAGAGTAACTATGCAGAGTCGTACAACTAAGGGGGTGAAGTGATGTGTCGGTCTCTGGTCGATGATCACATTGATCTAGTCGTCGATGATCAAGCAGGGGCAACAAGGGTAAGGTGGTGGGGGTCACTGATGGTTCACTACCAACCTATACTAAACAGTTTAACATAGGCAGGTAAGGTAACAATAAACAGGTTACAAAAGCAGGCTATGCATCAGAATAGGAGCAAACATTAATAGTACCAAAATCTAATGCAAGCAGGAGAAATGGAATGGGTGATATCTGGATGCTCAAGGGGGGGGGGGGGGGGGGGGTTGCCTGGTTGCTCTGGCAAGAAAGAGGGATCGTCAACGGGCTGCTCGTCTGTAGCGTAGTCATACCCGGCTGCAACGTCATCGGTCTCGGCGTCTATCAAGAGAGATGGAGGGGAAGAGAAACAATAAATTCACAGCAAAAATGCAAACAATATGCATGACATGACTAAATGATATGCCGGGGTTTTCTACTGCCTAACTAAATGAGTTAGTTAATTTAGGAATTTATTCGGATTTATTTAATTAAAGTTGGGCATTATTCATTTATTGAAATCAGTCTAAAAGTTCCATGCTCATCTAGCTAGGGGCATCTGACAGGAATACAAAGGGCGTATTTAGATTCGTATCGAAATTCTGAGCAACTTTCATATATAAACTATTTTCATCGGAGTTACGGTTTATTCTATATGATTTTCTAAAGTTTTAATCATTTTATGAATTTAATTATTTATTTAAATTCAAATTATCCAGAATACTGAATGATGACGTCAGCATGACATCACCATGATGTCAGCAGGTCACCCCCGGCTGACCAGGGTCAAACCTGACAGGTGGGTCCAGTGGGACCCACATGTCATTGACAGAGCTAATTAAACATGGTTAACTTAATCTAACTAAACTAATTAGCAGGTGGGGCCTAGCCATCAGTGTCTGTTAATATATCTAATTAACTTAACTAACTAATTAACAGTTTATCTATTTAATTAAATTAGTTTATTAGGCGGGACCCACATGTCATAGACAGGGGCCAGCCCAGTCAGCAGTTGACTGGTCAACAGGTCAACTGGGGCCCAGGGTTCAGTGGCACGGGGCGGGGCCCACCAAGGCCAGGTCAGCGATGGCCGGAGATGCGCCGGAGTTGGCTCCGGCGAGCCAAAACGCGGCAGCGCGCGTTGGGACGGGTTCGGGTTTCGTCCACAGGGCGTCTCCGGGTGCGTGGCTTGGTGCGTTCGAACGGCGGGACGATGCCGCGTCGAATGGCGGTGGTGGCAGAGCCGGAGGTGCACCGTAGCAACGACGGCGAGCTCATCAGCGGATGGCGGCATACGGGAGCGATGGCGAACGGCGATGCGGGCAAGCTAGCGAGCAACTAAATGGCCAGACGGCCTCTACGCGATGCGACGAGCGTGACAGTGGTGCGCACGGGACCCTATGGTCGCCGTGGCCACGCCGGCGACGAGGCTAGGCGGCGGAGGGTTCGGGCGATCATGGATCAAGCGCTACAGGCCGCTAGAGGGGCAGAGGAAGGGCGCGTTCGGCGCAGGGGCTCATCGGGGGAGCGTGGGGTCTGGGCAGAGGGCTCGGGGAAGCGCGACGAAGCCGGAATCGTCGCTGGAGTTCGTCGGGGCCGAGGAAGAAGACGGGGTCGTCGAGCTCGACTGGGTGGCTCCCGTCTTCGATCCGTGGGCGCGGAGGGCGTGGAGGAGCACGGCGGAGGTCAGGGACACGGAGAGGCGGCGAAAGGGGCACGGTGGCCGTGAGCTTCAACGGAGGCCGATCATGGCGGCGTCGGGCGAGGTGGGAGAGAGCGAGGGAGGAAGGGGAGAGGTGCTAGGGTTCATCCGCGGGGTCGAGGGGGGGCTCCTTGTAGGCGTCCGCGGCGTGCGGCGCGCGTTGTCGAGCGTAGGCGAGGGGGGCCGGGTGCGCGTGCGCGTGCGTGTTTGACAGCGAGGGGGGGTGAGCAGTAGGAAGGGGACGACGTGGGAGTGGGCTGGGCCGGCGCTGTAGCAAGCAGGCCCGAGTGCACAGTAGTTTTTAGGCCTTTTTCTATTTTCTATTTGCTGTTTCTTTTCTTTTCCTGTTTTTTATTTTTGCAAAATTGTGTGGCCTCATATTTAGTTTTGTAAAATATGTGAACTAGTCACAAAACTCCAGTGCAACATCTACTAATGCCATAAAATGGTTTTGAGTTCATATCATTTCATTTGCAATTTTATAAAACTAAATGGGATTAAATATTAATGTTTTGGCACTGTTAGAGTCACTTAATTAATTTATTAAATGTTGGTTACAATTTTAGCATTGTCTCTAGAGTATTTGTCACCTAATGAACATTTTAGTTTCTAACTTGTACAACTTTTATTTTCCACTTTAATTTAATTTGAATTTTGAGTTAGGAGTTGAAATGCAATATGATGCAAATGATGATTTGGCACTGTTAATCATGCTGACTTGTCATTATCAAAAATGATTACTGTGGCTAATGACATGGGGTGTTACAACATGTGCCACATCAAATTTGTGATTTGGTTATTTAAATATCATAGCACATCGTTTTCACACACACACACACACGCACACACACACACACACACACACACACACACACACACACACACACACACACATCGGGCCACCCGCAGGTGTGGTTGGTAAGTGGTGTCACCCATCTAACGCCAGAAGAAATCTGTGGGCCCGCACACGTCCACATTTGATCGGAAGCAAAGGGGGGAGGGGGGGTTGATGTACTCCTTTCGGGTTTGTGTTACGGTATGGTGAGATGTCAGACCTAGCTATTTGGGGGCATGCGTTCATAGCTAGGATTCCCCTCCCGGCAACACGAAGTGTGTGTGTGTGTTTGGGGGGGGGGGGCTAGCAATAATAACGTGCGCTTTGTGCGACAGGTGCCACATCAAAGTTGTGCATTGGGTATTTGAACATCAAACCACCCTTTTCATACATATATTTGGTCCACATGCAAGTGTGTTCGTGTTCTGACCATTTCCCGTGTTTTTTTGGCCAAATTTATAAACAGCAGACGAGTCGGACGCAGCAACAGTCTGCGATCGGGTACGAAACAGACACGGTTCCCTAGGACTACCCGTGTGCCGCGCCCCTGCCCCTCACCTGTCACCCAGATGATCACAGTAGATTGGGCTCCACGAGGCTTCCCTCCCCCTCTCAAAAATATCTACTCCCTCACAATCTCAAAAATATCTACCCGCGTAGATGGTTTTTCTGTTTAATAGCACACGATTAGTATGTCTGGACCGTGTGCGATGTCTGTTACTCCCGCTCTGCTTCAATCAGTAGATCCAAATTTTCAGTAGCCCCGGCATTTTACTACCACCCGCTCTGCTTCAATCCCTTGATCCAAATTTTCGGTAGCCCCGCCATTTTACTCCCGCCTAGTAAAATTTTCAGTACCCACGGTATTTCCTCAAACACCACCTTGGACCCCCTCCACACACACACCCCAAATCCTTCGCTCACCCCAAATCCCCCGCTCACACACATACACACCACCCCTCCCTCGCTCCAAACCTAGCTAGATCGCCTGTTGTTGGCATGCCTGTTGTCTCAGTTAAAATAGGAGATCACTGTTATCATGGTTTATGCGACATAGGTGCTAGCATGAGTGCCATTCCTTTTACCTTATATAAAGAAATTATGAATGATATAGCACCCGCCGAAATAGAAGACATAGATGTTACTATTAAACTTGCTAATAGGGACACCATCACACCACTTGGGATTGTTAAAGATGTTGAAGTCTTGTGTGGGAAAATAAAATACCCTATTGATTTTCTTGTTCTTGGTTCCCCACAAGATGACTTTTGTCCCATTATCTTTGGTAGACCATTCTTGAACACCATCAATGCTAAAATAGATTGTGAAAAACAAATCGTCGGTGTTAGGTTTGGTGATGAGTCTCATGAGTTTAATTTTTCTAAGTTTAGTAGGAAGCATCATAAGGTAGAATTGCCTAGTAAGGATGAAATAATTAGTCTTGCTTCTATTGCTGTGCCTCCTACCGATCCACTAGAACAATATTTGCTAGAACACGAAAATGATATGCATCTGCATGAAAGAAATGAAATAGATAAGATTTTCTTTGAACAATGTCCTCTGCTTAAACACAATTTGCCTATTAAAACTCTAGGAGGTCCTCCTCCACCTAAAGGTGATCCTGTGTTTGAATTAAAACAATTGCCAGACACTTTGAAATATGCTTATCTTGATGAGAAAAGGATTTATCCTGTTATTATTAGTGCTAACCTTTCAGAACATGAAGAAGAAAGATTATTGAAGGTTCTGAAGAAGCACCGAGCTGCCGTTGGATATACTC
This sequence comes from Thinopyrum elongatum, assembly GCA_011799875.1. Classification (NCBI taxonomy): domain Eukaryota; kingdom Viridiplantae; phylum Streptophyta; class Magnoliopsida; order Poales; family Poaceae; genus Thinopyrum; species Thinopyrum elongatum. Next base: position 433,808,481 of record CM022301.1, read on the forward strand.
TTGATGATTTAAAGGGCATTAGTCCCACTCTCTGTCAGCATAAAGTTTATATGGAGCCTGATGCTAAACCCGTTGTTGATCACCAATGACGTTTAAATCCTAAAATGAAAGAAGTGGTAAGAACAGAAATACTAAAGCTTCTGGAAGCAGGTATAATCTATCACATAGCTGATAGTAGATGGTAAGTCCCGTTCATTGTGTCCCTAAAAAAAGGAGGTATTACCGTTGTTCCTAATGATAAGAATGAACTTATTCCACAAAGAATTGTCACTGGCTACAGAATGGTAATTGATTTTAGAAAACTAAATAAAGGTACTAGAAAAGATCATTACCCTCTGCCTTTTATTGATCAAATGTTAGAAAGACTATCAAAGCACACACATTTTTGCTTTCTTGATGGATATTCCAGTTTTTCTCAAATACCTGTCTCACAACCTGATCAAGAGAAAGCCACCTTTACTTGACCTTTTGGAACTTATGCTTATAGACGTATGCCTTTTGGTTTATGCAATGCACCTGCTACCTTTCAAAGATGTATGACTGCTATATTCTCTGACTTTTGTGAAAAGATTGTTGAGGTTTTCATGGATGATTTTTTCGTTTACGGAACTTCTTTTGATGATTGCTTGAGCAACCTTGATCGAGTTTCGCAGAGATGTGAGCAAACTAATCTCGTCTTGAATTGGGAGAAGTGCCACTTTATGGTTAATGAAGGTATTGTCTTGGGACATAAAATTTCTGAATAAGGTATTGAGGTGGATAAAGCTAAAGTTGATGCAATTGAGAAAATACCATGCCCTAAAGATATCAAAGGTATTCGTAGTTTCCTCGGTCATGCTGGTTTCTATAGGAGGTTTATTAAAGACTTCTCTAAAATTTCTAGGCCTCTTACAAATCTTTTACAAAAGGATGTTCCATTTGTTTTTGATGATGATTGTGTAGAAGCCTTTGAAACACTTAAGAAAGCCTTGATTTCTGCATCGATTGTTCAACCACCTGATTGGAACTTGCCTTTTGAAATTGTGTGTGATGCTAGTGATTATGCTGTTGGTGCTATTCTAGTACAAAGAGTCGATAAGAAATTAAATGTTATTCATTATGCTAGTAAAACTCTGGACAGTGCTCAATGAAATTATGCTACTACTGAAAAAGAATTTTTAGCAGTTGTGTTTGCTTGTGATAAATTTAGATATTACATTGTTGATTCTAAAGTGACTGTTCACACCAATCATGCTGCTATAAAATATCTTATGGAAAAGAAGGATGCTAAACCTAGACTCATTAGGTGGGTTCTTTTGCTACAAGAATTTGATTTACATATCACTGATAGAAAGGGAGCTGAGAACCCCGTGGCTAATAACTTGTCTAGGTTAGAAAATATTCTTGATGACCCACAACCTATTAATGATAGTTTTCCTGATGAACAATTAGCTGCAATAAATGTTTCTCATAAGACTCCTTGGTATGCTGACTATGCCAATTATATTGTTGCTACATATATACCACCTAGCTTCACATACCAACAAAAGAAAAATTTCTTCTATGATTTAAGACATTACTTTTGGGATGACCCACATCTTTAAAAGAAGGAGTAGATGGTATTATTAGACGTTGTGTACCTAAGCATAAACAGGGACAAATCCTACGGAAATGTCACTCTGAAGCTTATGGAGGACATCATGCGGGAGATAGAACTGCTCACAAGGTATTGCAATCTGGTTTTTATTGGCCTACTCTCTTCAAGGATGCCCGTAAGTTTGTTTTATCTTGTGATGAATGTCAAAGAATTGGTAATATTGGTAAGCGTCAGGAAATGCCTATGAATTATTCTCTTGCTGTTGAACCATTTGATGTTTGGGGATTTGATTACATGGGACCTTTTCCTTCCTCTAATGGGTATACACATATTTTGGTTGATGTTGATTATGTTACTAAGTGGGTAGAAGCTATTCCAACTAGTAGTGCTGATCACAACACCTCTATTAAAATGCTTAAGGAAGTCATTTTCCCAAGGTTTGGAGTCCCTAGATATTTAATGACTAATGGTGGTTCACATTTTATTCATGGTGCTTTCCGTAAAATGCTTGCTAAATATGATGTTAACCATAGAATTGCATCACCTTATCATCCTCAGTCTAGTGGTCAAGTTGAACTTAGCAATAGAGAAATAAAATTAATATTACAAAAAACTGTCAATAGATCCTGAAAGAATTGGTCTAAGAAGTTAGATGATGCACTTTGGGCTTATAGAACAGCATATAAAAATCCTATGGTATGTCTCCGTATAAAATGGTTTATGGAAAAGCTTGTCATTTACCTCTTGAGTTAGAACATAAAGCATATTGGGCAATTAAAGAACTCAACTATGATTTCAAACTTGCCGGTGAAAAGAGGTTATTTGATATTAGCTCACTAGATGAATGGAAAACCCAAGCCTATGAAAATGCCAAGTTATTTAAAGAAAAAGTTAAAAGATGGCATGACAAAAGAATCCAAAAGCGTGAGTTCAAAGTTGGAGAATATGTTCTCTTGTACAACTCTCGTTTCAGATTCTTTGCAGGAAAAGTCCTCTCCAAATGGGAAGGACCTTATGTTATCGTGGAGGTTTATCGATCCGGAGCCATCAAGATAAATAATGCCGAAGGTACTAACCCGAAGGTTGTTAATGGGCAACGAATAAAACATTATATCTCAGGTACGCCCATCAATGTTGAAAGCAATATTATCCAAACTATGACACCGAAAGAACACATAAAGGAAACCTTCCGGAACACTCCAGAATAACTGAAAAAGAGGAGGTACGTGATACGGTAAGTAAACGGACTCCGAAAAATCCGCAAAAATATTTTTTGTCAGTTTTGGAATATAACAAAAATTAGGAAAATAATAAACAACTAGGAAGGCAACCCTGGTGGGCACAAGACACCAGGGCGCGCCTGGCAAGCCAGGCGCGCCCAGGTGGGATGTGCCCACCTCGGGTACCTTCCGGACTCCGTTTTTCTTCCGTTTGCTTCTTTCCCAAGATAAAAAAAAAATCTTTATATACCCCCTGAACCTATTGACCACCGTATCGCGAAGAAATCTTCTATTTTCTTTTCTTGTTGTTTTCGGTCAGATCTGTTAAGCCAGGCATCATGTCTTCTTCCTCCTCCAACAACGTGGAAGAGGATGCTTGGTTGATGAAGATCGAGTTGAAGAGAGAAGAGCCTGAAGAAGTCATCAAAGAGGATGTGACGCCCCGGCTTAATCGTGCACTAATCATACATGCAAATGCACACGATCAAAGTAATTAGTTTCCTAATCAGTCACTGACATGTGGGGCCCTACTAGCTAATTAACCTCTAGTTAGTTTAAATGAACTCTGTTGGGCCACTGTCAATGACAGGCGGACCCCACTGGTCAGTTTGACCAGTCAGTGGCTCAGTTGACTGCTGAGGCAATGCTGACCTCATGCTGACATCAAAATCTAATTTAGTATTCTGTTAAATTGAGATAATTTCAGAAAATGTTAAAATCTTTAGAAATTCGTAGAAAATAAACCGTAGCTCGGATCGAAAAACTTTATACATGAGAGTTGCTCAGAACGACGAGACGAATCCAATCGTGCCATCTGTTTCCGTGTCGGGACCCTCTATGGAGGTGAACCCGCAACTTTTTGCCCGTTTCTGGTAGATGAATAGTGCATATATACCAGTTAATGAATCCAACTTAAATCCTAAAATAACTAATATGACTTAGACATGCTTTTAGGAAACCCTGCACTGCACGTTAGCATAGCATGCTCTGTGTTGCATATGTTTGCTGTGTATTTATCTGTTTCCTCCCCCTCTTCTCTCTCGGTAGATCCCGGTACCGACGTAGTCCCCGAGACCGACGCAGCTCCGGTGATTGGCTACACTACCGATGACCAGACCTTTGCCGCAGAGCTTCCAGGCAAGCACCCCCTCCTTGAGCATGCCTATATCGCCTATTATTTCTCTCTTATGCTTGCATTAGAAATTGCTGGTGCTACTGTTTGTCCTATTTCTGATGCATAGCCTGTTTTTGTAACTGCTGGTGATACCAACCTATTTATCCTAAACTGCTTAGTATAGGCTGGATAGAGACCCACTAGAGACCCCACTTTGACCCAGTTGCCCCCGCTAGATTATCAGATGACTCGATCAACATGATCGATAACCAGGCCCCGGCTCCGCACGTCACCCCCTTTAGTTGTACGACACTGCAGCGTTACTATCGAGTGCTGAGGGTGATACCTCATTTAGCACTTCTGATGTTTACTCTGTAGAGTAGCTATTCAGTCGTGGTCCTCGAGGGTGATTTCTCCTTCACCACTCCCGATAACGACGCCGTCGTACAACACCTCAAGTATGAACCTCGAGGGTGATTCCTCCTAAGTTCACCTTGACGACTACATTAGGTGGAATCCATCGAGGGTGATTGCTTAGGTTTCCCCTTGGTGTTTGGACACACGGTTACTTTGACTTAACACAGAACCATGGTGACATCGGGTCGGCCCTGAGGGGTACCCGCAAGTGTTGTGGAGTCAGGTTGACCTGGAGGGTACCCGAGAGATAAATACGAGGCGTGGCCGGGCATTCTTAGCCCTTGCCGCAAGTCCTCGAGACGGGGCGACGGGCTCACATCGATCGTGAGTCTCTTCTCGTTACGGCACTACCAAAACACTAACGATTTGGATATTTGATCAGAGTGGGCCTCTGGCCCAATAGCACTAACCATCACGCGGGAAAAGTTATGGGCACTCTGCATCGTATGCATCAGCCGAAAGCTCTGTCAGACGTCCAGTTCAGCATGGCGGCCGGGTTGGGCCGGCACCATCCTGTAGTGGTAGATCCTGGACCCGCCCTGCACACAACGACCCGGAGTGCATAGGGCGATGGCCCAAGACCCCAGAGCGATTAGGATATAGACCGACGGGGACCTCTCTGCTGAGCTTTGGTACGGCTGCGGTGTGTCATTTGGCCGAGGCCGGGCATGACCCAGAAAAGTGTGTCCGACCGGAGTTAAGCGAGCGTGGTGGGTAAGTTGGTGCACCCCTGCAGGGAAGAACTAATCTATGCATAGCCGGATCCTCGGTAACGGACGCTCGGAGTTGTATCCTGGTCGATACAACTAGAACTGGATACTTGTGATGAGATATGGATATTAGGGCTCTGGGATTGCTTTCTCGCAGATAGTCAAGAAAGGATCTCTGGCCGAGGTTGATACTTAATGCTACTACTACTTTATACTGTACTAATCTACACTCTTCTAATGCTGCAAGATCGCTGAAGATGCTAGTCTTCGATAGGACTAGGTCTTCTCTCTATTCTGGTATTCTGCAGCCCAGTCCACATATACAGCCTTTCTTTGATAATGTTGCATATGTAGTGTAGATCCTTGCTTGCTGAGTACTTCGGATGAGTACTCACGATTGCTTTGCTTCCTCTTTTTCCCCATATCCGTTTGATGCAACCAGATGACGGAGCCTAGGAGACACCTGCCCCTGTCGACGATCACTACTACTACCCCGTGGATGGATACTACTACGAGTTGGCTGACGACCAGGAGTAGGTTCGGAGGGTCCCAGGCAGGAGGCCTGCGCCTTTTCGATCGTAGTGTTTTCTTTTGCCCCGCTTTTTTAAAGGCTTGTCTGTTTTATATTTTATATCTGTACTCAGATATCTGATGCTTCCGCTGACGCTTGTAAGCGAGCTTATGTATTCGAGCCCTCGAGGCCCCTGGCTTGTAACATAAAGCTTGTATTATTTTAATTTGTGTCTAGAGTTGTGTTGTGATATCTTCAAGTGAGTCCTTAGGCTTGATCGTGTGCATTTGCGTGTATGATTAGTGCACGATTAAGCCGGGGTGTCACAGGGGACAAGAGCAAGGGGGCCACTAGAGATCAAGCGCCGGTGGTCGAGCAAGCTTTGCCTACCGAGGAGGAAGAAGAAGATATCCTTAAACCTTACTATGATCATCTTAACCCCACTGAGATTGAAGCCTTTCGGATCATCGAAACGGTTCATGTGCAAAATAAATATCTCACCCGTGAAAATATTCTATTACAAGAGCACATCATTGCCCTCTAGAGCATCATCCGTAGATTGGAGAAGCTGTTGGAGAGGGCCACTACTTCATCACCACCAGCTCCTTCTTCATCACCAAAGGAAAATTGAGTATCTGGTATGGGCACTCCCCTTGGCTTGTGCCAAGCTTGGGGGAGGTGCCCCGGTATCGTATCACCTCCACTATCTTTTGCCTTTACTTATCTTAGTTCGATCCATAGTTATCTTTTGCTTTAGATGAATAAAAGTTTAGTTCGATCCTTTCTTTTCGAGTGTTTGCTTAGTGATCTATCTTTGTAATCATGTGCAAGATATATATATAATAAAGTTTAGTTTGAGTTTTGTTTTCTTTACTTTCATGTTCAATAAAAACAAAGGAAATAAATGAAAAAGATCATATGCTAATTTTATGGTAAGTAATGACATCACATAAGGAAGAGTATAAGTAGAAAATTTTATTGGAGATTGACAAACATAGCATTGGTCAATGATGCAATTCATGAAAGAATTAATAAGTGAAGAGAGGATTCACATGCAAATACACTATCCTGGCCATCTTTTGTGATTGTGATCCCCCATTAAAATATTATATGCCAAAATTGTTGACGTTGGACAAGGAAGACAACATGATGATTTATGTTTGTTCATATTCACATAGAAGTTATATTGTCATAGATCCTTTAACATGTGGTGCTTGCCCCCATCTTTGCTAGCCAAAAATTCCGCACTAAGTAGAGATACTACTTGTGCATCCAAAAACCTTTAAACCCAAATCTTATTTTGAGAGTCCACCATACCTACCTATGGATTGAGTAAGATCCTTCAAGTAAGTTGTCATCGGTGCAAATAGGGCAATAAAAATTGCTTCTAAAAGTGTTGGATCATTTAGTGTAAGAGAAAATTGAGCGTTGTACGAACTTGTGATGGCAAAGAATAAAAGCGACAGACTGCATAATAAAGGTTGCTATCACAAGGGGCAATACAACGTGACATTCTTTTGCACTAAGAGATTGAGCATACAAACAAATAAGCGCATGGCAACCTCTACTTCCCTCTGCGAAGGGCCTATCTTTTACTTTTATGTATTTACTTTTATGCAAGAGTCAAAGTTCTTCCCTCTATTCCTTTTTATTTTTTCTTTTGACAAGCATCATGTGGTGAGGAAAGATCTAGGGACATATATCCAGTTGGATATGAGTAGCATGAGTTATTATTGTTGACATCACCCTCGAGATGAGTATGTTGGGAGGTGAAACTTTAAGCCCTTATCTTTCTATGTGTCTGGTTGAAATGTTTTGCTCATGTGTATGCGATGAGTGTTAGCAATCATAGAAGACTATATGGTGGTTGAGTATGTGGACTTGCTAAAAAGGCTCCGATACGTGACCCTTCCTGAAAAGATGATGAATTGTAGTTGCAAAGTTGACTGAGAACATCGTTTGTTGGTTTTCAATAGAGTTTATGCTTTATACTTCGATGTTGTGATGAATTGTTACTTGTTCATGAGAAGTTATACGATAAAAGTTCTATGATAAGGTTTTATATTAAAGTTGGTTTCTGTTATAATAATATACATGATGCTTCTATGTACGTATTTTGTTTTTTTCGACACCTCTCTCTCTCTCTAAGCATGTCGACATGTTTTTCGATTTCGGTTTTCGCTTGAGGACAAGCGAGGTCTAAGCTTGGGGGAGTTGATACGTCCATTTTGCATCATGTTTTCCTACTGTTATTTATGATGTTTTATGCATAATAATGCTTTTTGGAGTAATTCTAATGCCTTTTATCTCATAATATACAAGGTTCACACAAAGAGGGAGAATTCTGGCAGCTGGAAATCTGGATCTGAAAAAGCTACGTCAGGCTACCTATTCTGCACAACTCCAAATGAGCTGAAACTTCACGAGGAATTTGATGGAATAAATAAGAATTATTGGAGCAAATAACTACCAGAGGGGGCCCACCAGGTGGGAACAACCCACCTGGGCGCGCCAGGGAGCCCAGGCGCGCCCTGGTGGGTTATGCCCTCCTCGGCCCACCTCCGGTGCCCCTCTTCTGGTATATAAGTCATTTTGACCTAGAAAAAATAAGGAGAGGACTTTTGGGACGAAGCGCCGCCGTCTCGAGGCGGAACTTGGGCAGGAGCACTTTTGCCCTCTGGCGGAGCGATTCTGCCGGGGGAACTTCCCTCCCGGAGGGGGAAATCATCGTCATCATCATCACCAACAACTCTCCCATCTTGGGGAGGGTAATCTCCATCAACATCTTCAACAGCACCATCTCCTCTCAAACCCTAGTTCATCTCTTGTGTTCAATCTTTGTACCGGAACTATAGATTGGTACTTGTGGGTGACTAGTAGTGTTGATTACTATATGGTTTATTTGGTGGAAGATTATATGTTCAGATCCATTATGCTATTTAATACCCCTCTGATCTTGAGCATGATTATCATTAGTGAGTAGTTACTTTTGTTCTTGGTCACGGGAGAAATCTTGTTGCAAGTAATCATGTGAACTTGATATCTGTACGATATTTTGATGATATGTATGTTGTGATTCCCTTAGTGGTGTCATGTGAACGTCGACTACATGGCACTTCACCATATTTTGAGCCTAAGGGAATGCATTGTGGAGTAGTTATTAGATGATGGGTTGCGAGAGTGACAGAAGCTTAAACCCTAGTTTATGCGCTATTCCGTAAGGGACTGATTTGGATCCAAAAGTTTAATGCTATGGTTAGATTTATTCTTAATACTTTTCTCGTAGTTGCGGATGCTTGCGAGGGGGTTAATCATAAGTAGGAGGTTTGTTCAAGTAAGAATAACACCTAAGCACCGGTCCACCCACATATCAAATTATCAAAGTAGCAAACACAAATCAAACCAACATGATGAAAGTGACTAGATGAAATTCCCGTGTACCCTCAAGAATGTTTTGCTTATCATAAGAGACCGTTTTGGCCTGTCCTTTGCCTCAAAAGGATTGGGCTACCTTGCTGCACTTTTTTTACCATTACCGTTACTTGCTCGATACAAATTATCTTGCTACCAAACTACTCGTTACTTATAATTTCTGTGCTTGCAGACATTACCTTGCTGAAAACCGCTTGTCATTTCCTTCTGCTCCTCGTTGGGTTCGACACTCTTACTTATCGAAAGGACTATGATTGATCCCCTATACTTGTGGGTCATCATACGTACATAGGAGTATATATTACGCGTCAAAGAGGGGAGGGGGGCAACATATATATACTACGTGTCATGAACCTCGGTTCATGTGGGGGACTTAAAGGTTTCCGAGGCAGGTGCCACATCAAAGTTCTGCATATATATTAGGTATTCAAACATCACAACCACACATCTCCATACATGTGTTTGGCCCACAAGCAAGCGATGGCGATTGTCCTCTAGCACTCACTCACGGGGTTATCGGCGAGATGCTTCATCCATCTCAGTGTGCCCGCTTGGTCAATCACTTGGACCGACAGCGATAGAGGTTAATTTGACTTATAATTAGGAGGGGATTAAATTTTGGTTCGTCTTATACGGTTCGGTACATGCCACTATACTTCACGTGCATGTGTACACACGAATCCCTCCCACTGGGTCGAAGTGAGGGGGGGGGGGGCTAGCACGCGACGCATCATGAACCAGATCTTTGTGGGGACTGTGCGTTTTTCGACACATGCATGCACCACATCAAATGTTGTGCTTTTGGTATTCAAACATATATGCATGCATCACGCATGTCCATACATATGTTTGGGGCACATACATGCAGTGGTTGTCTTTGGACACTCACCCTCGTTTGGTTATCATCGACGGCCCATATATTCGTGGGCCCACGTGGACGTCTCCATCACTTCGACCAACAACGCGGGAGAGGTTACCAGGGTGGATTCTTCTTCTCTTGGTTCGCATTACCGTATAGCTAGTCATACGTCGATCATGGTGAGATTCGAGACCTAAGTTTAAGGGCTCGCATACACATGAATCAAAGTTGTGCATTGGGTATATTCAAACACCACATGACACTTCATACATATGTTTGGGCCACATGCATGCATTGGTTGTCTTCAGGCACTCCCTCGCATGGTTATCGGCGACAAGCTAGCCTATTTTGTGGGGCCGCGTGTGGAACGTCAATGCATGACTTTGACCCAACAAACAAGAGAGGTTATACGACCAAGGTGGTGATTCTTCTTGGTCAGTCTTTACAATACGCCTTGGTGAGATGCCCCCTCCCACCGACTCAAAGTGTGTGTGTGGGGGGGGGGGGGCAACCGTGACTCTTCGTACTAGATGAACCTCCGTGGATCGGGGATGCCCGGTTAATTTGCGATGCACATGTGCCACATCAAATTTGTGATTTGGTTATTTAAATATCATAGCACACTTTTCCACACACACACACACACACACACAACACACCCACCCACCACAACGCACAACCACACCCCACACACACATTTGGCCACCCGCAGGTGTGGTTGGTAAGTGGTGTCACCCATCTAACGCCAGAAGAAAACATCTGTGGGCCCGCATACGGTCCACATTTGATCGGAAGCAAAGGCGGGAGGGGGGGTTGATGTACTCCTTTCGGTTTTGTGTTACGGTACGGTGAGATGTCAGACCTAGCTATTTGGGGGCATGCGTTCATAGCTAGGATTCCCCTCCCGGCAACACGAAGCGTGTGTGTGTGTGTGTTTGGGTGGGGGGGGGGGCTAGCAATAATAACGTGCGCTTTGTGCGACAGGTGCCACATCAAAGTTGTGCATTGGGTATTTGAACATCGAACCACCCTTTTCATACATATATTTGGTCCACATGCAAGTGTGTTTGTGTTCTGACCCTTTCCCGTGTTTTTTTTGGCCAAATTTATAAACAGCAGACGAGTCGGACGCAGCAACCGTCTGCGATCGGGTACGAAACACACACGGTTCCCTAGGACTATCCGTGTGCCGTGCCCCTGCCCCTCACCTGTCACCCACATGATCACAGTAGATTGGGCTCCACAAGGCTTCCCTCCCCCTCTCGAAAATATCTACTCCCTCGCAATCTAAAAAATATCTACCCGCATAGATGGTCTTTCTGTTTGATAGCACACGATTAGTATGTCTGGACTGTGTGCGATGTCTGTTACTCCCACTCTGCTTCAATCAGTAGATCCAATTTTTTAGTAGCCCCGGCATTTTACTACCGCCCCGCTCTGCTTCAATCCCTTGATCCAAATTTTCGGTAGCCCCGCCATTTTACTCCCGCCTAGTAAAATTTTCAGTACCCGCGGCATTTCCTTAAACACCACCTTGGACCCCCTCCACACACACACCCCAAATCCTTCGCTCACCCCAAATCCCCCGCTCACACACATACACACCACCCCTCCCTCGCTCCAAACCTAGCTAGGTCACCGCCGCCGCCGCCGTGCCGCCTCCATCGTCAACCTCTCCCGGTCTGCCCATGCAGTTTACCCACCGATATACATACCCTCGCCGCCCTGAGTTTCTTAGATGACGCCTGCGAAACGCCGCCTTTCCCAGAGATCCCCATCCCCACCCCCTCCCCCACTCCAGAGCATCGCAGCCTAAGCCCGGCTACGATTCCCGGGGAGCTTGAGGAGCGAATGGCCCAAAAGAGCTTTACTACGGCCTCTTCGCCCAACGTCGGTTATTAATGTCAATTGTGTTAGTGATATGCAAAAACTCCAAGCTTGGGGATGCTTGTTTTGTTATGTCCACTACTTGTTGCAATGATCATGATTGGGGTGATAATGTTTCTTATGATCTTGAAAATTTATTTAAGCCTCATGATGAATTTGATATTGATAATAATGTTTGCAATAATATTGAAAGTGGGTTTGGAAGAGCGTCAACTTTAGGTAAAATTAATCCCACATATTTGGAGAGTGTCCAATCTTATGAAATTTTTGATGAAAGTGGGTTTGGAGAGGTCATGACTTTAGTTGATGTTAATCCCACTATCTTGGAAGATTATAAGACTTTTATGCATATGGATCATGAAGAGAAAATTTTATATGATAGCTATTTTGTTGAATTTGAATATGATCCTACATGCAATTATGATGAGAGAGGGAAATATGGTTGTAGAAATTTTCATCTTACTAAATTACCTCTCGTTATGTTGAGATTGCTATTGTTTCTTTTTTCTTCCTTGCATATGCTAGTTTTTGTTTGCCTTGGTAATTTGTTTGCTTATAAAATGCCTATGCATAGGAAGTTTTATAGACTTAAATATGTTTGTCACATGTTTTACGATGCTCTCTTTGTGTTTCAATTATTATCTTTCATGTGAGCATCAATAAAATCTTATGCCTAGTTAGGGGCATAAAACGATGGCGCTTGTTGGGAGGCAACCCAATGAATAAAATTTATTTTTGTCTTTTTTCTATTCTTGTGTGTTTGCACAATTATGCTACTATTATGATTGAGTTTTTTTATGTTTTAATTAGTGTTAGTGCCAAGCAAAGCCTTTGGGATCATGTTGGGTGATAGTTGATTTGATCTTGTTGGAAAACAGAAACTTTTTCGTCCAGTAAAATAATTTTAAAAATTCACAGAAGCGACAAAAAATTCTGAATTTTTTTACACAATATTTATATACAAATTTCCTACGTTTTCCTCATTTTATAGAATTTTTGGAGTTACAGAAGTATGAGAACAATTAGTATCTTTGCAGACTGTTCTGTTTTTGACAGATTCTGTTTTCTTTGCATTGTGTGCTTATTTTGATGAATCTATGGTTTGTATTGGAGGTTATAAGCCATGGTAAAGTTAGAATACAGTAGATATAATGCAATAACAAAATTTTAATGGGTTTTCTACCGCACTTAAAGTCAAGATTAGTTTTCTTATACTAACGGATCTCACGAAGGTTTTGTTGAGTTTTGTGTGATTGAAGTTTTCAAGTTTTGGGTGAGATCACGATGGATGAAGGAATAAGGAGTAAGAAGAGCCTAAGCTTGGGGATGCCCCATGGCACCCCAAGTTATTATCCTATAGAGGAACAAGCAACTAAGCTTGGGGATGCCCCGAGTGGCATCCCCTCTTTCTTCTAACGACCATCGGTATTTTACTTGGAGCTATATTTTTATTCGTCACATATCATGAGTTTTGCTTGGAGCGTATTGTATGATATGAGTCTTTGCTTGTTTTTCTTTTCTTTTTAAGTCAAGTATCCTTGCTGGACACACATATTTGAGAGAGCCAAAATTATGCCATGAATGGTTAGAATTGCTCTCTATGCTTCACTTAAATCTTTATGAGCTTTGGAATTGCTCTAGTGCTTCACTTATATCTTTTTTGAGCATAGTGTGCTCTAGTATTTTGAAGAAATGCTCTCATGCTTCACTTAGATTTATTTGAGAGTTAGTAAATTTTTTAAGGAATTCTCTCATGCTTCACTTAAATTATTTTGAGAGAAGAAAATTTTTATGCTCATGTTCTTCACTTAGATTTGTTTGAGCTATAGAAAGCAACATATAAAATTAGTTCCAAAGTGATAGATATCCAAGAGGGATATAATAAAAACTTTCATGAAGATCATTGGACAAAATAAACTTGATTCCTTGTAATAGTTTTGCGATATGATGATATAATATGCGAGTCGTGTTAATGAGTAATTATGGCTTAGTAAGAATATTGATGTTAAGGTTTGTGATTCCCTATGCAAGCATGAAAGTCAATAGTTATGCAATGAAATTATATCCTACTTGTGGTGCATTATTCGGTGTTAGTTATGCTTAATGCTCGATTATGAGATTTTTTGTTTCTTGGTTGGATGCTTCTCAATCTTTTGCTAGCCTTCATTTGCACTAAGTATGATCACTACTTGTGCATCCAAAATCCTTAAACCCAGTTTTGCCATATGAGTCCACTATACCTACCTATATGCGGTATTCTTTTGCCGTTCTAAGCAAATTTGTATGTGCCATCTCTAATTTTCAAAATAAATTTCTCTTTTGTGTGCTCGTACCGCTCATGAAGCGGCAGGGGGTGGCCAATATTTTCCATGCTATATGTGTTATTCTCAAGATGAGTGTTTATTCACTTGTCATTGCACGAGAGTACGGAAAAGGTATTAGGGATGCCCAGTCCCGAAATGAAAAATGAATTTACTTTATGTTGTCAAATAATAAATTCCTTGGAATGTGTTGGTATGGACGGCACCCGTAGATTCGGTTAGCCGTGGAATGTGAAAGTATGGTGGAAAAAGGAATAAACTTTATTTTCTGTTTGGGAACCGCCTATGATATATCTAGCATGGAAAGTGTTGGGAATTACTCAGTCGTTTTCGTTGACAGGAAAAGCATGCCACCCAAAATGTTTTTGTCTCTATCTTCTTCGCTTTGAGCTCTGGCACCTCTACAAATCCCTACTTCCCTCTGCGAAGGGCCTTTCTATTTACTTTATGCAATTTTATTTATTTTTACTTGAGTCTCCATCTTCTCTTATAAAGCACCAAGGGGCACTATGATCGTACTTGAGCATTGGGTGTAGCTAATATGCGAGTGTGTTTCATGAATGGATCAATGATTCAACATGATGGGCTAGGGATAACTTTCTTTAGTGTTGATATTTTGAAAGACATGGTTGCCTGTTGATATGCTTGAGTATTGAAATCTTCATGTCAAAACTAGACTATTGCTTTGAATAATATAAAAGTCCAAATGTCCATGCTATAAAGAGAAGAATATGTGATGAACATTTTAGGCAGCATTCCACATCAAAAATTCTGTTTTTATCATTTACATACTCGAGGATGAGCAGGAATTAAGCTTGGGGATGCTGATACGTATCCAATGTATCTATAATTTTTTATTGTTCCATGCTGTTATATTATCATTCTTGGATGTTTTACAATCATTTTATAGCAACTTTATATCATTTTTTGGGACTAACCTATTGACATAGTGCCCAGTGCCTGTTGCTGTTTTTTTGCTTGTTTTTTACTTCGCAAAAAATCAATAGCAAACGGAGTCCAAACGCAGCGAAACTTTTTGGCGATTTTTTCTGGACCAGAAGACACACGATGGGCCAAGAAAGTACCTGAGGGGGGCTCTGAGGGGAGGACAACCCACCAGGGCACGCCTAGGGGCCCAGGCGTGCCCAGGTGGGTTGTGCCCACCTCGGCCACCTTCCGCACCGCCTCTTTGCTCTATAAATACCCTAGACATCCAAAAACCCTAGGGGAGTCGACAAAAAACAATTCCAGCCGCCGCAATTTCCAGAAACCACAGATCCAATCTAGACACCATCACGGAGGGGTTCATCATCCTCATTGGTGCCTCTCCGATGATGCGTGAGTAGTTCATTGTAGACCTTCGGGTCTGTAGTTAGTAGCTAGATGGCTTCCTCTCTCTCTTTTGATTCTCAATACAATGGTCTCTTGGAGATCTATTTGATGTAACTCTTTTTGTGATGTGTTTGTTGGGATCCAATGAACTTTGAGTTTATGATCAGATCTATCTTTTTATCCATGAAAGTTATTTGAGTCTTTTGATCTCTTATATGCATGATTACTTATAGCCTCGTATTTCTTCTTCGAATCTTTGGTTTAGTTAGGCCGACTAGATCGATTTTTCTTGCCATGGGAAGAGGTGCTTTGTGATGGGTTCGATCTTACGGTGCTCAATCCCAGTGACAGAAGTGGAAATGACACGTATGTATCGTTGCCATTAAGGATAACAAGATAGGGTCTAATTCCTACATGAATAGATCTTGTCTACATCATGTCATCGTTCTTATTGCATTACTCCGTTTCTCCATGAACTTAATACACTAGATGCATGCTGGATAGCGGTCGATGTGTGGAGTAATAGTAGTAGATGCAGGCAGGAGTCAGTCTACTAATCTTGGACGTGATGCCTATATAATGATCATTGCCTGGATATCGTCATTAGTGAAATCTACGGCCCCCGGGTCTATTTTCCAATCATATACTTTCGGATCTATATTGCTATTTGCCTTTTTATTTATTTGCATCTTTTATTTTCAGATCTATATTATCAAAAACCTAAAAATACCTCGCTAAATTTTATTTGCTTTTATTCGCATCTATCAATTTATTACAACTTTCTCATGTCCGTTTGCCAATTTCTGGCGCCGCTACCCGAAAGGGATTGACAACCCCTTTTACATGTCGGGTTGCAAGTATTTGTTCTTTGTGTGCAGGTGCCGTTCATGTAGTGTTGCGTGGTTCTCCTACTGGTTCGATAACCTTGGTCTCATCACTGAGGGAAATACCTACCGTAGCTGTGCTGCATCATCCCTTCCTCTTTGGGGCAATACCGACATAGTTCTAGCCGCAATCACCCTGCCGCTGATCTCCTGCGGCTCGTTATGAACAATTTGCCATCCTTCATCGCCATGTAGCCCCTTTTGTCATTTCTGAAGGACACGTTCTGCGACGCTGGCCTGGGATCCTCAGCTGGCAAGTCAGACCTCATCGACGTCGACCACGAGGAGGAGCCAATCTGTGACAAGTGAGGAAACCCATGATTTGTTTCCTCGAACCCCTTTTGTAGTGAGAACCTGTCCAGTATTTATTGCTATATTAGGTTGTTTGCATTACGCCTTGTTTATTTTTACGGTTTATGGTTGTTCGGTTGTTTGTAGTTAGCATATGTCCAGTTTCAATTGCCATCTTTGGTTGTTCGTAGTATGCCTTGTTTATTTCAGCTATTAACAGTGTGATGTTCTATATGTGCTAGTATGAACTGTGCAGTTCAATTTCATCAATACCAAATTTAACAATAGCTCCATGAAGGACTATATTTGGTTGTTGTTAAGCATGTTGTACTCCCTCCGAATCTTTTTAGTTCGCATATAAGATTTGTCTAAAGTCAAGCCTCTTAAAATTTGACCAACTTTATAGAACAAAATACCAACATTCACAATATGAAATAAATATCAGTACATGTGTCATGACTTAAATTTTCATATTGTATAACTTTAGCATGCTAGATGTTGATATTTTTTCATATAAATAAGGTCAAACTTTATGAAGTTTGACTTCAGACAATTCTTATATGCAGAGTAAAAAGGACCGGAGGGAGTATTGAACACGTCTTTCCATTTGATTTAACAATGGCACTGTTTGGATACTCTAACTTAGCTAGAGCTTAGAGTTAGTTTCTAGCTCCTCATGACAGTTAAAAGGGAGAGAGAGAGAGAGATTGGTGGAATAGTTGATTGTATTGCTTGAGCCTCATGGGCAGATATATAGGAGTACATGGTCATCTTGGAGTACAAGTCAAGGTAGAATAAATCCTACGCTATCTTACGTTTCCTAAATAACAATGATACTAAACAATGAATAACCCTGAACTAACTCTAGCCAAAGAGGTGTTTGGATGACAGTGTTAGATTGACAATAAATGCACTAGGAGAACTAGCCCCAATCAGCACCTCTTGGGTGGGATAGTTGTTTTGGGTGGGTTTGACGCAACTAGCTCAAACTAGCCCTCATGTTTGGATACTTTAGGGCTATTTGAGCCCAAACTAGCTCAAACTAACTCTAACCCATGGATCCAATCAGGGTCAATAACTAGTGTACTTAGACCTGCACAATACAAGTTTGAATGACTACATTTGCTTGTTTTTAAATATTAGGCCTGTTGCAGTTAATAACACACCTTTCCACTTCTTGTTTTTAAATATTAGGTTTTTAACAATTTGGTCTTGCACATGTAGGTCCTGCTATCAGAGATTTTGACCCACTGTTTGACCCTTTTTGCATATGTGGAAATGAGTTGTCCTTTAATATCAGTCAAGTCAAGACACTCAGAAAGATTGTTACGATAAAGAAATTAGCGACAAAAAACAACAAGATCTTTGTCTGCACAATGAAGAAGACATCTATTCACTATGGGATGGTACTAACTGTTATACCTTGTCTTTTTAATTCCTTTGTGCTATTTCAAATCTGGAGAAGATATTTATGCATATCCTTGTTTTCAGGCCTTTCCAAAACAGTTCACTGATGATTACCTCTCAAACCACCTGTATGGTCAGGAGGCGAGGAAGGTTTTCATACAACACCCACGGTTCAATATTGAAGTGTTCCTAAAGAGGACGAAGGATGGACGGTAAATCATCCACAGGCATTGGCCTAAAGTTGCAAGGACCTTCAACATTAATGAGGGCTCAATATTCGCCAGTAGTTTTCCAGATGAGATTCATCTGTCTATGTTCCGTCTATGATGCTAATTTCGAAAGGTTGTAGATGTTGCATGTGAAACTTGGTGCTGGTGCAGTTGTGTAATGGGGTAGCTGAGTGCTGAAGCTATATGATGTTGTACTCTGATGTATTTCAATTATGAAATCCTGCTTCCTTAATATGGAAATGAAATATATTGTGTGCTTAATATGAAATGTCAATTAGATTAATAAATGGATTATTAATAATAGGCCAATTAGCCTGCTAATTGGGTTTTCCTATTGCAAACGGTTATTGAGAAAACACCGTGTGCGATGACCTCAGGCAACACACATAGTTTCTAGAAATAAACCGTGTTGGATCAATGAACAATCACACACGACATCCTCTTGAAAACTGTTTGCGTTAGGCCACCTTGTGCAAACTTTTACCACATAAAAACTTTGTGTGATGGACAGCCTTTGCCACACAGTTTCTTCTACGCACCGTGTGTGATGCATTCAGTAACGCAAACGATAAAATTGTTAATATCGTGTGCAATGGCAACACTATAACAAACGATTTAATGGGGAAAATTCTGTGTGATGTACCTGCGAACGGAAACGTTTTCCTTGGAGTGACTGTGTGGGATGTATATATGAACGGAAACATACTTCTTGGATTAACTATGTGGGATGTACATACTAACGGAAACGTATTCCTTGGATTGACTGTACGAACGGAAACGTTTAGCGGGGACTGACTGTGTGGGATGTACTTACGACCGGAAACGATTTCGCCTGTATAATTGTATTTTTTAGCACTACTGTATGTATAACCGTATTTGATCGCTCGCCGGTCGCACACGACCTCATTTTGCCGAGCGTGTGTGCCATGAGGGCATATCGCCGACGGTTTCTGGGTCGTGTGGGAAGGACCCCCCTATCGCAGTCACTCACTAGGCGACGGTTTAGAACACCATCGCGGAAAGGGGTTAAAAACTGTTTGTATAGCACCTCGCTGTACCAGTGGGAGGTTAGACGAAATGGGGTGGGCCAGGAGTTTGTTTTACATAGGTATCAATAATCATTCTTTGGAGGACATCAGCTGCAATTATAAAGAGAAAGGGGGAGAGGGGTCACCCTTCTGGAGGCCATTTTTACATTGAATCCAGGGGCCAGGGATTCTGTTTAGGAGGATGGTCGTTCTCCCAGAGGAGAGCAAGGTATCAATCCATTTTATCCATTTGCTAGAGAAGCCTCTCGCAGAGAGGATGGCAAGGAGAGGGCGCCAGCAAATGGAGTCAAAGTCTTTAGAGAAGTCTAGCTTAATAACCATTGCAGGGGCCTTTAGAGAAGTCCCGCTTATGGCGAAGAACATTGATCTTGATGTGCATTAGGGTATCTCCAAAGCTGGCCCACAAATGTCTCTAGTATATGTCCATTTTTACGTCCGGATGTGGTCTACGAACATGATGCGGGAGGGAGCCATCCAATGCTAATCACAAAGTATCGGGTTGGGAGGAGAAAAGGTAGGTGAAGACCAAACATGCGGTGGGATATTTGCGGTTTAGTGTCCGGTTGGGAGGATAGAGAGGAGAGGGGGGTCGTGCATGTGCTTGGGAGGAGAGAGAGAAGAGAGAGACCCTGCATGTGATTGGTTAAGTGCATGTCTGGACTCCGATAAAGCGCCCCATGTTTTTCTCTTGGATACCGGAATCCGTACATCCGGTCTACTAAGTAGACATATACCGGTTCCTGTTGGATGGCATAAGTGGTCCAAACATATAGTGAAGGTTTGAGGGTCCGCTTTGAAGATGCCCTTATAAGCTTCAGTGATGATAAATTCCCATCCGCCATAGGATGGCCCCACCTATCTGTGGGTGTTTCTATGTGAAAACACAATTTTTTTGGCCCATGTGGATATAAATTCGCCCCCTCACTCCTCCACAAATCCTTAATTCCCCTTCCTCTGAATCTCTTAACTCTAGTTACGTATCAATTAAATTGCACTTTTTATAACTATGATTATCCATAACATAATGACATATAAACATCATGTATGTTGTGTTTATATTTTTTTTCAAAATAACAGATTCCTACATTCATTAAGAAGAAAAAAAGTTGCTTGGTCAATTAGGGAAAATCGAGCAAAACTAGATTGCGGAGTTAATTATGAGAAACTAGGGAAAATCCATCAAACCCGATGAGCGGCACCCATAAGATACCCCAGGCACACCGCTCCAATGAGGGCCTCGTGAAGACACCACTGTCAAACCCAACGAGGAGCAGAAGGAAATGACAAGCGGTTTTCAGCAAGGTATTTCTGCAGGCACTGAAATTATCGGTAACAGATAGTTTGGTAGCAAGATAATTCGTAACGGGTAACAAGTAACAAGTGTAACAAATGTGCAGCAAGGTGGCCCAATCCTTTTTATAGCAAAGGATAAGTCTGGATGAACTCTTATATAAAGCAAGGCGCTCCCGAGGACACATGGGAATTATTGTCAAGGTAGTTTTCATCATGCTCATATGATTCGCGTTCGTTACTTTGAAAATTTGATATGTGGGTTGATCGGTGTTTGGGTGCTGTCCTTACTTGGATAGGCCTCCCACTTATGATTAACCCCTCTCGCAAGCATCCGCAATTGCGAAAGAAGAATTAAGATAAATCTAACCATCGCATGAAACATGTGGATCCAAATCGGCCCCTTACAAAGCAACACATAAACTAGGGTTTAAGCTTCTGTCACTCTAGCAACCCGCCATCTACTTATTACTTCCCAATGCCTTCCCCTAGGCCCAAATCATGGTGAAGTGTCATGTAGTCGATGTTCACATAACACCACTAGAGGAAAGACAACATACATCTCATAAAAATATCGAATGAATACCAAATTCACATGATTGCTTATAACAAGACTTCTCCCATGTCCTCAGGAGCAAACGTAACTACTCACAAAGCATGTTCATGTTCAAGATCAGAGGGCTATTGAATATCATTAAGGATCTGAACATATGATCTTCCACCAAATAAACCAACTAGCATCAACTACAAAGAGTAATCAACACTACTAGCAACCCACAGATACCAATCCGAGGTTTTGACGCAAAGATTGAATACAAGAGATGAACTAGGGTTTGAGAGGAGATGGTGCTAGTGAAGATGTTGAGGAAGATTGACCCTCCCACGATGAGAGGATTGATGGTGATGACGATGGCTTCGATTTCCCCCTCCCGGAGGGAAGTTTCCCCGGCAGAATCGCTCTGCCGGAAACCTAGATTGCTTCTGCCCAGGTTCCGCCTCGAGACGGCGGCGCTTCATCCCGAAAGTTTCCTTATGATTTTTTAGGTCAAAACCCTCTATATAGCAGAAGATGGACACCGGGGGCTGGCTAGGGGGCCCACAAGCTCGGGAGGCGCGCCCTAGGGGTAGGGCGCGTCCCTCAAGATTGTGGCCACCTGGTGGGTCCCCCTTTGTTGTTTCTTCGCCCAATATTTTTTATATATTCCAAAACAATTCTCCATAAAGTTTCAGGACATTTGGAGTTGTGCAGAATAGGTATCTCAGATTTGCTCCTTTCTGGTCCAGAATTCCAGCTGCCGGTATTCTCCCTCTTCATGTAAACCTTGTAAAATAAGAGAGAAAAGGCATAAGAATTGTATCTTAAAGTGAAATAACAGCCCCAAATGTAATAAATATCAACATAAAAACATGATGCAAAATGCACGTATCAACCAAACATGCGTCATCTTCATCAGTCCTCCCATAGAGGCGTCATCTCCATCTCTAAGTACAATTGATAACCCACAAGTATAGGGGATCAATCGTAGTCCTTTCAATAAGTAAGAGTGTCGCATCCAATGAGGAGCAGAAGGAAATGACAAGTGGTTTTCAGCAAGGTATTTTCTGTAGGCACTAAAATTGTCGGTAATAGATAGTTTGATAGCAAGATAATTTGCAATGAGCTAGTAATAGTAATGATAACAAAAGTGCAGCAAGGTATCCCAATCCTTTTTGTAGCAAAGGACATGCTGGAACGGTCTCTTATAATAAGCAAAGCGTTCTTGAGGACACACGGGAATTTCATCTAGTCACTTCCATCATGTTTGTTTGATTCACGTTCGCTACTTTGATAATATGATATGTGGGTGGACCGGTGCTTGGGTGCTGTTCTTACTTGAACAAGCCTCCCACTTATGATTAACCCCTCTCGCAAGCATCCGCAGCTACGAAATAAGAATTAAGATAAAATCTAACCATAGCATTAAACTTATGGATCCAAATCAGCCCCTTACGGAATAGCGCATAAACTAGGGTTTAAGCTTCTGTCACTCTAGCAACCCATCATCTAATAACTACTCCACAATGCATTACCTCAGGACCAAGGATTGTGAAGTGTCATGTAGTCGACATTCACATCACACCACTAAGGGAATCACAACATACATATCATCAAAATATCGAACGAATACCAAATTCACATGATTACTTATGACAAGACTTCTCCCATGTCCTCAAGAACAAAAGTAACTACTCACAAACATATTAATGCTCAAGATCAGAGGGGTATTGAATTGCATAATAGATCTGAACATATAATCTTCCACCAAATAAACCATCTAGCATCAACTACGAGATGTAATCAACACTACTAGTCACCCACAGGTACCAATATGAGGTTTTGATACAAAGATTGAACACAAGAGATGAACTAGGGTTTTGAGATGAGATGGTGATGTTGAAGATTTTGATGAAGATTGGCCCTCCCACGATGAGAGGGTTGTTGGTGATGACGATGGCTTCGATTTCCCCCTCCCGGAGGGAAGTATCCCAGGCGGAATCACTCCGCCGGAGAGCAAAAGTGTCCTGCCCAAGTTCCGCCTCGAGACGGCGGCTCTCCATCCCGAAAGTCTTCTCTCTTTTTTCTAGGGAAAATGACCTTATATACCAGAAGATGGGCACCGAAGGCTGGTCAGGGGGCCCACTACCTACCAGAGCGTGCCACTGGGGGTAGGCGTGCCCTCGTGCCTAGTGGGCACTTGGGTGGCACCCTCTGGCATTTCTTTTCTCCAATATTTTTTATATATTCCAAAATAAATCTCTGTAAAATTTCACCTCATTTGGAGATGTGCAGAATAGGTATCTCTGACATAGCTTTTTCAGGCCCAGAATTCCAGCTGCCGGTAATCTCCCTCTTTATGTAAACCTTGCATATTATGAGAGAAAAGGCATTAGAATTACTCCACAAACTGTTATATTGAATAAAAACACTATAAATAACAGCAGGAAAACATGATGCAAAATGGATGAATCAGCAACTCCAACGCACGACCCCATCCTGTCTGCGTCTGTCCGTTTGGGCCTAAACGGACAGACCACACGGCCCAACGCACGTCCGCATCCGCATTTTCTGTCCGTTTCACACCCGGCCCGCCCCATTTTTGGCTCAAACTGCACCCGCTTTGCGTCCACATGAACATCGAACAGATGGCCACGTGCCCTCTGCACGTCCGCCTCGGGCCCACATGGCAGCCGCCTACCTACCACCCACCACCCATATTTATGGTGCACGCGAGGGCGGCCTCGCCTGGCAGCCACCCCGACCGAGCGGTCGCCGTCCTTTTTAATGTGGAAGCCGTGGACCGATGGGGGTCCACACTTCCACTTCCCGACTTTGGTGATGTGTGCCTCCTCGAAGCCCGACAAGCTTGGCTTATCCAAACCCTAGCTCCACCTTGCCGCCGGCCACCATGGGATGGCACTAGATCTCCAGCCGCAAGGGCAGGAATGACCACGAGGCCGGCTCTTCCTCTGGTTGTCATTGTCGCCGCTCCACCCCTCCACCTCCACCACTTGCAACTCTAGCACCCGCATTTCACATCACGCCAACGGCGGCCGGACCTTGCATGATGTCGTACGTCAAGGCGGAGATTTGCAAACGTTGCTAGGAGTCGGGCATGCCACTGCCATGGGCCGACGTGCACCTCCACAATAACTGGCATCTCTTCGCTGATCGGGTGCCTATCCCACTGATCCTGGTGAGCGTCCGCGCCCGAGGCGAGGAGATCGCCTGCCATTGTGCCAGCCTACCGACGAATCTCATCAAGGACTGGAGGTACGCACCGGACTCCTTGCTACTTGTGAAC
Organism: Thinopyrum elongatum; assembly: GCA_011799875.1. Lineage (NCBI taxonomy): Eukaryota > Viridiplantae > Streptophyta > Magnoliopsida > Poales > Poaceae > Thinopyrum > Thinopyrum elongatum. The sequence goes on from CM022301.1 coordinate 433,832,853, forward strand.
TGCGTTGCGATTTCCTCGAAGAGGAGAGGATGATGCAGTATAGTAGAGATAAGTATTTCCCTCAGTTATGAAACCAAGGTTATCAATCCAGTAGGAGCACCAATCAACATTATGTAAACAGCACCTGCGCACAAACAACAAATACTTGCAACCCAACGTGTAGAGGGGTTGTCAATCCCTGAACGGTTATGAGAAAGACTAAATTGTATAGGTTCTAATAAATAGATATAACAAAAATACAAAATAAAATAAAATAAATAAAATTGCAGCAAGGTATTTTGAGTTTTAATATATGATAGAAAATAGACCCGGGGGCCATAGTTTTCACTAGAGGCTTCTCTCGAGAAAATAGCATATGGTGGGTAAACAAATTACTGTTGGGCTATTGATAGAAAAGCAAATAATTATGACGATATCCAAGGCAATGATCATATATGTAGGCATCCTGTCCAAGATTAGTAGACCGACTCCTGCATGCATCTACTACTATTACTCCACACATCGACAGCTATCCAGCATGCATCTAGTGTATTAAGTTCATCAAAGAACTGAGTAATGCCTTAAGCAAGATGACATGATGCAGAAAAGATAAACTCACGTATGAATAAAACCCATTTTTTACCCTTAATAGCAATGATATATGCGTGTCATGTTTCCTTATGTCACTGAGATTGAGCACTGCAAGATCGAACCCATCACAAAGCACCCCTTCCCATTGCAAGATAAATCAATCTAGTTGGCCAAACCAAAACAATAAATCGGAGAAGAAATACAAGGCTATAACATTCATGCATAAAAGAGTTCAGAGAAAACTCAAATAATATTCATGGATAGATCTGATCATAAACTAACAATTCATCGGATCCTAACAAACACACCGCAAAAAGTCATACATCAAATAGATCTCCAAGAACACCGAGGAGAACGTTGTATTGAAGATCAAAAAGAGAGAAGAAGCCATCTAGCTACTAACTACGGACCCGTAGGTCTGTGGTAAACTACTCACGCATCATCGGAGGAGCAGCAAAGATGATGAAGAACCCCTCCGTGATCATTCCCCCCTCCGGCAGAGTGCCGGAAAAGGCCTCTAGATTGGATCTCATGGTTCTGGAACTTGCAGCGGCGAAAAAAGTATTTCATGGACTCCCTTGAGGGTTTTGGGATTTTAGAGTATTTATAGAGGCGGAGGTAGGTCAAAACGATGCTCATGGGCCCCACTACCCACCAGTGCGGTGGAGGCCCCTAGCGCACCCTAGTGCCTAGTGGGCCCCTCTGCCATCTTCTGGTTCCCTCCCGAAGCTTCCAGGGTCTCTTATCGCCAGAAAAGAATCTCCAAAAAGTTTCGTGGCATTTGGACTTTGTTTTAGTACTGATATTCTGCAAAGTAAAAAACAAGCAAAAACAGCAACTGGCACTGGGCACTAAGTTAATAGGTTAGTCCCAAAAAATGATATAAAGTTGCTTGTAAATGTATATAAAACATCCAAGATTGATAATATAATAGCATGGAACAATAAAAAATTATAGATACGTTGGAGACGTATCAAGCATCCCCAAGCTTAATTCCTGCTCGTCCTCGAGTAGGTAAATGATAAAAACAGAATTTTTGATGTGGAATGCTACCTAACGTATTCATCATATATTCTTTTGTTTTGTAGCATGGACATTTGGACTTGAATGATTCAAAGCAATAGTCTATAATTTGACATGAAGACATCAATACTAAAGCATATCAACAAGCAACTATGTCTTTCAAAATATCAACACTAAATAAAGTTATCCCTAGCCCATTATGCTCAATCATTGATCCATTCATGAAACATACTCAAATATTAACTACATCCAATGCACAAGTATGACAATAGTGTTCCCTAGTTGGTGCTTTGTAAGAGAAGATGGAGACTCAAAATAAAAGTAAAAATTGCATAAAAGTAAATAGATAGGCCCTACGCAGAGGGAAGCAGAGATTTGTAGAGGTGCTAGAGCTCATAGCTCAAATTGAGAGATAAAATCGTTTTGAGAGGCATGCTTTTCCTATCAACGAAAATGACCGAGAATTCCCAATATATTCCGTGCTAGATAAATCATAGGCGGTTCCCAAATAGAAAGTAAAGTTTATTTCCTTTCCACCATTCTTTCACAATCCATGGCTAGTCGTATCCATGGGTGCCTTCCATACCAACACTTTCCAAGGAATTTATTATCATAGTATTTTTCATTTCGGGACTGGGCATCCCTATTACCTACCACACTCTCATGCAATGACAAGTGAATAAACACTCATCGTGAGAATAAAATATCTAGCATGAAAAATATTGGCCACCCCCTGCCGCTTTATGAGCAGTACGGGCACAGAAAATGGAAATTAATTTTTAAAATTAGAGTTGGCACATACAAATTTACTTGGAACAGCATGGAAATACCGCATATAGGTAGGTATGGTGGACTCATTTGGCACAACTTTGGGTTGGATGCACAAGCAGTATTCCCGCTTAGTACAAGGGAAGGCTAGCAAATAGATTGAGAAGCAACCAACCAAAAATACGAAAACGGTCATAAACAAGCATTGAACATAATTAACACTGAATAATGCACCACAAGTAGGATATAATTTCATTGCATAGCTATTGAATTTACATGCATGCATAGGGAATCACAAACCTTAGCACCAATATTCTTACTAAAGCATAATTACTCACCAACATGACTCACATATCAATATCTCCATATGCTACTTCTTGAGCTTGCGTTGGTTTTTCCCTTGAAGAGGAAAGGGTGATGCAGCAAAGTAGAGATAAGTATTTCCCTCAGTTAAGAACCAAGGTATCAATCCAGTAGGAGAAACACGCAAGTCCCCAATATATGCACCTACACGAACAATCAAACACTTGCACCCAATGCGATAAAGGGGTTGTCAATCCCTTAACGGTCACATGCAAAGGTGAGATCTGATAAAGATAGATATAAAATATTACTAAAACGTAAAACAAAATAAAGGTAAATAAATTGCAGCAAGGTATTTTTGGTATATAGATATGAAAATATATGAAGAAAAATAGACCCGGGGGCCATAGGTTTCACTAGAGGCTTCTCTCTTGAAGGCAAATAATACGGTGGGTGAACAAATTACTATCGATCAATTGATAGAAAAGCGCAAAGTTATGACGATATCCAAGGCAATGATTATGAATATAGGCATCACGTCCGTGTCAAGTAGACCGACTTCTGCCTGCATCTACTACTATTACTCCACACATCGACCGCTATCCAACATGCATCTAGAGTATTAAGTTCATAAAGAACGGAGTAACGCCTTAAGCAAGATGACATGATGTAGAGGGATAAACTCAAGCAATATGATGAAAACCCCCTCTTTTTACCCTTGATGGCAACAATACAAATACGTGCCTCGCTACCCCTACTTTGTCACTGGGTGAGGACACCGCAAGATTGAACCAAAAACTAAGCACCTCTCCCATTGCAAGAAAAACCAATCTAGTTGGCCAAACCAAACCGATAATTCGAAGAGAAATACAAAGATATTAAATCATGCATATAAGAATTCAGAGAAGATTCAAATAATATTCATAGATAAGCTGATCATAAATCCACAATTCATCGATCTGGACAAACACACCGCAAAAGAAGATTACATCGGATAGATCTCCAAGAACATCGAGGAGAACATGGTATTGAGAATCAAAAAGAGAGAAGAACCCATCCAGCTACTAGCTATGGACCCATAGGACTGTGGTAAACTACTCACGCTTCATCGGAGGGGCAATAGAGTTGATGTAGATGCCCTCCGTGATTGAATCCCCCTCCGGCAGGGTGCCAGAAAAGGCCCCAAGATGGGATCTCACGGGAACAGAAGGTTACGGAGGCAGAAAAGTATTTTGGCGGATGCTTCTATTGATATTGGAATATTTGGTGATTTATAGAACTCAGAGGGAGGTTGGTGGACTCCCGAGGGGCCCATAAGCCAGAGGGCACCCCCCCTAGGGCGTGCCCTAAGGGCTTGTGGTGCCCTCGGGACTCTTCTGACTTCATCTCCAAGTTCCGTGGGTGTCTTCTGGTCCAAGAAAAATCATCGTAAAGTTTTATTCCGTTTGGACTCAGTTTGATATTCCTTTTCTGTAAAACTCAAAAACAAGGAAAAAAACAGAAACTGGCACTGGGCTCTAGGTTAATAAGTTAGTCCCAAAAATAATATAAAATAGCATATTAATGCATATAAAACATCCAAAACAGATAATATAATAACATGTAACAATCTAAAATTATAGATACGTTGGAAACGTATCAAGCATCCCCAAGCTTAATTCCTACTCGTCCTCGAGTAGGTAAATGATAAAAACAGAATTTTTGATGTGGAATGCTACCTAACATATTTATCCATGTATTTTTCTTTATTGTGGCATGAATGTTCAGATCCATAAGATTCAAAACAAAATTTTAATGTTGACATAAAAACAATAATACTTCAAGCATACTAATAAAGCAATCATGTCCTCTCAAAATAACATGGCCAAAGAAAGTTATCCCTACAAAATCATATAGTCTGGTTATGCTCCATCTTCATCACACAAAGTATTAAATCATGCACAACGCCGATGACAAGCCAAGCAAATCTTTCATACTTTTGATGTTCTCAAACTTTTTCAACTTTCACGCAATACATGAGCGTGAGCCATGGATATAACACTATAGGTGGAATAGAATATGGTGGTTGTGGAGAAGACAAAAAGAAGGAGATAGTCTCACATCAACTAGGCGTATCAATGGGCTATGGAGATGCCCATCAATAGATATCAATGTGAGTGAGTAGGGATTGCCATGCAATGGATGCACTAGAGCTATAAGTTTATGAAAGCTCAAAAAGAAACTAAGTGGGTGTGCATCCAACTCGCTTGCTCACGAAGACCTAGGGCAATTTGAGGAAGCCCATCATTGGAATATACAAGCCAAGTTATATAACGAAAAATTCCCACTAGTATATGAAAGTGACAATATAGGAGACTCTCTCTCATGAAGATCATGGCGCTACTTTGAAGCACAAGTGTGGTAAAAGGATAGTAACATTGTCCCTTCTCTCTTTTCTCTCATTTTTTTGCTGGGCTTCTTTCGTCTCTTTTATTTTTTTTAAAGTCTGGAGACTCATTCCAACTTGTGAGGGAATCATAGCTTCCATCATCCTTTCCTCACATGGGACAATGCTCTAATAATGAAGATCATCACACTTTTATTTACTTACAACTCAATTACAACTCGATACTTAGAACGAAAATATGACTCTATATGAATGTCTCTGGCAGTGTACTAGGATATGGAATGATATAGCGTAGCAATGACATCAAAAAATGGACAAGCCATGAAAACACCATGCTAGCTATCTTACAATCATGCAAAGCAATATGACAATGATGGTATGTGTCATAATAAAACGGAATGGTGGAAGTTGCATGGAAATATATCTCAGAATGGCTATGGAAATGCCATAATAGGTAGGTATGGTGGCTGTTTTGAGGAAGGGTAAATGGTGGGTTTAATGCACCGGCGAAAGTTGCGCGGTACTAGAGAGGCTAGCAATGGTGGAAGGGTGAGAGTGCATATAATCCGTGGACTCAACATTAGTCATAAAGAACTCACATACTTATTAAAAAATCTATTAGTCATTGAAACAAAGTACTATGCACATGATCCTAGGGGGATAGATTGGTAGGAAAAGACCATCGCTTGTCCCCGACCACCACTCATAAGGAGACAATCAATAAATAAATCATGCTCTGACTCATCACATAACGGTTCACCATACGTGCATGCTACGGGAATCACAAACTTTAACACAAGTATTTCTACCAATCCACAATTAATCACTAGCATGACTCTAATATCACCATATTTATATCATAAATAATCATAAGGAATCAAACTTCTCATAGTATTCAACGCTCTTTATATGAAAGTTTTTATTATATACCTCTTGGATGCCCATAATATTAGGACTAAATTCATAACCAAAGCAAATTACCATGATGTTTAGAAAGACTCTCAAAATAATATAAGTGAAGCGTGAGAGTTCAACAATTTTTATAAAATAAAGCCACCGCCATGCTCTAAAAAGATATAAGTGAAGCACTAGAGCAAAATTGCCTAGCTCAAAAGATATAAGTGAAGCACATAGAGTATTCTAATAAATTCATGATTCATGCGTGTCCCTCTCAAAAGGTGTGTAGAGCAAGGATGATTGTGGCAAACTAAAAAGCAAAGACTCATATCATACAAGACGCTCCAAGCAAAACACATATCATGTGGTGAATAAAAATATAGCGTCAAGTAAATTTACCGATAGACGAAGATGAAAGAGGGGATGCCATCCGGGGCATCCCCAAGCTTAGATGCTTGGTTGTCCTTGAATATTACCTTGGCGTGCCTTGGGAATCCCCAAGCTTAGGCTCTTTCCACTCCTTATTCCATAGTCCATCAAATCTTTACCCAAAACTTGAAAACTTTACAACACAAAACTTAACAAGAAAACTCATGAGATCCGTTAGTATAAGAAAATAAATCACCACTTTTTGGTACTGTTGTGAACTCATTCTTTATTTATATTGGTGTAATATCTACTGCATTCCAACTTCTCCATGGTTCATACCCCCCGATACTACCCATAGATTCATTAAAATAAGCAAACAACACATAGAAAACAAAATCTGTCAAACACAGAACAGTCTGTAGCAATCTGAAAATTTTGTATACTTCTGTAACTCCAAAAATTCTGAAAAATTAGGACAACCTGGGAAATTTGTATATCAATATTGTGTAAAATATTCAGATCAAAAGCACGCTTCTGTGATTTTTGGAAAATTATTTTATTGGGCGCAAAATTTTCTGTTTTTCAACAAGATCAAATCAACTATCACCGTAAGCCATCCCAAAGGTCTTACATGGCTCAAACACTAATTAAAACACCAAAACACATCTAACCAGGGGCTAGATGATAAATTTATTTAAAAACAGAACCAAAAAAACAAGAACAAAAATAAAATTGGGTTGCCTCCCAACAAGCGCTATTGTTTAATGCCCTTAGCTAGGCATAAAACATAGATCTAGGTATTATCATCTTTGGTATGCAATCCATAAGTAGCCCTCCTAATAGATTCATAAGGAAACTTAATTTTCTTTCTTGGAAAGTGTTCCATGCCCTTCCTTAATGGAAATTGAAATCTATTGTTTCATTCTTTCATATCAATAATTGCACCAGTCGTTCTAAGGAAAGGTCTACCAAGAATAATAGGACATGTAGGATTGCAATATATATCAAGAACAATGAAATCTACAGGCACATAATTACTATTTGCAACAATAAGAACATCATTAATTCTTCCCATAGGTTTCTTTATAGTGGAATCCGCTAGATGCAAATTTAAAGAACAATCATCAAATTCACGGAAACCTAACACATCACATAAAGTTTTTGGAATCGTGGAAACGCTACTACCCAAATCACACCAAGCATGGCACTCATAATATTTAATCCTAATCCTAATAGTAGGTTCCCACTCATCATAAAGTTTTCTAGGAATAGGAACTTCCAATTCGAGCTTTTATTCAAAAGATTTCATCATAGCATCAACGATATGTTTAGTAAAAGCTTTATTTTGATTATAAGAATGAGGAGAATTTAACATGGATTGCAACAAGGAAATACAATCTATCAAAGAGCAATTATCATAATTAAAATCCTTGAAATCCAAAAGAGTGGGTTCATCGCTACTTAAAGTTTTGACCTCTCCAATCCCACTTTTATCAATTTTTGCATCAAGATCTATAAACTCCAAATCATTGGGACGCCTTTTAACTAAAGTTGAATCATCTCCAGTCCCATATTTATCAAGATTTATATTAGAAAACAAAGATTCAATAGGAGTCACATCAATCACTTTAGGATCTGCATCATTATTTTCACAAAAACTAGAAGAACACGCTTTTACAAACCAATCTCGCTTAGCACGCATCTTAGCGGTTCTTTCTTTGCACTCATCAATAGAAATTCTCATAGCTTTCACAGATTAATTAATATCATGCTTGGGTGGAATAGATCTAATTTTAAAAGAATCAATCTCAAGAGAAATTCTATCCACGTTCCTAGCCAAATCATCAATCTTAAGCAATTTTTCTTCAACCAAAGTATTGAAATTCTTTTGAGAACTAATAAATTCTTTAATATTGTTCTCAAGATCAGAGGGCATCTTAGTATAATTTCCATAAGAATTTTTGTAGTAATTACCATAATTATTAGAGGAATTACTAGGAAACGGCCTAGGATTGAAATTACCTCTATGTGCGTTATTACCAAAATTATTCGTACCAACAAAATTCACATCCATAGATTCATTATTATTCTTAATCAAAGTTGACAAAGGCATATCATTGGGATCAATAGGAGCACTCTTACTAGCAAACAATTTCATAAGTTCATCCATCTTTCCACTCAAAACATTAATCTCTTCAATCGCATGCACTTTTTTACTAGTAGAAGATCTTTCGGTATGCCATTGAGAATAATTAGCGATAATATTATCTAGGAGTTTAGTAGCTTCTCCTAAAGTAATTTCCATAAAAGTACCTCCCGCGGCCGAATCTAAAAGATTTCTAGAAACAAAATTCAATCCGGCATAAAAAAATTGTATGATCATCCAAAAATTTAAACCATGAGTAGGGCAATTTCGTATCATCAATTTCATCCTCTCCCAAGATTGTGCAACATGTTCATGATCAAGTTGCTTAAAATTAATAATATCATTTATAAGGGAGATGATCTTAGCAGGAGGAAAATACTTGGAAATAAAAGCATCTTTACACTTATTCCATGAATCAAAACTATTTTTAGGCAAAGATGAAAACCAAGTTTTAGCACGATCTCGTAGTGAGAACAGAAATAGCTTCAATTTAACAATATCATTATCCACATCTTTCTTATTTTGCATATCACACAACTCAACGAAATTATTCGGATGGGATGCGGCATCTTCACTAGGAAGGCCGGAAAATTGATCTTTCATAACAAGAATCAGCAAAGCGGCCTTAATTTCATAAGATTCCGCACTAGTGGCGGGAGCAATCGCAGTACTAATAATGAAGGAAATATGCCCTAGAGGCAATAATAGAGTTGTTATTTTATATTTCCTTATTCATGATAAAGGTTTATTATTCGTGCTAGAATTGTATTGATCGGAAACTTAAATACGTGTGTGAATTCATAAACAAATACTGTGTCCCTAGTAAGCCTCTACTAGACTAGCTCGTTGATCAAAGATGGTTAAGGTTTCCTAACCATGGACATGTGTTGTCATTTGATAATGGGATCACATCATTAGGAGAATGATGTGATGGACAAGACCCATCCGTTAGCTTAGCATATTGATCGTTCAGTTTATTGCTATTGCTTTCTTCATGTCAAATACATATTCCTTCGACTATGAGATTATGCAACTCCCGGATACCGGAGGAATGCCTTGTGTGCTATCAAACGTCACAACATAACTGGGTGATCATAAAGATGCTCTACAGGTATCTCCGAAGGTGTTTGTTGAGTTGGCATAGATCAAGATTAGGATTTGTCACTCCGAGTTTCGGAGTGGTATCTCTGGGCCCTCTCGGTAATACACATCATAAGCTTGCAAGCAAATGACTAAGGAGTTAGCTACAAGGTGATGTATTACAGAACGAGTAAACAGACTTGCCGGTAACGAGGTTGAACTAGGTATAGAGATACCGACGATCGAATCTCGCGCAAGTAACATACCGATGGACAAAGGGAATTACGTATGTTGTCATAACGGTTCGACCGATAAAGATCTTCGTAGAATATGTAGGAGCCAATATGGGCATCTAGGTTCTGCTATTGGTTATTGACCGGAGAGGTGTCTCAGTCATGTCTACATAGTTCTCGAACCCGTAGGGTCCGCACGCTTAACGTTCGTTGACGATATAGTGTTATATGAGTTATATGTTTTGGTGACCGAATGTTGTTCGGAGTCCCGGATGAGATCACGAACATGATGATGAGTCTCAAAATGGTCAAGAGGTAAATATTGATATATAGGACGATGGTATTTGGACACCGGAAGTGTTTCGGGACGTACCGGGAAGGAATCGGGTCGCCGGAAGGGGTTCCGGGCACCTCCCGGCAAGTTATGGGCCTTATGGGCCAAAGGAGGGGACAGACCAGCCCACAAGGGGGCTGGTGCTCCTTCTCCCTTGTTTGGCCAGCCCTAGGTAAGGAAAAGGGGGAGGGCTAGCCCCTCCTGCCTTTCCCTCTCATGGGAGAAAGGAAAGGGGGGGGGGGGCACCCTCCCCTGCCTTTTCCCGCGCTCCAAATAAGGAAAGGGGGGTCGCGGCTTGGGAGGGATTCCAAGTAGGATTCCTCCTACTTTGGTGCCTCCTTTGTCTGCTCCTCCCTCCCTCCCACCTATATATATGTGGGAGGAGGGCGCCTAGCATGATCCAGATAATTGCCTAGCCGTGTGCGGCTCCCCCCTCCACCGTTTACACCCTCGGTCATATTTTCGTAGTGCTTAGGCGAAGCCCTGCGGAGATCACTTCACCATCACCGTCACCACGCCGTCGTGATGCCAGAACTCATCTACTACCTCACCGTCTTGCTGGATCAAGAAGGCGGAGGACGTCACCGAGCTGAATATGTGCAGAACGCGGAGGTGTCGTACGTTTGGTACTTGATCGGTTGGAGCGTGAAGAAGTTCGACTACATCAACCACGTTATCAAATGCTTCCACTTACGGTCTACGAGGGTACGTAGACACGCTCTCCCCCTCATTGCTATGCATCTCCATGGATAGATCATTGCGTGTGCGTAGAATTTTTTTTGTTTTCCATGCAACATTTCCCAACAGTGGCATCATGAGCCAGGTCTATGCGTAGGTGATATGCTCGAGTAGAACACAAAGAGTTGTGGGCGGTGATATTCATACTGCTTACCACCAACGTCTTATTTTGATTCGGCGGTATTGTGGGATGAAGCAGCCCGGACCAACCTTACATGTCCACGCACATGAGACCGGTTCCACCGACTGACATGCAACTAGTTTTGCATAAAGATGGCTGGCGGGTGTCTGTTTCTCCTACTTTAGTTGAATCAAATTTGACTGCGGCCGGTCCTTGGAGAAGGTTAAAATAGCAAAATTGATAAATCACCGTTGTGGTTTTTGCCGTAGGTAAGAACGGTTCTTGCTAGAAACCCGTAGCAGCCACGTAAAACTTGCAACAACAAAGTAGAGGACGTCTAACTTGTTTTTGCAGGGTATGTTGTGATGTGATATGGTCAAGACATGATGTGATATATGTTATTGTATGAGATGATCATGTTTTGTAATTTATCGGCAACCGACAGGAGCCTTATGGTTGTCTCTTTATTGTATGAAATGCAAACGCCATGTAATTGCTTTACTTTATCGCTATGCGTTAGCAATAGTTGTAGAAGCAATAGTTGGCGAGATGACCACGACGCAACGATGGAGATCAAGGTGTCAAGCCGGTGACGATGGAGATCATGATGATGCTTTGGGGATGGAGATCAAAAGCATGAGATGATGATGGCCATATCATGTCACATATTTTGATTGCATGTGATGTTTATCTTTTATGCATCTTATTTTGCTTAGAACGATGGTAGCATTATAAGATGATCCCTTCACTAAATTTCAAGGTATAAGTGTTTCCCCGAGTATGCTCCGTTGCAAAAGTTCGTCGTTTCAAGACACCACGTGATGATCGGGTGTGATAGACTCTATGTTCACATACAATGGGTCTTAGACAGTTATGCACATGCAGAATACTTGGGTTAAACTTGACGAACCTAGCATGTACAGACATGGTCTCGGAACACTGGAGACCGAAAGGTCGAACATGAATCATATAGTAGATATGATCAACATAGAGATGTTCACCATTGATGACTATCCCATCTCACGTGATGATCGGACATGGGTTAGTTGATTTGGATCACGTATCACTTAGATGACTTGAGGGATGTCTATTTAAGTGGGATTTCTTTAGTAATTTGATTGATTTAACTTAATTTATCATGAATATAGGCATCACGTCCGTGTCAAGTAGACCGACTCCTGCCTGCATCTACTACTATTACTCCACACATCGACCGCTATCCAGCATGCATCTAGAGTATTAAGTTCATAAAGAACGGAGTAACGCCTTAAGCAAGATGACATGATGTAGAGGGATAAACTCAAGCAATATGATGAAAACCCCATCTTTTTACCCTTGATGGCAAGAATAAAAATACGTGCCTTGCTACCCCTACTTTGTCAATGGGTGAGGACACTGCAAGATTGAACCCAAAACTAAGCACCTCTCCCATTGCAAGAAAAACCAATCTAGTTGGCCAAAACCAAACCAATAATTCGAAGAGAAATACAAAGATATTAAATCATGCATATAAGAATTCAGAGAAGATTCAAATAATATTCATAGATAAGCTGATCATAAATCCAGAATTCATCGATCTCGACAAACACACCGCAAAAGAAGATTACATTGGATAGATCTCCAAGAACATCGAGGAGAACATGGTATTGAAATCAAAGAGAGAGAAGAAGCCATCTAGCTACTAGCTGTGGACCCGTAGGTCTGTGGTAAACTACTCACGCTCCATCGGAGGGGCAATAGAGTTGATGTAGATGCCCTCCATGATTGAATCCCCCTCCGGCAGGATGCCGGAAAAGGCCCCAAGATGGGATATCATGAGAACAGAAGGTTAAGATGGCGGAAAAGTATTTTGGTGGACGCTTCTGTTGATATTGGAATATTTGGGGATTTATAGAACTCAGAGGGAGGTCGGTGGACTCCTGAGGGGCCCAGAAGCCAGGGGCGCGCCCTGAGGGCTTGTGGTGCCCTCGGGACTCTTCTGACTTCAGCTCCAAGTTTCGTGGGTGTCTTCTGGTCCAAGAAAAATCATCGTAAAGTTTTATTCCGTTTGGACTCCGTTTGATATTCCTTTTCTGTAAAACTCAAAAACAAGGAAAAAACAGAAACTGGCACTGGGCTCTAGGTTAATAAGTTAGTCCCAAAAATAATATAAAATAGCATATTAATGCATATAAAACATCCAACACAGATAATATAATAGCATGGAACAATAAAAAATTATAGATACGTTGGAGATGTATCACCATATCACAAAACTATTGCAAGGAATCAAGTTTATACTATCCAATGATCTTCATGAAAGTTTTTATTATATCCCCCTTGGATATCTATCACTCTGGGACCAAATTCATATCTCGTGCAAATCACCATTACTATTCTTAACTCTCAAAAAGATCTAAGTGAAGCACGAGAGCATAAATATTTCTTCAAAAAAAATCAACTCTCGAAATAATATAAGTGGATCATGAGAGCATATTTATTTAAAATTTTCCAACTCTCAAAATAATATAAGTGAAGCGTGAGAGTTTATTTATATAAAATATAACTACTGCCGTGCTCAAAAAAATATAAGTGAAGTACTAGAGCAACTGTCTAGCTCAAAAGATTTAAGTGAAACACATAGAGTATTCTAGCAAATCATGATATGCGTGTGGCTCTGCCAAACAAGTGTGTTCAGCAAGGATGATTGTGACAAAATAAAAAGCAAAACAAAACAAATATTCATATAATACAAGATGCTCCAAGCAAAACTCATGATATGTGACGAATAAAAATATAGCTCCAAGTAAAATTACCGATGGTCGTTAGAAGAAAGAGGGGATGCCTTCCAGGGCATCCCCAAGCTTAGTTGCTTGGGATTCCTTGAATATTACCTTGGGGTGCATTGGGCATCCCCAAGCTTAGGCTCTTGCCACTCCTTATTCCTTCATCCATCGTGATCTCACCCAAAACTTGAAAACTTCAATCACACAAAACTTAACAAAACCTTCCTGACATCCGTTAGTATAATAAAGCAAATCACCACTTTAAATACTGTTGCAAACCCATTCACATTTTGTTATCACATTATAACTACTGTATTATAACTTTACCATGCCTTATACCCCCCCGATACAATCCATAGATTCATCAATATAAGCACACAATGCAACGAAAACAGAATCTGTCAAAAACAGAACAGTCTGTAGTAATCTGAAGTTTGACAATACTTCTATAACTCCAAAAATTCTGAAACATTAGGACAACGTGGTAAATTTGTATATCAATTATGTGTAAAAAAATTGGAGCAAAAGCACGTTTCTATGAATTTACAAAATTCCAGGACTGGGCACAAAAGTTTCTGTTTTTCAACAGAATCAAGTCAACTATCACCCAAACCATCCTAAAGGCTTTACTTAGCACAAACACTAATTAAAACACTAAAACACAATCACAAAAGTAGCATAATTGTGTGAACACAAGAAAACAGAAAACAAAAATATTGGGTTGTCTATCAACAAGCACTTTTCTTTAAAGCCTTTTAGCTAGGCATTGATAATTTTATTGACGCTCGCATGAAAGATAATAATTGAAACATGAAGAGAGCTTCATGTAGCATGTGAAGAACACATTTAAGTCTATAATGCTTCCTATGCATATGAATTTTATAAGCAAACAATTTATCAAGACAAGTGATACGTCTCCAACGTATCTATAATTTTTGCTTGTTCCATCCTGTTATATTATCATTCTTGGATGTTTTACAATCATTTTATAGCAACTTTATATCATTTTTTGGGACTAACCTATTGACATAGTGCCCAGTGCCAGTTGCTATTTTTTGCTTGTTTTTTACTTCACAGAATATCAGTACCAAACGGAATCCAAACACAGCGAAACTTTTTGGAGAATTTTTTGGGACCAAAAGACACAACATGGGCCAAACAAGTACCAGAGGGGAGGCCCGAGGTGGGCACAACCCACCTGGGCGCGCCCAGGAGCCCAGACGCACCCAGGGGGGTTGTGCCCCCCTTGGTGGCCTCCCGCAACGCCTCTTCGCCCTATAAATCCCCAAATATTCTAGAAACCCTAGGGGAGTCGATGAAACACAATTCCAGCCACCGCAAGTTCCAGAACCACGAGATCCAATCTAGACACCATCACGGAGGGGTTCATCATCCTCATTGGTGCCTCTCCGATGATGCGTGAGTAGTTCATCATAGACCTACGGGTCCGTACGCAGTAGCTAGATGGCTTCCTCTCTCTCTTTTGATTCTCAATACAATGGTCTCTTGGAGATCTATTTGATGTAACTCTTTTTTTGTGGTGTGTTTGTTGGGATCCGATGAACATTGAGTTTATGATCAGATCTATATCCATGAATATTATTTGAGTCTTCTTTTAATCTCTTATATGCATGATTATTTATAGCCTCATATTTCTTCTTCGAATCTTTGGTTTAGTTAGGCCAACTAGATCGATTTTTCTTGCCATGGGAAGAGGTGCTTTGTGATGGGTTCGATCATGTGGTGTTCTTTCCCAGTGACAGAAGGGGCAGCAAGACACGCATGTATCATTGCTATTAAGGATAACAAGATGGGGGCTATTCCTACATGAATAGATCTCGTCTACATCATGTCATCGTTCTTATTGCATTACTCCATTTCTCCATGAACTTAATACACTAGATGCATGCTGGATAGCGGTCGATGTGTGGAGTAATAGTAGTAGATGTAGGTAGGAGTCGGTCTACTAATCTTGGACGTGAAGCCTATATATTGATCATTGCCTTGGATATCGTCATAATTATTCGATCTTCTATTAATTGCCCAACAGTAATTTGTTTACCCACCGTATGCTATTTTTTTGAGAGAAGCCACTAGTGAAATCTACGGCCCCTGGGTCTATTCTTTATCATATTTGCTTTGAGATATATTTTTATTCGCTTTTATATTCAGATCTATTATTCCAAAAACCCAAAAATACCATGCTGCACTTTTTTGTTACTTATTTTATTTTGCATTTTATCGAGATCTATATATCCAATCTACACAATTTTTATCACTTCAACTTGACAATTTCTGGCGCCATTACCCATAGAGGGATTGACAACCCCTCATAAGCGTCAGGTTGCAAGTATTTGTTCTTTGTGTGCAGGTACCGTTTACGTAGTGTTGCTTGGTTCTCCTACTGGATTGATACCTTGGTTTCATAACTGAGGGAAATACCTAACGTAGCTGTGCTGCATCATCCCTTCCTCTTTGGAGAAATACCGACGTAGTTGAAGAAACATCAAAAGGAATTTCTGGCGCCCTTGCCGGGCTAACATCATCAACATCTATCAGATTCCTAATCACAAATCTCATCTCCTTGCAATTTACATTATTTGCCATTTGCCTCTCGTTTTCATCTCCCCCACTTTACAAAAATTTGCCGTTTTATTCGCCCTCTTTTTCGTTCGCCGTTTTCTCATCAGATCTGTTTTTGTTTGCAATCTTGTTTGCGTAGTCATGATGACTCAAGAAAACACCAAGTTGTGTGATTTTTCCAATACCAATAACAATGATTTTATTAGCACTCCAATTGCTCCTCCCGCCACTAGTGCGGAATCTTGCGATATTAATGCTGCTTTGTTGAATCTTGTTATGAAAGATCAGTTTTCTGGTACTCCTAATGAGGATGTCGCGTCCCATCTAAACAAATTCGTAGAATTGTGCGATATGCAAAAGAAAAAAGATGTGGATAATGATATTGTGAAGTTGAAATTATTTCCTTTTTCTTTGAGGGATCGTGCAAAAATTTGGTTTTCCTCTTTGCCTCGCAATAGTATCGATTCTTGGGATAAGTGCAAAGATGCTTTTATTACTAAGTATTTTCCGCCCGCGAAAATTATTTCCCTTAGAACTCAAATCATGAATTTTAAGCAACTTGAGCATGAACATGTTGCACAATCTTGGGAAAGAATGAAGTTGATGCTAAGAAATTGTCCTACTCATGGTTTAAATCTTTGGATGATCATACAAAAATTTTATGCGGGATTGAACTTTGTTTTCTAGAAATCTTTTAGATTCCGCCGTGGGTGGTACTTTTATGGAAATTACTTTGGGTGAAGCTACTAAATTGCTAGACAATATCATGGCAAATTATTCACAATGGCATACCGAAAGAGCACCTAGTAGTAAAAAAGTTAATTAAGTTGAAGAAATTAGTACGCTGAGTGAAAAAGTTGATGCTCTTATGAAATTGGTTGCTAATAAAAGTGGTCCTATTGATCTTAATGATGTGCCTTT
The DNA here is from genome assembly GCA_011799875.1 of Thinopyrum elongatum. Classification (NCBI taxonomy): domain Eukaryota; kingdom Viridiplantae; phylum Streptophyta; class Magnoliopsida; order Poales; family Poaceae; genus Thinopyrum; species Thinopyrum elongatum. The sequence goes on from CM022301.1 coordinate 433,850,090, forward strand.
GTATACTTTGATTGAGCAAAATAGTGATCCCATAGATGTGAATTTTGTCTCGCGAAACAATTTTAATAACAATGCTTATAGAGGTAATTTTAATCCTAGGCTTTTTCCTAGAAATTCCTCTAATAATTATTGTAATTACTATGGTAATTCTTCTTACAATAATAATAGGAACACCTATGATCTTCAGAATAATATTAAACAATACATCAATGCTCAAAAAGTTTTCAATACTACGATAGAAGAAAAGTTGAATAAGATTGATGATATGTCTAGAAGCATTGATAGAATTTCTCACGATGTAGAAAATCTCAAGTTGTAATTTTTTGTACCCAAGGTTGATGAATCAATTAAAGCTTTATATGTTTCTATGGATGAAAGTAAGAAAAGAACCGCTATGCTTAGAGCTAAAAGAGAATTTTTAGAAAGAGCATTTTCTAGTGATTGCTTTCATAAAAATGATGATCTTAAAGTGATTGGTGTTTCTTCTATTGATTCCTTGTTTGGTAAAATTAAAATTGATGATAAAGGGACTGAAGAAGAGACAACTTTAGTTAGAAGGCGTCCCAATAATTCAGAGGGTGAAAATCTTGATGAAAAAATTGATAAAAGTGGGTTTGGAGAGGTTAAAACTTTAACTAGTGATGTGCCCACTCTTTTGGATTACAAAGACTTTAATTATGATAATTGCTCTTTGCTTGAATGTATTTCTTTGTTGCAATCCATGATAAATTCACTCCATGCTTATGAACAAAATAAAGCTTTTACTAAACATATCGTAGATGCCAAGATGAAAGCTTTGGAAGAAAAATTGGAATTAGAGATTTCAATTCCTAGAAAATTACTTGATGAATGGGAACCTACTATCAAAGTCAAGATTAAAAATTATGAGTGTTTTTCTTTATGTGATTTGGGTGCTAGCGTTTCCACAATTCCGAAATCTTTATGTGATGTGCTTGGTCTTACCGATATTGAAGAATGTTCTCTTAATTTGCACTTGGCGGATTCCACTATTAAAAAGCCTTTGGGAAGAATTAATGACGTTCTTATTCTTGCAAATAGAAATTATGTTCCCATAGATTTTATTGTTCTTGGTATTGATTGCAATCCGTCTTGTCCAATTATACTTGGTGGATCGTTTTTACGTACTATTGGTGTCGTGATTGATATGAAAAAAGGCAATATTAAATTTCAATTTCCACTAAGAAAGGGTATGGAAAACTTACCTAGAACAAGAATTAAGCCACCATATGAATCAATCATGAGGGCATCCTATGGATCTAAAACTAAAGATGACGATACTTGAACCTATGCATTGTGCCTAGTTAGGGGCGTAAAACGATAGCGCTTGTTGTGAGGCAACCCAACGAATAAAATTTATTTTTACCTTTTTATTTCTGTTCTTGAGTGTTCACACAATTATGCCACTGTTATTATTGTATTTTTTATGTTTTAATTAGTATTTGTGCCAAGTAAATACTTTGGGATAGCTTTGGTGATAATTGATTTGATCCTGTTGAAAACCAGAAACTTTTGCAACCGGTAACAGAATTGTTTAAATTCACAGAAGCGATCAAAAATTCTGAATTTTTTACACAAGATTGACATACAAATTTCCTATGTTTTCTTAAGTATTCAGAATTTATGGAGTTACATATGTATGAGAACAATTCGCATATTTACAGACTATTCTGTTTTTGACAGATTCTGTTTTCTTTGCATTGTGTGCTTATTTTGATGAATCTATGGATTGTATCGGGGGGTATAAGCCATGGTAAAGTTAGAATACAGTAGATATAATGAAATAAAAAAAATTGAATGGGTTTTCTACAGTACTTAAAGTAAAGATTGATTTTCTTATACTAACGGATCTCATGAAGGTTTTGTTAAGTTTTGTGTGATTGAAGTTTTCAAGTTTTGGGTGAGATCGCGATGGATGAAGGAATAAGGAGTGGCAAGAGCCTAAGCTTGGGGACTCCCAAGGCACCCCAAGGTAATATTCAAGGACTCCCAAGCAACTAAGCTTGGGGATGCCCCAGAAGACATCCCCTCTTTCTTCTAACGACTATCGGTATTTTACTTGGAGCCATATTTTTAATCGTCACATATCATGAGTTTTGCTTGGAGCGTCTTGTATTATATGATTCTTTGCTTGTTTTGCTTTCTATTTTTTCACAAATATCCTTGCTGGACACACCTATTTGAGAGAGCCAAAATTATGCTATGATTTGTTAGAATTGCTCTATATGCTTCAATTAAATTTTTTGAGCTATGGAATTGCTCTAGCGCTTCACTTATATCTTTTTGAGCACGGTGTGTGTAACACCCCCAGTGGTTAGCCACAGTAATCCCACTTTTGGTTATGCCATGTCATCATGTTTAACAGTGCATGACCATCATTAGCATTATATTGCATTTCAACTCCTAAGTCAAAATTCAAATTTAAATGAAAGTGAAATATAAAAGTTGTGCAACATAGAAACTAAAATGTTCATTAAATAGCAAATAATCTAGAGCCAATTATAAAATTGTAACCAACATTAATCAGAATAGTTAAATGACTCAAACAGCTAGGAACAGAAATCTGTAACTCCATTTGACATTAATTAAAATGCAAACAAAATCATTTTGGCTCCAAACCTTTTTCTGTCAGTGTTAGATACTGCACTATATTTATTGGACCAGTTAACCTATTTTACAAAACTGTATTTGAGGCTACACTTTTTGCAAAGTTGAGAAATAAAAGAAAAGAAATCAAATAACAAAAGTAAAATAAAAACAGAAACCCACCCCCTCTCTTCCCTCGTGGGCCTCGTGGCCCAGCTGGCCTATGCCGGCCAGGCCGGCCCGCTCCCTCCCGCACGCCGCTGGCCTATTTGGCCACCCCCCCCTCCCGAACCCTAACTGCTACCCCCCCACTCCCCTCGACCCCCCCCCACTCCCTCGATCCCCTTCCCCCTATGTATCGGCCACGCCCCGACCCCTGGCGCTCGCCCCTCCCGACCCCCGCTCCCCGACACCAGCGCCCTTCCCAGCGCCGCCCCGCTCCGCTGTGGCCACGGGCCTCCGACTCGCCGTTGCCTCGTCACCGTCACCTCACCGCCTCGACCACGACGCCGCCGTCGCTGACCGCCGACAACCGTCGCCTCCCCGACCCCGAACCAGCGCACCGCCACCTCGACATCGTCGCTCTGGGCCTCGTCCGCGACCGCGCCGTCGCCGGACTTCCTCGTCCCCATCGCCGTCGTCTGCCTCGTCCCCGCCATCGTCGGACCACCCCGACCCTTCCCGAGCCCACTGTCGTCTCCCTACAACCCCGCCGTGAGCCTCATCCGCCCCCTCTTCTCTCCCCGTCACGGATACGGCCGCGGAAAGAGAGACTAACAGAAGATTTAGGCAAAAGAGGAAACAAGCGACAAGGAAAATGAGAGAACGGACCAAGATTAATGGGCTAGAAGGGCGAAGAATCTTCCTGGGAGATAAGGGGATGCCCCAAAAAAAACAAGAGACCTGGCAGGAGCCATGATAGTGAAAATGGCCCAGCTACATCGCATAACCGAACACGCCCTTCAAACGCGCGCGCCCCGAGGTTGACCGCTGCTGCCTTTGCTCCCGCGGGCATCGTCGCCGCTGCCGTCGCAGCCCGACACGCGGCAGCGCTCACCCCGCGCCTGCTCCTCGCCGCTGCTGACCGCTGCTGGCGCCTCGCCACGCCCAGACGGGCTCCGGCCTCGACGGGCGCCCACGCCCACACCCCGCGCCCGTTAACCCTGTTGGCCCCATGGGCCTATGACAGATGGGGCCCGCCCCTTATAAAAAAATGAAAAAATAATAAAAAAAAGGATTTTAAAATAAATAAATAAATATTAATTAGTGAATTAATTAATTAATTAACCTAATTAATTTTGTTTAAATAACTAATTAAGTTTAATTAACTTAATGATTTAATTAACCTAATTAACTACTGTTAATTAACCCTAACAGTCTGCTGACCTCATGCTGACGTCAGCATTCACTATTTTGGATAAATCTAATTTAATTAATTAAATAAATTCCAGAAATTGTTTTAAACTTTAAAATTTCATATAAAATAATCCGTAACTCCGATGGAAAAACTTTGTACATGAAAGTTGCTCAGAACGACGAGACGAATCCGAATACGCGGTCCGTTCGTCCGCCACACGTCCCTAACTATCCGAACGTGCAACCGTTCCCCTCCGGTCATTTGTCTGACAAATGTCCGGAACCGGGAAAACATTCCCGGATGGATCCCCCCTTCCTCGGTGACGTGCAACCATACGTTAGGACACACCCGGCACTGCACATTGTCATGTCGTACTTTATGTTGCTCATGTTTGCTCTATATTAATACTGTTTCCTCCCCCTCTTCTCTCTCGATAGCCCCCGACACCGACGTTGTCCCCGAGGCCGACGCAGCTCCAGAGCCCGAAGACACTATTGACTACCTTGCCCTTGCCGCCGAGCAACCAGGCAAGCCCCCCCCCCTTTGATCATCCCGATATCGCCCATTCTAATTTCTCATGCTTGCATTAGAATTGCTGCTGCTACTGCTTTACCTATTCTGATGCATAGCCTGTTTATTGTATCCTGCTGTTGATAATTACCTGCATATCCTAAACTGCTTAGTCTAGGCTGGGTAGAGACCTATCAGTGACCCCACTTATCCCGACTGCCCCGCTGGATTATCAGAAGACCCGATCAATGGGAATTGAAGACCAGGCCCCGACACCGCACATCACCCCCCCTTAGTTGTAACGACACTGCATCGTTACTATCAAGTGCCGAGGGTGAAACCTCTTGTAGCACTTCTGATGTTAACTCTGTAGAGTAGCTATTCGGTCGTGGTCATCGAGGGTGATTCCTCCTTCACCACTTCCGGTAATGACGCTGTCGTACAACACCTCAAGTGTGAACCCAGTGAGGGTGATTCCTCCGAGTTCACCTTGACGGAGACATCGAGTAGGAATCCAATGAGGGTGATACCTCGAATTCCCCTGATGTTATGGACGCACGGATACTTGGACTTTACACTGTTACTTGGATAGGCGGGTCGACCCTGAGGGGTACCCGCGTGCCCCTGAGAGGCGAGTGTTGTGAAGACGGGTGTCTGTATGGTGCCCGAGTGCTGAATACGAGGCGCGGCCGGGCATTCTTAACCCTTGCAGCAAGTCCTCGAGACGGGGCCACGGGGTCACATCTTTCGTGAGTCTCTGCTCATTACCGCAAGCCCTAGTCCATTAACGATTTGGATATTTGATCCGAGCAGGTCTCTGGCCTGATAGCACTAACCATCACATGGGCATAGTATGGGCGTTCTGCATCGTAGCATCAGCCGAAAGCTCTGTCAGACGTCTAGTTCAGCCTTGCGGCCGGGACGGATCGGCGCCCCCCTGGTGCCTGGCTTCCCCCTGCACGCAACAACTCGGAGTGCACAGGGCGATGGCCCAAGACCTCTGAGCGCTTAGGATGTAGACCGACGGGGACCTCTCTGCTGAGCTCTAGGTAGGGTTGCGATGTGTCGTTTGGCCGAGGCCGGGCATGACCCAGGAAAGTGTGTCCGGCCGGAGTTAATCGAGTGTGTTGGGTAAGTTGGTGCACCCCTGCAGGGAAGAAAACTTCTATCGATAGCCTGTCCTATGGTAACGGACACTCGGAGTTGTATCCTGATTGATACAATTAGAACTGGATACTTGGATACTATGGCTCTGGGATTGCTTCTCGCAGGGAGTCGAGAAGGGATCTCAGGATGAGGTTGTTGACTGTATGGCTCTGGGATTGCTTTCTCGCAGGGAGTCGAGAAAGGATCTCTGGGTGAGGTTGAGACTTAATGTTACTACTACATTATATTGGTCTGTTCTGCTCTCTTCTATTGCTGCAAGACCGCTGAAGATGCTAGTCTTCGATAGGACTAGGCTTTCCTCTCTATTCTGGCATTTCTGTAGCCCAGTCCACATATACAGCCTCCCCTTGAAAATGTTGCATATGTAGTGTAGATCCTTGCTTGCTGAGTACTTCTGAGTACTCACGGTTGCTTTGTTTTCCTTTCTCCCCTTATCAGTTTGTTGCGACTAGATGATGGAGCCCCCTGAGACAGATGCCCCGTCGATCGACTACTACTACTACCCAGAGGATGGATACTACTACGAGCTTGCCATCGACCAGGAGTAGGATCGGAGGGTCCCAGGCAGGAGGCCTGCGCCTTTCGATCGTAGTGTTTTATTTTGCCCCGCCTTTCTAAAGGCCTTTCTGTTTCTCTTTTAATATCTGTACTCAGATATCTGATGCTTCCGCTGACGCTTGTATGCAAGCTTATGTATTCGAGCCCTCGAGGCCCCTGGCTTGTAATATAAGGCTTGTATGACTTTATTTATGTTTTAGAGTTGTGTTGTGATATCTTCCCGTGAGTCCTTAGGCTTGATCGTGTGCATTTGCGTGTATGATTAGTGCACGATTGGGCCGGGGGCGTCACAAGTTGGTATCAGAGCCGACTGCCTCTAGGAATTCCCCTTTCCAACTCCTTGGCCGAAGTTGAGTCTAGTGGACCAAAACTGTTTTGCTAACGGGCCCACGTCGCCAATTGGGTGGTATTAGAATCTTTTATTCCTCGTCTTTAATCTGGGACTCTGATCTCTCTTCTATTCGGGTTAAATGATTTTACTAACTCTAAACTCTAGGTTCTCGTAAATACTTCCTCCCGGAGAGCCCCGACATTACCGATGATCGCTTGCTTCGCCAGAAGATTCTACGGATACTCCTCGATGTTTCTCGAAACCCTGTGCCCACTACTTTGCAGTTCCTGACCACCGATAAACTCCAATGGAAAACTACTTCCCCCTGTCGTTCATATAATCGTTCAAATTACTCTCGGGTTCTATCCGACATATCGAAATACTATTCGACATTTCGAGAATTCTCTGAACCTACTGCCTTGCGGTTCCTTTCCGCCTGAATACACTTACGAATAATTCCTCACATTACCGGGGATCCGTTCATCCCCAGTTATTCAAGAGCTTTCCAGAACACATTGAATTGCTATCTGATCTCCCGAAAATCCTGTGCAGCCCATTGCTCTTGATTTTCCTTGCCTACTTGCACTATGGTTAATTCCACATGTCTAGCAATATTTACTAAAATCCTTTGTGACTGTCATTCTGTTCCTATGGATTCAATGTGTGTGCGAATAATCGCAATCATCACTTAATCCTTAGAAATTTTCTTTCCGGCTCAAACATCATCCCGAACATGAGCTGGATTCTCGACCAATCTATTTGTTGTTGCTTGTACCCCTAAGTCTATTCAATTAACCATCCTTAATCAGAGCGATTGCTTCTGATCCCTTGCTTTGGAAATCATAACTCCTTTGCATTTGAGCTTTGAATTAATGCCTTTGCATTGATTCTTCTTCTGGTTGTGTGCCTATGCTCATGTCAGCTCCGTTATGGACCCTCAGATCCTTTGATGAGTTATCATCCGATATTGTCCTTAACATCCAAAGTCTTGTGAGTTTTCCCCTGATACATATTGCCTTTGGTAAATTGTATTCTCTGCTTTGCCAACCTTGCTCCGCTCTCGAGCTTGAGTTATTTACTCCTGACGTTCATGGTATATGTTCCTAAGAAGCCCCAATGGGTTGAACCTATGCTTTTCCCCCAGAACATGTGAACCCAAAAGTTATGCGGGTTATACTCTACTGGTGTTTTGTCAGATAAATTTTTAACCCTACAATTTCTTCAAAAGCGAGGAGTGAATGGAAGGTTATGCATTGAAGAACTGGGAGTCGACCTTGAACCTTTGTGTTCATGCCCATGGAAATGATGTAGATCCTATCGTGGAAGCTTCTTGTAATAATAATTATTCCCTTGTTATAAATTCATCTTGTATCTGTGAATTGACCCCTTGCAATCGTGGTTCCAACCATGATTGTTCTTCTTTGATCCCATTTCTCGGACAAGTTAAAATTACTTGTCTTTTGTAGATCATTTCACCTGTCCAACCTCTAACTCTGATCTACCTTCAAGTATTGCCCCATGTTATCTCATGATTATCATGTCATTGCACTACCTCTCGTGAATTCTTATTGGAATGATACTCCATCACATCATTACTAGCCCGATCGGCTATATCATTATCGTGTCGATTTTTAATTATGCTACCTGGTCCTTGTGCCCGGAGCAACTTCTCGACGATGAGCGAAGCTTACGTCGTTCTTCTCATCTTATCATTTCACCTCGAACAAGCTTGACTTCGAGCTTGTGACGAATCCGCGGTTCTCATAGCCTTTCACTTCATCCTTCCTTTTACTTGATGTCGTCGCTGCTCGATGGCATCTTCATAGAGTCTCTCGACAAAATTTGTCGTGATCACCGTCAACACTTTGGCTTCTTCAGAGATGTCAATTAAACTCATGGCTAAAATTACCATCCTTGCCCTTGTTGAATTGCGATACCATCTACAACATCCTTGACTTCCTCTCAACACAGACTTGATCATGTGTTGGTCATACCTTGAGTTCCTTGTTATCCCTGGAACTGTTTCTTGAATATTTCTTGTGATCTTCAATTGCAATCTTTGCTTGAAACACCATGTTACTGCTACCTCGAAGCATGACTATGGTATTCCGAATATCATCGAGAACATTGAAAGCGCAATGCTAAATGCTTCATGATCAATTATCCAAACACCGTTGTATGGGTAATATCATGAAACTTTCCTCGCCCCTTTTTCTACATACTTTTGAACTTGTTGTCCTATCATGTATATCCTGCTCCACTTTTCCTTGAGCATGATGTACTCCCAATTCTTGTGTGTAAACACATTTTCCTTTCCATTGGTTTGTTTAACCTTATCGTGATTTATATGATCTAAGCAGAAATAATTCCCTGCTTACATAACACCCCGATGTACAACCTTCTCAGTGAGACTCTGTTACTAATGTTGATGACATTCCGGAAACCACCGATGGACGAGAACTTTGCCTATTGATCTGCCTCGTTCAACGAGCAGGAAAATAGTTCTCTTCGTCCCTCGCCCTTGGTACCGATGTTGTCGCCGACATAGGTGACAGGCTATCCTCTGACATACCTTGCTACCATGACCGTGCAGTACGTCCACGTCCTTCCTACTTTCGAACCACATGGTGGGCCCATAACCCACAGGTCCACTGGATCAAAACCTGACTCTCCTGTTCAACCCTGATTCTAATGTGTCCTTTGCACGTGGCCTCGTATGTAATTCACGGGCCACCATCCTAGTGATCTATTCTGGTACCAGACACAATACTTATTCTCGTTGCTTTGGACCCCTTTCACACCTTGTTCAGACATCGAACGATTATCTATCTGTTTGAAACTTCTTATTGTCCCTTCCTACTTTGCTCTCGATGTTTTTCATTTGTTCAACTTGAGAGATACTCTTATGCCTTCGATCCCATATAAATTGGAGTTGCCGTCGCAATTCTCTCATATCCACGATGTCTTCCATGTGTCGCAACTTCGTAAATGCTTCAAGGAATCACCGCATCGAGCAGTGGATCACGAGATGCTCGAATTGCATGATGATCTTCTTATAAGGAGCGTCTGATCCGCATTCTCGATGAAGCTGAACGTCGGACCCGTCAGAAGGTTACCAAGTTCCTCAAAGTGCAGTGGTCAAATCATACTGAAGATGAAGCCACTTGGGAACGCGAGGATAATCTTCGTGCGGAATACCCCGAACTTTTCCTTCTACCTCTTAATTCTCAGGACGAGAATTCTTGTTAGTAGAGGAGATTTGTAACACCCCCAGTGGTTAACCACAGTAATCCCACTTTTGGTTATGCCATGTCATCATGTTTAACAGTGCATGACCATCATTAGCATTATATTGCATTTCAACTCCTAAGTCAAAATTCAAATTTAAATGAAAGTGAAATATAAAAGTTGTGCAACATAGAAACTAAAATGTTCATTAAATAGCAAATAATCTAGAGGCAATTATAAAATTGTAACCAACATTAATCAGAATAGTTGAATGACTCAAACAGCTAGGAACAGAAATCTGTAACTCCATTTGACATTAATTAAAATGCAAACAAATCATTTGGCTCCAAACCTTTTTCTGTCAGTGTTAGATACTGCACTATATTTATTGGACCAGTTAACCTATTTTACAAAACTGTATTTGAGGCTACACTTTTTGCAAAGTTGAGAAATAAAAGAAAAGAAATCAAATAACAAAAGTAAAATAAAAACAGAAAACAGAAACCCACCCCCTCTCTTCCCTCGTGGGCCTCGTGGCCCAGCTGGCCTATGCCGGCCAGGCCGGCCCGCTCCCGCAGCCCATGGTCCTATTTGGCCACCAACCCCCCCCCCCCCCCCGAAACCCTAACTGTACCCCCCCACTCCCCTCGACCCCCCCCCATCCGCTCGATCCCCTTCCCCATATGGATCGGGGCCACGCCCCGACCCCTGGCGCTCGCCCCTCCCGACCCCGCGCTCCCCGACACCGGCGCCCGTTCCCAGCGCCGCCCCGCTGCCGCTGTGGGTCACGACTTCGACGCGCCGGGCCTCGTCACCGTCACCTCACCGCCTCGACCACGACGCCGCCATCGCTGACCGCCGACAACCGTCGCCTCCCCGACCCCGAACCAGCGCACCGCCACCTCGACATCGTCGCTCTGGGCCTCGTCCGCGACCGCGCCGTCGCCGAACTTCCTCGTCCCCATCACCGTCGTCTGCCTCGTCCCCGCCGTCGTCGGACCACCCCGACCTTCCCCGAGCCCACTGCCGTCTCCCTACAACCCCGCCGTGAGCCTCGTCCGCCCCCTCTTCTCTCCCCGTCACTGGATCCGGCCCGCGTCCTCGCGCTCACCGCAGCCGTCCCGATGCCCGCGCACGGCCACTGCGCGCCGGCCGCGCACTGGGCTCGCCCGGCTCGCGCCTGTCGCTCCCTGGGCGTGCCCCCCTCCCGCGCGCATGATTGTGCCCCTGCCCCGCTACCTTCGCCCTCGCCGCACGCGCCCTTCACCGCGCGCGCCCCGCTGCTGCACCGCTGCTGCTGCCTCCCGCGGCATCGTCCGCCGCTGCCGTCGCAGCCCGACGCGCGGCAACGCTCACCCCGCGCCCGGTCCTCGCCGCTGTTGACCGCTGCTGGCGCCTCGCCGCGCCCAAACGGGCTCCGGCCTCGACGGGCGCCCACGCCCACACCCCGCGCCCGTTAACCCTGTTGGCCCCATGGGCCTATGACAGATGGGGCCCGCCCCTTATAAAAAAATGAAAAACAAAATAAAAAAAGGATTTTAAAATAAATAAATAAATATTAATTAGTGAATTAATTAATTAATTAACCTAATTAATTCTGTTTAAATAACTAATTAAGTTTAATTAACTTAATGATTTAATTAACCTAATTAACTACTGCTAATTAACCCTAACAGTCTGCTGACCTCATGCTAACGTCATGCTGACATCAGCTTTCACTATTTCGGATAAATCTAATTTAATTAATTAATTAAATTCCAGAAATTTCTTTAAACTTTAAAATTTCATATAAAATAATCCGTAACTCCGATGGAAAAACTTTGTACATGAAAGTTGCTCTGAACGACGAGACGAATCCGAATACGCGGTCCGTTCGTCCGCCACACTTCCCTAACTATCCGAACGTGCAACCGTTCCCCTGCGGTCATCTGTCTGACAAATGTCCGGAACCGGGAAAACATTCCCGGATGGATGCCCCCTTCCTCGGTGACGTGCAACCATACGTTAGGACACACCCGGCACTGCACATTGTCATGTCGTACTTTGTGTTGCTCATGTTTGCTCTATATTTATACTGTTTCCTCCCCCTCTTCTCTCTCGATAGCCCCCGACACCGACGTCGTCCCCGAGGCCGACGCAGCTCCAGAGCCCGAAGACACTATTGACAACCTTGCCCTTGCCGCCGAGCAACCAGGCAAGCCCCCCCCCCTTTGATCATCCCGATATCGCCCATTCTAATTTCTCATGCTTGCATTAGAATTGCTGCTGCTACTACTTTACCTATTCTGATGCATAGCCTGTTTATTGTATCCTGCTGTTGATAATTACCGGCATATCCTAAACTGCTTAGTCTAGGCTGGGTAGAGACCTATCAGTGACCCCACTTATCCCGATTGCCCCGCTGGATTATCAGAAGACCCGATCAATGGGAATTGAAGACCAGGCCCCGACACCGCACATCATCCCCCCTTAGTTGTAACGACACTGCAGCGTTACTATCAAGTGCCGAGGGTGAAACCTCTTATAGCACTTCTGATGTTAACTCTGTAGAGTAGCTATTCGGTTGTGGTCATCGAGGGTGATTCCTCCTTCACCACTTCCGGTAACGACGCTGTCGTACAACACCTCAAGTGTGAACCCAGTGAGGGTGATTCCTCCGAGTTCACCTTGACGGAGACATCGAGTAGGAATCCAACGAGGGTGATACCTCGGATTCCCCTGATGTTATGGACACACGGATACTTGGACATTACACTGTTACTTGGATAGGCGGGTCGACCCTGAGGGGTACCCGCGTGCGTCTGGGAGGCGAGTGTTGTGAAGACGGGTGCCTGTATGATGCCCGAGTGCTGAATACGAGCCGCGGCCGGGCATTCTTAACCCTTGCAGTAAGTCCTCGAGACGGGACGATGGGGTCACATCTTTCGTGAGTCTCTGCTCGTTACCGCAAGCCCTAGTCCATTAACGATTTGGATATTTGATCCGAGCAGGTCTCTGGCCTGATAGCACTAACCATCACGTGGGCATAGTATGGGCGTTCTGCATCGTAGCATCAGCCGAAAGCTCTGTCAGACGTCTAGTTCAGCCTTGCGGCCGGGACGGACCGGCGCCCACCTGGTGCCTGGCTTCCCCCTGCACGCAACGACTCGGAGTGCACAGGGCGATGGCCCAAGACCTCTGAGCGCTTAGGATGTAGACCGACGGGGACCTCTCTGCTGAGCTCTAGGTAGGGTTGCGATGTGTCGTTTGGCCGAGGCTGGGCATGACCCAGGAAAGTGTGTCCGGCCGGAGTTAATCGAGCGTGTTGGGTAAGTTGGTGCACCCCTGCAGGGAAGAAAACTTCTATCGATAGCCTGTCCTATGGTAACGGACACTCGGAGTTGTATCCTGATTGATACAATTAGAACTGGATACTTGGATACTATGACTCTGGGATTGCTTCTCGCAGGGAGTCGAGAAGGGATCTCAGGACGAGGTTGTTGACTGTATGGCTCTGGGATTGCTTTCTCGCAGGGAGTCGAGAAAGGATCTCTGGGTGAGGTTGAGACTTAATGTTACTACTACATTATATTGATCTGTTCTGCTCTCTTCTATTGCTGCAAGACCGCTGAAGATGCTAGTCTTCGATAGGACTAGGCTTTCCTCTCTATTCTGGCATTTCTGCAGCCCAGTCCACATATACAGCCTCCCCTTGAAAATGTTGCATATGTAGTGTAGATCCTTGCTTGCTGAGTACTTCTGAGTACTCACGGTTGCTTTGTTTTCCTTTCTCCCCTTATCAGTTTGTTGCGACCAGATGATGGAGCCCCCTGAGACAGATGCCCCGTCGATCGACTACTACTACTACCCAGAGGATGGATACTACTACGAGCTTGCCGTCGACCAGGAGTAGGATCGGAGGGTCCCAGGCAGGAGGCCTGCGCCTTTCGATCGTAGTGTTTTATTTTGCCCCGCCTTTCTAAAGGCCTTTCTGTTTCTCTTTTAATATCTGTACTCAGATATCTGATGCTTCCGCTGACGCTTGTATGCAAGCTTATGTATTCGAGCCCTCAAGGCCCCTGGCTTGTAATATAAGGCTTGTATGACTTTATTTATGTTTTAGAGTTGTGTTGTGATATCTTCCCGTGAGTCCTTAGGCTTGATCGTGTGCATTTGCGTGTATGATTAGTGCACGATTGGGCCGGGGGTGTCACAGTGTGCTTTATTATTTTAGAAGAAATGCTCTCATGCTTCACTTAGATTAATTTGAGAGTTAGTAAATTTTTGAAGAAATTCTCTCATGCTTCACTTATATTATTTTGAGAGACGAAAAATTTTATGCTCATGTTCTTCACTTAAATTTATTTGAGCTTGTCAAAAGCAATTGCAATATGAAACTAGTCCCAAAGTGATAGATACTCAAGAGGGATATAATAAAAACTTTCATGAAGATCAATGGACAAAATAAACTTGATTCTTTGTAATAGTTTTGAGATATGATGATAGTGATATGTGAGTCATGTTGGTGAGTAATTATGCTTTAGTAAGAATACTGGTGTTAAGGTTTGTGATTCCCTATGCAAGCACGAAAGTCAATAGTTATGTAATGAAATTACATCCTACTTGTGGTGCATTATTCGGTGTTATTTATGCTTAATGCTCGCTTATGTGATTTTTTGTTTCTTGGCGTGTTGCTTCTCAATCAATTTGCTAGCCTCCACTTGTACTAAGTAGAAATACTACTTGTGCATCCAAAATCTTTAAACCCAGTTTTGGCACATGAGTCCACCATACCTACCTATATGTGGTATTTCCATGCCGTTCTAAGCAAATTTTTATGTGCCATCTTTAATTTTCAAGATGAATTTTCTTTTTGTGTGTCCGTACCGCTCATGAAGCGGCAGGGGGTGGCCAATATTTTCCATGCTAGATGTGTTATTCTCAAGATGAGTGTTTATTCACTTGTCATTGCACGAGAGTACGGCAGTAATAGGGATGCCCAGTCCCGAAATGAAAAAGAAATTTACTTTATGTTGTCAAATAATAAATTCCTTGGAAAGTGTTGGTATGGACGGTACCCATGGATACGGCTAGCCGTGGAATGTGAAAGAATGGTGGAAAAAAGGAATAAACTTTATTTTCTGTTTGGGAACCGCCTATGATATATCTAGCATGGAAAGTGTTGGGAATTACTCGGTCATTTTCGTTGACGGGAAAAGTATGCCTCTCAAAAAAAATTATCTCTCAATTTAAGCTTTTAGCTCTGGCACCTCTACAAATCCCTATTTCCCTCTGCGAAGGGCCTATCTATTTACTTTATGCAATTTTTATTTTTACTTGAGTCTCCATCTTCTCTTATAAAGCACCAACTAAGGGGCACTATGATCGTACTTGAGCATTGGATGTAGCTAATATGCGAGTGTGTTTCTTGAATGGATCAATGATTGAGCATGATGGGATAGGGATAACTTTATTTAGTGTTGATATTTTGAAAGACATGGTTGCTTGTTGATATGCTTGAGTATTGAAATCTTCATGTCAAAACTAGACTATTGCTTTGAACCATATAAAAGTCCAAATGTCCATGCTACAAAAGAAAAGAATATGTGATGAACATGTTAGGCAACATTCCACATCAAAAATTCTGTTTTTATCATTTACCTACTCGAGGACGCGTAGGAATTAAGCTTGGGGATGCTGATACGTCTCCAACGTATCTATAATTTTTGCTTGTTCCATGCTGTTATATTATCATGCTTGGATGTTTTACAATCATTTTATAGCAACTTTATATCATTTTTTGGGACTAACCTATTGACATAGTGCCCAGTGCCAGTTGCTATTTTTTGCTTGTTTTTTACTTCGCAGAATATCAGTACCAAACGGAGTCCAAACGCAGCGAAACTTTTTAGAGAATTTTTTTGGACTAGAAGACACAACATGGGCCAAAGAAGTACGAGAGGGGAGGCCCGAGGTGGGCACAACCCACCTGGGCGCGTCCAGGAGCCCAGGCGCGCCCAGGGGGGTTGTGCCCCCTCGGTGGCCTCCCGCATCGGCTCTTCGCCCTATAAATCCCCAAATATTCTAGAAACCCTAGGGAAGTCGATGAAACACAATTCCAGCCGCCGCAAGTTCCAGAACCACGAGATCCAATCTAGACACCATTACGGAGGGGTTCATCATCCTCATTTGTGCCTCTCTGATGATGCATGAGTAGTTCATCATAGACCTACGGGTCCGCAGGCAGTAGCTAGATGGCTTCCTCTCTCTCTCTTTTGATTCTCAATACAATGGTCTCTTGGAGATCTATTTGATGTAACTCTTTTTGGCGGTGTGTTTCTTGGGATCCGATGAACTTTGAGTTTATGATCAGATCTATATCCATGAATATTATTTGAGTCCTCTTTTAATCTCTTATATGCATGATTATTTATAGCCTCGTATTTCTTCATTGAATCTTTGGTTTAGTTAGGCCAACTAGATCGATGTTTCTTGCCATGGGAATAGGTGCTTTGTGATGGGTTTGATCGTGCGGTGTTCTTTCCCTGTGACAGAAAGGGCAGCAAGACACGCATGTATCGTTGCTATTAAGGATAACAAGATGGGGGCTATTCCTACATGAATAGATCTCATCTACATCATGTCATCGTTCTTATTGCATTACTCCATTTCTCCATGAACTTAATACACTAGATGCATGCTGGATAGTGGTTGATGTGTGGAGTAATAGTAGTAGATGCAGGCAGGAGTCGGTCTACTAATCTTGGATGTGATGCCTATATATTGATCATTGCCTTGGATATCGTCATAATTATTCAATCTTCTATCAATTGCCCAACAGTAATTTGTTTACTGTATGCTATTTTCTTGAGAGAAGCCACTAGTGAAATCTACGGCCCCCGGGTCTATTCTTTATCATATTTGCTTTGAGATCTATTTTTATTCGCTTTTATTTTTAGATCTATTATTCCAAAAACCCCAAAATACCTTGCTGCACTTTTTTGTTACTTATTTTATTTTGCGTTTATCGAGATCTATTTATCCAATCTACACAATTTTTATCCCGTCAACTTGACAATTTCTGGCGCCGTTACCTATAGAGGGATTGACAACCCCTCATAAGCATCGGGTTGCAAGTATTTGTTCTTTGTGTGCTGGTACCGTTTACATAGTGTTGCTTGGTTCTTCTACTGGATTGATACCTTGGTTTCATAACTACGGGAAATACCTACCGTAGCTGTGCTACATCATCCCTTCCTCTTTGGGGAAATACCGACGTAGTTCAAGCGACATCAACAAGCAATATCTAGCATATGCAAAGGAGAGGAATAAAACATTGACAATCTCAACATAACGAGAGGTAATCTAGTAACATGAAAAATTTCTACAACCATATTTTCCCCTCTCATAATAAATACATGTAAGATCATAAGCAAATTCAACAATATAGCTATCATATAAAATTTTCTCTTCATGATCCACATGCATAAAAGTTTTATAATCTTCCAAGATAGTGGGATTAACATCAACTAAAGTCGTGACCTCTCCAAACCCAGTTTTATCAAAAATTTGATAAGATTGAACACTCTCCAAATATGTGGGATTATTTTTAACTAAAGTTGACGCTCTTCCAAACCCACTTTCAATATTATTGCAAATATTATTATCAATACCATATTGATCATGAGGCTTAAATAAATTTTCAAGACCATAAGAAACATTACCACCCCAATCATGATCATTGCAATAAGTAGTGGACATAACAAAATCATCATCCCCAAGCTTGGGGTTTTGCATATTATTAGCACAATTGACATTAATAGAATTTATAATAACATCATTGCAATCATGCTTTTCATTGAAGGAGATATCATGAATCACTTTATAATTTTTTTCATTTAACACTTCATCATAATTTTCAGATTCACGATCTCCAAGCAGAACTTCATAAAGATAATCTAGTGCACTCAAATCACTAGCGATTGGTTTATGATAATTGGATCTTTTAAAAATATTAGCAAGAGGATGAGGATCCATCTTAATTTTTCTTGTTTATTTTTTTGTTTTTGAGTGTTGACATGAAGGCAAAAAGCAAGCAAACAAGCAGAAAGGCAAACGAAAAAATATTTTTGTATTTTTGCAAAAACTTTTTAGAAGTGGGGGAGATGAAAACGAGAGGCAAATGGCAAATAAAGTAAATGCAAGGAGATGGAAGTTTATGTGTAGGTACTTGGTAGATGTTGATGATGTCTCCCCAGCAGCCAGAAATTCTTCCTGCTACTTGTGAACTGCGTTGGGATTTCCCCGAAGTGGGGAGGATGATGCAGTACAGTAGAGATAAGTATTTTCCTCAGTTATGAAACCAAGGTTATCAATCCAGTAGGAGAACCAAGCAACACTAGGTAAACAGCACTTGCACACAAACAACAAATACTTGCAACCCAGCGCGTAGAGGGGTTGTCAATCCCTCAACAGTTATGAGAAAGATTAAATTGTATAGGTTTTGATAAATAGATCTAACAAAAATACAAAATAAAATAACTAAAAGAAAATTGCAGCAAGGTATTTTTGGTTTTAATATATGATAGAAAATAGACCTAGGGGCCATAGTTTTCACTAGAGGCTTCTCTCGAGAAAATAACATACGGTGGGTAAACAAATTACTGTTGGGCAATTGATAGAAAAGCAAATAGTTATGACGATATCCAAGGCAATGATCATGTATATAGGAATCACGTCCAACATTAATAGACCGAGTCTTGCCAGCATCTACTACTATTACTCCACACATCGACCACTATCCAACATGCATCTAGTGTATTAAGTTCATCAAAGAATGGAGTAATGCCTTAAGCAAGATGACATGACGTAGACAGGAGAAACTCACGTATGAATAAACCCCACCTTTTTACCCTTAATAGCAATGACACATGCATGTCATGTCTCCTTCTGTCACTAAGATTGAGCACCGCAAGATCGAACCCATCACAAAGCACCCCTTTCCATGGCAAGATAAATCAATCTAGTTGGCCAAACCAAACCAATAAATGGGATAAGAAATACAAGGCTATAACAATCATGCATAAATGAGTTCAGAGAAAACTCAAATAATATTCATGGATAGATCTGATCATAAAGTCACAATTCATCAGATCCCAACAAACGCACCGCAAAAAGTCATTACATCAAATAGATCTCCAAGAACACCGAGGAGAACATTGTATTGAAGATCAAAAAGAGAGAAGAAACTGATGACCCACCAGTATAGGGGATCAATCATAATCCTCTCGATAAGTAAGAGTGTCGAACCCAATGAGAAGTAGAAGGAATTGACAAGCGGTTTTCAGCAAGGTATTTTCTGCAAGCACTGAAATTACTGGTAACAGATAGTTTGGTAGTAAGATAATTTGTAACGGGTAACAAGTAACAAGTGTAGCAAAGGTGCAGAAAGGTGGCTCAATCCCTTTTATAGCAAAGGATAAGATTGGACGAACTCTTATATAAAGCAAAGCGCTCCCGAGGACACATGGGAATTATTGTCAAGCTAGTTTTCATCATGCTCATATGATTCGCGTTCGTTACTTTGATAATTTGATATGTGGGTGGACCGGTGCTTGGGTGATGTCCTTACTTGGACAAGCCTCCCACTTATGATTAACCCCTCTCGCAAGCATCCGCAACTATGAAAGAAGAATTAAGATAAATCTAACCATAGCATGAAACATGTGGATCCAAATCAGCCCCTTACGAAACAACGCATAAACTACGATTTAAGCTTATGTCACTCTAGCAACCCCTCATCTACTTATTACTTCTCAATGCCTTCCCCTAGGCCCAAATCATGGTGAAGTGTCATGTAGTCGACGTTCACATAACACCACTAGAGGAAAGACAACATACATCTCATCAAAATATCGAACGAATACCAAATTCACATGATTAACAAGACTTCTCCCATGTCCTCAGGAACAAAATTAACTACTCACAAAGCATGTTCATGTTCAAGATCAGAGGGGTATTAAATATCATTAAGGATCTGAACATATGATCTTCCACCAAATAAACCAACTAGCATCAACTACAAAGAGTAATCAACACTACTAGCAACCCACAGGTACTAATCTGAGGTTTTGAGACAAAGATTGAATACAAGAGATGAACTAGGGTTTGAGAGGAGATGTTGCTGGTCAAGGTGTTGATGAAGATTGACCCTCCCACGATGAGAGGATCGATGGTGATGACGATTGCTTTGATTTCCCCCTCCCGGAGGGAAGTTTCTCCGGCGGAATCGCTCTGCCGGAGCCCTAGATTGCGTCTGCCCAGGTTCCGCCTCGAGACGGCGTGGCTTCATCCTGAAAGCTTCCTTATGATTAAAACCCTCCATATAGCAGAAGATCGACACTGGGGGCTGGCCAGGGGGGCCACAAGCTCAGGAGGCGCGCCCTGGGGGGTAGGGCGCTCCCCCCATGCTTGTGGCCACCTGGTGGGTCCCCTTTTGTTCTTTCTTCGCCCAATATTTTTTATATATTCCAAAAAATCTTCGTAAAGTATCAAGATATTTGGAGTTGTGCAGAATAGGTATCTCAGATTTGCTCCTTTCCGGTCCAGAATTCCAGCTGCCGGCATTCTCCCTCTTCATGTAAATCTTGTAAAATGAGAGAGAAAAGGCATGAGAATTGTATCATAAAGTGAAATAACAGTCCATAATGCAATAAATATCAACATAAAAACATGATGCAAAATGGACGTATCAACTCCCCAAGCTTAGACCTCGCTTGTCCTCAAGCGAAAGCCGAAATCGATAATCATGACCACATGTTTAGAGATAGAGGTGTCGATAAAATTAAAATACGGACATGAGGGCATCATGCTCATCTTTAGAACAGCAGTATATATTGTTATATAACTTCTTATGCTAAAGTGATAATTTGTTCACAAGGTAAAGTAGGAACCAAAAACTTTATTGAAAACTAACAAACTATGATCTCGTTCATTGAAGCAATTGCAATTTATCATAACATCGGAAAGAGTCAATGTAAGAGCTTATAATTAGCAAGTTCACATACTCAACCATCATTTAATCTTTCATAATTGCTAACACTCACGCAATACTTATGAGATCAAAGCTTCAGTCAGACACATAGAAAGATAGGGGCTTATAGCTTCGCCTCCCAACCATTTACCTCAAGGGTAATGTCAACAATAATAATTTATGATCACCTACATCCGAGTGGATAATGTTGGTGCAATGATAGGGCCCTTATGTTTTGGAGTTTGTTGACATAAACAGTATGGGACTTATGTGTTTGCTAGTGCGCACAGAGTAACAGGTCCCTGAAGTATCGAGGAGTTTGATGCAAACGACGAAGATTATCTCCTTGCATGGCAGCGAAGGTTATCACCGAAGATAAAGCTAACAAGAGTGACCCCTAAAAATTGCTGAAGTCCAAGCAATTGGTTCGGTGCATGTTTGAAGCAAATGAATGCGGCGAGGAAGAATGAAGACGAGATGAAGACGTAGCATTTATTTCGTTGTTCTTCTTCTTTCATTGAGTCATAGGACCACCGTACTATTAAGAGGGGTGTAGCGTTCGAAGCTTTGATTCTCTGATGCTAAACCCAAAACCTATGAAAACTGTGAGAGAAATCTCTTTGTGCTCCGAGCAAATACTTGCCAGCAAGAGACTGTGATCTTCTTCGCTGCGAGAGATTTGTCTCAGACCGAGGAGTTAGCATTACTTGTTCCTCAAGTAATGTTATCGTTGCTCCAAAATCCGACTGTTGTGAATGTGTCGGTTGGCCATTGGCTGGACCTCGTGTCCAAACTGGTCATTTCCCATCTGGGAAGGCTGCGGCTATAAATAGCCACCTCGCGTCGGCTTTGTCCGGCGGCTGCTCCATTTGATTCTGAGAAGTTTGTTGAGAAACCCACTCTCTGGGTGATTTGAGTTTAAAATCCACCGAGAGAAAACCCTAGAGCCGAAGAATTAGATAGTGGTTCAGCATCACTGGAATCTAAGTTTAGTACGCTCCGCCTATTACTCTTGAGAGCTACAAACTCTCTAGACGGTTAGGTGTCAATTTCTTCACAGACCAAGAGTGATTGTGGTTCTCGAAGAAGAAGTCTGTAAAGGTTCAAAGATCGCCTTCAAGTATCTACCACGAGTGATCGGCATCGGTTGACGAATCGATTGTCGAGGAGAATAGGGTGAAGAGAGTTTATCTTCTGTGTTAAGTCACAGCCCCTCCAACCAGACGTAGTCCTTGTGCAGAAGGACGAACTAGTCGAACAAATTCCTTGTCGCCATCGAGCATCATTGGTTATCTCTGTCACTCATGTTTACTTTCGATGCTTTTCATTCGTATGATTTACTTCGATGCATGTCTTAGTTATCGTTCGCCACTCTGTTTTAGTTCACCATAGCTTGTTTTTCATTCATTCCGCTGCTGGGTTATAAGAGATTTAAGTTTTCCGAAGAAAATTTAAAACTCCCATTCACCCCCCCCCCCTCTGGTAGACATACTTCGTTCCTACAATTGGTTTTAGAGCGAGGTACTCCTTGACTCTGCTCATTTTAGTCTAACGACGTTGGAGTTTAAGTATGTCTTCAGTGAACTACAAGTCGCATCTCAAAATTCCCATATTCGATGGGACGGACTATCCCTTCTAGAAGGAGAAGATGAAGATCCATCTTTGAGCTATAGATGATAATATGTGGAACGTGGTGCATATCGGGTTCACAGTTGTTATTCCTCAAGCTCCTACCGATGAAGAAAAGAAGCTCATTCAACTGGATGCTCAAGCCAAAGATGAAATTGGTGGCCATCTCTCTCGGGCATAATTCCTTCGGTATCGCCAATGTGAAACTGCAAAGGAGCTGTGGGGTGTACTCGAAAAGATCAATGAAGGAGTTTCAACTCAAAAAGAAGCTCGAATTGATACTCTTCGGGCAAAGTTCAATCACTTTAAGCGCATTGGAAATGAAAGCTGTCAGCAAACCTTCGATCGCCTCGGTGACATAGCAAATGAACTTCAAGGACTTGGCGCCAAAGACATCACTGACCATGAAGTTGTGAAGAAACTGCTTCGATCTCTTGACAGTTCATTTGACACGCTTGTTCTGATGATTCGAGAGTGTCCTGATTTCAAAATCCTCAACTCTACTGATGTCATGGAAAGACTGAACACTCACGAGGAGCAAGAAGAAGAGAAAAGAGATCTGTATGGCTCTACTCAACGCAAAAAGCATGCTCTTAAAGTTGTGGCTGATTCCTCTTCAGATGGAAATGTCGAAGAAGATTCAGATGATCTAGAATGACTCAGCAAAGATCTCGCACTGATCACGAAATGATTCCAACATTTCCTCAAGAAGAGCCAGTTCCAGAAAAGAAGTTCAAGAAACTCTGGGGGTTCAAAATCTTCAAAACCTGTCGGAGAATACACCTGTTTCAAGTGCCAAAAGCCTAGACACTTCATTTTGGACTGCCCTCTCTGGGAAGCTGAAATCTGTGCCAGTAGGAGATATGATTTGGGCAACTAACAAGGAAAAAGCAAGAGCAGGAACTATGACTTCGATGATGAGAAGAAAACGAAGAAATGCTTCAAGAAGAAGGACAACTCCACGTCAAAATCTTCGTCAAGATCCTCATCAAGAAATCCTTCCAAGTCCTCCTCGAACCGCAAGAATACCTCTCGCAAGGCCAAGGCATACATCGGCAAGGAAATGGATTCTGATGAAGAAGAATCATCAGGTTCCGAAGAAGAAGAAGAATCCGATGAAGATTCCAACTCCGGCATGGCAGGCATAGCATGTGCCTCCTCTGCTACGACAAACTTCTTCGGGAGTCCTTCAAGCGACGATGAATCTCCTGCTTACTGCTTCATGGCCAAGGCTTCGAAAGAGAAGGTGTCCTGAAACATCATAAGGTTCACTCCAGTGATCAATATTCTTCTGATGAGGATGACCATGCTAAGTTGATCAAAATTGCTAATATTCAACAAAATTCTCTTGAGAAAATTGAGAAAACCCTCAGAAAATCTGAAGGGTTATTGGTTGAGGAGATGGAGAAAAACCAATCACTGACCGAAGAGTATTCCTCTCTCAAGTCACGAATGGATGAACTCTCAACTCATCATGATTTTCTCTCAACAGACCACGAAAGATTGACCTATGATTACCTGAAAAGGAAATAGGAACTCGAGGCGCTGAGAGAGGCTCATGAGGATTTGATGAGAGAAAATTCTCTTCTCACCCAACAACTTAAAGAGAAACCTGAAGTGTTTGAGCCACCATGTTTAAAATGCCTTGAACGAACTAATGCTGAATCAAATGTTGAATCATCTGTGAAGGCTAACCCCTCTATCGAGGAAAATGGTTCTGTTTCTAATGAAAATGCTAGGTTAAAGGATCTTCTTCAGACAGGAATATTCAAATCTCTCAAAGGGCATCAAACCCTATGTGATGTTTTGAAGAAATCTATCCTTCACAAAAATCCCAGAAAGGAAACTGAATGAAGATGGTTCTTACTGGGAAGCACATCAATATCCTCAAACTGTGTGGGTTCCTGCAAAGAGCAAAATGCTCGATCCAGCATTACTTTCGGGATACAACTCTCCTATTCATGAATATCCTGATGATGATTCCCCGGAAAACTATAAGTTGTTCAAGAATCAACATGGTGAGACTGTTGCTCGTTATGTTGGACCAAGCAACAGTAATGGCCCTCCTAAGAAAGCAATTTGGGTGCCAAAGAAAACTGTTGATGCTTTGCCTATTTCTGCTCAACTGACCATGCATGCACAAAGAATTCGATAGAATGAGTATTTGCATACTGGATACAATCACTATGATCATGCGTCTGGAAAGAATTTTAATGCTTACTCTTTCAATTATGCTCGCTCCTCATCGAGTAACAACTATGCTTATCGAAAGAAATCATATCCTGCTTGTTCATTTGTTTCGAAGCCACCTG
Source organism: Thinopyrum elongatum (assembly GCA_011799875.1). Classification (NCBI taxonomy): domain Eukaryota; kingdom Viridiplantae; phylum Streptophyta; class Magnoliopsida; order Poales; family Poaceae; genus Thinopyrum; species Thinopyrum elongatum. Next base: position 433,874,797 of record CM022301.1, read on the forward strand.
CAAAGATGTGGGTGGTTAAGAAAGCATAATTCTTCTGCAGGACTATGTCTCCGGGTGCACTGAATGGATTATGGACAGTGGATGCACTAGTCATACAACCGGAGACAAGTCATTGTTTGTCAACCCCAACTTAACTGCTTCTCCTCTGAAGTATATCACTTTTGGCGACAACAACAAAGGAAAGGTAATTGGGCTAGGTAAAATTGCTATATCCAAGGACAAATCTATTGATGATGTGCTACTTGTTCAACCCCTTGGATTCAATCTTATGTCAGTTGGCAAGCTATGTGATTTAGGCATGCTAGTCTTATTCTCTATCACCAAATGCATTGTTTTCATGGCCTCTGACAATTCCTTCGTCTTTGAGGGAATTAGAAAGGGTGATCTCTATATTGTGGATTTCTCTAAGGGTCCATTAGTCCAAACTTGTTTGCTTGCAAAAGCAACCGAAGGTTGGCTGTGGCACCATAGACTTGGTCATGCAGGTATGAGAAATTTGCAGACTCTGGTGAAGAAAAATCTTCTCCGTGGGATTCCTGATGTAAAATTCGACAAGAATCGTATCTGTGCTGCCCATGAGGCTGGTAATTTGACTAAGAAGCATCATTCATCCAAGACAGTTATGACGACAACAAGACCACTGGAAATTCTTCATATGGATTTATTCGGTCCTCAAAATTATGCAAGCTTCGATGGCAGTCACTATGGTCTGGTTATTGTTGATGATTTATCTCGATACACCTGGGTATTCTTTCTCGAAGACAAGACTTTTACTCAAGATATCTTCAAAAGCTTCGCTAAGAAGGCCCAGAATGAATATGACGTGCGGATTAAGCATGTCATAAGTGACAATGGAACTGAGTTCAAAAATACTCACATTGCTGAATTTCTCAATGATCATGGTATCACTCATGAATTCTCTGCCGCATACACTCCCCAACAGAATGGAGTTGTTGAACGGAAGAATAGAACTCTCATTGAAATGGGAAGAACTATGCTCGGTGAGTACAAAACTCCCATTCGCTTCTGGGCTGATGCTATTAACACTGCTTGTCATGTTAGCAATCGTGTTCATCTTCACAAGTTTCTTAAGAAAACTTCATATGAGCTTATCACTGGCAAGAAACCAAATGTTTCTTATCTACGTGTCTTTGATGCACCTTGTTACATTCTTGATATGAATCATTCCTCCAAGTTTGCACCTAAGGCACATGAAGGTTTTCTACTTGGTTATGGATCAAACTCGCATACATATCGTGTCTATAACTCTCACCACATGAAAGTTCTGGAAACGGTAAATGTGCGGTTTGATGAATCTAACGGCTCTCAAAAGGAGCACCTGCCAAATGCGATAGATGAACCACTGATATCGGATGCTATTCGGCAAATGGCCATTGGGAGCGTCAAGCCTGTTGAAGGAAATATACCACCTGAGTCCTCTGATGATGATGCTCCTATGACTCAAAGCAGAACTCGTCAAGCCACTGCCGAAGCAAATGCTCCTCTGAATGGAAACAGCAATCAAAATCCAAATGCCGATCAAAATGGCAATCCTGAAGGGAATGATGACACAAATACTGATGCTGATGATAATGACCTTCACGAAGAAAATGCTCATCCTCGTGTGGCTAATTGAGTTGATCCTTCACTCATTCTCGATGAAATTGAGAATCCAGGTTATCGACCCACAACTCGTTCTCGCACTCGTTTGGCTAACTACTGTGGAAGTTTCTCCTTTGTTTCATTGGCAGAACCTACCAAGTATGAAGAAGCCATGAATGATCCAGATTGGATGAATGCCATGCAAGAGGAGTTGGTGCAATTTGAATTAAATGACGTATGGGAACTGGTTGACAAACCAAATCCCAAGAAGCACAATATCATCGGCACAAAATGGATCTTTCGAAACAAGCAAGATGAAAATGGTATTGTGGTAAGAAACAAAGCACGACTTGTTGCTCAAGGGTACACACAGGTAGAAGGTATTGATTTCGGTGAAACATATGCTCCTGTTGCACGTCTTGAGGCAATTCACATTCTTCTCGCTTATGCAAATTACAATGATATTCTGCTGTACCAAATGGATGTGAAAAGTGCTTTCCTCAATGGTGAAATTGATGAGGAAGTTTATGTTAGATAGCCACCTAGCTTTGAACACCCTGAGTTTCCTAACAAAGTTTTCAGGTTGAAGAAAGCTTTATATGGGCTAAAGCAAGCCCCTCGAGCATGGTATGACACCCTGAAGAAGTTTTTGCTCGACAAAGAGTTCAAGCCAGGATCCACAGATCCCACACTTTCCACTCGTGCTGTTGACAATGATTTATCCATTTGTCAAATCTATGTGGATGATATTATCTTCGGTTGTACTAACAATGCTTGCAGCTTAGAATTCGGGAAAATGATGTCCAATAAATATCAAATGTCCATGATGGGTGAACTCAAATTCTTTCTCGGACTGCAAATTCGTCAACAAGCAAATGGCATATTCATTTCTTAGGAGAAATATCTGAAAGAATGGCTGAAGAAGTTCAAAATGCAAGATTCCAAAATGAAAGGGTTTAAGACTCCAATGCCCACGAATGGTAAGCTAGATGCATATGTGTATGGTAAGGATTACGATCAGAAAGCTTATCGTTCGATGATTGGATCTCTTCTTTACCTATGTGCATCCAGACCTGACATTATGTTGAGTGTTTGCATGTGTGCCCGCTATCAAGCTGCACCGAAAGAATCGCATCACCAAGCGGTTAAGCGCATTCTGAGATATTTGGCTCACACCCCCACCTTAGGTTTATGGTATCCTAAGGGAGCATAGTTTGATCTTGTTGGTTATTCAGACTCAGATTGGGCTGGTGACTTGGTTGACAGGAAATCTACCTCGGGGACATGTCATTTCCTCGGTAGATCATTGGTCTGTTGGTCTTCTAGGAAGCAGAATTGTGTATCTCTCTCTACGGCTGAAGCCGAATATATTGCTGCTGGCGCTTGTTGCACTCAGTTATTGTGGATGAAGCAGACACTGAAGGATTATGGCATCAAGGTCAAGCACATTCCTCTATATTATGATAATGAGAGTGCCATCAAAATTGCACACAATCCTGTGCAGCATTCTTGCACGAAGCACATTGCCATCAAACATCATTTCATTCGTGATCATGTGGCTCGAGAGGATATTATCATCAATCACGTCAAGACCGAAGACAATCTCGCTCATATATTCACCAAGCCTCTCGACGAGAAAAGATTATGTGCGTTATGGTGTGAGCTAAATATCCTGGACTTCGCAAACGTGCAGTAAGCTGGACTCGGCACCCGTGCTAACACTTTCACATATTTGAAGGAATGGGTGCATAACACTCGAAGAGTTTGGGAATTTCTACAAAGTGAAATTTTCTTTCTGAGAGTGAATACATTAACGAAGAACTAGGCTAACTGGGTGCCATGATAATTGTGCGACGCTTGGGGTCATACAGTTCTTATATGGTGGGTTACGCCACCACAATTTTCCTTCGTTGTTTTTCTCTTCGTTCGATAGATTTGGTTTCTGTCCGAATGCATTTCTCTCATAGCTATTTGCTCGTGGGCTTGTGTTTCTTCCTGAGTGAAATGCCTAGGACCCTGTTTTCTCTCTGATCTATCTCTTCCAGTCTATGTTGTTCCGTTGCAAATGCTCAAATTTATCTGGAATGAAACTTAACAGGTGTCCTTGACCATGATTAAGATTCGGTCCGAACATTAATCTGTTTTGGCGAAAGCTGTCCAAAATTTGGGGTTTCCCGCCCAAGTCAGGACCACAATCTTTGATAGTTGCCACGTGCAACATATCAACTGCCAGTCGATCCTATCCGTTGAATCACAATCGTCTCTGTCTAGAGAACGTTTGATCAAAATCCTCAGTGTGCGGTTATTTCCATTCACCTATATAAACCGCACTGCTCCTTTCTTCCTCACTCTCTTTCTCCTCGCTCTCTCTCCACCGAAACCCTCATCACAGTGCTCCACCTTGAGCTCGATGCCGACGAACGCTTCGCTGCTTAACTGCTGGAAAGAGGTCACCGGAGTCATTCCACGCCGCCGCGGGACATCTTCTTCCTCGCGCCGCCATAGCTGTTGCACGTCACCGAGCTAGGGTACGTGTAGTACAAACTTGGGCCTCCATCTCTCATGATTCGAGTTCATCCGCGGTTAATTTTCTCTGATTTTACTGCATATCTTAGATCTAGGTTTTTACCTTTCTAGTGCGGATGTGGTTTGTAGTTTTTCCTCGCATCCAAATCTGTCAGATCTAGGGTTTGTGTTATGTTTCGCTCGAATGATATGCCTAGCTCGTTGTCTAGTATTATTTCTTTGGACATAATAGCTCGATCTATATGTTTCATTCATTCGAAACGTCTCTCAAAGTCTGTATCTGGTTCTTCCTCAAAATGTCTTCTGTTCAAAAAATCTTTCGCTCTGAGCATTTGTGACCCTGTCCCCATTTTCCCTCGTACCTATTCTCTTTCATAGGTGAATGCAGTCTGTTGAAGATTCTGCTTAGCTACACAGTATGGCTGATGACGAAGAGGCATTCATGGGCACAGCTGATGAATCAAAAGCGCCAAATGCAAAGGGCCCAACGGTAGGCCTGTCCTCCAGCAAAAGAAAAAGAGCCAAACCAAATGCAAATGAGCATGAAGCAGATGCTCCGAAGAAGAGGAAAGATGGTAGGCAACCACTCACAAATATAGCTCAGTATATCTCTCATGATGATTACAACACAGTACCTGGAGAAGATTCTACTTAGAGAAAAGGATGTGTGCAAAATATTCGGCGTCACTGGGTACGGAAGTGGTTTAACTACAAGATGGTTCATCCTTAGTACGCCAAGAACTTTGCTTTCCATCCCCCATGGGGTGACTGTCGTGAAATTGGACTTATTCGGGCAGGTGAACCCCAGCAAAGGCCTCCACCACCTCCTGACGCTCATGATTCGTCCACCAAGACTCCAGACTCTTATCCTGAAGAAATGGCCAAGCGCCTCAAGAATGCTAAAAAGCGAGCCAAGAAGGCCGCAAAAGAACAGGCCAAGGAAGAAGAAAACCGTCGTCTCATCAAAACAGACGTCGAGAAGAAAAAGGCAGAAGGAAATGCAGAATGCCGAACGAAGAACAAACATGATCCAAAATCTGCTACTCTGAAGAAAAAGAGTGCACCGAGGAAAAGGCCTGCTAAGCCAGCTGAACCTGAAAGTGATTCCTCTGATCAAGATGATCCTCCGCTCACCCGAGAAGAAATTAATGCAACTCTCTCCGAACAAGTAAATGTTACTGCATCTACTACTCTGCCTAATCTTCGAGCGGGTGCAGTCCCAATTGCACCTCCGAAGAAGAACCCGTTGAAGAGAAAGATCCCTGCAACCACCGTCACCATGGTTGACAAAGTAAATATAGAACCTCATCCTGATGCTATAAACTTGCAAGATTTGGTGGTTGAAGCCCCTATTGGTTCAGCTAAACCAGGAGAAAAGCTTTCAAAAGGAAAGTTGAAGCAAATCAAAGCCCCAGCTGCTACGAAAAATATTCCAAGTGTTGATATTGTGAAGGAAAAGGCTGCATAGTTTGCTCCTAAGCTGACACAACATTTGGCTTTGGTGCGTCCAACCGAACAAAATGTAGCACAAGATGCTCCAGCTACATAGCCTCAAGATGACTCTGCTGCACCACACTATTTCAATCAAGTGTTCATCATGGAACAACTTGACAGATTTGTGGAAATTTTGTTTGATGGAGAAGTGGCATCTTTGCCCATTCCCTCTACAGTAATTGCTCAAGCTGCTGATCTGATCAACGACATGTGAAATGACTCAGTTGAGATCAATGACCTCACTGCCCAACTCCAGGAGCTTAACAACTAAATGCAAAATACGAAATCCAAGTTTGTCATCAAGCAACTTGAAGAATCTTATGTGGATGTCAATAAGGCTCTGACTATCCTTTGGCACAGAAGATTGGGATTTCATTTGGATCTGGATCAAATTGTTTGTAAGATTTGCCTTGATCACCAAGCCAAAGTGACTAGTTATAATGATCTGGTCAAAGGGCACATAGATCCGTCCAAGCAGAAGAAGAAGAAAAAGGTAGCAAAGAAAAATGCTCCTCCTCCAGAAACTGATACATAGAGAGAAAAGTGTCCAGTACGATCAATTCCTTCGCCAACTCTTGAACCAGTTGCAAATGTATCTCCTTCGCCAAGGCCAACTGAACCAGTGCTTGTGGCCTCCCCAGCTCCTGCAGCAAATCCGTCTCAGCACCAAGTGTTCGAAGAAGGTGAACTTCCTCAGTCTCAACGTCAGACCTCTCCAGCTCATGTTGAACCAATTGATTCGGTTCCTCCGTTTGCTCTTCAAACAACGTCTGAAGCAAATCCTCACCAGTCCCCAGCGGCTGACAAAACTTTGGTGCCTGTTTCTGCACCTGAACAAGTGTCTAATCCATCTCCTCTGAGAATTTCACTCAACACTGCACGGAAAACCTTAGATGTTGATCCGTCTGCAGCAAAATCAGCATCAGCTCATCATTTAGATTCCGTTATCTATGGTGATGAAGTGATTTTTGTTGAAGATGAACTCAACTACCCTTATCCTCACGAGCGACTACCTTTGTTTTCCATCGGCATTGGCGTCAAATGGCCACTTTTCAATCGGAACACTCATCCGCTTTTCTTTCAAGAGAGTCCATACAGCAAGCCCCGGACGTCTGAATCTCCTTGGTTCTGGACTCAAGAACAGGCAATATACTATTCACGGATTCTTTATGATAGCCTCAAGATTTTCCCTCATGAGTTTCCAGATTTTGCTACTATGAAGAACATCGGTTGTTTCAACCAAATACTGCAAAACATCGAAGACTTTGGTCTCACACATGTCTTTGGCTATCAGCATCCATGGAACGGGGAGGTTATTCTTAAATTCTATGCAACATTATATATCTCCGGAGATGAATCAGATAGCACAAAGTGGATCATGGAATGGATGACTGAAGGCAAACGAATCAAATGCTCTGCCATGGACTTTGTATCTCACTTTCATTTCCCTCGGTTTGAACATGGCAAAACTGAGATTCGGGTTCATAACATTGATGCAATCACCGATGAAGATTTCCGATGCACAATGGATGAAGATAAAATTCGTGACTACAATGGTCCGCCCCTGCCTGAGCACTTGACATTCGATAATCAGACACTATATCATATTCTCACTTACACCCTCTGTCCGCTGGCTGGAATGAACACTGACAACGTGATATCTGATGTTCTTCGCAACACCATCCATGCCATCTCAGAAGGTTATATCTTCAATGTCGAACACATGTTTTTACGCATTCTGATGGATTCAGCTCAGTGTCCAAAAACTATCAAGATATTTGCGCCTAGGATTCAGAAAGTGGTTGACTATGCAATGAAAACCGAATATCTTGCCAAAGTCAGTCACAAAAGCTTCATTCCTCCTGTGCGTGATACGCTGAAAGTAATGGAAGATTTCTCTTCGGGCAAAGCACCAGGGTCAAGCCCTTCTGATTATCACAATACCTTCAATGGACCAAAGCTACCTAAGCGTGATCGTCTGTCGAACACTCAACCTCCGTCACATCTTGAAGTGAGCATGCGCACTCAACAGCTACTGTTGAAGCATATGGCTGAAGACCGTCAAGAGAAAGAGCATCTGGCTGCCGAACTTAATGCTATTCACAACCGAACAAAAGTTATGCACATGATCACAGCAGAAAACAAAAAGCGTTTATGGAAATTGCTTTGGAAATTTTTCTCCAAGAAGCAACTCAGTCACTCTCATCTCCAAGAACTCTATGAGTATATTGATCAAGGGTTTACTGCTAAAGACTTTCAAGATCGCATTACTCCGCCCTTGCCAGCTCGTGAACCAACAACGAATTTACTTCGGATTCAGCTGCGCAAATTACTCGTCGAATCAGAAGCCACATCGGCAACTAAAAAACCTGCTAACGAAAATCCTCTATCTCGCAAGACTCATGAGGCTGATCCCAATGTGTCTTCCTCTTCTCAGCGCCAAGCCAGTCTTGAAGGATCTGCTGCTGCTACTGAAGACGAAGATGTTCCTCACACCTCCGAATCAGAAACTTCTTTGGGTAGTTCCTCAGGCGATGCCTTAGAGTGAATCATATTCACTTGTTAGCGCTCATGTTTTTTGTCACCTTTTTTACACTAGTTGACAAAAAGGGGGAGAATAACATCGAGAGTTTCGATAAATTTCCTTTGTTGGATTTGGTCTTTGTGTTTACTCGCTCTATCTCTTGAGACAATTTATGCCATTTTATGTGCTCTGATGTGAAACTTCTGTTATGGGCTGTAATATTAATCACCCCCCTTGTTGCACTATATTCTCTCGAAGCTTATTGTTTTGCAGGTGGAATTATTGACAGAAGTCATGAATGATTGCACTATATTCTCGTAGGATTACCTATCATCAGTGCAAATCATTATCTCGTATGATTGTAAATCCTCCGCTCACTCAAATGAATTGCAAGGAACTTCAATGTGTATCAATTGACCCTGCATACATCTAGGGGGAGTATATTTCATCATCGAGTCAAGTAACGCGAGTTCACTCTTGTTCAATTTACATTTCACTTATCTATCCTCACTTTGATGATTATCTGTTTTGTCAACAACCATCCAAAAAGGGGGAGATTGTTGGTGCAATGATAGGCCCCTTATGTTTTGGAGTTTGTTGACGTAAACAGTATGGGACTTATGTGTTTGCTAGTGCGCACAGAGTAACAGGTCCCTGAAGTATCGAGGAGTTTGTTGCAAACGACGAAGATAATCTCCCTGCATGGCAGCGAAGGTTATCACCGAAGATAAAGCTAACAAGAGTGACCCCTAAAAATTGCTGAAGTCTAAGCAATTGGTTCGGTGCATGTTCGAAGCAAATGACTGCGGCGAGGAAGAATGAAGACGAGATGAAGACATAGCATTTGTTTCATTGTTCTTCTTCTTTCATTGAGTCATAGGACCACCGTCCTATTAAGAGGGGTGTAGCATTTGAAGCTTTGATTCTATGATGCTAAACCCAAAACCTATGAAAGCTGTGAGAGAAATCCCTTTGTGCTCAGAGCAAATACTTGCCAGCAAGAGACTGTGATCTTCTTCGCTGCGAGAGATTTGTCTCAAACCGAGGAGTTAGCATTACTTGTTCCTCAAGTAATTCTACCGTTGCTCCAAACTTTGACCGTTGTGAACGTGTCGGTTGGCCATTGGCTGGACCTCATGTCCAAAATGTCCATTTCCCATCTGGGAAGGTTGCGGCTATAAATAGCCACCCCACGCTGGCTTTGTCCGTCGGCTGCTCCATTTGATTCTGAGAAGTTTGTTGAGAAACCCACTCTCTGAGCGATTTGAGTTTAAAATCCACCGAGAGAAAACCCTAGAGCCGAAGAATTAGATAGTGGTTCAGCATCACTGGAATCTAAGTTTAGTACGTTCCGCCTATTACTCTTGAGAGCTGCAAACTCTCTAGACGGTTAGGTGTCAATTTCTTCAGAGACCAAGAGTGATTGTGGTTCTCGAAGAAGAAGTCTGTAAAGGTTCGGAGATCGCCTTCAAGTATCTACCATGAGTGATCGGCATCGGTTGACGAATCGATTGTCGAGGAGAATAGGGTGAAGAGAGTTTATCTTCTGTGTTAAGTCACGGCCCCTCCGACCAGACGTAGTCCTTGTGTAGAAGGACGAACTGGTCGAACAAATTCCTTGTCGCAATCGAGCATCATTGGTTATCTCTTTCACTCATGTTTACTTTCAATGCTTTTCATTCGTATGATTTAATTCGATGCATGTCTTAGTTATCGTTCACCACTCTGTTTTAGTTCACCATAGCTTGTTTTTCATTCATTCCGCTGCTGGGTTCTGAGAGATTTAAGTTTTCCAAAGAAAAATTAAAACTCCCATTCACCCCCCCCCCCTCTGGTAGACATACTTCGTTCCTACAGATATGTATGTCTGGATCTTTCCCCAACACATAGTGCTTGCCAAAAAGAGAAAATATAAAAAGGAAAGGTGAAGATCACCATGACTCTTGCATAAATGTAGAAAGTAAAAATAAAAGATGGGCCCTTCGTAGCGGGAAGCAGAGGTTGTAATGCGCTTTTTATGTGGATGCACAAAATCTTAATGCAAAAGAACTTCACTTTATATTGCCGCTTGTGATAGAGAACTTTATTATGCAGTCCGTCGCTTTTATTTCTTCTCCATCACAAGTTCGTATAAAGATTATTTTCCCCACACTAAAAGATCATACATATTTAGAGAGCAATTTTTTTATTGCTTGCACCGATGGCAACTTACTTGAAGGATCTTACTCAATACATAGGTAGATATAGTAGACTCTCATGGAAAGACTGGGTTAAAGGTTTTTGGAGGCACAAGTAGTATCTCTACTTAGTGCGGAATCGTTGGCTAGCATAGGATGAGAAGTGTAACACCCCATGTATTAAGCTACATTAATCACCCTTTTGATTATGCCAAGTCGTCATGATCAACGGTGCTTAATCATCATTAGTAACATATCCCTTTTCAAATTCAAATTCAAATGGAAATTCAAACTTAAAGTGAAAATAAAAGTTATCCAAACCCAGAAACTAAAATGTTCACTAAATAGCAAATAATTTGGAGGCAATGATAAAATTGTAGCCAACATTATTGAAATTGGATAAGTGACTTAAACATCCTCAAACAGTGGCTGAAAAAATATTTAATAACCTATTAATAAATATGAAATGATAAATACCCCAAACTAATTTTTGGTGATAGGGTATGTTGCACTGTGATTTATGGACCAGGTCATATATTTTACAAAATTCATTTGGGTGCCACACATTTTGCAAAACAGAAACTAAAAAGAAAAACATAAAAGAAAGAAAAAGAAAAAGGCCGCCAGCGAGTGGGCCTAAGTGACACAGTGCGGCCCAGCCCGCCTAGCTCCTCCTCCCACCTCTCGCCACTGCTCACCGCGCCTCGCTGTCGAACAGCTAGCGCGCGCGCCCGCCCGGCCCCCTGGCCCCCCTCCTTGCGGTCGACAACAGCCTTGCCTGCACCGCGCGGATAAGTGCATCCCCGCTGACCACCTGGTTCCCCCTTCGCCATTCTCTCCCTCTCTCCCTCGTCTCCCCACCGTGGCAGAACGCGGCCATGGCTCCGCCGCCATAAAACACGCAGCCCCCGTACCCCGTTCGCCCCGCCGTGCTGTCCACCGTCCTCCCCGGCCTCGACTATGCCTCGGCCTCGACTGGTGGGAGCTCGGAACCACCGGAGCGGCTTCCCCGAGCCCTTCTTCCTCCTACAGCCGCCGTCGATCATCGCCTCGATTCGCCGCTGTCGCGCTTCCCCGAGCTCACTCCCGCACACCTACAGGGCCATTGTGAGCTGCCGCGTCGCTCCCTCCTCTCCCCGCTCTCTCTCCGTAGCCGTAGGCGCCGCCCCCTTCTCGCCCGAGCTCACCGCCGCGTAGCTCGTCGCCGGCGACGCTCCGGCGACCTTTGGGCCTCGTGCTGCTGCCCGTCTTGCTCGCCGCATCACGCTGGCCTCGACTGCCTCTCCGCCTTGCCTGTTGGCGCACCGTAGCCCCCTTCCCGTAGCGCACCCGAAACCATCGCCGCCGCCGTCGTCGCCGCCGTCCATCCCGGCCTCCCTAGCTCCGGCCGTGGGCGCCATTGCACGCGGCGTGGAGCGGCCGTTCCAGCGCAGCAAACCGCGCGCCAAACCGTGCCCCGTAGACGAAATCCGGACTCGCCGGAGTTGTCGCCGTCGTGCGGCCTCGCCGACGTACTCCGGTGGCCGGCGCCCAGCTGGCGCCGACGTGGCAGCCATGGGCCCCGCCCCTGTGTCGCAGCAACTGGGTCCCACAGGGCCCAGTTGACCTGGTCAGCGCGGCCCCGCCCGCTGACATGTGGGCCCCGCTGTTAAAATGTTTTAAAATAAATAGAAATACTAATTAAAATGCTAATTAAGTTAATTAGTTAATTAAAATACTAATCTATCACTGACTAATGGGGCCCACACCTAATTAATCTGGAAATAGTTTAAATTAAACATAATTAACTTCTGTCTCACTGACATGTGGGTCCCACTGGACCCACCTTTCAGGTTTGGCTCTGGTCAGCCAGAGTTGACTGCTGACATCACCTTTTTGTCATGCTGACGTCACCATTTACTGTTTTGGATAATTCGAATTAATAATAAATCTGTAATTTCATAATATTGTTTAAACTTTGAAAAATCATATAAAATAATCCGTAGCTCAGATCGAAAAACTTTGTACATGAAAGTTGCTCAAAATTTCGATACGAAGCTGAATACGCCCTCCGTATTCCTGTCAGATGCCCCTAGCTAGATGAACATGGAACTTTTTGCCTGATTTCGATAAATGAATAGTGCCTGGCTTTTATAAAATAAATCCAAACAAATTCCTAAAATAACTAAATGACTTAGACATGTCTTTAGGCAACCCTGCACTGCACGTTAGCATAGCCTACTTTGTGTTGCTCATGTCTGCTGTGTATTTATACTGTTTCCTCCCCCTCTTCTCTCTTGTTAGACTCCGACGCAGTTCCCAGTACCGACGCAGCTCAGGAGCCCGATGCCACCGTTGACGACCTTGCCCTTGCCGCCGAGCAACCAGGCAAGCACCCCCCTTTTGAGCATACCGATATCGCCTATTCTTTCTCTCTCATGCTTGCATTAGAATTGCTGCTGCTACTGCTTTACCTATTCTGATGCATAGCCTGTTTATTGTAACCTGCTATTGATACCTTACCTGCTTATCCTAAACTGCTTAGTATAGGCTGGGTAGAGACCTATCAGTGACCCCACTTATCCTGACTGCCCTGCTGGATTATCCGAAGACCCGATCAACGGGATTGAAGACCAGACCCCGGCACCGCACATCACCCCCTATCGAGTGCCGAGGGTGAAACCTCTTGTAGCACTTCTGATGTTAACTCTGTAGAGTAGCTATTTGGTCGTGGTCATCGAGGGTGATTCCTCCTTCACCGCTTCCGATAACGACACCGTCGTACAACACCTCAAGTGTGAACCCAGCGAGGGTGATTCCTCCGAGTTCACCTTGACGGATATATCGGGTAGGAATCCAACAAGGGTGATACCTCGGATTCCCCCTGATGTTATGGACACACGGATACTTGGACTGTACTATTGTTACTTGGAAAGGCGGGTCGACCATGTGGGGTACCCGCGTGTGATGTGAAGACGGGTTGCCTGGATGGTGCCCGAGTGATGCATACGAGGTGTGGCCGGGCATTCTTGGCCCTTGCCGCAAGTCCTCGAGACGGGGCGACGGGGTCACATCGATCGTGAGTCTCTGCTCGTTACCGCACCCCCAAGGTACTAACGATTTGGATATTTGATTCGAGTGGGCCTCTGGACCGATAGCACTAACCATCACGTGGGCATAGTATGGGCGTTCTGCATTGTATGCATCAGCCGAAAGCTCTGTCAGACGTCCAGTTCAGCAGTGCGGCATGGAGTGATTGGCGCCATTCACGACAGAGGTGGTGCTTGGATCTGAGCCATGTGCGCAGCGACCCGGAGGGCGAGGGGCGATGGCCCAAGACCCCCTTGCGCTTAGGATATAGACCGGCGGGGACCTCTCTGCTGAGCTCTAGGTAGGGTTGCGGTGTGTCGTTTGGCCGAGGCCGGGCATGACCCGGAAAAGTGTGTCTGGCCGGAGTCAAGCGAGTGTGGTGGGTAAGTTGGTGCACCCCTGCAGGGAAGAACTAATCTATGCATAGCCGGATCCTCGGTAATGGACACTCGGAGTTGTATCCCGATCGATACAACAATAATTGGATATTATGGCTCTGGGATTGCTTCTTGCAGGGAGTCGAGAAGGGATCACAGGACGAGGTTGATGATTGTATGGCTCTGGGATTGCTTTCTCGCAGGGAGTCGAGAAAGGATCTCTGGGTGAGGATGAGACTTAATGATACTACTACTCTATACTGTACTAACCTACACTCTTCTAATGCTGCAAGACCTCTGAAGATGCTAGTCTTCAATAGGACTAGGCCTTCTCTCTATTCTGGCATTTCTGCAGCCCAGTCCACATATACAGCCTTCCTTTGATAATGTTGCATATGTAGTGTAGATCCTTGCTTGCTGAGTACTTCGGATGAGTACTCACGGTGGATTTGCTTTCTTTTTCCCCCATATCCCTTTTGATGCAACCAGATGACGGAGCCCCTGAGACAGCTGCCCCGCCGACGATCGCTACTACTACTACCCCGAGGGTGGATATTGCTATGAGTTGGCCGACGACCAGGAGTAGGATCAGAGGGTCCCAGGCAGGAGGCCTGCGCCTTTCGATCGTAGTGTTTTCTTTTGCGCCGCCTTTAAGGGCCTATCTGTGTTTTCTTTTATATCTGTACTCAGATATCTGATGCTTCCGCTGACGCTTGTACGCAAGCTGATGTATTCGAGCCCTCGAGGCCCCTGGCTTGTAATATAAAGCTTGTATGACTTTACTTATGTTTTAGAGTTGTGTTGTGATATCTTCCCATGAGTCCTTAGGCTTGATCGTGTGCATTTGCGTGTATGATTAGTGCACGATTGAGCCGGGGGCATCACAAGTTGGTATCAGAGCCGACTGACTGTAGGAACCCCCTTTCCAACTCCTTGGCCGAAGTTGAGTCTAGTGGTCCAAAACTATTTTACTAACTTGGTCGTGTGGCTTACGGGCCCACGTCGCCAATTGGGTGGTATTAGGATCTTTTACTCCTTGACCTTTACTCTGGGACTCTGATCTCTCTCCTATTCGGGTTAAAATTTTACTAACTCCAACATTAGGTTCTCGTGGTCACATCCACCTGGTGTTCTGAAATATCCCCCCTTACTTCCAGATTGTGGGCCAGGTTCTGCTTGCAGGATCCTCTTATCGAGGGCACCCTGTGTTGTCACTTGCAGATTCCTCGCCCCAGCAGTTTTCTCCGACGTGGATGTAGCCTTTGCTATGTCTCGTTGTGTGCTTCCTTACCGCGTGCTTGCACGCCGCCTAGTTTGTCTAGCCGCATGCATTTCCGAACTCCTACCGCCGTTTGTGTCCAATTCCGTGCATCGTTCTGTATTTCTTTAATGACTACTAATATGCACCTAATGCCTTCTTGTTTGTCACTCGTGTTACATCATGAATAACTCCATTCACACATGTTTTTTCTTGCTAAACTGCCCCTGTTGATTTGGCAGGATGGCTGACGATCCCCCACCTCCACCTTATATTGCCGCAATGATGCAGCAGTTTGAATTAAACCGTCAGGTTATCACCGGGATATTGGCTCAGTTCCGAAACCAGGATGCTCATCAACAGCCTACACCAATAACTCTCCAGAATTCGTGCGCCTCAATCCGTCCACTTTTCGCAGCTCGACTGATCTAATGGATGCTGATGATTGGCTCTGTGACATTGCCTTCCAGATGAAGTCGGCCAATGTTATCCCTGACAGTTACGTCACCTATGCGACGTATCACCTGAGGGGATCAGCTGCTCAATGGTGGGAAAGCCACAAGGGTATGTTGCCTGCTGAAACAGTAACCACTTGGCAGGAATTTCAGTCAGCTTTTCGTGCACGGTACATTCCTCAAGGTCTGATGGACCAGAAGAAGCAGGAGTTCCGCAAACTCTCTCAGGGTAAAATGACTGTGGATGAATATCAGAGGAAATTTCTTGAATTGTCCCGGTATGCTGAAGATGACGTCTGCACTGACACACGCAAGCAGGATAAATTCCGTGAAGGACTGCGTACTGATATAAACCTTGCACTTGCTGTCCATGATTGCACAGACTTCGCAACGCTTGTCAGCCAATCTTTCCAAGTTGAAACTGCTCTGACTAAGTACCAGGAGTCACTCAAGCGCACTCGTGATGTTGGCTCATCCTCGGGTCAGCCTGTTCAGAAACGTCGAGTGTGGATTCCGCACAATGTCCATCACCGACCTGCCCCTGTACCCAGGCCATCTTATGTTGCACCACATCTGCCTCCACCACCGAGACAACTGAACATTTCAAGTGGACAGCCCAATGTTGGTGTTTCTTCCCATAATGATGGTTTGTGCCACCAGTGTGGACAGCCAGGGCACCGTACTATCAACTGCCGTCAGAGTCAGCCTCAACACGCATCACGTCCTTCTGTTGGTTGCAGGAAGAGCCGTCGAAAACATACTTCTAGGAACAATGAAACCAGACCACCTGCTAATCAGCTTGTTCATGTCAACCAAGTCAACATTGAAGAAGCTCGATAGGACCCCAAAATTGTGATGGGCACCCTTCTAGTGAATTCAATCCCAGCTTCAGTCCTCTTTGATTCTGGAGCATCACACTCCTTCATGTCCGAAAGTTTTGCACGAAGCCATGATACACCTTTCGAGGAGATGTTCACCCCGTTAGTAATCCAGTCACCCGGGGCTAATTGGCAAACTACCATGGTAAGCCACGGTAACCACATTGTGATTGGAGGATTGATGTTCCCCATTTCTCTCATTGCTCTCAAGACCTCCAACATCGACATTATTCTGGGTATGGACTGGTTAAAACCTCATAAAGCTTTGATTGACTGTGCCACTGAATCAGTCCGCATCACACACCCTTTCGGCCAGACAGTCAGATACTCAGCTCAAACAGTTCAGAACGCCGAAGCTCAGATTTATGTTCTGAATGCATTGAACGCCTCACCTATTGAAGGCATCGAGAACGTTCCAGTTGTTCGTGATTTTCAAGACGTCTTCCCAGAGGAACTTGCAGGAATACCCCCTACTAGAGCTGTTGAGTTCGTCATCGACTTGAAGCCTGGCACTACCCCTATTGCGAAGCGCCCTTATAAGATGCCTCAGCACCACCTTCTCAAGCTTAAGGAAGAAATCGACAAGTCACTTAAGAAAGGTTTCATCCGCCCTAGTTCCTCTGCTTGGGGAGCACCTTCACTCTTCGTTAAGAAGAAGGATGGAACTAACCAATTGGTTCAGGATTATCGGCCCATTAACCAAGCCACAATCCAGAACAAATATCCGCTTCCCCGGATCAATGATTTGTATGATCAACTTGCTAGATCATCGGTATTCTCTAAACTTGATTTGAGGTTGGGTTATCATCAGATCCGTGTTCGTGAAGAGGATATTCCCAAAATTGCATTTGTTACTCGCTATGGCTCCTACGAGTACACGGTCATGTCCTTCGGCTTAACCAATGCTCCAGCAACTTTCTCCCGTCTGATGAATTACATCTTCATGGATTACCTTGACAAGTTCGTCGTGGTATATCTAGATGATATTCTGGTTTATTCGAAGAATAAAGAAGAACATGTTGAACACCTCCGTCTTGTACTGGAAAGGCTCCGAGAACACCAGTTGTATGCCAAATACTCCAAATGTGAATTCTGGCTTTCTGAAGTAACCTACCTTGGTCATGTGATTTCCAAGGATGGAATTGCTGTTAACCCAGAACGAGTTCAGGCTATTCTTGACTGGACTCCTCCGAAGAACGTCAAGCAAGTGAGAAGTTTTCTCGGCCTTGCAAGCTATTGCCGTCGATTTGTCGAGAACTTTTCCAAGATTGCTAAGCCCCTGACTGATCTGCTTCACAAGGGCGTTAACTTTGAATGGCCAGAAAAATGTCAGGAAAGTTTTCAAACACTCAAAGACAAGCTAACATCTGCCCTAGTACTTGCTCCTCCAGATTCTCGCAAAGGCTTCGTGATTTATTGTGACGCATCCCGTGAAGGATTAGGCTGTGTCCTAATGCAAGAGCGTAAAGTGATTGCCTATGGCTCTCATCAGTTGCGCCCACATGAAGAGAATTATCCGGTACATGATCTAGAACTAGCTGCTGTCATCTATGCACTGCAGTTGTGATGACATTACCTCCTCGGTAATCATTGCGAGATATACACGGATCATAAAGTCTGAAGTACTTGTTCACTCAGCCATCTCTAAACCTTCGTCAGCAAAGATGGATGGAGGCCATTGCGGACTATGATTTGGGTATTTCCTATACCCCTTGCAAGGCTAATGTGATGGCTGATGCCTTAAGCCGCAAGTCCTATTGCGACAACCTCATGGTTAGGCGAGCTCAACCTCGTCTTTTTGAAGAACTGCGCAAGCTGAATCTGCGTATTGCTCCACAGGGTTCTCTTAAAAACCTTGTGATACAACCAGATCTTGAGAAAGCTGTTAAGAATGCGCAAGCTAAAGATGCTGAAATTGATCTGATGAAGAAAGACCTTCACCTTGTAAAGTACAGGGATTTCTCGCTGTCTGAAGATGGAACCTTGTATTTCAGAAACCGCATTGTGGTACCTCACTTCGAACTCATGACTGACAAGGTCATGAAGGAGGCACATGATACCCCGCTGTCCATTCATCCGGGTAGCACCAAGATGTATCGTGATCTCCGTCAAAGGTACTGGTGGTCTAAAATGAAGCAGGATATTACTCGATATGTTGCTGAATGTGATGTGTGTCGTCGCGTTAAGGCAGAACATCAGAAGCCTGCTGGAATTTTGCAACCACTTCCTATTCCTCTATGGAAATGTTATAAGGTTTAAATGGATTTCATTTCTGGCCTTCCCAGGTCACAGAAGGGTCACGATGCTATTCTTGTCGTCATCGACCAACTCTCTAAAGTTGCACACTTTCTGCCTGTCAAGGAGACGATCACTGCTAGTCAGTTAGCAGAGTTGTATATCTCCAAAATTGTTTCACTCCATGGTATTCCGAAGGAGATCAGTTCGGACCGTGGCGGTCTTTTCACCTCAAAGTTCGGGAAAGTTTCCAAGAAGCTATGGGTACTCATATTACCTGGAGTTCAGCTTATCACCCTCAATTCCAAGGCCAAGTCGAGCGAGTCAATCAGGTTCTTTAAGATATGCTGCGAGCTTGTGTCATATCGTTCGGTAAGAAGTGGGAAGAATCTCTCCCGTATGCCGAGTTCTCTTATAACAACAGCTATCAAGCCAGCTTGAAAATGGCCCCCTTCGAAGTTCTATATGGACGTAAGTGTCGAACCCCTCTGAATTGGTCAGAAACTGGCGAACGACCGCTCGTGGGTCCGGATATTATTCAACACGCCGAAGAGCAAGTCCGTATCGTCCGTGAAAACCTCAAGGCGGCTCAGGACCGCCAGAAGAGCAACTACGATCGCAAACGATGGGGTTTGACTTATCAACCTGGTGATCAGGCTTATCTGCAGGTCACTCCTATGAAGGGCACTCACCGTTTTGGAATCAAGGGCAAGTTAGCTCCCCGCTACCTTGGTCCTTTCCGCATTGTTGCAAGACGTGGTCAGGTGGCCTATAAATTGGAGTTGCCGCCGCAATTCTCTCATATCCACGACGTCTTCCATGTGTCGCAACTTCGTCGCTGCTTCAAGGAATCTCCGCACCGCGCAGTCGATCACGAGATGCTCGAATTGCAAGATGATCTATCTTATAAGGAGCATCCGATCCGCATTCTCGATGAAGCTGAACATCGGACCCGTCAGAAGGTTACCAAGTTCCTCAAAGTGCAGTGGTCAAATCATACTGAAGATGAAGCCACTTGGGAACGCGAGGATAATCTTCGTGCAGAATACCCCGAACTTTTTCCTTCTACCTCTTAATTCTCGGGACGAGAATTCTTGTTAGTGGAGGAGATTTGTAACACCCCATGTATTAAGCTACAGTAATCACCCTTTTGATTATGCCAAGTCATCATGATCAACAGTGCTTAATCATCATTAGTAACATATCCCTTTTCAAATTCAAATTCAAATGGAAATTCAAACTTAAAGTGAAAATAAAAGTTGTCCAAACCCAGAAACTAAAATGTTCATTAAATAGCAAATAATTTGGAGGCAATGATAAAATTGTAGCCAACCTTAGTGAAATTGGATAAGTGACTTAAACATCCTCAAACAGTGGCTGAAAACAATATTTAATAACCTATTAATAAATATAAAATAAATATGAAATGATAAATACCCCAAACTAGTTTTTGGTGATAGAGTATGTTGCACTGTGATTTATGGACAGGTCATATATTTTACAAAATTCATTTGGGTGCCACACATTTTGCAAAACAGAAACTAAAAAGAAAAACATAAAAGAAAGAAAAAGAAAAAGGCCGCCAGCGACTGGGCCTAAGTGACACAGTGCGGCCCAGCCCGCCTAGCTCCTCCTCCCACATCTCGCCACTGCTTACCGTGCCTCGCTGTCGAACAGCTAGCGCGCGCGCCCGGCCCCCCTGGCCCCCCTCCTTGCGGTCGACAGCGGCCTCGCCTGCGCTGCGCGGATAAGTGCATCCCCGCTGACCCCCTGGTTCCCCCTTCGCCATTCTCTCCCTCTCTCCCTCGTCTCCCCACCGCGGCAGAACGCGGCCATGGCTCCGCCGCCATAAAACACGCAGCCCCCGTACCCCGTTCGCCCCGCCGTGCTGTCCACTGTCCTCCTCGGCCTTGACTACGCCTCGGCCTCGACTGGTGGGAGCTCGGAACCACCGGAGCGGCTTCCCCGAGCCCTTCTTCCTCCTACGGCCGCCGTCGATCATCGCCTCAATTCACCGCCGTCGCGCTTCCCCGAGCTCACTCCCGCACACCTACAGGGCCATTGTGAGCTGCCGCGTCGCTCCCTCCTCTCCCCGCTCTCTCTCCGTAGCCGTAGGCGCCACTCCCTTCTCACCCGAGCTCACCGCCGCGTAGCTCGTCGTCTGCGATGTTCCGGCGACCTTTGGGCCTCGTGCTGCTGCCCGTCTTGCTCGCCGCATCACGCTGGCCTCGACTGCCTCTCCGCCTTACCCGTTGGCGCACCGTAGCCCCCTTCCCGTAGCGCACCCGAAACCATTGCCGCCGCCGTCGTCACCGCCGTCCATCCTGGCCTCCCTAGCTCCGGCCGTGGGCGCCATTGCACGTGGCGTGGAGCGGCCGTTCCAGCGTAGCAAACCGCGCGCCAAACCGTGCCCCGTAGACGAAATCCGGACTCGCCGGAGTTGTCGCCGTCGTGCGGCCTCGCCGACGTACTCCGGTGGCCGGCGCCCAGCTAGCGCCGACATGGCAGCCATGGGCCCCGCCCCTGTGTCGCAGGCAACTGGGTCCCATAAGGCCCAGTTTACCTGGTCAGCGCGGCCCCGCCCGTTGACATGTGGGCCCCACTGTTAAAATGTTTTAAAATAAATAGAAATACTAATTAAAATGCTAATTAAGTTAATTAGTTAATTAAAATACTAATCTGTCACTGACTAATGGGGCCCACACCTAATTAATCTGGAAATAGTTTAAATTAAACATAATTAACTTCTGTCTCACTGACATGTGGGTCCCACTGGACCCACCTGTCAGGTTTGACTCTGGTCAGCCAGAGTTGACTGCTGACATCATCTTTTTGTCATCTTGACATCACCGTTTACTGTTTTGGATAATTCGAATTAATAATAAATCTGTAATTTCATAATATTGTTTAAACTTTAAAAAATCATATAAAATAATCCGTAGCTGAGATCGAAAAACTTCGTACATGAAAGTTGCTCAAAATTTCGATACGAAGCTGAATACGCCCTCCGTATTCCTGTCAGATGCCCCTAGCTAGATGAACATGGAACTTTTTGCCTGATTTCGATAAATGAATAGTGCCTGGCTTTTATAAAATAAATCCAAACAAATTCCTAAAATAACTAAATGACTTAGACATGTCTTTAGGCAACCCTGCACTGCACGTTAGCGTAGCCTGCTTTGTGTTGCTCATGTCTGTTGTGTATTTATACTGTTTCCTCCCCCTCTTCTCTCTCGTTAGACTCCGACGCAGTTCCCGGTACCGACGCAGCTCCGGAGCCCGATGCCACCGTTGACGACCTTGCCCTTGTCGCCGAGCAACCAGGCAAGCACCCCCCTTTTGAGCATACCGATATCGCCTATTCTTTCTCTCTCATGATTGCATTAGAATTGCTGCTGCTACTGCTTTACCTATTCTGATGCATAGCCTGTTTATTGTAACCTGCTATTGATACCTTACCTGCTTATCCTAAACTGCTTAGTATAGGCTGGGTAGAGACCTATCAGTGACCCCAATTATCCTGACTACCCCGCTGGATTATCTGAAGACCCGATCAACGCGATTGAAGACCAGACCCCGGCACCGCACATCACCCCCTGTCGAGTGCCGAGGGTGAAACCTCTTGTAGCACTTCTGATGTTAACTCTGTAGAGTAGCTATTCAGTCGTGGTCATCGAGGATGATTCCTCCTTCACCGCTTCCGATAATGATGCCGTCGTACAACACCTCAAGTGTGAACCCAGCGAGGGTGATTCCTCCGAGTTCACCTTGACGGATATATCGGGTAGGAATCCAACAAGGGTGATACCTCAGATTCCCCCTGATGTAATGGACACACGGATACTTGGACTGTACTATTGTTACTTGGAAAGGCGGGTCGACCCTGAGGGGTACCCGCGAGTGATGTGAAGACGGGTTGCCTGGATGGTGCCCGAGTGATGAATACGAGGCGTGGCCGGGCATTCTTGGCCCTTGCCGCAAGTCCTCGAGACGGGGCGACGGGGTCACATCGATCATGAGTCTCTGCTCGTTACCGCACCCCCAAGGTACTAATGATTTGGATATTTGATTCGAGTGGGCCTCTGGCCCGATAGCACTAACCATCACGTGGGCATAGTATGGGCGTTCTGCATCGTATGCATCAGCCGAAAGCTCTGTCAGACGTCCAGTTCAGCAGTGCGGCATGGAGTGATTGGCGCCATTCATGACAGAGGTGGTGCTTGGATCTGAGCCATGTGCGCAATGACCCGAAGGGCGAGGGGCGATGGCCCAAGACCCCCTTGCGCTTAGGATATAGACCGGCGGGGACCTCTCTGCTGAGCTCTAGGTAGGGCTGCGGTGTGTTGTTTGGCCGAGGCCGGGCATGACCCGGAAAAGTGTGTCCGGTCGGAGTTAAGCGAGCGTGGTGGGTAAGTTGGTGCACCCCTGCAGGGAAGAACTAATATATGCATAGCCGGATCCTCGGTAATGGACACTCGGAGTTGTATCCCGATCGATACAACAATAATTGGATATTATGGCTCTGGGATTGCTTCTCGCAGGGAGTCGAGAAGGGTTCTCAGGACGATGTTGATGATTGTATGGCTCTAGGATTGCTTTCTCGCAGGGAGTCGAGAAAGGATCTCCGGGTGAGGATGAGACTTAATGATACTACTACTCTATACTGTACTAACCTACACTCTTCTAATGCTGCAAGACCTCTGAAGATGCTAGTCTTCCATAGGACTAGGCCTTCTCTCTATTCTGGCATTTCTGCAGCCCAGTCCACATATACAGCCTTCCTTTAATAATGTTGCATATGTAGTGTAGATCCTTGCTTGCTGAGTACTTCGGATGAGTACACACGGTGGCTTTGCTTTCTTTTTCCCCCAGATCCCTTTTGATGCAACCAGATGA
This sequence comes from Thinopyrum elongatum, assembly GCA_011799875.1. Lineage (NCBI taxonomy): Eukaryota > Viridiplantae > Streptophyta > Magnoliopsida > Poales > Poaceae > Thinopyrum > Thinopyrum elongatum. The sequence continues at coordinate 433,898,288 of CM022301.1, forward strand.
TGGAGCCCCTGAGACAGCTGCCCCGCCGATGATCGCTACTACTACTACCCCGAGGGTGGATATTGCTATGAGTTGGCCGACGACCAGGAGTAGGATCGGAGGGTCCCAGGCAGGAGGCCTGCGCCTTTCGATCGTAGTGTTTTCTTTTGCCCCGCATTTAAGGGCCTATCTGTGTTTTCTTTTATATCTGTACTCAGATATCTGATGCTTCCGCTGACGCTTGTACGCAAGCTGATGTATTCGAGCCCTCGAGGCCCCTGGCTTGTAATATAAAGCTTGTATGACTTTACTTATGTTTTAGAGTTGTGTTGTGATATCTTCCCGTGAGTCCTTAGGCTTGATCGTGTGCATTTGCGTGTATGATTAGTGCACGATTGAGCCGGGGGCATCATAAGAAGCAAGCTCAACATGTTAGAGGATCCATGACAATATAGCTTCTATTCAGATATAAGGGAACATAACACATTATGTTGTTATCCTTGTCTAACATCAACTTATTAGCATATAATATTTTAATGAGTGCTCACAATCACAAAAGATGTCCAAGATAGTGTATTTATATGTGAAACCTCTCTTTCTTTATTACTTCCTATTAATTGCAACAATGACCAATACTATGTTTGCCAACCCTCAACAAATTTCATGCATCATACTTCTTATATGTGAAGTCATCACTCTCCATAGGATTATTATATAATCCTTTATTTCTTTTATTCATTTTCTTTTCCAAGATCAAAGCAAGAAAGCAAAACCCCCAACTCAATACTAATCTTTATTATATAACTCTCGCACTCTATTACATAGATAGAACACAAAGCAAAAACTTAAAGACTAGATCATACTAAAACTTTTATTCTACTTGAACAAGATTTAATCAAAAGGATCGAACTAAGATAAATGATAAAGATGTGATGGTGATACGATACCGGAGCACCTCCCCCAAGCTTGGCACAAGCCAAGGGGAGTGCCCATACCCATGTACTCAAGTCTCCTTCGGAGGTGGTGGTGATGAAGTTGATGATGTGGGAGGCTTGTCCTCCGTCTTCCAAGGCATAGGCTCACCATCGTAGAAGGACGAGCGAGTCTCCGGAATCCTCAAATCTGTAGCCAAACGCATCCTCTTAAATATGTATTCATACTCATAGTTTTGGTTTTGCAGGACGTAGATCTGGGCTTGGAGGTGTTCGGTTTTCTCATGAAGCTTGAAGATGGCCTCTCCAATATCATTGTTATCCAGCTTGTGGTCACGGGTGAATTCCGTGATCATGGAGTGGTTGGCAGTGAGTCCGTGTTCCACCATCCCTTAGCACTTGAAGACCTCCTGCTCCACCGCTTCGAGCCTGGCCTCCACGCTCCCGGTCTTCTTTGGTCCTTGAACATCCCGGATGTGAAGCACCCCCTCGCGCATCTCCATGGTTTGAGGGTGTTTCATCACCTCCGGAAGGTATGGGTTGATGACCTTCTCGTAGAACTTATCCTTGGAAGCACTTGGAGACGACATGGTGATCTAGATCTGTCAGAAAAACTGCTTGAAACAAGAACAGGGGATATTGTCGTAATATGGTGATCAAAACCTTCGGGAGATTATATAATGAATTTTTACCGTGCAAAACAAGTAATCTGGAAGAAAACGAAGTCCAGAGGGCACATGAGGTGGCCACAAGCTCGGGAGGCGCGCCCAGGGGGGTAGGGCGCCCCCCGGGCTTGTCGCCTGCTCGTGCACTTTTTGGACTACTTTTCATTTTCTTAATTTTTTAAATATTCCAAAACAGAGTAAAATTGCCTTTAGAGGACTTTTGGAGTCGGTTTACTTACCGTATCACATACCTATTCCTTTTCAGGGTTCTGGAGCATTCTGGAAGATTTCCTTTATGCACTCCTCCAGTGTTATGCAGTGAATAATGTTGGTTTCAACATTTATGGGCATACCTGAGATATAATGTTTGATTCTTTGCCCATTCACCACCTTCGGGTTGTTGCCATCGACATTATTGATCTTGATGGCACTGGAACAATAAACTTCTTCGATAATGTAAGGTCCTTCCCATTTGGAGAGAAGTTTCCCTACAAAAAATCTTAAACGATAATTGTATAGCAAGACATGGTTGTTGGGGAACGTTGCATGGAAAACAAAAAATTTCTACGCACACGCAAGATCTATCCATGGAGATGCATACCAACGAGAGGGGAGAGTGTGTCTACGTACCCTCGTAGACCGTTTAGCAGAAGCATTTATCAACGCGGTTGATGTAGTCGTACACCTTCATGATCCGCCCGATCAAGTACCGAACGTACGGCACCTCCGCGTTCAGCACACGTTCAGCTCGATGACGTCCTCGCCTTCTTGATCCAGCAAGACGGGCAAAGTAGTAGATGAGTTCCGGCAGCACGACGGCATGGTGAAGGTGGTGATGCAACTATCTCTGCAGGGCTTCGTCGAGCACTACGAAAATATAACCGAGGACGAACTAGAGGGAGAGGGGCGCCGCACACGGCTAGGGAATCGTGGTGTGTCTTGCCCCTCTCCCTCCTCTCATATATATATAGGTGGAGGGGGCAGGGGAGGCAGCCCCTAGGGCGCCCCAAGTGGCTGACGGCTGCCCTAGGGCGCCTGCCCTGGCCGAACTCCTCCCTTTCCATATTTGTGTAGGGGGGAAAGGAAAGGTGGGCTGGCTGCCTTTGGGGCGCCTCCCCCTTCCTTTCCTCCCTCCTTTGGTGTGTGGGAAAGGGTGGAGGGGCGCACCAGCCCCCTTGTGGGCTGGTGTGCTGATACGTCTCCAACGTATCTATAATTTTTGATTGTTCCATGCTATTATATTATCTGTTTTGGATGTTTTATTTGCATTAATATGTTATTTTATATTATTTTTGGGACTAACCTATTAACCTAGAGCCCAGTGCCAGTTTCTGTTTTTTCCTTGTTTTTGAGTTTCGCAGAAAAGGAATACCAAACGGAGTCCAAACGGAATAAAACTTTCGCGATGATTTTTCTTGGACCAGAAGGAAACCAGGAGACTTGGAGATGAAGTTGGGGAGCCACGAGGCGGCCACAAGGACGGAGGGCACGCCCAGGGGTGGTAGGGCGCGCCCCCCACCCTTGTGGGCCCCTCGTGCACCTCCTAACCTAATTCTTTCGCCTATATATACTCATATATCCCCAAACCAACAGAGGCATCCACGAAAAGACTTTTCCACCGCCGCAACCTTCTGTACCCGTGAGATCCCATCTAGGGACCTTTTCCGGCACTCTGTCGGAGGGGGATTCGATCACGGAGGGCTTCTACATCAACACCATTGCCCTTCCGATGAAGCGTGAGTAGTTTACCAGAGACCTACGGGTCCATAGCTAGTAGCTAGATGGCTTCTTCTCTCTCTTTGATTCTCAATACCATGTTCTCCTCAATGTTCTTGGAGATCTGTTCGATGTAATACTTTTTTGCGGTGTTTTTGCCGAGATCCGATTAATTGTGGATTTATGATCAGCTTATCTATGAATATTATTTGAATCTTCTCTGAATTTTTATATGCATGATTTGATATCTTTGTAATTCTCTTTGAACTATCGGTTTGGTTTGGCCAACTAGATTGGTTTTTCTTGCAATGGCAAGTGCTTAGCTTTGGGTTCAATCTTGTGGTGTCCTTTCCGAGTGACAGTAGGGGCAGCAAGGCACGTATTGTATTGTTGCCATCGAGGATAAAATGATGGGGTTTTCATCATATTGCTTGAGTTAATTCCTCTACATCATGTCATCTTACTTAATGCGTTACTCCGTTCTTTATGAACTTAATACTCTAGATGCATGCTGGATAGCGGTCGATGTGTGGAGTAATAGTAGTAGATGCAGAATCATTTCGGTCTACTTGACACGGACGTGATGCCTATATTCATGATCATTGCCTTAGATATCGTCATAACTTTGCGCTTTTCTATCAATTGCTCGGCAGTAATTTGTTCACCCACCGTACTATTTTATATCTTGAGAGAAGCCTCTAGTGAAACCTATGGCCCCCGGGTCTATTTTTCATCATATAATCTTCTACTTTTCATCATACAAGTTTCCGATCTACTATTTTGTAAACTTTTACTTTCTGATCTATAAAACAAAAATACCAAAAATATTTACTTTATCGTTTATCTATCTCTATCAGATCTCACTTTTGCAAATAACTGTGAAGGGATTGACAACCCCTTTATCGCGTTGGGTGCAAGTTGTTTGATTGTTTGTGCAGGTATTCGGTGATTTGTGCGTTGTCTCCTACTGGATTGATACCTTGGTTCTCAAACTGAGGGAAATACTTATCTCTACTTTGCTGCATCACCCTTTCCTCTTCAAGGGAAAAACCAACGCAAGCTCAAGAAGTAGCAGGAAGAATTTCTGGAGCCGTTGCCTGGGAGATCTACGCCAAGTCACGACATACCAAGTACCCATCATAAACTCTCATCTCTTGCATTACATTATTCACCATTCGCCTCTCGTTTTCCTCTCCCCCACTTCTAAAATGATTTTCGAAAAAATTTGCCTTTTTATTCGCCCTTCTTCCGTTCGTCTTTTTGTTTGCCTTTTTGTTTGCCTTCTTTCCGTTCGATCTTTTGTTTGCTTGTGTTACCATGTGCCTTCTTTTTGCTTGCATCTTCGCTTGCTAAAAGTTTATGGATCCTCATCCACTTGCTAATCTTTTAAAGAGATCCAATTATGATGAACCAATTTCTAGTGATTTGAGTGCACTAGATTATATTTATGAGGTTTTGCTTGAAATTCGTGAATCTGAAAATTGTGATGAAGTGTTGAAAGAAGAAAATTATAAAGTGATTCACGATAGCTCCTTGGATGAAAAGCAAGATTGCAATGGTTCTACTATAAATTCTATTAATGTCAATTGTGCTAATAATATGCAAAACCCTAAGCTTGGGTATGCTAATTTTGCTATGTCCACTACTTGTTGCAATGATCATGATTGGGGTGATTCTTCTTATGATCTTGAAAATTTATTTAAGCTCCATGATGAATATGAGATTGATAATAATGTTTGCAATAATATTGAAAGTGGTCTTAGAAGAGTGTCAACTTTAGATCCCACATATTTGGAGAGTGTTCAATCTTATGAAATTTTTGATAAAAGTGGGTTTGGAGAGGTCATGACTTTAGTTAATGTTAATCCCACTATTTTGGAAGAGTGTCAACTTCGCATGCATGTGGATCGTGTTGAGAATATGTTATGTGATAGCTATATTGTTGAATTTGATTATGATTCTACATGTAATTATTATGAGAGAGGAAAATATGGTTGTGGAAATCTTCATGTTACTAAATTACCTCTCGTTATGTTGAGATTGCTATTGTTTCTTTCTTCTTCTTTGCATATGCTAGGATTTGCTTGCCTTGATAATTTGTTTGCCTATAAGATGCCTATGCATAGGAAGTATGTTAGGCTTAGATGTGTTTTTCATGTACTATATGATGCTCTCTTTGTGTTTCAATTCTTGTCTTTCATGTGAGCATCATTTAAATTATCAATGCCTAAAATTCAAAAAAAATTATCAATGCCTAGCTAAGGGCGTTAAACAATAGCGCTTGTTGGGAGGCAACCCAATTTTATTTTTGTTTTTTCTTTTTTGTTCCTGTTTTGATTTGAATAATTCATCTAGCCACTGGTTAGATGTGGTTTTGAGTTTTAATTACTGTTTGTGCCAAGTAAAACCTTTGGGATGGCTTATGGTGATAGTTGATTTGATCTTGCTGAAAAACAGAAACTTTTGCATCCCGTCTCAGAATTTTAATAATTCACTCGAGCGTGAAAAAAACCTGAATTTTTTATAAGAGATTGATATACAAATTTAATATGTTTTTCTAATTTTTAAGAACTTTTTGAGTTACATAAGTATTAGAAAAATTCAGATCTTCGCAGACTGTTCTGTTTTTGACAGATTCTGTTTTCTTTGTGTTGTTTGCTTATTTTTATGAATCTATGGGTAGTATCGGGGGGTATGAACCATTGAAAAGTTGGAATACAGTAGATATTACACCAATATAAATAAAGAATGAGTTCACAACAGTACCTAAGTGGTGATTAATTTTTTTATACTAACGGAGCTTATGAGATTTTCTGTTGAGTTTTGTGTTGTGAAGTTTTCAAGTTTTGGGTAAGGATTTGATGGATTATGGAATAAGGAGTTGCAAGAGCCTAAGCTTGGGGATGCCCAAGGCACCCCAAGGTAATATTCAAGTACAACCAAGAGCCTAAGCTTGGGGATGCCCCGGAAGGCATCCCCTCTTTCGTCTTCGTCTATCGGTAACTTTACTTGAGGCTATATTTTTATTCACCATATGATATGTGTTTTGCTTGGAGCGTCTTGTATAATTTGAGTCTTTGCCTTTTAGTTTGTCACAATCATCCTTTCTGTACACACCTTTTGGGAGGGACATGCATGAATCGTGATTTATTAGAATACTCTTTGTGCTTCACTTATATCTTTTGAGCTAGGCAATTTTGCTCTAGTGCTTCACTTATATCTTTTTAGAGCACGGTGGTGGCTCTATTTTGTAGAAATTATTGTACTCTCATGCTTCACTTATATTATTTTGAGAGTCTTTAAACAGCATGGTAATTTGCTTTGGTTATAAATTTAGTCCTAATATGATAGGCATCCAAGAGGGATATAATAAAAACTTTCATATAAAGTGCATTGAATACTATGAGAAGTTTGATTCCTTATGATTGTTTTGAGATATAAAGATGGTGATATTAGAGTCATGCTAGTGAGTAATTTTGAATTTGAGAAATACTTGTGTTAAGGTTTGTGAGTCCCGTAGCATGCACGTATGGTGAACCGTTATGTAACGAAGTTGGAGCATGAGATATTTTTTGATTGTTTTCCTTATGAGTGGCGGTCGGGGACGAGCGATGGTCTTTTCCTACCAATCTATCCTCCTAGGAGCATGCGCGTAGTACTTTGTTTCGATGACTAATAGATTTTTGCAATAAGTATGTGAGTTCTTTATGACTAATGTTGAGTCCATGGATTATACGCACTCTCACCCTTCCACCATTGCTAGCCTCTCTTGTACCGCGCAACTTTCGCCGGTACCATACACCCATCATATACCTTCCTCAAAACAGCCACCATACCTACCTATTATGGCATTTTCATAGCCATTCCGAGATATATTGCCATGCAACTTTCCACCATTCCTTTTACTATGACACGCATCATCATTGTCATATTGCTTTGCATGATCATGTAGTTGACATCGTATTTGTGGCAAAGCCACCGTTCATAATTTTTCATACATGTCACTCTTGATTCATTGCACATCCTGGTACACCGCTGGAGGCATTCATATAGAGTCATATTTTGTTCTAGTATCGAGTTGTAATTTTTTTGAGTTGTAAGTAAATAGAAGTATGATGATCTTCATTATTAGAGCATTGTCCCATGTGAGGAAATAAAAAAAAAGGCCAAATAAGCCAAAGAAAAAAAAGAAAAAGAAAAAGAAGAGAAAAAAAGAAAAAAGAAGAGAAAAAGAAAAAAATGAGAGAAAAAGAGAGAAGGGGCAATGTTACTATCCTTTTTCCATACTTGTGCTTCAAAGTAGCACCATGATCTTCATGATAGAGAGTCTCCTATGTTGTCACTTTCATATACTAGTGGGAATTTTTCATTATAGAACTTGGCTTGTATATTCCAACGATGGGCTTCCTCAAATTGCACTAGGTCTTCATGAGCAAGCAAGTTGGATGCACACCCACTTAGTTTTCTTTTTGAGCTTTCATACACTTATAGCTCTAGTGCATCCATTGCATGGCAATCCCTACTCACTCACATTGATATCTATTGATGGGCATCTCCATAGCCCGTTGATATGCCTAGTTGATGTGAGACTATCTCCCTCTTTTTGTCTTCTCCACAACCATCATATTCTATTCCACCTATAGTGCTATGTCCATGGCTCACGCTCATGTATTGCGTGAAAGTTGAAAAGGTTTGAGAATGTCAAAAGTATGAAACAATTGCTTGGCTTGTCATCGGGGCTGTGCATGATTTGAGTATTTTGTGTGATGAAGATGGAGCATAGCCAGACTATATGATTTTGTAGGGATAAGCTTTCTTTGGCCATGTTATTTTGAGAAGACATAATTGCCTTGTTAGTATGCTTGAAGTATTATTGTTTTTATGTCAATATTAAACTTTTGTTTTGAATCTTATGGATCTAAACATTCATGCCAGAATAAAGAAAATTACATGGATAAATATGTTAGGTAGCATTCCACATCAAAAACTCTGTTTTTATCATTTACCTACTCGAGGACGAGCAGGAATTAAGCTTGGGGATGCTTGATACCTCTCCAACGTATCTATAATTTTTGATTGTTCCATGCTATTATATTATCTGTTTTGGATGTTTTATATGCATTAATATGCTATTTTATATTATTTTTGGGACTAACCTATTAACCTAGAGCCCAGTGCTAGTTTCTGTTTTTTCCTTGTTTTTGAGTTTCACAGAAAAGGAATACCAAACGGAGTCCAAATGGAATGAAACTTTTGCGATGATTTTCCTTGGACCAGAAGGAAACCAGGAGACTTGGAGACGAAGTCGGAGGAGCCACGAGGCGGCCACAAGGACGGAGGGCGCGCCCAGGGGGTAGGGCGCGCCCCCCACCCTTGTGGGGCCCTCGTGCACCTCCTGACCTAATTCTTTCGCCTATATATACTCATATATACCCAAACCAACAGAGGCATCCACGAAAAGACTTTTCCACCGCCGCAACCTTCTGTACCCGTAAGATCCCATCTAGGGACCTTTTCCGGCACTCTACCGGAGGGGGATTCGATCACGGAGGGCTTCTACATCAACACCATTGCCCTTTCGATGAAGCGTGAGTAGTTTACCACAGACCTACGGGTCCATAGCTAGTAGCTAGATGGCTTCTTCTCTCTCTTTGATTCTCAATACCATGTTCTCCTCGATGTTCTTGGAGATCTATTCGATGTAATACTTTTTGCGGTGTGTTTGCCGAGATCCGATGAATTGTGGATTTATGATCAGCTTATCTATGAATATTATTTGAATCTTCTCTGAATTCTTATATGCATGATTTGATATCTTTGTAATTCTCTTCGAACTATCGGTTTGGTTTGGCCAACTAGATTGGTTTTTCTTGCAATGGGAAGTGCTTGGCTTTGGGTTCAATCTTGCGGTGTCCTTTCCCAGTGACAGTAGGGGCAGCAAGGCACGTATTGTATTGTTGCCATCGAGGATAAAAAGGTGGGGTTTTCATCATATTGCTTGAGTTAATTCCTCTACATCATGTCATCTTACTTAATGCATTACTCCGTTCTTTATGAACTTAATACTCTAGATGCATGCTGGATAGCGGTCGATGTGTGGAGTAATAGTAGTAGATGCAGAATCATTTCGGTCTACTTGACACGGACGTGATGCCTATATTCATGATCATTGCCTTAGATATCATCATAACTTTGCGCTTTTCTATCAATTGCTCGGCAGTAATTTGTTCACCCACCGTATTATTTTCTATCTTGAGAGAAGCCTCTAGTGAAACCTATGGCCCCCGGGTCTATTTTCCATCATATAATCTTCTACTTTTCATCATACAAGTTTCCGATCTACTATTTTGCAATCTTTTACTTTCTGATCTATAAAACAAAAATACCAAAAATATTTACTTTATCGTTTATCTATCTCTATCCGATCTCCCTTTTGCAAATAACCATGAAGGGATTGACAACCCCTTTATCGCGTTGGGTGCAAGTTGTTTGATTGTTTGTGCAGGTATTCAGTGATTTGTGCGTTGTCTCCTACTGGATTGATACCTTGGTTCTCAAACTGAGGGAAATACTTATCTCTACTTTGCTGCATCACCCTTTCCTCTTCAAGGGAAAAACCAACACAAGCTCAAGAAGTAGCATGTGCTTCCCCCCCTTTTGGCCCATAAGGCCCACCACTTACCGGTGGCCTCCCGGAACCCCTTCCGGCACTCCGATGCATACCTGATAGATTCCGAAACCTTTCCGGTGTCCAAATAGCATTGTCCTATATATCAGTCTTTACCTCTGGACCATTCCGGAGCTCCTTGTCATGTCTATGATCTCATCTCGAACTTCGAACAGCATTCGGTCACCAATTCACATAACTCATATAATACTATATCATCAACGAACGTTAAGCGTGTGGACCCTACGGGTTCAAGAACTATGCAGACATGACCGAGACACCTCTCCGGTCAATAACCAATAGCGAAACCTGGATGCCCATATTGATTCCTACATATTCCACGAAGATCTTTATCGGTCGAACCTTATGACAACATACGTAATTCCCTTTGTCTGTCGGTATGTTACTTGCTCGAGATTCGATCGTCGGTATCTTCACACCTAGTTCAATCTCGTTAACGGCAAGTCTCTTTACTCGTTCCGTAATACATCATCTTGCAACAAACTCCTTAGTTACTTTGCTTGCAAGGCTTCTTATGATGTGTATTACCGAGAGGGCCCAGAGATACCTCTCTGATACTCGGAGTGACAAATCCTAATCTCGATCTATGCCAACTCAACAAACACCTTCGGAGATACCTATAGAGCATCTTTATGATCACCCAGTTACGTTGTGACGTTTGATAGCACACAAGGTATTCCTCCGGTATCCGGGAGTTTCATAATCTCATAGTCGAAGGAATATGTATTTGACATTAAGAAAGGAATAGCAATAAACTGAACGATCAATATGCTAAGCTAACGGATGGGTCTTGTCCATCACATCATTCTCCTAATGGTGTGATCCCGTTATCAAATGACAACACATGTCTATGGTTAGGAAACCTTAACCATCTTTGATCAACGAGCTAGTCTAATAGAGGCTTACTAGGGACACGGTATTTGTGTATGCTTACTAGGGACACGGTATTTGTTTATGTATTCACACATGTATTTAAGTTTCCGATCAATACAATTCTAGCATGAATAATAAACCTTTATCATGAATAAGGAAATATAAAATAACAACTTTATTATTGCCTCTAGGGCATATTTCCTTCATCTCCCACTTGCACTAGAGTCAATAATCTAGTTCACATCGCCATGTGATTAACACCTATAATTCACATCGCCATGTGACTAACACCCAAAGAGTTTACTAGAGTCAATAATCTAGTTCACATAGCCATGTGATTAATACCCAAGGAGTACTAAGGTGTAATCATGCTTTGCTTGTGAGAGAGGTTTAGTCAACGGGTCTGCCATATTCAGATCCGTATGTATTTTGCAAATTTCTATGTCTACAATGCTCTGCATGGAACTACTCTAGCTAATTGCTCCCACTTTCAATACGTATCCATATTGAGACTCAGAGTCATCTGAATCGGTGTCAAAGCTTTGCATCGACGTAACCCTTTACGACAAACTCTTTATCACCTCCATAATCGAGAAAAAATTTCTTTAGGTAACTAAGGATAATTTTGACCGTTGTCCAGTGATCGACTCCTGGATCACTGTTGTACCCCCTAGCCAAACTCATGGCAAGGCACACAATAGGTCTAGTACACAGCATGCCATACTTTATAGAACCTATAGCTGAGGCATAGGGAATGACTTTCATTCTATTTCTATCTTCTGCCGTGGTCGGGCTTTGAGTCTTACTCAATTTCACACCTTGTAACACAGGCAAGAACCCTTTCTTTGACTGGTCCATTTTGAACTTCTTCAAAACTTTGTCAAGGTATGTGCTTTGTGAAAGTCCTATTAAGCATCTCAATCTATCCCTATAGATCTTGATGCCCAATATATAAGTAGCTTCACCGAGGTCTTTCATTGAAAAACTCTTCTTCAAGTATCCTTTTATGCTATACAGAAATTCTATATCATTTCCAATCAACAATATGTCATCCACATATAATATTAGAAATGCTACAGAGCTCCCACTCACTTTCTTGTAAATACAGGCTTCATCGTAAGTCTGTATAAAACCATATGCTTTGATCACCTCATCAAAGCATATATTCCAACTCCGAGATGCTTGCACCAGTCCATAGATGGATCGTTGGAGCTTGCACACTTTGTTAGCACCTTTAGGATCGACAAAACCTTCTGGTTGCATCATATACAACTCTTCTTTAAGAAATCCATTAAGGAATGCAGTTTTGACGTCCATTTGCCAGATTTCATAATCATAAAATGCGGCAATTGCTAACATGATTCAGACAGACTTAAGCATCGCTACGGGTGAGAAAGTCTCATTGTAGTCAACTCCTTGAACTTGTCAAAAACCCTTCACAACAAGTCGAGCTTGGTAGATAGTAACATTACCATCAGCGTCCGTCTTCCTCTTAAAGATCCATTTATTCTTTATGGCTTGCCGATCATCGGGCAAATCCACCAAAGTCCATATTTTGTTCTCATACATGGATCCTATCTCAGGTTTCATGGCCTCAAGCCATTTATCGGAATCTGGGCTCATCATAGCTTCTTCATAGTTTGTAGGTTCGCCATGGTCTAATAACATAACTTCCAGAACAGGATTACCGTACCACTCTGGTGCGGATCGTGCTCTGGTCGACCTATGAGGTTCAGTAGTAACTTGATCTGAAGTTTCATGATCATTATCATTTGCTTCCTATCTAGTTGGTGTAGGCATCACGGGAACAAATTTCTCTGATGTGCTACTTTCCAATTTGAGAGAAGGTACAATTACCTCATCAAGTTCTACTTTCCTCCCACTCACTTCTTTTGAGACAAACTCCTTCTCTAGAAAGGATCCATTCTTGGCAACAAAGATCTTGCCTTCAGATATGTGGTAGAAGGTGTACCCAATTGTTTCCTTAGGGTATCCTATGAAGATGCACTTCTCCGATTTGGGTTCGAGCTTATCAGGCTAAAGCCTTTTGACATAAGTGTCGCAACCCCAAACTTTAAGAAATGATAGCTTAGGTTTCTTGCCAAACCATAGTTCATACGGTGTCATCTCAACGGATTTAGACGGTGCCCTATTTAACGTGAATGCGGCTGTCTCTAATGCATAACCCCAAAATGATAGTGGTAAATCGGTAAGAGACATCATAGATTGCACCGTATCTAATAAAGTACGGTTATGACGTTCGGACACACCATTTCACTGTGGTGTTCCAGGTGGCATGAGTTGTGAAACAATTCCACATTGTTTTAAATGAAGGCCAAGCTCGTAACTCAAATATTCGCCTCCGTGATCAGATCGTAGAAACTTTATTTTCTTGTTATGATGATTCTCCACTTCACTCTGAAATTCTTTGAACTTTTCAAATGTTTCAAACTTGTGTTTCATCAAATAGATATACCCATACCTACTCAAATCATCTGTGAAGGTCAGAAAATAACGATACCCGCCCCATGCCTTAACACTCATCGGACCGCATACATCGTTATGTATTATTTCCAATAAGTCATTAGCTCGCTCCATTGTTCCGGAGAACGGAGTTTTAGTCATCTTGCCCATGAGGCATGGTTCACAAGTATCAAATGACTCATAATCAAGTGATTCCAAAAGTCCATCCATATGGAGTTTCTTCATGAGCTTTACACCAATATGACCTAAACGACAGTGCCACAAGTATGTTGCACTATCATTATCAACTTTGCATCTTTTGGCATCAATATTATGAATATGTGTATCACTACGATCGAGATTCAATAAACCATTCACATTGGGTGTATGACCATAGAAGGTTTTATTCATGTAAACAGAACAACAATTATTCTCTGACTTAAATGAATAAACGTATTGCAATAAACATGATCTAATCATATTCATGCTCAACGCAAACACCAAATAATATTTATTTAGGTTCAACACTAATCCCAAAGGTAGAGGGAGTGTGCGATGGTGATCATATCAACCTTGGAATCATTTCCAATACACATCGTCACCTCGCTTTTAACTAGTCTCTCCAACTCCTGTTTCGAGTTACTAATCTTAGCAACTGAACCGGTATCAAATACCCAGGGGTTACTACGAACACTAGTAAAATACACATCAATAACATGTATATCAAATATACCTTTGTTCACTTAGCCATCCTTCTTATCCGCCA